>CM056053.1:324686929-325286929 GCA_029574335.1 Rana kukunoris | reverse complement strand
GCCTTATTCTTGTCAATCCCTGTTGGGGTAAAGTCCTATCTAGACACCAGAGGCTGTGGTTCCAAGCCTTATTCTCGGCACATGGGAAGGGCCAGTTGGTGCCTAAATGGCGGTTCCTTCCAGCAGTGGCTGTCAAGACGCTACAGGTGGATGAGCAAATGCTGCATTTTGGATTCTTCAATGCATGCTGCAGTTGAGGCAAATACAGGTAAGCTGGAGGTTGCTGTACCTACTTGCTGTGTTTTCTAGGTTTTCACCTAGCCTGCAATCTGTCACCTAGGGCCTCTTGATGTTGGGCTTAGTTTGATAGGGTACTGTTGGACTCTCCCTATTCAAGGCTTCTTAGAGGGAGTTTGAGGGTCCTGATAGATTATTTTATTTTTTTCTTCTCTCCATCTCCACCCCCCCCCTTTCCTCTACTGGGTTATTTTAGAATTGAGCTTCTGAGAGAGGAGGCGGCATCTGTCAGGGCTGTCAGCTGTAGGGGTTCCTCAGAACATAGATATTGTAAGGGATTTACTTGGCCCCACCACACCCTCCCAGCTGAATTCCATCTTATATGTCCAGCAAAAGGAAATTTCCCAATTTAAGGGGAAGAGTATTGTAACGGTCAGGGGTTAACGCCGTTTACGATATTCCATTCCACCAACCCACGACAGCTTACCGACACTTCACAATCCAGCAGATGAACACCAATAACGAGACACAGCTCTGTTTGAGGTTCAAACGAATAGAATCTTTAATGGGAAACTCAGGCTTTTATACAGTTTGAAACCCCAAGGAACAATGACTGAACTCCACCCACAGCACAATACAATGAGCCCAATACACATCTTTTAGTCAGACTTTCTGGCACCAGGTCTGACACAATCCACATGAGCTAATTAGCTACAGCTGACAAGTCGGACATCATGACTCTGGCTTCTCTCACCTGCTAAACAATACACATCTATCAAAAGAAATTCACACAATACAGTGTCAATTAGCAGCCAGACTACGGTTAGTTTTACATGACCGTAGCAGACTTAATTACCCCCTTTAACAGTCTGTGTTCCCACATGAATGAGTCACTCTTCTATTGACCTGTTGGGTTCAGAATCAACAAGCTGTAATTGGTTCTTCCAGACATTCTTGAATATATTGTGGATTACAGACCATGTTAAAACAATCCAACATATGTCCCTTATTTCCTGGCTCAATCTGTGTAAGCTTCTGGATCCTCCCCGTTATAAGTATGGTTCTTTATGCGAGTATAGTTGCTAAATCCCCAACAATAGGGGGAAGTGTCTGTTTTTGTTTAGACATATTTTAAAGCCTTAAATATATAAAAAATATTCTTTGCGCTTAAGTCCTGCCACTTATAAAGCCAAAATACTCAGCTTATCTAATTTTTTAACCACTTCCCTACGGCCGTACGACTATATGCGGCCGCAGGGTGGTTCTAAATCTCCGGGCCGCCGTGTTTTCACGGCAGCCCCTTTCTTTGTTCCCAGCGCACGCTCCAGAGTGCGCAGCGGGGAACTTGTGTACTGGCCGTGTCCCTTGGACACAGCCAATTACAGATCGCCGCGAACGGCCAATCAGAGTGGCCGTTTGCGATGCGATCTGTGCAGCGAATGAGAGATGATCTCATATGTAAACTTAAACCGCATCCAATACGCAGAACATTTCTAAATACATTGTTTTCAATGAGGCTGGTTCACATATGTGCGATGCATTCGCACTGCGCATTGCAGTAAAAACGTATACGGATTTTATGCCTTGTGGTGCGAATTCAGTCCCATTATCTTCTATGGGTACGCAGCTGATTCGCAGATGTGTTCAGTTCTCTTCAGGAATTTCTCTCATTCAGCTCAATACATTTCTCCCCCACTCTCCTCCCACTCAGAACTTCTCCCAGGTCTCCAAATTCGCAGCAAAAATGGAGCTAATCTGCTGAACACTTCTCTTATCTATCTGCAGAGATTAGAGCTGAAATTCCCACCGCACAAGTGTGAACCCAGCCTCATGGCTTGCTGTCACAGGGAGAGGGCAGCAGGAGGAGAGCTGCAGATGATGGACTATCCTCCAAAAGTGAACTTATCCTTTAGGCCTCTTTCACACGAGGCGGACTCCGTCACTACGGAGTCCGCTAGCTCAGCAGGAGATCTCTACGCTGAGCCAGCAGATGACAAGTCCCTCTCTGCTCACTGAGTGGGGAGGGGCTTGTGCAGCGCCGCTGTCTCCTAATGAGAGATCTTATGAAAACGGACAGCATGTCCCAATCCGTCCCCATGGACGGATGGGGACATATCGCCATCCGCCTGATTTTGGCTGATCGGATTGGGTCGGATGTCAGCGACTATGTCTCCGCTGACATCCAACGCTCCATTGGATTGCATGGAGCGGCTGTTCAGGTCCGCCGACAAAACTGACAGGCAGACCTGAAAGGCCCAACCGTGTGAAAGGGGGCCTTAATGTTTTCAACACGGGACATGTGTGGTACTTGCATTCTTTTGGTGTTTTATCCATCCTAGACTACAGTTCTAAATCTCTAAATTGCTGCTTTTTTATTTTATTTTTTATAGAGTTTGTGACAGTCTGTTTACTGCAGAAGTTTAGAACATTTAGATAATATTCTGTGCTTGCTCCACAGCACTTGTGTAATGATGTAACGAGTAACACTAAACCTTTTTACATCTGCTTTACCTATGAGCTCTGGTGATTATTTATCATGTTGTAGCGCAGTGTTGTACTTCTTCATAGCTTCCTTTGTACATGGGTAGATATTGGAGTAATTGACTGTCTTGTGCTTGCATTGCTTCAAGTGTAGCTCCACCCAAAAGGGGAAGCTCTGCTTGTCTGCCTCCTCCTATCTGTTGCCATATTTGGCACCTTTTTGGGGGGGAGCGGGTACCTGTTTTTGACAGCTACTTATTCCCACTTCCGGCTGAGTTCACTGCTGCAAACTCAGCTGGAAGTTCTGCCCCCTCATTCTTTCCCACATAGCCAACCCATTCAGAGAGCCCAGTACATACGCAGTAGGGAACTGGCTTGGAAGCCACAATGCTTCACTCCTGGTTTCCCTTAGTGGAGCTGGTGGCAACAGCACCCTATGGCCAATTTAAAAATAAAATAAAAATCAGCTTGGGTGCCGACACCGCTGGATCCCTGGACAGGCAATATTAAAAGTCAGCAGCTACAGTATTGGCTGCTGACTTAAAAAAAAAAATCTGACTCAGCCTGGAGCGCCTTTTTTTTATGTAGAGTGTTGCAACAAATTTTATTTACAATCCTTAGTCCATTTTCATGTCATGTGGCGTACCGTATTTATCGGGGTATTGCGCGCTCCGGCGTATAGCGCGCACCCCTAATGTGGACCTGTAAAAAAAATATTTTAGTACTTGGTTTTGGTGTCTTGGGCGGCGTCCATCGGTAGCCTTGTCTGGTCCGGCGTCCGTCTTCGGCATCAGTGGTGTCCTCCCGGCTTCTCCAGCGCGCACCTTGAGTCGATGACGTGACTCTGACGTTTATGCGTGAGCACGAGCCAAGCCTGGCCGAATGTATCCGAGTGTACTGCACTCGGTATATGTCGGCGACTCAGTTCAAACGGAGTGTGGGTATCGGCATATATCGCGCACCCACAATTTCCCCCTTATTTTAAGGGAAAGAAAGTGTGTGGTATACGCTGATAAATACAGTATATTCTGTACCTCATGGTTATGCCTCTTCCATGACTGCCTGTGTTTGTTTTTGCTATATTTATTTAGTGTCTCTGTGTGTGTGTGTGTGTGTGTGTGTGTGTGTGTGTGTGTGTGTGTGTATATATTTTTTCAGGGGTATAGCCATATTTTATATACCGTATTTATCGGCATATAACATGCACCCTAATTTTAAGAGGGAAGTTTCAGGAAAAAACTTTCCACAGCCCCCTGCGTATAACAGAGTTTACCCTCTATTTTCAGGGTAAAAAAGTGAGTGTTAAATGCCAATAAAGACAGTATGTTGTCTGCTCATATTGTAATCTTTGGGCATGCCTTTTGATTTGTTGCTATCCTGTATTTTTGAGTCAATACGGACGTCGTAATAAGAAGAATTCTGTGCTCAGTGCAAATTATTAAATGGCGGGGGGAGTGACTATCACGCATGCCTGCTGTGCTGAGCAAAACTGCAATACACGCTGTCTACTATTTTTCATTTGTGGTACCTTTTTTTTTTTATATAAAAAAAAATGTTTTACATACATACTATACCATTAAAGTGGGCAGAAGTTTTTTTTAATTTTTTTTACCTTAATGCATTCTATGCATCAAGGTAAAAGAACCTCTGTGAGGCAGCCTCCCTCTTATACTTATCTGAACCTCATCTCTATCCAGAGAGCAGCTGCTCTCCCTGGTCTCTTCCTCCTCATTGGCTGAGACAGCATTGGGAGCCAAAGGCCATTTAAAGGAGTGTTTTTTTGTTTTTTTTATCACTTTATATATTTTTCAAGAACAGTATTTTTCCATTAAAGTAAGCCTGTGCTAATTTGTTTGTAAACTACAAACTGTAACCCATTGAGTGGGTTAACTTGTGCAAGAGATATCTGCGACTATTGGTTGTAGTTTCCTGAGTGCCTAGGAGACTTCCTTCACCAACACAAGACAATGAGCGTTTTGTTTTGTATCTTCATTTGCAGCTGGGAAATGGTGCGCGATACTCTATCGGTGTGACCCTCACTTGAATTAAAGGGGTTCATATCCATGCATGGAGGAGTGTGGATAGTGGCAACGATTTGTCTTGAAATGGTGTAATGTGCCAATGCCTCTTGATGTTTTGCTTTCCACCCCCTGTGGTACTTTTTTATAGGCTAGAATTTGTTTTGTTTTAATTATTTTTTATTTATATATATATATATATATATATAATATAAAATGGCTGTTACTGATCAACATTTTTGTGTTCGATGTAATTTTTTTTTTTTTAATCGACCAATTTTGATTATAACGCACATACAGATCCAACTACTTTTAGCTGATCTCCTTGCAGACTGATTCCCAGTGCAGCTCCCAACCACTGGAAAAATGTATAGCAGGATCCAAAAAACACACAAAGGCAGTGCTTAATGGGAATAGCATTAAAACTTTTATAGTCTACAAGTAGGTAACAAAATAAATATTGCACTGGAGATAAAATCGATGTAGCTACATAAACTGTAAAAATGGTGCGAGTAATACCAAACGGTAGCAAGAGCAGTCATAAAAACATGTAGCTAAGTATGATACTGGTATAAAAATGTGTACCACGATGCCACTGCTGAACCCAGATGAGGAGAGGTTAACATCAGTCCGTCGGCATGTAGATGTCCTGTGAAGGGAACTATCGCAACTCCCAGTGGATGGTTGTAGAATCCCAGGTTGATCGAGGGAAGTGTAACAGCCCTTGCGTGTGGCAGATAGTAAGGTCCCGCCGGCATGCAGATATGAAGGCACAGCAAAGGAGCCCTTCAGATGCACACGGCAATCCCCACCGGTGTCCGACGGCACTCCCGAAAGCCGGCGGAGAGGTGAGTACCAATCAAAATAATTTTGATCGATTTAAAAACATTAAAGATTAATCGATGAATTAATAGTTCATTTCCACAGCCATTTTATATATATCGTTTCAACTTTTTTTTTTTATCCTTAACTTTATTTGTCCCACTTACTTTTTTTTGTTAAATATTTTATAAATAGTTAAGCCAGCTTGCATCATTGCCCCCTTTCAAACGCGAGTATGGCAGTAAAAGGAATAATGCATTAAAATGTTTTTTTTATTTTTTTTACGGATGTGCCTTAGAGTACCCAGTACTTACAGCTTCTACACAGATTGAAGTTCTCTCTGCAGGCTGAGTGGGAGTCAACACTGAGGTGTCTAGCAGATATTCACTCTCTAGGTGCCTGCATATGTCGGACCTATATATTTTTTTATCAGTGAGATTAGAGGGTCAGCCAGAAGCAAATTGTACAACAATCTTTAACCATAAATTAATAGAATCTACATTTAATAACCCAAGATTGTCTTTTTTTTTTTTTACATGTTATATATATATATTTAAAAAAAATGCAGGTCGTGTTAAAATGTCACATTTTAGGACCTCTTATTAATACATTTTTTTAATTATTTATTTTTTTTACTTCCAGGGAACTCTAAGTAAATCTGAATGGGAAGCTACAAGTAAGTCATATTAAATACTATACATAACATAAACTGATTGTGATACATGTCCTGAGTTGAACTAACCAAATGAAAATGTCCTTTATTAGACTGTTTCTCTCGTGGGTTTCCAACCCTCTGAGCCAGTACAAGTTTTTCTTTTAACAGTTGCAACTCTCGAGTTCAAGAAAACATGAATCTGTGCAATTAAAGCTGAGCATATGGCAAAAGCATAGGTTGCCAAGCGCAAAACTTTCATGTCAGGTGGGACAAAACGCACTATTGGTGTTTTGATTGGCTTCGCCCCTTCTAAGGCTTGCTGTTGGTCAGTAAGCCCACCTGCCATAATTAAAAGGGGGTTGTAAAGGTGTCGTTTTTTATTTCCTAAATAGGTTCCTTTTTAAGCTAATGCATTGTTGGTTCACTTATCTTTTTCCTTTTTTGATTTTTCTCATCTTTAATGTTTTATTTATTTTCTTTTGTCTGAATTTCTCGCTTTCTGTTTCTCCTCGGTAAGCTTGCCCCCATCATCCGAGCCCTTCTGGCTGGGGGTTAGCGTGCTAGCCCCCTCTCTTGGGACTACATCTTTGCGAGGAGACGCTGTGAACACAGCGTCTCCCCGCATTTAAAAGATAAACACCTAGCTTAAGGTGCTGTTTTCTTTGAATCTAATGTGGTTTTTCCACTGCAGGTAATTACTTTACTTTTTTTTCCCCATAGTTAAAATAAAGTATTTTTTTTTCTTTTACTCCTGTCTCAAAAATATATTAGGCAGTTGTCAGAAGGGTATTGACTTCATTTTGTTTTGGATTGCACTCATACAAATGCTAATAATTTGTAGACGCTGATTGCCTGTGTTCTGCTGAAATTTTTATGAAATTGCTTATCTGCCTGAACAGAATTCCACATCCTGAATATGTATGTTTTGTTGCTTTTATCTGACTTTTATTTCTTATGAGAAAGTAGCTCAAAATCTGAATGGCAGTAATTGAGCTGTTGAAGTGATGTCAGTAGCATCTTTGTAAACACGTGCACATTTGTGTGTACCAAGAATGTGTAGGATTCACTACATAACAGGACTGTGGGCAATCCCCCTTCGATAATTTAATTTAAATGTTACAGGATACAGCTTTTCTGTGTTTTTTATGGTTGCATGCACTTTTGAAAAGGCAATTGTAAAATGAAATGTTTAAAACTGTGCACTAAACGGGGACACACAGATACAGTTTAGGCATATTTGCCCTGCACTTTTTTTTCAGCAAGGCAGCAAGCAAAACTTAACATTGCAGGAGGGCTTTGTACAGCATATCCATATCCATAAAATATCCACTTGTCTGATCCACAGTCTAAGCTCAGGTCAGTTTCTAACAGGGTACTCCTATGTGTTCACCTAAACAAATAGGCCGCACTTGTATCTTTTTTAGTATTTTTATAAGCAGTCTATCTTTTCACATGGCAGCAGGCTCCCATAGCGGCTACAAGGTAAGATGTGGACCTAAACGGAAGCATTATCCCTGAGAGGCTCTACAAAAGAGGTTCTACAAAGTCTCTGGATCCTGTTCCCTTAAAGAATGTATTACAGTGCTTGTGCTGTGTAATTTGGCCCTTTCTATCACCCAATAAACCCGGCTGATCCTGCCTGGCTATACCCTCCCCCCTGTAAACTGAACACGGTATATCATGACTGCTGAGCCCTGATCCGTCGTCAGTTTTATGTGCCTCCATCATCTGCAGCCAGCCCTGCTCCCCTGTCTCTTTTCTGTTGTCCTCCTTGCCTCCCTCCACTGCCTGTCAGCTAGTCTGTGCCACTATGCCGCCCCCCCACCTAAAAAAATATTTTTAGTGTTATCTGGAGAATCGGTGATACTGTTGTCACATGCACGCAATGACCACTCTTTGTCATAAATTCCTGCAATTGATTCAGAGTTTCTGTAGGGCTCTTGGTAGCCTTTGAACAGTTTCCTCCTGGCTTTCATCCCATTTGGAGAGACATCATGATCCAGGGAGGGTCTGTGTTGTACCAGATACCTTCTTCTTAATAAACTTCACTGTGCTTCTAGACATTGATAAAGCCTTTGCATTTTTTTTTATATCCATTTCCTGACTTATACCTATCCACCATGTTATCCCAGGGATTGTTTGACTTGCCACCCATATCTGATTGCTTCAGTTGCTCTATCAGGGACTGAAATGCTCCCGGAAAGCTCTTTTCATTCTGAGCTAATCAAAATGACCATAGCTGATCACAGTTGAGTCAATTGCCTTTGTGTGCAGTTGGGAAGGCTTTCAGCTACATTTGATTTGCGATTCCTAGTCCCTTTTTTGGGAGGGGGTGATTATTTTTCCAACTCCATAAATTATTTTCTGACATGTTGGTGTTATCTTTTTACTTTGGATGTTATAAGTTGCGCTGAGTAAATGCAGCTGGATAAAACAAAGCTGAGTCTTTCTTCATTTCAGACTGCAAATCAACAAAATGTATCTTATATATTTATATTAAGTGTAATGCGTACATATTTATGTTTACCATCTTTAAATTTTAAATAGTTTTTTTTAATATATATATTTTTTTATTTTTTCCAGGTATATATTTATTATTTGCATTCGAAAAACAGGCTTGAATGAAATTGCTGCGGACAATCTGCCAACTTGTCATATTTTAATTTCTTCAAGTGTTGTGCGTGTTAGTATATATATTTTTGTTACGGTTTTTGTGCATGGAAGTAATACATGCTGAAAATATTTACTTCAAATTCATGTGCCAGTTGCAAGTCCCGTCTGTGACAGGGTTTTCGTTTGTGTAAATAAGACCAGGAACTATTTTTTGTATAAATATTTTAATCTGTGTATGCTTTGTATGCATACTATTGGGAGACTATTTCCAGACCAAGGATTAGAAATATTTTTTAAATTTTTTTTTGTTTATTTAAAAGGAAAATAATTTTTCTGAGATTGAAAAGACTATGCCTGTCACAGCAGCAACAGTTACATTTAATTGCAGAGGAAACATAATGCTATTATGTATCTAAATAAACATCCGAAACAAGCCTTTTGTATCTTCCTTTATTCCGTTTTTAAAATGTATAATTTAAATAATCAAATCCTCTTTTTATACCCTATATTTTGATGTTCTTATTATGAAAGAGCCATACAAATTTCTCTGTGCCTAACTGCTTACAGAATTGCTAGTTTATAACAGACATGATACAACTGTATGCTGTTGGATAACTGCTTCTATTTACCAAGTACTAATTAGACGGTGATGTATGCAAACCATGGATTCTTGGCTTCTGCTTACTCTTTTTGTATTGTAGAATATGAATGAACATCACAAAGTGTGTGTGTGTGTGTGTGTGTGGTGTTGGGGGGGGGGGGTGTTGGTGTGTGTGTGTGGTGTTGGGGTGGGTGTGGGTGTGTGTGTCTGGTGTTGGGGTGTGTGTGTGTGTCTGGTGTTGGGGTGTGTGTGTGTGTGTGTGTGTATAATATATTATTATTGCTAGCACACATGCCTCTTTATTAGGTTTGCCTGTTCAATTGCTTGGTAACACAAATTGCAGCAACTCAATGCATTTAGGCATCTAGACGTGGTAAATAAGACTTGCTGAAGTTCAAGTTGAGCCTCAGAATGGGGAGGAAATTCGATCTGAGTGACTTTCAACATGGCTTGGCGCCAGATGGGTTGGTATTTCAAAAACTTCTGCTCACACACAACCATCTCTAGAGTTTACAGAGAATGGTCCAAAAAAGAAAATATGCAGTGAGCGGCAGTTGTGTGGACAAAAGTCTTATTGAGGTCAGAGAATAAGCAGACTGCTTCGAGATGATAGAAAGGCAACAGTAACTCAAATAACAGCTTGTTACAACCAAGGTATGCAGAATACCATCTCTGAATGCACAACAGATTGAACCTTAAAGCAGATGGGCTACAGTAGCAGAAGACCACACCAGGTGACAATATGGCTACAATATCCACAGGCTCACTTAAATTGGACAATAGAAGATTGGAAAAATGTTGCCTGGTCTGAGTGTCGATTTCATCTGCATGATTCAGATGGTAGGGTCAGAATTTGGCATAAACATGAAATCATTGCTCCCTCCTGCCTTGTATGGTTCGGGCTGGTAGTGGTGTGGGGGGTGTTTTTTTGGCACACTTTGGGTCCCTTGGTACCAATTGAGCATTGTTAAAACGCTGCGGCCTACCTGAGTACTGTTGCTGACCATGTCCATCCTTGATGCTTACAGTGTACTCTTTTGATGGCTCCTTCCAGCAGGATAATGCACCATGTCCCAAAGCTCAAATCATCTCACCACTGGTTTCTCGAACATGACAATGGGGGTGTTTTACGAAAGGCAAATCCACTTTACTCTACAAGTGCAAAGAGCACTTGAAATTGCACTGAAAGTGCAGTCACTGTAAATCTGAGGGGTAGATCTAAAATGAGGGGAAGCTCTGCTGTTTTTATTATACAATCATGTGCAAGCTAAAATGCTGTTTTTTATTTTTCTTGCATGTCCCCCCCTCGGACCTACAGTGACTGCACTACAAGAGCAAATTGCACTTGGAAATGCAAAGTGACTTCAGTAAATAACCCTCAATGAGTTTACTGTACTCCAATGGCCTCCACAGTCACCAGATCAATCCACAATAGAGCACCATTTTGGGGTGCGGCTCAACGGGAGACTCGAATCATGGATGAGCAACTGACAAATCTGCAGCAACTGTGTGATGCTATCATGTCAATATGGACCAAAATCTAGGGAATGTTTCCAACATCTTGTTGAATCTATGCCACAAAGAATGAAGTAAAAAATCCTGGTACTAGCAAGGTCTATCTAATAAAGTGGCCAGTGAGTGTATATAAGCATAAAATGTTGCTAGTCACTTTTAAACAGTGATGTGCCTAGTCACATGTAAAGTTTATGTAACCTTTTTAATACAAATTTCTCCTTATTTTGCTCCCCTTTGGGCTGTAAACAAAACATGTTTAATTTTCTATGTGTTCCATAAGTGTAAAAGCTACCTGTTGGTCTTGCCAGAAATCTAATAAGGTAATAAACAAGAGGAGTTGTTTTTTTTGTTTGTTTTTTATTGTCCTAGGAACACAACTCTGCTGCTCCAAGGGAACCATTCTGTTGAGTGACAATTGTTTGCTTTGGACAGGCAGTGTGTTCCTTTTGGGTTTCTCAAGTAAAAATACATGGGGTGGAAAAAGCCTTGAAAGTGAACACAAATGTAGCCATCGCACCTTAGGGCTGGTAAGCTGCAACAAATACACGTTTACTTTAATTTACAGGTGGTAACAGCCGGTTCACACTGGGGCGACCTGGGATCCAACTTCAAGTTGTCCCAAGTCGCGCGGTCGAGAAAATTAATGGAGGTGAATGAGAGCCGTCTTAATGTACACTACTAAAGTCACTCCAACTTCAGAAAAGGTTCCTGTACTACTTCAATCCAACTTCTAGGCAACTTGTACCCATCAATTTCAATAGAAGTCGCCTCACTGTCTTAACTGAAGCAACAATACAGGAAGAAAGGAACATACATTTCTCAGGCCATCCCCTCCCTCCCCCAGAGATGATTGTTGTTTGGCCACTGGAAAGCCTCCTGTCCTGGAGGTAACTTGAAGTTGCCTTGTAATTCATACTCAAGTCGTGTCCAAGTTGCCTCCTAAAGTTGTGCTAGAAGTCGTGTTGCCCCTGTGTGAATGGGCTCTTAAGGTAACTTATAAAATAAAATGTATCTAATTCAAAGAAAAGTATAATCTATTTTGTCAGGAAACACTATGCAAGATTTGTGTAAACAGTGTGACCAGTCTGATACCTTTTCAATAAGGAATTTGGAGCCCCAAATTCAGTGTAATACAAATAATTTAACTAGGTAAAAATACAACATATGCTGAATGCAGCATTAAAAGTGAGCAGGTGAACATGACAAATAAGTAACGCACAATGGTAAGGGAATATAGTACAGAAACGACAGCACACCAAGCAATGTTTTCTTTATCGTACATCACGGGACACAGAGCGCATAGCCATTACATATGGGTTATATGGGTACCTTCAGGTGTGGACACTGGTGTAATCAACTTCACAGGAAGTTCCTCCCTATATAACCCCCTCCCACTGAGAGTGCTTCAGTTTTTTCGCCAGTGTCTTAGGTGTTGGTCACGTCTAGCTGTCCCTCGGAGGTCTCGGGACCCAGGGTAGCTAGCCGGATCCGTCTGAAGTGCTTCAAAGCCAAGGAGTACGGTACCCGGGCCCTGCCTGCGTGGGGTGTTGCCTATAATGCCTCTCCTTGGAGGGCTGGATTCTGGGCTCCAGTGCCTTGGTCTCTCCCAGGACTAAACGCTACTGATGCCAGGATGCTATATAGGTCCAGGGGTGTGGGTTCCTTAAACACAGGACCCCGGTCCCTGAAGGTCCGAGACAATACCCACGGAGATGGGAGAAGATTGGGCCTCTTGCAGTTTGCAATACCCTGCGGCGTGGAGCAGGTAAGAGGGAACCTGCGGGACTTGGTTCGACAGTAGGTATCCCCCTGGGGGTTCTGGGTTGGCTAATGGTATGCTTGTGCATCAATGGCAAAACGATATAAATCTCCTGCGCTCCGGTATTTCTTGCTTATGGGGACATACAATTCAATTGTACAGTGTCTTTCCAGAGTCTTGCAGCCCTCCTTAGAATCGTGGGAATTCAAAGGAACTAAAAAAGAAAAAAGAATGGAGGGCGCACCGACCTAGTGTGATACTGTTACACAATTTTTATTAAAATACTAAAATCAATAGTTATACTCACAAAATGAGTTAGAAACAAGCTTTAAAAGACAATCCAACAGCGCCAGCAGAACAGGACGGTTGCTTCAGTCTAAAAAGGTATCTGACCGATAATCAGGCTAGGCTTACGTTTCGGGGGCGTACCCCTTTCCTCAGAGCCCCGGGGCTCTGAGGAAAGGGGTACGCCCCCGAAACGTAAGCCTAGCCTGATTATCGGTCAGATACCTTTTTAGACTGAAGCAACCGTCCTGTTCTGCTGGCGCTGTTGGATTGTCTTTTAAAGCTTGTTTCTAACTCATTTTGTGAGTATAACTATTGATTTTAGTATTTTAATAAAAATTGTGTAACAGTATCACACTAGGTCGGTGCGCCCTCCATTCTTTTTTCTTTTTTAAATGCTTGTGCATCAGCCACTATCTCCACTATGTCTTTTTAGGCAGGATGGGATGTACTAATGTTTACCCAGATAACATGTAGATATATGTATACTTGTTTAAGATATATATTTGCTACTCACCCCAGGTCTGCCTGTTAGCATTGATACTGCAGCCCCACGTACTATAAAGAGGGAATTGCTGGTGAAAACTCCTGTTTCTTAGGAAGCCTATGGGGACAGCTTCCTCTCTGTGTGCACTACAGTAAGGATTAGTGCTTACCTGGTGTCTGTTGGTGCTGCTGGCGCTGGTCCATGCTTTTCCTCTGCTCTCTGCTTCCTCCATGTTGTTTCAGCGTGGCGTGCGTCGGCGTGCGTTGGGGGGGCGGGCCAGCAGCGTCAGGGTCAGTTAAAAGTAAAACGTTTCTCTCTGGCTGGTCTTTTCCCTCCTGGAAGCAGAGGAAGAAGGACACAGAGCGCGCAGCTGGGTCTTTTGGCCACAGTGACACCCAGTGGCGGTTTGTGGATCTTCAGGTCTAGGACTTAGTTCCACTATTGACCAGAGAAAAAAAAAAAAAAAAGTTTTTTTTGCTTAAAGGGACTCAGCCTTAGATCCAGCAGTATCTGAGTCAACCTTGGACTCCGGCTAACGGGCATTGGTGTTGCAATACTCACAGGTTTTCCTCAGTATTGCCACCTCCCAGGCGGGTAAAAAAAAAAAAAATGTTTTTGGAAAAAAAAATAAAAAATATATATATATATATATATATATATATATATATATATATATATATATATATACAATTTTTTTTTCATTTTCCTCAGCCTGTTCTCATATTAATTACTCCTAGCTACAACAGTCAGGTGTTGGCTATAGGGGTGACTCAAGGTTGTGCAATGGCTTCAAAGGGATCAGGACCAGCCAAGGCTGCAAAAGGTGCCAAGAAACAAAAGGGGTCTCCATCGGGGTCAGAGGATTTGGGCCAGGCTTCAACGGCCCCACCCTCACCAGTTAGACCACCAAGTAGCATAGTACAAGAGCCATTGGGGGTGCTGGGGGCAGAGGCGGCCCCCGATCCACCCATTCCCGTTTACGTAACGGAAGAAATGCTAGCGACCACCCTGGGTGGGCTAGAGAAAAGGTTAACTGCTTTGTTTGCCCGCCCTTTGCCAAGTAGCAAACGGGCTAGATCCCCCTCACCTAGTTTGGTGTTTTCAGATGCGGAGGTCTCCTCTTCGGAGGAACGGGACCCACAAGGGGATCAGGCGGACCCAAGTCCCGACGGTTCAGACATGGAGGGTTCCACTGTAGATGAATATTTTTCGGCCTCTCAAGCGGAGAGCCTGTGGATCCAGTCTTTGACCGATATGGTTCGCACTGCTTTTAAACTTCCAGTGCCAGAACTAGTAGCCCCTGTGGTATCCTCATTGGGTTCTTTAAAGGCTCCATTAACTTGTGTGTCTTTTCCGATTCACCCCCTTCTGCGGAGCGTGATTTACCAGGATTGGGCTCGACCTGATAGGATCTTTATCCCTCCTAAGAGGTTCTCTATCCTATGGAAGAGGAATTTTTAAAGAAATGGGCACTCCCCACAGTGGACGCGGCCATTTCCTGCGTGAATAAATCCCTGACCTGTCCGGTTGAAAATGTCCAGATGTTCAAGGATCCGGTCGACAAAAAATTAGAGACCCTACTGAAGGCTTCTTTCACCACAGTAGGTGCCATGGTTCAGCCAGCGGTGGCAGCCATTGGCGTTTGTCAGGCCTTAAAGGATCAGGCAAAACAGATATTAAAGGACATGCCGGCTCAGCAAACTCGTGAATTAGCAGATTTCCCTAGGGCTCTCTGCTTTGCAGTAGATGCTATTAAGGACTCCATCCAACAGGCATCCCGTTTATCTCTGCTGGTGGTTCACATGCGTCGTCTTTTGTGGCTAAAGAACTGGTCAGCAGAGGCACCCTGCAAAAAGCTTTTAGCAGGGTTTCCCTTTCATGGGGGAAGACTATTCGGTGAAGACCTAGATAAATATATCCAAACCATATCAAGTGGTAAAAGTTCTTCCTTACCGGTCAAGACAAGACCGCGTGGGCCCGCGTTTAAACGACAGGCCTTTGCAGGCTCGGCCCCTTCGACTTCCCGTCAGTATCGACGGCCTCCCGGGCGTTCAGCAGTTAATAGCCGCCCACAGGGACAAGCCGCGGCAAACAAGAGGCCCTGGTCTCGCAAGCCGGATAAACCAGTCATCAAGTCAGATTCATGAAGGGGCGCCCCCACTCTCTTGGGTGGGGGGAAGACTTCGCAGTTTTTCTCCGAAGTCTGGAAGGCCAGAATTCCCGACTCTTGGGTTCGGTCCGTGGTAGCCACAGGCTACAAACTAGAGTTTCGAGAAATCCCCCCTCCTCATTTTCAGGGGTCAAGTCTTCCAAGCGACCCGTTAAAGAGGGCCTCTCTCGTAAAGGCGTTGGATCGCCTCTTGCTCCAAGGAGTAATTGTAGAAGTACCAACCCAAGAATGGGGTCTGGGATTCTACTCCAACCTTTTTATAATACCAAAACCCAATGGCGATGTCAGGCCTATCCTAGACCTCAAACGCCTAAATCGCTTTCTAAAGATTCAGACCTTTCGTATGGATTCCATACGTTCAGTGACAGCCAGCCTGCATCAAGGCGACTTTCTAGCATCTATAGACATAAAGGATGCATATCTGCATGTGCCGATCTACCCAGCACATCACAAGTTTCTTCGTTTTATGATAGATCAAAGTCATTTCCAGTTCGTAGCCCTCCCTTTCGGGTTGGCAACAGCTCCGCGGGTATTCACAAAGGTGTTAGCCCCGGTGCTAGCCGTCCTAAGGACAGAAGGCATTTTGGTCCTGGCATACCTGGACGATCTCCTGGTTATCGACAGATCAGCTTCCAACCTCAATCATGCAGTAGTCCGCACAGTTCGGCATCTACAAGAATTCGGGTGGGTTGTGAACCAAGGAAAATCGAGGTTGCAACCCACAAGACAGTTGGAATATCTAGGCCTTCGGTTAGATACAGAATGCCAGAGGATATTTTTACCTCAAGAAAAGATCAGGTCATTGACTCAAACAATTCAAATAGTCCTAGGCAAAAAGAGGCCGACTATTCGCCTATGCATGCGACTGCTGGGAAAGATGGTAGCCGCCTTCGAAGCAGTGCCCTATGCCCAGATCCATACCAGAGTTCTCCAGGCAGCTATTCTCTCTGCTTGGAACAGGTCCATACAGGCATTAGACCGTCCATTAGGTCTTTCCCCAGGAGTCAGGCGCAGCCTGTACTGGTGGCTGGTCCCTCAAAAATTGTCAAAAGGGAAAACCTTTTGCCCCATCACGTGGAAAATAGTAACCACAGATGCCAGCCTAACAGGTTGGGGGGCAATCTTAGGAAAACGGACGCAGCAGGGACAGTGGTCAGAGGCAGAAAGTCTGCTTCCCATCAATGTCCTAGAGATCAGAGCTGCTCGGTTGGCCCTGGTCGCCTGGACTCTCCCCCTGCAGGGTCTGCCAGTAAGGATACAGTCCGACAATGCCACGGCGGTGGCATACATAAACCACCAGGGGGGCACAAGGAGCCTAGCGGCTCAAAGGGAAGTAAACCTGATTTTCTCATGGGCCGAAGCCCATGTACCCTGCATCTCAGCAGTGTTCATCCCAGGGATAGACAATTCTCAAGCAGATTTTTTGAGTCGTCAACAGTTACTCCCGGGAGAGTGGTCTCTTCACCCCCAGGTATTCCAAGAGATTTGCCAAAGATTCGGAGTTCCCGATGTGGACATCATGGCAACAAGATTCAACAAGAAATTGGACAAATTCGTATCCCGAGCCAGGGATCCCTCGGCCTACGGGACCGATGCGTTGGTTTGCCCCTGGCACCAGTTTTCTCTCCTGTATGCGTTCCCTCCACTACAGATGATTCCCCGCCTTCTACGAAGGATCAGGGTGGAGCGCAGGCCGGTGATCCTGGTGGCCCCAGCCTGGCCCAGAAGGGCTTGGTACGCACTCATCGTGAGGATGTCAGTAGGGGCACCGTGGCCACTCACCCTGCGCCCAGATCTGCTGTCTCAGGGCCCGATCTACCACCCTGCTTCACAGCAGCTAAATTTGATGGCTTGGCGGCTGAATCCCTAATTCTTAAGGGCAGAGGCCTCTCAGCCCAGGTCATATCTACGTTAATTCAGGCTAGAAAACCAGTCTCTAGAAATATCTATTACAGAGTCTGGAGGACCTATGTGGAGTGGTGCGAGTCTCAAGGAGGGCATCCTCGCAAGTTTTTTTATTGACAGGATCTTGCGATTCCTCCAGGTTGGCGTTGACAAGGGGTTGGCTCTTAGTACTCTAAAGGGGCAGGTGTCTGCCTTATCGATATGGTTTCAAAGGCCTTTGGCCACGCATTCGCTTGTGAAAACCTTCTTGCAGGGGGTCTTGCATGTGAATCCCCCTATTAGAGCTCCCCTCTGCCCCTGGAATTTAAATCTGGTCTTGTCAGCTTTACAAAGGCAGCCGTTTGAACCTCTGACAGAAATCCCTCTTGTGCTGCTAACCCGAAAGTTGGTTTTCTTGGTGGCTATGGCTTCGGCCAGAAGGGTCTCCGAGCTGGCAGCCTTGTCTTGCAGGGAACCGTACCTGATTCTGCATAAGGACAGAGTGGTTCTGCGGCCTCAACCTTCTTTCCTTCCTAAGGTCATATCCAGTTTTCACTTGAATCAGGACCTAGTCCTACCATCCTTCTTTCCTACTCCCCAGTCCAGAGAGGAAAGACTGCTTCATACTTTGGACGTGGTCCGAGCCATGAGGGTTTATCTCAAGGCTACAGAGAAGATTCGGAAAACAGATGTGCTTTTCGTTCTTCCGGATGGCCCCAAAAAGGGTCAGCCGGCTGCCAAGTCTTCCTTGGCTAGGTGGATTAAGCAGCTGATTTTTCAGGCCTATGGTCTGAAGCGCGTTCCACCTCCCTTATCAGTTAAGGCCCATTCTACGAGGGCCATGAGTGCCTCTTGGGCGGCACACCATCAGATCTCTATGGCACAGGTTTGCAAAGCGGCAACCTGGTCTTCCGTACATACGTTTACTAAATTTTATAAGTTGGACGTCGCAAAGGCTACGGACGCAGCATTTGGGCAGGCGGTCCTACGGGCAGCAGTATAGAATCCTCTGGCCCGGTTCACGCCCCCTTTTTTTCTGTTGGTGGAGCTATTTTACCTCCTGATAATGTTTTTTGTTTGGCTATTTTTGGCCTTACGGTCTCCCTCCCTTCATGGAGCATTGCTTTGGGACATCCCATATGTAATGGCTATGCGCTCTGTGTCCCGTGATGTACGATAAAGAAAAAAGGATTTTTAATAGCAGCTTACCTGTAAAATCCTTTTCTTGAAGTACATCACGGGACACAGAGCTCCCACCCCTCTTTTGGGGAACATTGTGTAACCTCGGAGAAATTGCTTGCTACAAAACTGAAGCACTCTCAGTGGGAGGGGGTTATATAGGGAGGAACTTCCTGTGAAGTTGATTACACCAGTGTCCACACCTGAAGGTACCCATATAACCCATATGTAATGGCTATGCGCTCTGTGTCCCGTGATGTACTTCAAGAAAAGGATTTTACAGGTAAGCTGCTATTAAAAATCCTTTTTTTTTCTAACGCCCTAGAGAATAAAATGGCGGTTATTGCAATACCTTTTGTCACACCGTATTTGCGCAGAGCTCCTACAAGCACATTTTCTTGGAAAGAATACACTTTTTTTTTAAATAAAAATAAATAAGAATACAGTAAAGTTTATTTTTTATAGTTATTCATTTTTTACACTGGCCTTAGCAAAAAAAGTGACTTTTTTTTTTTTTAATTACAAGTAATTTAAACATCCCTTAGAAAAAAAAAGCAAGACAGAATCTCCTAAATATGAGATCTGGGGTCAAAAAGACCTCAGATTTCATACTTATACTAAAATGCAAAGAAAGTGTCTTTAAACTAATTGCCAACCGCCCGCCCGCCGTCATTTTGCTGCGGGACTGTGGCACTGCTACGCGGGAGCACGTAGCTCTACGTCCTCCCTGTAGCAGCTAATAGGGCGCGCGCGCGTCCCCCGAGTCCCGCGCGTGTCCGGTGGGTACGATCGCCGCCGGGCACCCGCGATTGCTCGTTACAGAGCGGGGAACGGGAGGTATGTGTGTAAACACATACCTTTCGTTCCTGTCAGTGGGGGAAACGCTGATCTTCTGTCCATACAATGTATGGACAGAAGATCAGTGACTTCCCCTAGTGAGGCCACCCCCCCCCCCCCCATACAGTTAGAACACACCAGGACCACACTTAACCCCTTCCCCCTAGTGTTAACCCCTTCACTGCCAATAGCATTTTTATAGTAATACAATGCATTTTTATAGCATTGATCGCTATAAAAATGCCAACGGTCCCAAAAATGTGTCAAAAGTGTCCGATGTGGCCGCCATAATATCGCAGTACCGAAAAAAAACGCTGATCGCCGCCATTACTAGTAAAAAATAATAATAATAAAAATGCCATAAAACGACCCCCTTTTTTGTAAACGCTATAAATTTTGCGCAAACCAATTAACACTAATTGCGATTTTTTTTTTTTTTTTTAACGAAAAATATGTAGAAGAATACGTATCGGCCTAAATTGAGGAAAAAAAATGTTTTTTATATCTTTTTGGGGATTTTTATTATAGCAAAATTTAAAAATTATTGAATTTTTTTCAAAATAGTCGCTCTATTTTTGTTTATAGCGCAAAAAATAAAAACCGCAGAGATGATCAAATACCACCAAAAGAAAGCTCTATTTGTGGGAAAAAAAGGATGCCAATTTTGTTTGGGAGCCACGTCGCACGACCGCGCAATTGTCAGTTAAAGCGACGCAGTGCCGAATCACAAAAAGTGCTCTGGTCTTTGGACAGCAATATGGTCCGGGGCTAAAGTGGTTAAGAGCTATGGGCGAAAGTGACGTGGTAATGGTATGGAGATGGGTGGTGTTCATCTTCCCCTCACTCGGCTCCATATCACAGAGGCCATCCGCCACAGAGAAAGACATTACTAATGGAAACGTGGATTAGGACAAGAAAAGTAAGTGACTGTACATTTAATGGAAAGCTTTGATATTTTTGCAGAAAAAGTACATGAATTCTTTATTGGTGCATAGGGGAACTGGAATTTAGAAAAAATATTAAATAAGTGTACAAAGGGGAACTTGCTCTTTAACATCCCCATCCAGTGGGAAAAGTTCATAAAAAGGTGGTGTGTCCTGGTAGTAGATGTTAAACCTCTTACTGTACCTTTTTATATGTTTATTCTTGGTTCAAAGACTCTAACAACATTTGAGAAACTCTTAAATGCATACTTTACTCTTGTAGGTCCAGCTCCAACCAGCAGCCAGCTGTTTCTGTTTGTCAAACCACAGCAAATTAGAATAGGGCAATGGAACAACCAACATGATCCTGTATTCCAGGAGTGAACATTGGCTGAGCCTTTACAACTACTTTCTGCTTTTAACCAAATAATTTTTTAAATACATTTAAATGTGGTGTGAACAAAATCAATGCAATGCAATATGTACTGTATTATCACCGAGATGTTTATTTTTTGTGCTATAAACAAAAAGACTGCTATAATACATATCCAAAAAATATATATATAAAAAAGTGTCATCAGTTTAGGCCAATATGTATTCTGCTACATATTTTTTGGTAAAAAAACAAGCGTATATTGATTGGTTTGCGCAAAAGTTATAGCGTCTACTAAATAAGGGAAAGATTTAGGGACTTATATTTTTTACTAGTAATGGTGGCAATCTGCGTTTTTTTTCTTTCTTTCTTTTTTTTTTTTTTTTTTTTTTTTTTAGCATGATTGCGGCGAACAAATCTGACACTAAGCTACACTTTTTGGTGACCAGTGACACCAATACAGTGTTCAGTGCTATAAAAATGCACTGATCGCTGTATAAATGGCACTGGCAGGGAAGGGGTTAACACTGGTGGTGATCAAAGGGTTCCGGTTGTGGCAGAGCGAGGCTCTGTCCCTATGCAATTGGATATAAAAGGGACACAGAGTTTGCATATCTGCGGATTGCAAGACTACAGACGGTATATTTGAAATTGAGTGCAGTTTGCTCCAGGTTTTGCTAGCTCCGGATGGGACTCTGTAGTTTGGAGATCCCTAGGAGTTTTGGGTGGGATGGGATCTCTCTCTGTCACTCCTTAGTTCTTAATACTGTGTATTGCCCTCTTTAGCATCAATGACAACATAGTTGTCTAATAGGCAAAATGCCTCCAGGTCAAGTCTTTGGTCGTCTTGCATGAGTCACACGTTTGAGATCTCCCCAGAGTGTCTCAATGATATTAAGGTCAGGAGACTGTGATAGCCAATCCTGAAACTTCACCTTTTTCTGCTGTAAACACTGGAGGGTTAACTTGGCTTTGTGCTTAGGTTAATTTTTGTGCTGGAAAGTCTAAAAGCATCCCAGGCGCAAGTTTCCTGCAGAAGAATGCAAATTATCTGCCAGTATTTTCTGTTAATCTGCTGCATTCATCTTGCCATGAAGTTTCACAAGACATTACACCATGCATACGGTGGGGATGGTATTATTTTTACTATAGGCCTTATTGACCCCCCCCCCCGCCCGTCCACTCCCAACATAGTGCTTATGGTTGTGACCATAAAGCTCTATTTTGGTCTTGTCACTCTAGATTGCGGTGTGCTAGAAGCTGTGAGGCATGTCGAGATGTTGTCGGACATATTGCTTTTTTGTGGCATTGGCGCAGTAAAGGCTTCTTTCTGGCAACTCGGCCTTGCAGCTCATTTTTTGTTCAAGTATTGTCATATTGTGCTCCTTGAAACAACCATGCCTTCTTTTTTTTTTTTACAGAGCAGCCTGTATTTCTCCTGAGGGTACCCGTTGTGGCAGAGAGAGGCTCTGTCACTATGAAATTAGATATATAAAAGGGACACAGAGTTTGTATATCTGCGGATTGCAAGACTACAGACGGTAGATTTGAAATTGAGAGCAGTTTGCTCCAGGTTTTGCTAGCACCGGATGGGACTCTGTAGTTTGGAGATCCCTAAGAGTTTTGGGTGGGATGGGATCTCAAACCCTGTGTCTGGGTCTTGAGGGTAGCCAGCAGGGTGTGTGCACACAGCCCATATAACCAAGGGGCTGGTAAGAACAGAAGGTGGAGTTGGAGCAGTGGCTGCTAGTGAGTGTCTTTGTGAGATAGACACTGTGTGCATTGAAGGGCTTAAAGCTGTGTGCGTCCAAGGAGCCAGAGGTTGTGTGCAATGGGGGGCTTCAAGCTGTGTGTGTTTAAGAATCCCAAAGCAGTGTGCATCCAAGACTGGGCCTTGAAGAGCTGGTGGTTTGAGGGACCAGTACCTATAGCAGCAGTGCTGTTGAAGAGTAGCCAGGTGGGCTTGCATTTTCAGTTATGTCTGAATGCCGTCTAAACCCCTGCGTGGCATTCCTGAGTGGACTTTTGTTTATTTTCATTTGATAAACGTGGGCTACCAGGCCCTTAACTATAAACGCTTGTCTGATGTGGACTCACTACATAAAAATGCATCTACCACTGAGTTGAACAATCTCCCATGTCACACCGTGTTACCATCTTGGGAGCATATACAGTATGTGGAGGAGAAAAACAGATGGATCTAACCAGTGTGGTTTAAAAATGATATATGCTGATTTGTAGTAAGAGAGGCATGGATTCTTGGTGAGCGTCTGCCTGCTTGGGAGAAGTGAAGCACTTAATACAGTTTTTGGTACTAGTAAAGATTATTGGACTGACACCAATACTGTGGATTGGAGATATACGCTTTATATTTGGTGTCATTCATCTAGATTCACAGTTCAATTGTTGGAATTCTAAAAAGTTGTCGCTAACTCAAATATAAACATAACTTAATATTTTAGTGCATAAACAATAACCACACAAAGAAAAACGTCTGTGTATTGACAGGTATTCTTAATCTCCTTCTTCTTCTTTTTTTTTCACCTTCACTCGTGTGAGCAAAAATGCAGATTCACCAGATGGCTAAATCATGGGAGACGTCATATGCTCAGATCCTTTGGAAGGTATAATGTATCCCTTGATGTATCCTTATGCTCATAGGACAATATGGCTTGGTTAAAGCAACAAAAATGTACATAGCGCAATATGCTTCACTTTGAACCAAGTGCCAAAAAAGTTATTTATAGCTTCACAATTTAATTGGATTTTATACACTGGGTGTTGATGAAACATTACATTGCACTTGGACTTGGGTGTATGAATTTAGTTCAAAGTACAGCATTTTTATTTATTTTGCATTAATTTGGTTTGATTTAGGGTTTTTAATGTGACCGCAGTTGTGAAAGTCATATAGTTATGTGGACAGATTTTATATATTTTTTTATATTTTTTGACAATTGCTTGGGGTTTATTTTTTAAGCACAGAGTAAGGAGTTCACAGATGTAAATATTTACGCTTTCTACTTCTTTCTTTTATGTGGATGCCCTAGAACAGTGATGGCAAACCTTGGCACCCCAGATGTTTTGGAACTACATTTCCCATGATGCGCGACTACACTGCAGAGTGCAAAAGCATCATGGGAAATGTAGTTCCAAAACTTCTGGGGTGACAAGGTTTGCCATTACTGTTTGTTGACATGCACAAAATCTTGGGGCTAAAGCCTGGTCAACTGTAGCTGCCTGTAAAAGACTCTTCCCGTGTATGCGCTTTGAATGAAGACATCTCTGGTGATGCCCTTGAAAAATCCATCAAAGATGTCACAAGGGGAAATGTTCTTCCTCTACAGCAGGGGATTGCAAAACCGCCTTTAGTGGCAGTTGTATGCACTGGCTGCTGACATAGAAACCAGCAAACTCCACCTTTATTTTCTTCTTTTTTTTTTTTAGTATCGCATACACAGCAGCACTGACTCAATTTTCAGGCTCCACATTGTAAGATTACATGCTTCATACACTATATACCGTGTGATATATATATATATATATATATATATATATTACACACACACACTCAAAAGTGAGTACACCCCTTCACATTTTTGTAAATATTTTATTATATCTTTTTCTTTTTCTTTCTTTTTTAAATACGTTTTATTAAAGAGCAGTCCAGTACAGTTCAGTGCCACCAGATCATTCTGGGGCAAAAAAATACATACAGTACATCGTATACAGTTTACAGCATAGAAAGAAAAGGAAACCCCCCCCCGACCTTCACTCAGTATTACATAGCTTATCCTACCTAACCGTGATAGAACAGTACTGGTAGGAAAACCAGATAAATGCACTCGACCCAAAGGCCTGTTCCGACACCCCCAATGGGAGCACACTGTGTCGGATTTGACTAAAACTTTAACTGCTACCAGTGCTACAAAACGAACAGGACTGGCCATGCAACTTCAGAAAAACCAAAGCCGCATGGGCGTCCTATAGTGAAAAGAAGAGAATACCCACCGACTCCAGTGTCTCGAGTTAACCCTGAATATCCCAACTAAGACACTTTACAGAGTACAGTTTTCTACTCAGTCTAATGAACCTGGAAGGAAAAATCTCTTACTGAAGTCCTTACGGCTATACGGACTGCCTTCAAAATGGCAAGGTTAACTGAAAAACAAAACAAAAAAACAAGAAGCAGAGAAAGAAAACAGAAAAGAGAAAGGGGGAAGAAGAGAACAGAGTTGATTGCCAGCTGTATGATCAAACGCTTGTGTAGGGTGCCACGGTTCCTGAGGAAAGGGAAACCCCTACATATCTAGCCCAGGGCTCCCATATTGTTTCAAATAGTTTAGGTGTATTTAGTTTTCAACTAACCATTTTCTCCTGAGTCATGATCCAAGATATTTTCCTCTTGGCAGCTACGATAGAGACTCTTGGCTGTTTCCAAGCACCCGCCAGAGTGGTTTTTGCTCCCATAAGCATAAAAGTTATTAATTTTTGAGTGTGTTTAGGGGCTTGAGGGATACTAGTTCCAAGCAGTGTGATCTGTGGAGATTTATTTACAGGATTACCCATAACTCTTCTGATGAGATTAAAGATTTTGTTCCAGAATCCTCTGATTCTGGGGCAATCCCACCAGATATGAAGCATGGAGCCCTGGGCTTGACAATCATGAAAACATAGCGGTGAGGCGGTTGGAAACATCGCCGCCAGCCTACTGGAAACCAAGTACCATCTCATTAATACTTTTACATTGGCCTCTATCAAAGATGTATTAATTAATCCTTTAAAAGCTCTCGTTCCTACCTTATGCCACTCCTCCAGGTCCCAGGTCTCCTGCAGATCTCTCTCCCACGCCTCCATGTAGTAAAATTTAGAAGAGACCTTTATTATATCTTTTCATGTGACAACACTGAAGAAATTACACTTTGCTACAATGTGAAGTAGTGAGTGTACAGCTTGTATAACAGTGTAAATTTGCTGTCCCCTAAAAATAACTCAACACACAGCCATTAATGTCTAAACCGTTGGCAACAAAAGTGAGTACACCTCTAAGTGAAAATGTCCAAATTGGGCCCAATTAGCCATTTTCCCTCCCCGGTGTCATGTAACTCGTTAGGGTTACAAGGTCTCAGGTGTGAATGGGGAGCAGGTGTGTTAAATTTGTTATTGCTCTCACTCTCTCATACTGGTCATTGGAAGTTCAACATGGCAAAGAACTCTCTGATGATCTGAACAAATGAATTTGAAAGATGGCCTAGGTCAGTGATGGCGAACCTTGGCACCCCAGATGTTTTCAAACTACATTTCCCATGATGCTCATGCCCTCTGCAATGTAGTTGAGCATCATGGGAAATGTAGTTTCAAAACATCTGGGGTGCCAAGGTTCGCCTTCACTGGCCTAGGTTATAAGAAGTTTGCCAAGACCCTGAAACTTGGCTGCAGTAAGGTGGCTAAAACCATACAGGTTCCACTCAGAACACGCCTCGTCAAGGTCGGCCAAAAAAGTTGAGTGCACGTGCTCAGAGTCATAGCCAAAGGTTGTCTTTGGGAAATAGACGTTTGAGTGCTGCCAGCATTGCTGCAGAGGTTGAAGGGGGGTCAGCCTATCAGTGCTCAGACCGCACACTGCATGAAAATGGTCTGCATGGTTGTCGTCCCAGAAGGAAGCTTCTTCTAATGTTGATGCATAAGAAAGCCTGCAGACAGTTTGCTGAAGACAAGCAGACTAAGGACATGGATTACTGGAACCATGTCCTGTGGTCTGAGAAGACCAAGATAAACTTATTTGGTTCAGGTGGTGTCAAGCGTGTGTGGTGGCAACCAAGTGAAGTGTACAAAGACAAGTGGGTCTTGCCTACAGTCAAGCATGGGGGTGGAAGTGTCATGGTCTGGGGCTGCATGAGTGCTCCCGGCACTGGGGAGCTGCAGTTCATTGAGGGAATCATGAATGCCAACATGCACTGTGACATACTG
The DNA here is from genome assembly GCA_029574335.1 of Rana kukunoris. Taxonomy (NCBI): domain Eukaryota; kingdom Metazoa; phylum Chordata; class Amphibia; order Anura; family Ranidae; genus Rana; species Rana kukunoris. The sequence goes on along the minus strand of CM056053.1, from coordinate 325,260,180 downwards.
AAGCAGAACATGATCCCCTCCATTCAGAAACTGGGCCACAGGGCAGTATTCCAACATAACGACCCCAAACCTCCAAGATGACCACTGCCTTGCTAAAGAAGTTGAGGGTAAATGTGATGGACTGGCCAAGCATGTCTCCCAACCTAAACACTTTTGAGCATCTGTGGGGCATCCTCAAACGGAAGGTGGAGAAGCACAAGGTCGCTTACATTCACCAGCTCCGTGATGTGGTCAAGAAGAAGTGGAAGGACTCCAGTGGCAACCTCTGAAGATCTGGAGAACTCCATGCCCAAGAGGGTTAAGGCAGTGCTGGAAAATAATGTTGCCCACACAAACTATTGACACTTTGGGCCCACTTAGGACATCTTCATTTAGGGGTGTACTCACTTTTGTTGCCAGCGGTTTAGACATTAATGTGTTGAGTTATTTTGAGGGGACAGCGAATTTACACTATTATACAAGCTGTACACTTACTACTTTACATTGTAGCAAAATATTTACAATAATGATAAGAGTATACTCACTTTTGTAAGATACTGTGTGTGTGTTTACAACACCAGCACATAATAAAAGCAAGGACATATTGCTCTAAAATTTTAGGGACACACAGCAAAAATGACTATGGTTTGGTGCACAGATATGAGTCAGGGCTGTCAAAACAGAAATAGTATGATGACCATAAAAACTGTTACAACATTTAACAGTGCCTGTGTTTAGCTGATTCTATGTAGTACATAGGGTGCTATGATTCTGAGGCTTAATAAAAAGAGAGGTTGATAGGGTGACTGACTGCAGATTTGTTGCATTTGAGTCAATAATGTTTTTTCTGAAAGGAAGCTGGAGAGTTGCTATAGATACACAACAGGGTCTGGCTAAAATTAGACAACCGGAAGTCAGGAAAGACCAGTGACACTATGTAAAGCTCTATTCACTTTTACTTATATAATGTGTGTAGTACATTAGTAGCTAAGAGTAGTTGCCTTGAGAGAGAATTTTTCTTTGTAGCCTGCTCTCCGTATTTGTGAATAGTCATTTCTGGACTACACATAGCTGTTACAAAACATGAAAGTAATGTGTATATAGTAAAGTAAGCATACATCTGTATATTGTTGCTTTATGTTCTAAAAGGGTTTAACATCTGAGAAAGCCAATAAATGAAAGTAGAATTTACCCCCCCCCCCTTTTTTTTCATGTTGGCTAGAATACGGGAGGCTTATAACCCCTGTTAATTTTATTTTGCCATCTTTTGCAATTTGGGAGATTTATCTTCACTTCCTGTCTCGTACCCACCCATACAGGAAGTGAGGAAATCCTGGGCTATCGCAAGAACTAGTGTCCCCATTTGAAGATTTGAACAAATCTGTCTGCTGGGATTTTGGTTTGCTCGCGTGTACACACGAGCAAACCAAAATCCCCGCCAGCAGAGAGCGCGCTGACGTGTCGGTGACGTGGCGGTGACGTTGACGCCGCCACGTCACCGCACCAGGAAGTAAAACACTTCCGCGCATGCGCCGAATCCATTCGGCGGCGGTGCGGCGGCGGAGCGGGACGACATGTCTGCTGGTAAGTGTACTAACCAGCAGACATGTCGGGCGGACAGATTCCACCGGATAGGTTTCAAAGCATGCTTTGAAATCTGTCGGGTGGACAAATCTGTCCGCTAGCCCATACACACGATCGGAGATGTCTGCTGAAACGGTCCATCGGACCGTTTTCAGCGGACAAATTCGATCGTGTGTACGAGGCCTGAGAGTGATAACACCAAATTTAACACACCTGCTCCCCATTCACTCCTTAAAAGATAGAATAAAATATTTACAAAAATGTGAGAGGTGTACTGACTTGTGTGAGATACCGTATATGCATCTCATTCATGGATGTGTAATGCAGGGGATTGGGGAGGAGGGGGATAGGAGAGGAGGGGGATAAGAGCAGGTAACTGAGTACTGTGCTATTAGTTTGTGACTAAACAGAACCCTATGAAGATATGGCTGTATGTGGCTCCACCTCAGGAAGACTGTAACACATTATTAAACCCAAAACCAACAAAGTGATATATTGCAGCTTAAAGCGGAGTTCTGTCTAAAAAAATAAAATGAAGTTCAGCAGCTACAAATACTGCAGCTGCTGACTTTTAATATTGGGACAATTACCTGTCCAAGGCGCCTGCAATGTCCTCACCCAAAGCCGATCTGTCCCTCGGCTCCTGGGTTGGGGGGTGTTGATGAACAGTAGCACCCTAATCATTCACCAGCAACACCCCCCCCTGTGGCAATAACATGAGGGTGCTAGCCTCCCAATCATCCAACAACAACCGCCCCCCCCAGTAGTAGCACCCCCTATTCCCCCTACCACCCTGTGATAGCATCTGCTAACCATCCCCCCCAGCACCCCTTTTTAGCATCAGCTTTTGTCATTACACATCTGGCATTACAGTAGCAGCAGCATACTTTGAAGGACGCTGCTGACGAGGGCGAGGGCGCTCAGCGCTTCTGAGCAACTTCGCTTCAGTGCGGACGGGTGCTTGACAGCAGCGCCGCCCTACGCTGCTGACGTCACATGACGCACACCCCTGCTTTGCCGGAACAAAGATGAGTACGGGGGGGGGGCTGCAGGGAAAGGGTACCGCGCTGCGCTGCAAAGTATGACACTGTCCGGGGGGAGGGCTTGTCAGCGGGCCGCAAAATCTCGGTCTGCGGGCCGCAACTGGCCCGCGGGCCGGGAGTTTGAGACCCCTGATGTAGACAGTCACTACTCTGGATGAATGAGAACAGGAGGCACCTTTAGACAGCAGCATTGTCAGTCTGGGAGGAGGGGAGTGTTAGAAATACAAGCAGATTTAAGCACAGTAACAAATTGAAGCTAAAATCTAGATAATACTTTATAATCAGTTACACCAAACAGATTTTTACTCGTGGGATAAAGACTTTACATAAATAAAAGTTGATTGTTTTAATCACCCCTGCCAGTGTTAAATGTCTCATCCCTGTAACTGCAACAGAGCTTTTCTGTTGAAAAACAGACTTATGCCCTGTACACACGATTGGATTTCCCGTCGGAATAAACTTTGATAGATTTTTCAGACGGAATTCCGCTCAAGCTGTCTTGCATACACACGAACACACCAAATTCCAATAGAATTTTTTTCCGTCTGAAAAAAAGAGAACATGTTCTTTTTCTAAGTCCGTCTGAATTTCCGACTGAATAAGTCCGGGGCATACACATGGTCGAAATATCCGATGAAAAAATTCCGTCTGACTTTTCCATTGGAAATTCCGATCGTGTGTACTCGCTGAATCACCAGATGAAAAAAGTCTCAAAAAGGAAACGAATATAGTCATTACATCTAAAGCCTCGTACACACGATCGGATATCTGATGGAATCTAACCCAATGGATTTTTTGGTCGGATATCCGATGAAGCTGACTTTCATCAGTCTTGCCTACACACCATCAGTCAAAAATCTGACCGTGCCAAAACGCGGTGACGTAAAACGTTGACTTGATTCTGAGCATGCGTGGATTTTTGACCAAGGGACTTCCACACAGACGATCAGATTTTTCTATCGGTTTTCTATCCATGGGAAATTTTTTAAACATGTTCTATTTTTTTTTCCACCGATGGAAAGCAAACCGATGGGGCCCACACACGCTTGGTTTGTTTTCATCGGACAAACCGATCATGTGTACAGGGCTTAAGAGTTGTAAAGCTGCAATATAATGTTTGCTTTTGTATTTAATATGGCTTTAATGCATTAACTCCTTTGCTAATGGTACCTATAACAAGTGAAGAAAAACACAGCTTAGTTTTTATATGAATTTTATTGTCATGTTATTTTATATAACCTTAGCAGATGGCAGTGCTTGCTATTATAAACCTCTGTGGTGAAGAATAGATGATGCTGGCCCTCTCTGTTTAGATTTAGTTTTAGTGGCACTCACATTGTATGAGCCTTTGTTGCTAAAGTAATTTGCTGATGTGATGTTTCACTAAACACTGGAATGTCCTTCAAGATATTATACAGTATGTATAAATGAAGAACAATTTTTCATACACCCTTTGCTGTTAATGTTAGTAGTGTTAATGGATGTCTTTTGTTAGTGTATCTAGTCACCAGCAGATGGCAGCAATAAATCCAGTCTTTGGAAATGCTGTTCTTAAAACACAAATATTTTGTTACAATAAGGTTACCAGGATTTTATTTTTAAACCAATATATGCTTGGAAATAAAAATGTATTAATGTTAGTAGAGTCAATAATAATAGTAATTGTTATTAATATTTTATGCACAAAATAAATATTAGTAAAACAACAAAAAAATGGTAATTTACACTATTACTATAAATCACTTCAATACAGGGCACTTACTCACCCTTACTCAAGCCATTTTTCACACTTGTCACACTTTGAATAACAATTGCGCGGTCGTGCTACCAACTGCAACTATGTGAACTTTTTTTTATCATTTAATTCACATGAATAAAGCTTTCTTTTGGTGGTATTTAATCACTGCTGGGTTTTTTATTTTTTACAAAAAAAAAAAACTTTTTGAAAAAAAAAATGAAGTTTTGTAAATAAGTAATTTTCTTTATCGTACACAACGGGACACAGAGCCTTTACATAGTCGGCTGTATAGTTCACCAGAGGTGATTGGACACTGGCACACCCAATGAAGGCAAGTTCCCGATATATAAACCCTTTCATAAGGGAAATACTTCAGTTTTTTTGCCAGTGTCTAAGGTGATGGTGCTAAGAAGAAGCTCTGCTAAAAAAATTCCTCCAGGGTTCAAAGAGCTACACTACGGATCCATCCAAGAAGCTTACCAAGTTACGCTAAAAATGGATGGTACCCGGGCCTTGCAGAAGACCGAGGCTGTTGCCTGTAATGTCTCTCTTTTGAGGACTGGGCTCTGGGATCCAGTACTTTTGCTATATGAAAAAAGCGCAAAAGTTTCCTAGCAGAGTCTTTTCCAAGGCCCAGGGAAGAGGCATCCTTATCCTTTAAGTAGGAACCCATGTCCCTGAAGATTGGCACAACATACCTGCGGTGATGGGTAAAGATTGGCACTGTCTGGTCTTCAGCAGTCCTGTGGCGGGGATCAGGTAAGTGGGGAAAAAATCCTAAGAAAAATACATCTTAAAGGGGTTGTAAAGGTAAAAATGTTTTAACCTATAATTGATCTCTGTTATACCCAGATATCGAAAAATGTTATCACTTCCATTATTTTTTTTAATTACCTCTGAAAATAGTAGGTGTTTATCGTCCTCCTGCTTTCCTCTATCATTTCTATGCTGTATTTCCGGGTTTGCGGTGCGCGTGCATTACATCGACGTCACGGCAACCACGGAACTACATTTCACAATATGCTTAGCGGCATCGCACATGCGCATTGCCGTTTTTTATTAATCTCGCCTAACGAGAATGAGCAACCTTCTCGTCCACACGCCGCCCACTAGTAAATGCCCATTCCCGCCTCCCCAGCCTACGCAGCACCAACTTAAATGTGAACAAATTTATATAGTTTTTCTACTTTGACTCTGAAGGCAGCAAGGGGGCGGAGTTAAGGCGGGGCAGTAAAGCTTAGTGCAAAAGAGAACAGGAGGTGGAGCTATGGTGTCGTAGACACGCCCACATATCCCTGCCTCTGTGCCTGTGAAACGTACACAGCGTGTTCACACAGGGCTGTAGTCCAAAGGAGGGGGCGAGCACAATCGATTTCCACCAGGCATAACGGCTCGAATACTGGTGGAAAGCTCAAGAAAGAGAAACAGGAAATTACTTTTTTAAAGAAGGATTAATGACATTTTCAGGGGAAATCGAAGGAACAGGTAAGTGAAATAGCAATGCACCAGCTTATAGCAAGCTATTTAGCCATTAAAAAATTTACCTTACAACCCCTTTAAGGAGTTTCCCCATTTAAGTAGAGTTTTTTTACCTTTATCCGCCACTGGAGGGACTAAAGAGCTGATATTCACTCACATGCCCGACGAGAAGCCAGTGTCAGCTGCGGCTCAGACAGCAGGCTTCCTCCGCTACAGGCTCTGCAAAAAGGTAACCTTCCTGGGGAGGTGAAGCTGCTGAAGGGACCCTCCTCTCCCCCTCACAATTCACCATTTCCCTAAACACGCGGGCGCACTTTTACAGTGAGCGGCCGAAAAAGGGGGGGTGTGCTCCACCCTGCGGCGCAGGCGCAGGGCGGGAGCCTTTAAAAAATTGCCTCAGACTCCAGAAAGCTCTCTGAGAGACACAGCAGCTGGGGACACTTAAGCTTCTCTATGTGGTTGAATTCAGGCACTACTGGACACCTACTCAGCATCAAACTGTGTGATTAGTTGCTTTACTTTATGTTGATTGCTTAACTAACACAGTAGTGTATGCATTGTGTGTAACTCTGCTTTGGCATAGGACTATGTGTTCCTATAGGAGAAATTCAGTGTCGGCAAAAAAGGCCAGTAAAGCTTCGCCATTTGAACCAGAGGGCTCTAGCCATTTCTGCCTAATACCAACCTCTCCTACAAGACCTAAAGCACCTGCACAGGATGAGCCATTACCTTAATCAAACATAGCAGCCTCTCCTGTTATACCAGCTCCTGCATATGTCACTGAAGACACTTTAGCAGCAGCTTTGAACAACTTGGAAGGGAGAATTGCTACTTTAATCGCAACGTCCACACAGAAGGACAAAAAACAAAGTAGGTCTTCTTCGGTTGTCCTAGATCCTCCTTCAGAAAAATCTGATAATGAGGAGGATAATGCAGCACCATCAGGGGATGAGGAGTTATCGGATGGTTCAGAAGTATTAGATGAACCTTTTTTCTGCTTCCCAGGTTCTTATCCATAGGATAAAGAATATCACATTTTCTTGGGGGAGAAAAACGCTTGTCTGGATGCTGCCAGTCTACGTAAATCAGGTTCTCCAATAAAGGAACATGCAGCCTGTGGGCATGTCAATGAACCCAGGGAGGAAACAGGTGATTAAGTTAACCCAGACGTGGTAATTTAATCCAACAATGCTACTGTGGTAGCTTATGTCAATCATCAGGGGGGCTCCCGGAGTCAGGATGCTCAGAAAGAAGTGAACCAGATATTGGTATGGGCAGAAAATCATATTCCTTGTCTTTCTGCATTTCTAATTCCAGGAGTGGAAAATTGGCAGGCAGATTACCTAAGCTGCCAGCAACTGTTGCCAGGGGAGTGGTCTCTCCACCCCGATATTTTTTCAGACTATATGTCAGAAATGAGGGACCCCAGATGTGGACAGATGTGGACTCCAGGGTCAAAAGGAAGTTGGACACATGTGTGTCAAGGATAAGAGATCCACCAGCCTTTGGAACAGATGCACTAGTGATTCCCTGGGATCAGTTTTCACTGACCTATGCATTCCCCCCAGTTCCGCTCTTACAGAGACTGCTTTGCAAAATCAAAAAAGAGGGAATACCAGTACTCTTGGTGTCTCCGAATTTTCCCAGAAGGTCCTGGTACACCGAAATCATAAGGATGGCAGTGGAGGAACCTTGGTTTCTTCCACTTGGCCAAGACCTGCTGTCGCAGGGTCCAGTGTTCCATCCTTCCTTCCGAAAACTGGTTTGGCTGTTGAAACCTACATATTAAGAAAAAGTGGGCCCTCGGGTCCAGTTCTCTCCACCCTTATTAATGCTAGGCATATGTTTCCTTGTGTGAATCCAGAGGGTGGAATCCTCAAAAATATGTCATTAATAGGATTCTGGCCTTTTGTCAATTAGGGGTAGATATGAAATTAGCCCTGAATATCATGTAGTGAGAGCAATGAAAGTTTGTTCTGCCAGAAGGTCCCAAAAAGGGCCAAGCTGCATAGAAATTAACAATTTCTAGGTGGATTCAACAAGTAATAATTCAAGCTTATGGTTTAAAAAACAAAATTCCTCCTTTTCCTGTTAAAGCACACTCGACCAGAGCATTGAGTGCTTCATGGGCAGTGCATCATTAGGCTTCTATGGTTTAGATCTGTAAAGCTGCAACTTGGTCTTCAGTCCATACATTTACTAAATTCGATCTAATAGAGGTAAGAGGACATGAGGATTCTGCCTTCGGGTGTAGTGTATTACAGGCAGCGGTATAGGGCTTCACATTGGTGGTGGTCTGCTTGATCTGTCTCCCTCCCCTCATATTGAGCATTGCTCTGGGACGTCCCACTATGTAAAGGCTCTGTGTCCCGTGGTGTACAATAAAGAAAATATGATTTTTAATAACAACTTACCTGTAAAATCCTTTTCTTGGGGTACACCATGGAACACAGAGGAGCTATAGGATCCTTACTGCTTTGCTACAAAACTGAGGTACTTCACTTATGGGAGGGGTTATATAAAGGGAAACTTGTCTTCATTGGGTGTGCCAGTGTCCAATCACCTCTGGTGAACTATACGACCCACTATGTAAAGCCTCTGTGTCCCTTGGTGTACTTCAAGAAAAGGATTTTACAGGTAAACTGTTATTAAAAATCCTATTTTTCTCCTTTACTGATGAGGCGGCACTTATGGGCAATGATTAGGTGGCATTGATGAGGAGGCACTAATATGCCACACTGATATGTGGCACCGAGCACTGATAGGTGGCAAAGATGGGCACTGATGGGTGGCACTGGTGGGCACTGATAGGCGGCATGGATAGGCAGCATTGATGGGCAACACTGATAGCCAGCACTGATTGGCATCACTAATAGGCACTGTTTTGTGGTACTGGTGTGTACTGATGGGCACTGATTGCTTGCATGGATTTCTGTAAATTCTGGCGCTATATTGTAATCAGGGCACTAATGATCAGGGCACTAATGATCAGTGCCCTGATTACATCTGTAGATATCCCCCTGCGAGGAGATACCGCTGATCAGCTCTACACGCCACACAGTCTGTCAGTGTGAGGCAAGGAGTGCCGATTACCACCATCTCCATGTTTACATGTGACCGACTGTGATTGGACACAGCTGGTCACATGGTTAAAGAGCTGTGACTGCGGCTTTTTACAGAGATCGGGGTCGCGTCGTGTCCTAGCAACATGTCGCTGCCATATCTGCCCTGCACTGCGCAAACTCGAGCAGCCGTTCTGGGCTGACGTCATATGAGGTTGTCCCAGAACCAGAGCCACACTGCCCCTCCGTCATTTGACGGCTTGTTGTTTTAGAAAAACAAAACGCTATTGTCACACTGATTCTCCTCCTGGCAAATCAGGAATCTGGTCCTGAGACCCGTTTTTTGATTGGCCAAAAGCAGAAGCCATTCGTCTGCCACAATGGAGTTGTAAGGAGGTAAGTATTAGGGGGTTGCTGCACAGAGAAGGATTTGTACTTGCGTGCATAAAATGCATGAATGTAAAAAACTTTGAGTATTTAGAACCACTTTAACCACTTGCCGACTGCACTATAGCCAAATGACGGCTACAGTTTGGCTCGATTAATTCTGGGAGGGCGTACATTGACGTCCTCCCAGAATCGCGATCCCGCACGCATGTATAGTGCCCACAGCGCTGCTCAGTGACAACTCAAGCACTCCTTTCATCCCTCTCTCTGTATAAACTGACCCCGCTCAGCTATCCCGCCATCCACCCACGTTCAGCTATCCTGCCATCCACGCTCCACCATCCACACTCGGCCATCCTGCCATTCATACTAATCCATCCATGCTCATCCATCCCTCTGTCATACTTATCCACCCATCCATGCTCAGCCATCCATACTCAGCAATACTCATCCATCAGTGCTCAGCCATCCCATCCACCCCCCAACCATATTCAGCTGTACCCAGCCATACCCAGCTGTACCCAGCCATGCTCAGCCATACCCAGCCATGCTCAGCCATACCCAGCCATGCTCAGCCATACCAGCCGTACTCGGCCTTTGTATGTGGCCAAGCTGTGGAAGTCTCCCACATGTAATATCACCATACTCAGGAGGAGTAGGAGAATCTATTTTGGGGTGTAATTTTTGCTATGTACATCCTATGTGTTAGAAATATTGTATAACCACTTGACCACTGGGCACTTAAACCCCCTTCCTGACCAGACCAATTTTCAGCTTTCGGTGCTCTCACAATTTGAATGACACTTACTCAGTCATACAACATTGTACCCATTTGAAATTTTTGTCCTTTTTTTCACACAAATAGAGCTTTCTTTTGGTGGTATTTGATCACCTCTGGGTTTTCTATTTTTTGCGCTATAAAAGAAAAACGACTGAAAATTCTGTAAAAAAAATAAAAAAAAAATAAATCTTGTTTCTGTCATATTAGCAGATTATTTCTCACACACAGCATATGCATACCACAAATTACACCCCAAAACACATTCTTCTATTCCTCCCGAGTATGGCGATACCCCATGTGTGAGACTTTTACACAGTGTGGCCACATACAGAGGCCCAACATGCAGGGAACGCCATCAGGTGTTCTGGAACACCCAGACCAATTCTGACATTTCTCTCCTACATGGAAAAATCATCATTTATTTGCTAGAAAATTACATAGAACCCCAAAACATTATATATGCTTTTTTAGCAAAGACCCTAGAGCAGGGGTGTCGAACTCAATTTCATCAAGGGCCGCATCAGCATTACGATTGCCCTCAAAAGGGCCGCTTGTGTCTGTCAGGTTAGATGTCCAGCGCATCCCCTCCCCTTACAATAGATGTTAAGAGTCCCCCCACCATCAGACGTTGAGTCCCCCACTCTCCCTTACATCACAGTGCATCCCCATTTCCTTAAGCTGCTGCTGGGAAGAAGCTTGATACATTGCTTAAAAGCAGAAAGTAAACGTCTGGAGGAAGACCAGAGGAGGGCGAGGGCCACATGAAATGGCTTGGAGGGCCTGATTTGGCCCGCGGGCCTTGTGTTTGACACCTCTGCCCTAGAGAATACAATGACGGCCATTACAACTTTTTATCTTGCATGGTATTTTCGCAGACATTTTTTGAACGCGTGTTTAAAAAAAAACTGTTTTGTGCTTAAAAAAAAAAAAAAAGTAAAGTTAGCCCAATTTTTTTTCATAATGTGAAAGAATACATTACGCCGAGTAAATAGATACCCAACATGTCACACTTCAAAATTGCGCACACACATATGGAATGGTGGCAAACTTCGCTACTTAAAAATCCCCATAGGCGACGCTTTAATTACTTTTATTGGTTACATGTTTTTAGTTACAGAGGAGGTCTAGGGCCAAAATGATTGCTCTCGCTCTAACGTTCGCAGAGATACCTCACATGTGTAGCCTGAACACCGTTTTCATATGTGGGCGGGACTTACGTATGCGTTCGCTTCTGCATGCTAAATTATTGGGGTATTGCAGAGTATTGCGCAGGGTATTGGGGTATTGCAGAGTATTGCGCAGGGTATTGGGGTATTGCAGAGTATTGCGCAGGGTATTGGGGTATTGCGCAGGGTATTGGGGTATTGCGCAGGGTATTGCAGAGTATTGGGGTATTGCAGAGTATTGCGCAGGGTATTGGGGTATTGCAGAGTACTGGGGTATTGCAGGGTACTGGGGTATTGCAGAGTACTAGGGTATTGCAGAGTATTGTGCAGGGTACTGGGGTATTGCAGAGTACTGGGGTATTGCAGAGTATTGTGCAGGGTACTGGGGTATTGCAGAGTACTGGGGTATTGCAGAGTATTGTGCAGGGTACTGCGGTATTGCAGAGTACTGGGGTATTGCAGAGTATTGCGCAGGGTATTGGGGTATTGCAGAGTACTGGGGTATTGCAGGGTACTGGGGTATTGCAGAGTACTAGGGTATTGCAGAGTATTGTGCAGGGTACTGGGGTATTGCAGAGTACTGGGGTATTGCAGAGTATTGTGCAGGGTACTGGGGTATTGCAGAGTACTGGGGTATTGCAGAGTATTGTGCAGGGTACTGCGGTATTGCAGAGTACTGGGGTATTGCAGAGTACTGGGGTATTGCAGAGTATTGTGCAGGGTACTGGGATATTGCAGGGTACTGGGGTATTGCAGAGTACTGGGGTATTGCAGAGTACTGGGGCAGGGATGGCTGAGCTGGGATGGATGGATCTGTGACTGCATTTGTCACAGATCCAGCCACAGCGCTGCTGCTGCCACCCGCTCCCCCCCTCTCCTCTCACACTGTACCGAACGGTACAGAGAGGGGAGGGAGGAACCGGCGTCATCAAATGACGCCGGTTTGTTTACAAGTGATCGCGCCGTCATTTGACGGCGCGATCACGTGGTAAACGGCCGCTATCAGCTGCAATTTACCGTGATCCGTGATGCGCCGACACTTCCGCGAGCGCGTCCCAGGGGACGCGCAATCGCGGAAGTGCACGACAACGTCCCAGGGACGTCGTCCCAAGATAACTCCACCGCGCTGTAGCAGTAAAATGCCTATGGCGCGGTGGGCAAGTGGATACATAGACAACTTAGGGCCAGATTCACAGAGCGATTATGCCGGCGTAACAGGAGATGCGCGGCGTAAGTCTAAATGTGCGCGTGCGTTTCGATGCACGGCACTCCCAAAACGAGATACGCAAGAAATCTACTTTTTTTTGTCCAGCGTAATTTCGTTAGACTGGCGCATCCGTCCGCGCAAAACTGCGCTAGACACACCATTGATTAGCTATTCAAATATGCTAATGAGGGAGTTACGGGGATCCACAAAAGAACGTTGGTGCAGCGCAGGCTACGCGCTGTGCGCAACAGCTAAATGTCCTGTCTAAAATTAGACCATATAAAAGCTGGTCTAAAATTAGACAATTCGTCTACATGTCAGATAAAGCAACACTGTTAGTGAGGAGCTGAGCAGTCACACATGTTGCCCAACAAACTGTATGCCAACATGCCAGTGGTATCCATGCTCATAGCTATACTACTGACTTTAGATGAGCAAAGAAGGAGGAGGGCACTGAGGAGGGCACGGGATTTTTTTTTTTTTTTAACTTTTTTTTGCTTATATAAACTTTGCAATTTAATCTAATCTAATACAATATTCTGATCTGATACAAGCCCCTCACTCTTCACTCTTCACTCTTCACGGGAGAGGATATATCACACACGCATAGACATCTATGGCATGAGTGATTCTGAGGTGTCTTGCATCTTCAGATTCACCCCTCATGCATCATGGAATTAACCACAACCCTGCAGGAGGACATCACCAGCCCAACACATGACACTACCCATGACACCCATGACAGCTACATATACAATCCTAGCCCCATCCCCACAGATTTTGAACAGAACATGTATGGGGACAGCTGGCTGGTTGGTGAGTGACATGGGTGGCAGGCATGACTGGCCCCCCCCCCTATGATGCTGAAATCACAAGGGGCACATGCACTACTAACATCCTCCTGTCTTATCCCTTCAGGGTGACTCTGCATATGCACTGGGACCCCATCTCATGACTCCTATATGGAACCCCCCTAACCAAGGCTACCCCGTCTTCTGAGGGAAGAGCAGTCAGGAGACAGTTCACATTAGGCATCTTTGCACGTTTAACACACACATTAATCGTGGCACAATGAGAATGCATGCATGCACACCACTGTGGTCCCTAGCACAGACACATCACATTCTCATCACATTGGATTGGCACAAGCCCACCATGCAGGACTTGTGAGCTGCAACGCCACGGCTCCAATTATGTCACTGTACATTCATACACCATTCACATGGACCTGGGGATCACTTCTCCACCACATATGAGGGTGACACCCCTTTTCCAACAGGAATATCACCCCCACATTCCCAAATCATACACAAAAAGAACCAAAAAATAAAAATAATTGACCAGCAAAAATAAAAAATGCCCAGCAAAAATAAAATTTAAAAAAAATAACAACAAAGAAAACACATAAAAAACAAAAATCACTCTCAAAGACACGTCACGTCACAAACAAACAAACAAACAAACAAACAAACAAACAAACAAACAAACGCTAATACACAACAGAACAAAAGCACCTTGCTGTATAGGGAGGGATACAAAGAGATGTACTTTTGCAAAGGAAGTGCGTTTGTCTCGGTTTATTTATGCTGTTTGCGTAGTTCACTAATTTGCCCTAGTCCACTTCCAATTTCACTGATTGCGCCGTTCCCGAGTTGTGAGCATGCGCACAGAGGTGCTGACCATGGTCTGCTTCAAGCACGCATGCGCGAGCCGGCCGGCCCTTCATTTGCATGGGGTCACGGCTCATTTCAATGTAACACGCCCACGTCCTTCCCAATTTGTATTACTCCGCCTTGCGCCTCTGAAGTAACGTTGCGCAGGCGCAAATTTCTGCGTAAAACCGACGAGAATAGGGTGATTGCGCCGCTACATTGCGCCAGTCTAACGTAAAGGCGGTGCGCTACGCCGGTCCAATAATGCGCAGATGTACCTGAATCTGGCCCTTATGCCGCGTACACACGGTCGTTTTTTGTGATGAAATAAAACGACGTTTTAAAAAACGTCATTTAAATTGATCGTGTGTGGGCAAAACGTTGTTTTATGTCTTCAAAAAAACGACCAAAAAAAAATTCCAACATGCTTGAATTTTTTGTGTCGTTTTTCAAAAGGTCGTTTTTTGTTTCACAAAAAGTCACCGTGTGTAGCAAAAACGTCGTTTAAAACGACGTTTTTCAACCCGCGCATGCCCAGAAGCTAGTTATGAAGCGAGCTTCAATGGAAAAGAGTGGTGAACGTAACCTCGCTTTTTGTGAAAAAAACGATGGTGTGTATGCAACATCGTCTTTGAAAAGTGACGTTTCAAAAACGTCGTTTTTTACTTCACAGAAAACGTCGTTTTTTTTCATCACAAAAAATGATCGTGTGTACGCGGCATTAGTGTTTAAAAAAATCAGTTTTCAGTTTCTTTCCACATTTTCCACAAATTTGTAGAAAAAAATGACATGTTCAAAAGACTCGTAATGCTTTATAGATTATACGTTGGGGTGTTTATTTTCCAAAATTGGTCATTTTTGTAGCGTTTCCATTGTCCCGGTGCTCCAGGGCCTTCAAAAGTGTAATGCCGCACACACACGATCACTTTTTTTGATGAACTAAAAAAGACATTTTTAAAAATGTCATTTAAAATGATCGTGTGTGGGCAAAACGTCATTTTATGTCTTCTGAAAAACGACCAAAAAAAAATTCGAACATGCTCGAATTTTTTATGTCATTTTTAACCACCTACTGAACATTTACGTCAGCAGAATGGCACGGCTGGGCCCATCAACGTATATATACGTTGGTTTCTAGTACCCAGCCGTGGGTCACGGGTGCGCACCCGCGGTGCGCTCCCGTGACCCGGTCCGAAGCACCGGGACCGCGGGACTCGCAGACTCGATCGCCGCTGGAGTGCGGCGATCGGTCCCCGGAGCTGAAGAACGGGGAGAGCCGTGTGTAAACACGGCTTTCCTGTGCTTCACTGTGGCCGCAGCATCGATCACGTCATCCCTGTTATAGGGGGACGTGATCGATGACGTCACACCTACAGCCACAACCCCCTACAGTTGTAAACACACGCAGGGAACACACAAATCCTACAGCGCCCCCTTGTGGTTAACTCCCAAACTGCAACTGTCATTTTCACAGTAAACAATGCAATTTAAATGCATTTTTTGCTGTGAAAATGACAATTGTCCCAAAAATGTGTCAAAATTGTCTGAAGTGTCCGCCATAATGTCGCAGTTATGAAAAAAATCGCTTATCGCCGCTATTAGTAGTAAAAAAATGTTTTTTTATAAAAATGCAATAAAACTATCCCTTATTTTGTAAACGCTATAAATTTTGCGAAAACCAACCGATAAACGCTTATTGCGATTTTTTTTAACCAAAAATAGGTAGAATAATACGTATCGGCCTAAACTGAGGAAAAAAAAATTATATATATATTGGGGGGATATTTATTATAGCAAAAAGTAAAAAATATAGAATTTTTTTCAAAATTGTCGCTCTATTTTAGTTTATAGCGCAAAAAATAAAAATCGCAGAGGTGATCAAATACCACCAAAAGAAAGCTCTATTTGTGGGGAATAAAGGACGCCAATTTTGTTTGGGAACCACGTCGCACGACCACGCAATTCTCAGTTAAAACAACGCACTGCCGAATCGCAAAAAGGGGCAAGGGGCATTTTGGTCCGGGTCTTAAGTGGTTAAAAATGTCATTTTTTGTGTCATAAAAAATGATCGTGTGTGGGAAAAACGACGTAAAAAATTAAGTTTTAAACCCGCACATGCCCAGAAGCAAGTTAGGAGACGGGAGGTAAAACTACCATTCATAATGGAGTAAGCACATTCATCACGCTGTAACAGACAAAAAAGCAGGAATCGTCTTTTACTAACAAGTAACCAGCTAAAAGCAGCCTCAAGGCAAATAGAACTTCCCCTTTAGAGTGCCGTCATTTTGTTCATCATTTTTCAAAAATGATGGTGTGTACGCAACGTCATTTTTGAAAATGAAGTTTGAAAAATTTTGTTTTTTTTCATGAAGAAAAATTACATTTTTTTTCATCACAGTGATCGTGTGTACGAGGCATTAGAGGTAGTCTGGAAATTAGGGGCCAGATTCAGGTAGATTGGAGCATCTTTAATCTGGAGTAACGTTTCTCATTTACGTTACTCTGCCGAAACTTTAGGAGCAAGTGCTGTTATTCATGAAGCACTTGCTCCTAAAGTTGCGGCGGCGTAGCGAAAATGAGCTGGAGTATTTCAAATTGGTCGGGTACGGGGCGTGTATTATTTAAACTAGGCGCAATCCCGCGGCGAACGTACTGCGCATGCGTCGACTGTCAATGCATCCCAGTGCGCAAGCTCCAAATTCTGTCAGTGAACGTCAATGACGTCAAATCCCCATTCATGGACGTTTTACGCAAGCGGTGCGATTTTTTTTTTTCGACGCGATGACGACGCCTATACTTAACATAGGATACTCCACTAGGGGGCTGCTTTATCTTTACGCCGCGTATCGCTTACGGAAACGTCGGAAAGTCACTGCGTCGGGCCCGAATACGATCGTGAATTGCCGATTCCCGCTGATTAACATATTTTTGGCGTTAATCAGCGGGAACGCCCCCAGCGCCATTTTTTAAATTGCAGTTGCGATGCGACGGCGAAATTCAATTACGCCGCACGTATTGGAACTCCAACCCGGCGTTTCTTGTTTTCTGGTTACAGAAAACAAAAACGCCGGCTCAAAGTGACAGTTAGCCTGGAGTATCACTGAGGCGGCGTACACACGGCCGAGGTTCTCGCTGAAAACCAGCGAGAACCTCGCTGGAATGCACATTCCAGCGAGGACCTCGGCCGTGTGTACGGTCTCAGCGAGCTTCCCGTCGGGAAGCCCGTCGAGCCGAAATAGAGAGCACGCTCTCTATTTCCTCGACGGCCCGCCTGGAAGAATGGCTGGTTGCCATTCCCGACGGGCGGGTCGCCGAATTCGACGGCCGGGAGAGAACCTCGACGGGCGGAACGATGTGTTCTGCCCGTCGAGGTTCTCTGCCGTGTGTACGGCACCTGATACTCCAGCCTAACTCTACCTGAATCTGGCCCTAGGTGTGTAATTGATCCAGAGCACTTGGTGCTCCCTGCATGTTGGGCATGTTGTGGCCACGCTGTGTTAAAGTCTCACACATGTGGTATCGCCATACTCGGGAGGAATAGCAGAATGTGTTTTGGGGTGTAATTTGAGGTATGCATATGCTGTATATGAGAAATAACCTGCTAATATGGCATTTTTGTGGGAAAAAAAATCTTGATTTTTCAAAGAATTGTGGGAAAAAATTACAACGTCAAAAAACTCACCATGCCCCTTTTCTAAATGCCTTGAAATGCCTACTTTCCAAAAAGGGGTCATTTGGGGGGTATTTGTACTTTTCTGACATGTTTTCTGTTTGTTACAGCGTGATGGATGTGCTTACTCCATTACAAACTGTAGTTTTACCAGAACGAGAGCTCCCATCTCATAACTTGCTTCTGAGCATGCGCGGATTTTTCACATTGTTAAAGCCCACACACGACCATTTTTTACAACCCGAAAAAGGACAACGTTTAAAACGTTGTGAAAAAATAGAGCATGTTCGAATTTTTTTGCCCGTTTTTTAGAACCCGAAAATTTTTCGTGTTTGTACACGGCATCAGGGTCTCAAGAAATTAGATAGGCCGTCAGTACAGGTGTGATCAATTTTCAGAGATTGGCACCATAACTTTCACAAAGACCAAATAATATACACCAATTTGGGTTATTTTTACCAAAGATATGTAGCAGTATAAAGTTTGGCCAAAATTCATTTTTTTTTCAGACTTTTTTCTTTTATAGCGCAAAAAAAAAAAAAAAAAAACAGTGGTGATTAAAGCGGAGCTCCACCCAGGAAAACAACATTTTCCCATGTTGTTTAAAAAAATAAAATAAAAAAAAACTGAAAAAAATAAAATAAAAATACTCACCCGAAATACCTGTTGCTATGCGGAAGTCCGTAATCTGCCTCTTCCACTCCGCGGTGCCTTTTCTTCTTGTCCTTCTGCTTGTGAATGGGGCGCGCTGCTTTCTGGGAACTGTGTGTGTACTCAGAGAGCAGCGCGCCCATTCACAAGCAAGCGTGAGACTCACGCAGGCGCAGTAGGAAACGGGCAGTGAAGCCGTACGGCTTCACTGCCTGTTTCCCATAGTGTGAATGGCGGCGCGGGACCCGGAGCGATCGTGGGACCGGCATCGGGGGGGGGGGCGTCAGCACGGGCACCTAGGACAGGTAAGTGTCCTTATTTAAAGTCAGCAGCTACACTGTTAGTAGCTGCTGACTTTAAAAAAAAAAAAATCGCGGCTGGAGCTCCGCTTTAAATACCACCAAAAGAAAGCTCTATTTGTGCGAAAAGGACCCAATTTCATGTGGGTACAGAGTTGCATGACTAAGTAATTGTCATTCAAAATGTGAGAGCAACGAAAGCTGAAAATTGGTCCGGTTAGGAAGGGGGTTTAAGTGCCCAGTGGTCAAGTGGTTAAGATAGATAAAAATATTAATAACAATAATGTTCCTGAATATCATTATATTAGTATGCAATGTATTGCTGGTTTACAGAATAAATACAATTATGAAATTGTTTTAATATTAAAAGTTAACAACATTATAATAGTTCTAAAGTTTAAATTGATGATTATATTTATGTTTCCTCTATCTAGATACAATCTTTGCTTTTTAAAAAAAAACATTTACTACATGCCATGACCATCCCTAGGGATTAGCTAAAGAGACAGTACAACAGTTGCTGCTTTACATGTTGCCTGAATGAAACCTTGGGGGGACGCTTGAGCTACTGTGTTCTGTAAACAGATGTTTTACAACAGCTGGTAAGCAGACACAAGAGACCATGTGAAAAGGAGGCTCCAGCAGCTAGAAATCGAAATAATATTTTAAGGCATTATTTCATATTTACATGGAAAAAATAAAATATATTTAACCACTTGTCCTCTGCCCACCGTCAAATGACGGCGGGCGGAGGACTCCATTATCCTGACATCACGTCATATGACGTGATGTCCCTTTAAAGCCGCGGGCGGGCGCGCGCGCTGCCGGCAAAGCGCACGCACACCCGCCGCTCTGCGGGGATCCCGTGCGAGTGCCCGGCGGCAACGCTCGCCGCCGGGCACACGCGATTGCTCAGTAACTGAGCAGGGACGTGGAGCTCTGTATGTAAACACAGAGCTGCACGTCCCTGTCAGGGAGAGAGGAGATCGATTGTGTCCCTTGTACATAGGGACACAATCGGTCACCTCCCCCAGTCACCCCCCCTCCCCCCACAGTTAGAACACTCATAGGACACACATTTAACCCCTTCCCCGCCCCCTAGTGGTTAACCCCTTCACTGCCAGTCACATTTATACAGTAATCAATGCATATTTATAGCATTGTTCACTGTATAAATGTAAATGGTCCCAAAAATGTCAGAAAAGTGTCTGAAGTGTCCGCCATAACGTCGCAGTCCCAATAAAAAAATCGCAGATCGCCGCCATTAATAGTAAAAAAAAAAAAATGACATAAACTATCCCCTATTTTGTAAACACTATAAATTTTGCGCAGACCAATCGATAAACGCTTATTGCATTTTTTTTTTACCAAAAATATGTAGAAGAATACATATCGGTCTAAACTTTTTTGGGTTATTTATTATAGCAAAAGTAAAAAATATTGAATTTTTTTAAAAATTTACGCTCTATTTTTGTTTATAGCGCAAAAAATAAAAACCGCAGAGGTGATCAAATACCACCAAAAGAAAGCTCTATTTGTGGGAAAAAAAGGACGCCAATTTTGTTTGGGAGCCACGTCGCACGACCGCGCAATTGTCAGTTAAAGCGACGCAGTGCCGGAAGCTTAAATTTTGTCTGGGCAGGAAGGGAGTGTAGGTGCACAGTAGGCAAGTGGTTAAAAATGTTTATTATTTTAATCCTGGCCCTAACAAATTTATATTCATATATTGTAAAAAGTGCCTTGTTTTCTCTCCTCCAGTGTTCCTCATCGTGTGCAAATCATTGCTCTAGCTTGCAGAGTAGAAGTGGTTTTCACAGGCACTTTCTGTGCCACAATGATATTTAAGCAGCTGCAGAAGCACTTTTTCCATGAGCACTGATGTAAGATAGGAAATTAGTAACATAGGTAACATTGTCTTTGAAGCCCAACTCTGGACTACATACCCAGAGATAAAAAGAAGTTAGGTCCAGCTTATATTTTTGGCAGGATGACCAGGTAGCTTTTACTACTAAGGCTTCGTACACACGACCGAGGAACTCGTCGTAAATGAAACATCAATTTCCTCGACGAGTTCCTTGTTAGGCTTGTCGAGAATCTTGACAAGCTTTCTTTGCGTACACACTGTCAAGACAAAATCTCGTTGTTCTCAAACACGGTGACGTACAACACGTACGACAGCACTATAAAGGGGAAGTTTGATTCCACTGGCGCCACGTTTCTAAGCATACACACGAACGTGTTTCTCGTCGAAAACCAGCCTGACGAGAAACAGGGCGAGGAAATTGAGACTCCCGACTCTGTTTTTCTCATCGAGTTCCACGACAGTTTTCTCGATGAAAATTATACACACGACCGTTTTCCTCGGCAAAAAAGCTCTGCCATCAAGTTTATTAATGGATTCTGTCAAGGAAAACGGTTGTGTGTACGAGGTCTAATAGCAGTCTGAACAAAGCAGACTACAATAGCAATAGCAGAAGACACTGTGTAGACAAGATCTGCTATATAGAGTGTTTTGCTCTTTGGCCATATACATACACACTTCCCTCAAGCATAACTTGGAAGTAGTAAAAAGACGGAACTCCAGGTTTTTTCAAGGCACAGAAAGGCTAAAAGAATAGTCTTTGTTACAAAGAAATGCTTGTCTGTGTCAAAATTTCATAGAAACTATCCTATGTCATTTGTACAACTAAAATAAAAGCATGGTGACCATATTTTCAAGAAACGGATTCTTGATTTTACCCAGTATTAACAAAAAGAGGCCCTGTTTGCAGACAAAAGCAGTAGTATGTCAAATCCCATAGAAAACATATTTTAGCATTCAAAGAAAAGATTTTTTTATTCTTTTGCAATTCCTTTAGTTTAGCTGATGCTATACCCAGAAGAGAAATAGAAAACAATAAATAGTCTTAAGACCAGAGTAGGGTCATTCTTTATTAAATATACAAGGCAGGGCAACAAATTTCAATGGAAGAGATAAAAAATGCTTCAATAAATTCACAAAACAACAATGATATTTTTGATAGCTCAAGAACATGACTCACACATAATAATAAAAACTGTGTCTGCTATCGTCTTTGTTTATAAATGTGTGGGATTGCTTGTCATCTCTTTGCGTGATTCCAAAGGCGCTCATGGATTTAGAAATCTTTAGAAATCTTTTTATCCTGACTTGGTAAGGCATTGAAAAAGCAGTTATATTCTCAGTGCTGTTAACCATCAAGTTTCCCCTTTTACCACCATTAGTAAAAGGAGAATTCCAACTGATTTGTGAATTGAAATGTGTGGTGAGCCCTTGATCCCTTGATGGTGGCCTCTGCTGCAAGAGGGGGAGAAGTTATATGTAAAGAAGTATGCACTCTTTCTGTAAATGTACTTTTCCATCATTTCAATTTATATAACAAAAAAATCACAGTTATTATTTCTTTGCAATTTCAACAAAAGCTGAGTTTTAAATGTGAGAGGTGACTATATTATTTTTGGAATTTTAAGAGACTTTGAAAGGAAAAAAATAAAGATTTGCATGCCGTATAATATATTTTGGGCCAGATTCAGAAAGAATTAGATTCCCGCAGAGTATCAGAGATACTCTACGCCGCCGTACTTTACCTGGCTCTAGGAGAAATTCAGAGAGATTTTGGCCCGTAAGGTACGGCGGCGTAGTGTATTTCTCCCGGCGGAATCAAACTACACGATTAGGGGGTGTGAGGCATTTAAATTAAGCACGTCCCCGCGGCGATCGAACTGCGCATGTTCCGTTCAGAAATTTCCCGCCGTGCATTGCGCGAAATCACGTCGTTACGTCATTTTTTTTTGAGTAGCGTCGTTTACGGACATTCCTATTCCCGAACGACTTACGCAAAAAAAAAAAAAATTGAAAGTCGACGCGGGAACGACGGCCATACTTAACATGGGCCGCGTAACTTTAGACCAGCTAATAGCTGGTTTAACTTTACGTAGTGAAAAAATGACGTACGCGATTGCGAACGATGCTCGTAACTTCGTGGATCGCCGAAAAAGCTAGTTTGCATACCCCGACGCTGAAAACGACGCAAACTCCACCCAGCGGCCGCAAAAAGATTGCAGCGTAGATCCGAAGGCGTACGAAGACGTAAGCCTGTCAGATCGAAGCCCAACGCCGCCGTATCATGGTTTGAGGATTCAAACTAGTGATACGGCGCGCGTAATTTGAAAGTACTGCTGTCTAACACCAGTTAGACAGGCGTAATGGCTCTCTGAATCTGGCCCCTTGTTTCTAGTTCTGTACAGTTAGGAATTTTAGATCTAGAATTATTATAAAATAGTTTGCTTGTCAACTGCATGACAATGCTGAATCTGTTGGATCTGAAACTGATTTTTTTTTGCTTGACACCTTGGAAGCAAAATTTATTTTTAAATTTAACAATGACAAAAGTTCCTTTTAAGCAGAATTGGAAAATGTCTATTGATATAGTCCAATCAGAGGAGCAGTAGTAAAACTTTTATCTTGCATTTTTGGCCAATATTATAAAATTAACTAAAATAACAGGAACTTAGTGCCCGTTCTCACAGGGGCAACCCGACTTACAGTGCTACTTTGCAAGGCAACTTCAGCGAGACCTGGAGCAACTTACAACGCGACTTAAAATTGCCTCCAGGACAGGCAACTTTGGCTGTGGCCAATCACAGAATAATCAGCTCTGTGGGAGGGAGGGGTTTGCCTGAGTAAACCATTTTATTTTCCAGTAAAGTTGCTTCAGTTAAGACAGTGATCCGACTTTGGAGGCAACTTCCATTGAAATCAATGGGTACAAGTTGCCTAGAAGTCGCCTTGAAGTAGTACAGGAACCTTTTCTGAAGTCGGAGCAACTTCAGTAATGTACATTAAGACGGCTCTCATTCACTTCAATGGAATTTCTCATGCCGCAGGACTTGGGGCGACACAAGTCGGATCCCAAGTCGCTGTAGTGTGAAGCGGCACTGGAAATAATTTAATGTATTGCCTTGTGAGCTGCTATATTTAACTAAATCTTTACCATCAATATGCTGTATACAAAAACAGCGAATGTAAGCTGATAACACTCTCCAAAGTCTTTCTGTGCAC
This sequence comes from Rana kukunoris, assembly GCA_029574335.1. Classification (NCBI taxonomy): domain Eukaryota; kingdom Metazoa; phylum Chordata; class Amphibia; order Anura; family Ranidae; genus Rana; species Rana kukunoris. The sequence goes on along the minus strand of CM056053.1, from coordinate 325,236,402 downwards.
AGTAAGGCATTGGCGCTCTTCAATATATTTACTAGTCTCTTACGAAGAAGAATGTTGAATGGTTATATGCACAGAAAGCACTGCACTAATATTATTTTATTTTATTTATGGAAATAATTTACAGCTTTTATATACAACTGACAGGTCCAAGAAATTATATGTTTTAAAAATAGATATAGTGCATACGGGGTTTTACATGCACTGCAGTCAGTCAAGGCAAATTATATTATGTTGGACTAAGCATGTTCTAAATTTATGTCTGAAGGTTTAACCTCTGTACCTTGATAATGCACAAATTTATGATGGCTAAAGCTTCCTACCTTCTTACCAATTACTCACTATATTATACAATGACCAAAGCCACTTTTGAGCATTATTTTGGTTCTTTCAACACAGTTCTTTTAATAAATAGCAGCAGAGAAAAGAAGAGTTTACACGGCAATAACTGCAGTGAGAGTGAAGATGATTTTTCATGGCAAGTAGACATAATAAATATGTCATCATCTAAGCAAACCTTACTTTTTCAGGCCTATATTGGTTTACTGGAATCCCGTTATTTAGTTTTTTGCTGACCAGCTCTTTAGGAGTTATATCATTTTGAAATAGATAGGGCCAGATTCTCAGAGGCGCTACGCCTACGTAAATGGATATGCGCAGCGTAATTGTAAATGTGCGCCGGCGTATCGATGCGCCGTAAACACAGAACCACATACGCTAGAAAATCTTTTTCGTCTGAGCGGCGAAAATGCTTTAAGCTAGCGCGGCATAGGCGCATAGTTACGCATCACGCATATTCAGCTCCCATTGAATTAGCATGCAAATATGCAAATGAGGGAGATGCGCGGATTCCCGAAACTACGCGCGTTCGGCGTAGGCTAAGCCTTAAGTAAACATACCCCTCATAAAAGCACGGGTAACTTTGCTCAAGACCGTGTGCAAGTCAGCTGGAGAGCAACTACAGCAGCACCATAACGGACGAGCTGAGCAATCACACTTACTGGACAACACATTCGTATGCCAACATGCCAGGGGCAGCCATGGTCTTATCACTACTAATGTATGCAGAGGAAGAGCCGCGATGACAGTGGCCCTCTCCTCTGGGGAGAAATTTTTTTTTCTCCTCTCCTTGCCAATAGAAGCCATGGTCATGCAAAAGATTTCCCGTGACAATCCAAAAAATGGGAGACTTTTGCGCTGCACGGGCGCATGTGTGGGCGCATTATATACACAGTGTCGGGAATCGTAGGGAGGCTTTGCGCATGCGCAGAAGGCATTCACGTCACGGCGCGGGTCAACCACGTCACGGCGTGGGTCATCCACGTCACGGCGCATGCTCCGTTCGTCCCAGCCTTCATTTGCATGGGATCACGCTTCATTAGAATGTAACACGCCCACTTCCCTCCTACTTTGGAGTTGCGCCGGACTACGCCGATGAATTTCCTCTACGCAGGCGCATCTTGGAGCGCATTTGCTTAGGGAATACGGTACTTGCCACTCCGCGTTACGTCGGCGTAGTGAATCTGAGATGCGCTACGCCTGCATAATTATGCGCGCATCTACGAGAATCTGGCCCATAGTATTCAATTAAATTGTGTTTTTTGATCACTTGAGAACTACAAGAACTGCATGCGTGCAATACAAAGGTATTATCCCACATAAAAAAACAACTGAAAAAGAACATGCATGAAACCTAGGTATCCTCCCACTAAACAGGGTTTTCACACATTGACACCCACTGCAGTACCATGCAACTTGTACCCCATGTAGTAAATGTTTATTATTTTTAAATGAATGGTAAGGATTTTGATTTTGTTAGATAGATCTTAAGAGTATGAAATATCTTAATGTACATAGACCAGGGTTTCTCAACCAGGGGTGCCACGGCACCCTGGTGTGCCACAAAGAGTCCTCAGGGATGCCATAACAAAAGCATAAAAAACTGCCCCAACTAAGGCAGATGGTTAATTGAACCATTCTTTATTGCCAGCTTAAGCTTTTTTTTTAACTGTAGTACCAGTCCAATGGCTTTTAAACTGGCATGTGACCTCCTGTGGGACTTGCCCATATTCTGCCACCTGATGACATTGGTTGCTAAGGAGCAAACTGGGTACCCACCCAATGTCCTTGGTTCCCGGCCCCCCCCCCCCCACAGCTGATAGGGAGGTAAGGGGTGGGGGTCTGCCTTTGATGCTCTTATCTTCTCAGAGTTGATATGGTATTCTCCATTCCTAACTTCTCGCTGTGCATCTGGAGCTGGTGGGTGGGAACAGTGGTGGGTGGTTGCTATGCAGGGATGTGCAGTGAGGTCAGTGGCTAATGAGGCACTGATTAGTATCCGAGTCAGATACACACAGGTTACATACACCGTGAACGTTAGAGCGTGAGCAATAATTATAGCACTAGACCTCCTCTGTAACTCTAAACATGTAACCTGTAAATAAAAATGTAAGTGTAAGTGTTGCCTATGGTGGGCACTACATACAGTAGGGTGCAACATACAGTGTGCAGGGTCCAGGGGGGTGCAGCATACAGTGTGCAGGGTCCAGGAGGGTGCAGCATACAGTGTGCATGGTTCAGGAGGGTGCAACATACAGTGTGCAGGGTCCAGGAGGATGCTGCATACAGAGTGCAGGGTCCAGGAGGGTGGTAGGTATAGAGTGCATAGTCTAGGAGGGTTCTACATACAGAGTGCTTGTGCTAGAAGGGGGGGGGGGTTCAGATTTCAAATCCAACCCACACTTCAAGCAAGTCCTCTCCCTTGCCAAAGTGCCACCGTAGCACATATCCTCTTAACCTCCCCACCCCCCAATCACTCCACCAAGTGTAAAAAATGTTATACTTTTCCACTTCCCAGCCACTCTGTCCCCCTTCTCGTTTCATCTTCAGAGTAACTTTCTACAGATCAGCACATGTCCCATCTCCCCCACCTCCTCCTGTGTATGTAAACAGAGCTGAGTAGAAGGCAGCTTCGGTCCACTCTACTGTGAGTGAGATGGGCAGATGGCCGGGAGAGGAAGAGGGGAGACATACATCAGATGGCTGAGTGGGACACTGCGAGATGCAGAGCAGAGTTGCCACTGGTTAGTATGCTCCTGCTAATGGTCCTGGTGCAGTCCGTTCTGAAAAATGTGTCCAGATCTCAGGCAGACGGACACATTATTTAAAAAACCCAAACAGTCTGGGTTAAACCTAAATGCAGCACCACTGTGCTGCAACCGCATGCAATGCGGTTTCGGGGTGGTTGCAACAAGGCCCCTGTCATCAGTAATGCCCGCCGAATGCAACAGGGGGTATAATTCCTGCCATAGCCACAAAGCATTTGTACAACCATGGTTGCTGCCTCTGCAGGTAAAAGAGTGGTTGGTAAAAATGTGACTCAACTGTGTTTTACCACCCCCCAACCTCTCGCGTGAATAAACTCTCAGGCCCTGTACACAAGATCAGACATGTCTGATGAGACTTGTCTGACGGACCGTTTTCAGCAGACAACTCTGAACTTGTCTAATGATCTGATGTGCGTACACACCATCGGAACAAAATCCGATCAGACCAGAACGCGGTGACGTAGAACACAACAACGTGATGAAAAAACGAAGTTCAATGCTTCCAAGCATGCGTCGACTTGATTCTGAGCATGCACAGGTTTTTGGTCCGATGCTTTTGTGTACTAACCATCGAACCTGTCCGTCGGACAGATTTTAAAGCATGTTTTAAAACTTTGGTCCGATGGAAAACGGTCCGATAGGCTGTACACACCATCGAACTGGTCCGATGAAACCGGTCTGCAGACCAGTTTCATCGGACATGTCCGATCGTGTGTACGTGGCCTTAGGCTAGGTTCACACTATTGTGGCTCCACGAGACACATTTGCTAAGGCATGACAGCTCATTCATTCAAATGGGCTGGTGTACTTGTGTTTAATGTAAGAAATATGTACCTGCAACATTTTTAAATTGCAGTGGCTGGGAAATCGCACAATGCTTTTGCACAATGCAATTTCCCAGCGGTTCCCACATCTGCAAAATGTGCTTCTTTTTTACATGTGTAGGGGTGCCATTAAGAATGAATGGCAGACCCACTCTTCTGTAAAGAGCAGTGGGTTTTAGCTGCGGGTGTTTGTGGGTACGGAAACAGCTGCAATTCCCATACCCGCAATTACCTGAAACAAAGACAAACTCAATTTTGTTTTATCCAGCTGTGTTTACTAGTGCAACTTATAATATCTAAGTGAAAGGTATAACACTGACATGTCAGATAAAATTCAAAAAATCAAAAACAGAATCACTGATTTAGAGAAAGGATCACCCTATTGTGTTAGTATTCTGTTGAACCACCTTTTTTCTTTAATTACAGCCTTAAGTCTGTTGGGATATGTCTCTACTAACTTTGCACATCTAGGGCCCGATTCAGATACCTTTTGCGTATCTGTCCGGCGGCGTAGCGTATGGAGTTTACACTACGCCGCCGCAAATATTATGGGCAAGTGCCTTATTCAAAAAGCACTTGCTCCATACTATGCGGCGCCGTGGTGTAAACTGCACAGCGTAAGGCCGCGCAATTCAAATGAATGGAGTGGGGGCGTGATTCATGTAAATGAATCATGACCCCACGTCATTCACGTTTTTTTGGACGGCGCATGCGCCGTCCGTGGACGTTCCCAGTGCGCATGCGCGAAATCACGTTGATTTTTATCAATGTAAATGACGTGAACGTCGAGCCCCATTCCCGAACGATTTACGCAAACGACGTCGTTGACGGCAAATTCGACGCGGTCCCGCCGTCCATACTTAACATTGGCTGCGCCTGCTATAGCAGGGGTAACCTTACGCTGTCTAACGCTTACGTAAACGACGTAAAAAACTACGCGCCGTCGCAAGTCCGCTCGTGAATCACTGTATCTTTCTCATTTGCATAGGCAAATGAGAAATCTACGTAAACGCCACCTAGCGGCCAGCGTAATAATGCAACTAAGATACGACGGTGTAAGCGAATTACGCCGCTCGTATCTTAGAAGAAAGCCGGCGTATCTTCTTTTCAGAATAGCAAAAAAAGATATGCCGGCTATTTTTAGTATTTACGCAGCGTATCTACAGATACGTTGCGTAAATTGCTTTCTGAATATGGCCCCTAGACTTTGCAATATTTGCCCACGCTTCTTTGCAGAACTGCTCAGGTTCCATTACATTTGATGGTGACTGTTTGTGGAATGCCGTCTTCAAGTCATTCCACAGATTTTCCATGGGGTTTAGGACTGGGCTTTGACTATGTGGTCATATTTGCTGTGTGCTTTGGGTCATTGTCATGTTGGATGGTAAACCTTCACATTGACAACTTTCTGGCAGTAGGCAGCAGATTTTCCTCAATAATTTGATGGTATTTTACCCCATACATTTTTCTTTCTATCCTGACCAGTCATCCAGTCCCTATTGCAGAGAAACACCCCCATAACAGTATATTACCACCTCCATGCTTTACTGTGAGCGAGTGGCCATCATAGAAACAGAAAAAAATAGCCAGCAATAAAAACATTAGTCAGACATTTAAATTTTTTCTCACTCTCCTAAACATTTATCCCCTTCGTTGGGTGGTGCACTTCAGACTCTGGAGACCTTCTCCCCTATCACAGAGTTGAAGGTTAACTGGTCCAAGTCCCTGTTATTTCCAGTTGACCCAAAACCCACAACTCTGCCTCACCATTGTTACAACTTCAATGGGTTGAGGAATTTCGATACTTATATGTGAATGTATTCCCACTGTGCAGCAGATTATGCTTGCCTTAATCTTTTACCAGTATATCAGTCTACTAAGACTCAGCTGAAAGCATGGGGGAACTTACCCTTGTCCCTGTTAGGGCGCATGAACTTGATAAAGATCAAAATACTTCAGAGATTTACCTCTTCAAACACTCCCCTCATCCCCAAATCCTTTCTCCCAACTACACAGACTTTTTTCTTCCTTTATGTGGGGGCCCCTTCCTCCATGATACAAATTAACCACGTTGATGAGGCCCACCGCCAAGGGGGGCTTATCCCTTCGAGACTGTCACAAATATTTTTTAGGTACACAGTTGGTAACGGCTAGGTGGTGGCTATGTCCTGAGTGGTCCAATACATCCACCATTTTGGGGGCGGCACTGTTGAATTCTTTGAAGGCTCTCCAACACCTTCTATTCTAAGGTCCCAGGGCTACTACCCTCAAGGCCTACTACCAAGTAATTTCATATTCCCGAATACTCCGCTGTGATGTAATCCAAATTTATCTAATTTTTACGAGTTGCCAGATCCACAAGTTTGGTCCAAACACAAAATTACACTTGTTTCTCATTTCTCTGATTATAACGCCCTGGCCTCCTATTTGTTCAGATATCTTTAGTTGTCCCATGCTATTGTCTGCCAATTTCCAAGTGCCTCATTATGGCTACAAATAGACTTTTAGGGCCAGATTCACAGAGCCATTACGCCGGCGTTACAGGAGATGCGCGGCGTAAGTCTAAATTTGCGCATGCGTATCGATACGCCGCATCCCCAAAACGATATACGCATGAAATCTACTTTTTTTGGACTGGCGTAATTTCGATAGACCGGCATATCCGTCCGCGCAAAACTGCGCTAGTGTAAGAGAACTGTAACCGTCTGTCCCAGGCGCCCTCCGGCGCATGCGCGCGCACACGGGCGCCCTGTGATACCCCAGCGCACCAATGCGCATGTGCGCGCACACGTGGGCACGCCAATGCACGCACGCACGCACGCACACCAATGCGCGCACGGGCGCGCGGCGGACGCCGTGCGCGCCCCTAGCGTCAATTGGCACTCGCTGCCTATTTAAGGAAGTGCTCTGACCTAGACCCTTTGCTGATTTTTTTTTCCAAAAACTTTTTATTTGCTTTTATAAACATTAAAAAAATATATACATACATATATACATCAATACATAACATACATACAAATTACAAACACGATCTCACTATCTTTCAATAGCCCTTTAAAACCTTGATGGATATAAGAATCTAATAGAATATTACTCTCTGATACAAGCCCCTCACTCTTCACTTGATATATCACACACGCATAGACATCTTTGGCATTAGTGATTCGGAGGTGTCTCGCATCTTCAGATTCACCCCTCATGCCATCCTGGAATTAACCACAACCCTGCAGGAGGACATCACCAGCCCAACACATGACACCACCCATGACACCCATGACAGCTACATATACAATCATAGCCCCATCCCCACAGATTTCGAACAGAACATGTATGGGGACAGCTGGCTGGTTGGTGAGTGACATGGGTGGCAGGCATGACTGTCCTCCCCATGATGCTAAAAATCACAAGGGCCTCATGCACTACTAACATCCTCCTGTCTTATCCCTTCAGGGTGACTCTGCATATGCCCTGAGACCCCATCTCATGGCTCCTATCCAGAACGCCCCATGGTACCCTGTTGTATTCCCCAAACTTTGTATGCCAGATCATCGGTGCATGTTGCATGCTGCACAACTTCGCAGTGAGAAAGGGCCTGGAGATTGACATACAATCTCCCCCTAACCGAGGCTACCCCGTCTTCTGAGGGAAGAGCAGCCAGGAGACAGCTCACATTAGGTATCTTTGCACGTTAAACACACACATTAATCATGGCACAATGAGAATGCATGCATGCACACCACTGTGGTCCCTAGCACAGACACATCACATCCTCATCAAATTGGATTAGCACAAGCCCACCATGCAGGACTTGTGAGCAGCGACGCCATTCCACGGCTCCAATTATGTCACTGTACATTCATACACCATTCACACGGACCTGGGGATCACTTCTCCCTGGTCCTGGGGATCACTTCTCCACCACAAATGAAGGTGACACCCCTTTTCCGGCAGGAATGTCACCCCCACATTCCAAAATAATTCACAAACAGAACCAAAATAAATAAATAAATGACCAGCAAAAATATAATTTAAAAAAAAACACAACAAAGAAAACACAGAAAAGACAAAAATCACTCAAAACATTCACCAAATATCTCAGACACGTTACAAATAAACAAACAAACGCTAATAAACAACAGAACAAAAGCACCTTGCTGTATAGGAAGGGATACAAAGGGATGTACTTTTGCAAAGGAAAGGCGTTTGTGTCTGTCTATTTAAGTTCTCTGCGTAGTTCACTAAGTTGCCCGGGTCTACTTCCAATTTCACTGATTGCGCCGTTCCCGAGTTGTGAGCATGCGCACAGAGGTGCTGACCATTGTCTGCTTCATGTGCGCATGCGCGAGCCGGCCGGCCCTTCATTTGCATGGGGTCACGGCTCATTTCAATGGAACACGCCCACATCCTTCCCAATTTGAATTACTCCGCCTTACGCCTCGGAATTTACGTTACACCGGCGCAAATTTCTGCGCAAATACTACGAGGATACAGTGATTGCGCCTCTACATTGCGCCGGTCTAACGTAAAGGAGGTGCACTAACCCTGTCAAAATATGCGCCAATGTACGTGAATTTGGCCCTTAATGCTCAGAGAAACCTACCACAATACTGTATAATCACCTCCTCTTGTTCTTCCTCCCTGACCTCTGTACCCTTCGGCAAAGGTGGCTGAGGCACATCCCTAAACTAAATGATGATGATTGGGAGGAAGTTTGGTGCATTCCCTTTTTTTCTCCTGGTTTCTGTAAGAGACATACAGGATGCACAGAATTAAACTATTTGCCTCCCAGGAGTATTGGTGGTGCAATTACTCGCCTGATAGTTTCACACATATTTTGGTGCTGCCCTGTCATTGTAAAATACTGTGAAGAGGTGATTTATATTGTAAATGCCATTGCAAAACTCACTCTGGTGCCTAATATGAGTCTTTGTCTCTTGGTGTTGGTGGATGAGTTGGTTCCCATGGTCACAGAATAGATCATGCTCTGTTTGCGTCTTTTCTATGCACATAAAGCCATCACTATGTCATGAAATAAGGCTGCACCTCCTTCTCTCACATCCTGGAAACATTTGGTCAATGTTGATTTACCCTGGTACAAAGATACTTATGTTAATAGGGATTGCCTGAAGAAATATGATAAAGTATGGTCCGAATGGCTGGGGGATCCTGCTACCGTCTACGCTTGTTTGATACACTAAATTACCAAAAGTATTGTGCGTGTAAAGGCAGGCGTCACAATAGTTTTGGTAATATAGTGTAGCTCATAATACCATTGGATAAGCTTTTTGATATTTGTTTCTCCGGTTATATTTGAGGAACTAATTGGTTCAGCATGACATCTATTACTGGTACATGAACCACTGAACAGTAGTTTGGTTTGATGTGTAACAGTTGCCCAGATCCTTGGAATTACAGATTCTTTTCTCTAACAGCCCCTGCGAGAGGGCGTACTATTGCTTTAGGAAACAGTGATGTTTTAATGGTTTTGTCTGTTTTTGTATTTTAAAAAATGTAAAACATTTATTTTTGTCTCTCCATTTGAGAGATTTTACCACTTCCTGTCCTAAAAGGAGGTGAGAGGTAATCTCCCCAGGCGTGGGATGGCAATAAAAAAACCTCTCTAATGATTCTTTGTTTAATCAAAACAAAATAAAATGTTTTGTCTGGTGTATTTAAAGTAGAATTAATTACACTTTTTTTTTGGGGGGGGGGGGGGGGGGGGGGGGGGGGGGTTGACAGAGCGGAGATGGATTAGAACACCTATTAGGTCTTTATTGCTATGTGTGCCACTATTAGAGAGATTCTCCAGATTCAAGAGATTCACCCTCTCTGTTTATCCTCTTTACAATTATCGATGAAAGTGAAAGTAAAAGAAAATCACATATTTTGAGTTGTCCCCAGAAAAGTAATAGAGGGGAAATCTTCCAATGGTTCTGGCGACCTGGTTCTAGTGACTTTAATTTGCAGGGATTTCCTCTTACTTTCTGTTTTGGCTATGGGACAGAAAGTGAAGATAATGCCGCGTACACAAGATCATTTTTCGGCATGGAAAAAAAACGTTGTTTTTAAAAACGTCATTTAAAATGATCGTGTGTGGGCTTCAAAAAAAAATTCGAACATGCTGCATTTTTTCACGTCGTTTTAAAAAATTTCCTTTTTCGGGTTGTAAAAAATGATCATGTGTGGGCTAAAAAAACGTTTTAAACCCGCACATGCTCAGAAGCAAGTTATGAGATGGGAGCACTCGTTCTGGTAAAACTACCATTCATAATGGAGTAAGCACGTTCATCACGCTGTAACAGACAGAAAAGCGCGAATCGTCTTTTGCTAACAAGGTATCAGCTAAAAGCAGCCCAAAGGCGAATAGAACTTCCCCTTTAGAGTGCCGTCGTACGTATTGTACGTCACTGCGCTTTGTTCATAATTTTAAAAAAACGATGGTATGTGAGCAACATCGTTTTTAATGATGAAGTTGGAAAAACGTTGTTTTTTGGACATGCTGAAAAACTAAGTTTATTTCTTACTTTTTGTTATAAGAAAAATTGAATAAACTAAATTTTAGTCAAACATTTAGGCCAAAATGTATTCAGCCACATGTCTTTAGTAAAAAAAAAATCACAATAAAAAAAAAATTAGCTACCTAGCGGCAACAGCGACACTAATACAGCGATCAGAAAAATGTTTGCTTAGTGACGCTGGTAATAGGGGGTGAAAGGGTTAACTAGGGCGGTGATTAAGGGGTTAAAACTTTGTTAGGGGGGTACGGGGCTACCCTGGACCCAGCACTAACTGGCTGTCACACTGAGGCGGCGTACACTCGACCGAGGTTCTCGCTAGAAACCAGCGAGAACCTCGCTGGAAGCTGCATTCCAGCGAAAACCTCGGCCGTGTGTACGCTCCTGGCTCGCCCCGCCCGTCGGGAATCCCGTCGAGCGAATAGAGAGCATGCTCTCTATTTGCTCGACGGCCCGCCTGGATGAATGGCTGGTTGCCATTCCCGACGGGCGGGTCGCCGATTTCGACGGCCGGCCGAGAGCCTCGACGGGCGGAACGATGTGTTCTGCCCGTCGAGGTTCTCGTACGTGTGTACGCCGCCTAACTGTCACACTGACACTAAATGCAGTGATCAGTACATAAATGATCACTGCATTCAGTGACAGTGTGACAGGGGGGTGGGGGGGTGATCGCAAGGGGTTAAATGTGCCTATGTGTACTGGTGTCAGTGTAGTGTTAGGTGCGAGTTACTGTGACTCTTCTGTCCTCTCGGCAGTTTGAAAATACCGCTGAGAGGAGAGCTGCATCACTTCATCTGCCTATGTTTACATTTTACTGGCAGAGGAAGTGACACAGCGCCGGCTCACAGGATTGGCTGGGAGCGATCACGAGGGGGCGGACAGAAATGAACAGCCGCCCCCTTGAGTCGGATTGCTCCCCAAGGTAAGCCGCCCACCGCACGCAGCGGAGGGGGTCCCAATCGGACCTTCGACCCCCTAGAAGGCAGGGACATACATGTACGCCCATCTGCCTGTACGTGCCATTCTGTGGACGTACATAGGCGTGCGGCGGGTGTTAAGCGGTTAAGTGTCTCCCTCACACAAATGACATTTAGGCTTAATTCACATTCATAAGAACTCTATATACATCTAATATAAATACATTTTCATTCACGTTCATGTATACAAAAATAAGAGAATATATTCAGCGCTGGAAAAAATAATTAAAGTACCAATATATGCAAGCCAGCACTAAGAACAATTCATAAAAAGTCCCAAGTGTAAGTGAAATAAAAAGAGTGCGGCGCGAAATAAAAACAATAATAATAATAATAATGGTGACAATAAATATACTTATAAAAATATAAATTATTTGAAAATAGTGTCCATGTGCAAGGAAGTCTATAAAGCAACGCCTTAAAATCAGAGTGGAAAGTGAAAAGGAACACAGAATATCCTCCACCTTAAATGACTCTCACCTCTCTGCTTTGACCCAGATTCCAGAGTGTAATCAGAAAGTGAAGCCTCCAAGGAACGGATGGATAGGATAAAAACCATAATCCGGATTCAATATTTCTCAAGGTGTGTGCTCCCTTAACCCACGCTGTGGAAGTCCCGCCCACGGGAGACGTGTACAGGGGGAGGACTACGCAGAACGTCACCCCGATCGCCGCCTCTAGGCTTTGACGCTGTTACAGATGGAATCCATTGTTTTAAATAAATAGTTATTTCAACATTGCAAGCACGCTGTTAATCATGTGTGTAATCAGAATGGATCAGCTGACAGCCTCCATAGGCAGACGGACATACATGGATAGGATAAAAACCATAGATGCCCCGGATGCTCTCCTTCAATGATCCAGCCAAGCACCCCACAGCTTCTCATTTCTGAGGGCATCCCCTGTGCTGGTATATTACCTTCTCCTTCCTGCATTTCCCCCACTACATTGATCCCTTTCAAACTAGGGGCTTCCTCCGATATCCAATGAGACATTATTAGCTACGGGTGTGAATAAGACCTAATTACCGCCCCGTACCCTCTTCCCATTCCATTCTTCCAGTATGAGCAGCAGACAATGTTTTGGGTAGTGGGCACGAGTGAACACCCTATTCAGGGGTCCACCACTCCCTTCCAGATGTGTGGAGCTTCGGGCATCTCCACAGTAGGTGAATCAGGTCCCCATGATCTCTCTTACACCAGTGAAGTGGGGTGGGTCGTAGCCCCATGGTAAACAATCTGTGAGGGGTGTAGTACACCCTCAGTAGTAAATACAGTTCGCCTTGTGGGAAACATTCAGAGAGCAAATTGTACAACCCAGTGCCTCCTCCCACTGCTCGGTCCATCGGGCCCACTTCCCCCTCCCACTTGGCCCTCACTTTCAGCGGGTGTTTGGTCAAGAAGCTATGTAGCAGCATAATATAGCATTGAGATATAAACCCCTTGGTATTAGCTGCCCTTGCAATCAAGTTAAACAAAGGGGTAGGGGAGGGGGTCCACTCTGAGGCTCTACTCTGGGCCTTCACTGCATGTCTGAGTTGCATATAGTAGAACCTCATCGATTGAGGAAGCCCAAAAAGGCCCTGCAAGGTCTCGAAGGAGAGCAGTTCCCCGTTTCTAAATATCTGCCCCAGATAGACCACTCCATACCTCCTCCAAAGTGCCCCATGCTGCAGTCTAGCGAGTTCGGGTATGAGTCATTGGACCAAATGGGACTGTATGTCTGTGAATCCTGTCACCCCTGTAGATACCTAGCCTTGTTCCAAACTTTTTGAATAAGGTTATATGTCGGGTATTGTTTATTCGGTTTCCCAAACGCTAGTGATTCCAGAGCAGACGTCACCGACTCACCCCCAACTGTGTGAAGCATCACCAGTTCTGAGGAGCCGGGTCCCTCCCCCTCCCTCTCCTGCCCAGTATGGACTGTACCTATCAAATGCTGCATCTGAGCGGCTATGTAGTACAGCCATGGGTTGGGCAGGGCGAGCCCTCCTTCATCCTTTGGGCACGTCAGCTGATTTCTGATTACACAGATTATGCTTTGAGATCCATCTGGGTCAAAGCAGAGAGGTGAGAGTCCATCTTACACTGGTGGAGGATATTCTTTGGTGTTCCTTTTCACTTTCCACTCTGGAAATCGTTTAAGGCTGTGGATTCATTGCTTTATGGACTTCCTTGCACATGGACACTATTTTCAAATAATTTATATTTTTATAAGTATATTTATTGTCACCATTATTATTATTATTATTGTTTTTATTTTGCGCCGCACTCTTTTTATTTCACGTTCATGTATATACACATTATATATATATATATATATATATATATATATATATATATACACACACACACACACACACACACACACACACACACACACACACATTCTTCTTATATGCATATAGATCTGTTAGGAATTAATAAGTGTCATTATTTTTTTTTTATTTTTTTTTTAACACAAACCCTTTTCCTCTGCTTTTTGGGTTTATATTTACACATTAATTTATTTTTCCCTTATTTATTTATGAGCACTTTACTTTACTCACTTTACTTTACTAATCACATATGTTAGTCTCATGATTGTGTTCTTTGTCATTTTGTTAATTGGATTCAATTAATCACTTTTCTGATCACATGGTTTTAGAGAGAATAAAGTATTTATTTGAAATTCATTTTTGTGATTGCTAGCTATGATTAAGCGCTGTTTGATAGTGTGAAACGTGTCAACTTTTCTGTCCATTCTGCTGTGGCATGTATTTTTGATTCTACTTTTTACGAATAAAGGCTAATTTTTGGAGTGTGGCTGGCCAGAATTTTCTCTCATCCTATAGGCTTGATTCACACCTATGAATTTGTAGTACATTTTGCAGATTTGCATTACAGACAATTTAACAGGCTTTCCTAAGTACTAAAAATGCATAGGTGTGAATCAAGCCTTAGAAATACCCTCTAATTAGAAAGGATTTTTTACACACGTTTCCCAAGTCTTCCTCCTTGAACTTGGTGCTCAGTGAAGTTACTTTTTTTCATTAAACACATTTCTATGTGTATGTAACTTTAATGCTCTCTGCTTCTCATTACTTCAGTCTGAATGCATTGAGACATTTTGTACTCCGATTGAAGGTCTAGTCTTAGTATAATCTAGAGAGGATGTGTGTTTTAAGCTTTTCTTTTCCGACGAAGTGCTACATTTGTTTACCTTTTCATCTTTATTGATGACTTCTATTACTCAACCTATACTTTTTGTATGACATCCACCGTACTTTCTAATGACATACCTGAAGTGGTACTGTGAAATGTCAGATAATTTATTTTGAGTATCTATTAGCTTCTTTATATGCTTCTAACATTTTCCTTGTAGATATATAAAAATAAAAAAAAAAACAAGCAAAATGCTTCTCCTTTGCTTTTTACTATATATTTTTTTATTAAATATTTACACATGAAAGCAGGGTCATTGCTAGGTCTGCAAAAGATCTGGGGCTAGAGCCGATAGCAGTGATCACCCACCTTTTTGCAGGCCTAGGGGGCACGCGGGTGGTAAGCAATTTTTTGCAGGCAATGGCTGGTGTTGATATGGTGTCAGGGTGATTGAATCGCATTATTTCTATTATTACATTGTAATATATAATGAAGTGGTTCAACCCACCATAATGCAGAATCAGTGGGAGCCCCAAGTATGTAACTTGACCACCAGATGCAGCTTGTCACTTGCCACCATCACCTGCCACCAGATGTGGATTATCACTTGCCACTGTCTGGCACCAGATGTGGATTGTCACTTGTCACCATCACCTGCCTCCAGATGTGGATTGTCACTTGCCACTGTCTCCTGCCACCAGATGTGGACTGTCACTTGCCACTGTGGCCTTCCACCTGATGTGGACTGTCACTTGCCACCGTCACCTGGCACCAGATGTGGATTGTCACTTGCCACGTCACGTACCACCATTTGCAGATTGTCTCGTCACCTGCCACCAGATGTGGATTGTCACTTGCCACTGTCGTTGGACACCAGATATGGATTGGTACTTGCCACCTGATGTGGATTGTCATCTGCCACCAGATGTGGATGATGGCCTTGCCACTATTTGCGGATTGTCACTTGCCATGCCATGTCATCTCTGCTTGTCCGCCTGCTGGCTTCTCTCATCCGCCTGCCCGGCTCTCTTATGCAGCCAGCCCGCCCATGGCCACGAGCTGCTGGTAATGCAGGGACCCCTGCGGCAAGTGACTCTGGGCCCCAGTGTGAAAGGGGTCGAAGTATAACAAGCAAATGCATTTACAAAATAACCAAAGCAATCAATTTGCTCAGAAGAACATGTTCTTGCTGCTAATCTTCTGAACTAAATTGTGTAATAGTTTTCTCGTCTACAGCCACTTTACAGCATCTGTATCTGGAGTTCCTCATTGACTGAACAGCTAAACAGTCAAAATTCTTAAAGTAGAACTATAGGCAAAACTTTTTTTTTTTTTAAGAACAGTGTAAAAAAAACAGATAAAAAGTAAAATAAATAAGAAAAAATATATATATTTTTTTAACGCGCCTCGTGAGTAGCGCCAGCATAAGAAAACAGTGTTCATACCACACATGTGAGATATCGCCACGATCATTAGAGCGAGAGCCATAATTCTAGCCCTAGTCCCTCTCTGTAACTCAAAACATGCAACCTGAAGATTTATTTTTAAACGTCTCCTATGGAGATTTTTATGGGTAAATGTTTTTTACCATTCCACGAGTGGGTGCAATTTTGAAGTTGAGTATCAATTTACTAAATGTGTAACATAATCTTTCACAATATAAAAAAACTGGGTTAACTTTACTGTTTACTGAAAAAAAGTGTATTTTTTTCCCCAAAAAAGTGCGCTTGTAAGTCCCCTGCGCAAATACGGTGTGACAGAAAGTATTGCAAAGAACGCCATTTTATTCTCTAGGGTGTTAGAAAGAAAATATATAATGTTTGGGGGTAATTTTCTAGCAAAAAAAAAATGATTTTAACTTTTAACTACCAAATCTCAGAAAGAGGCCCGGTCCTTAAGTGGTTAATACAGAGATTACAAATAATAAAGATATTTTTAGCATCATTCCAAAAACATGTTATACATGAAAGGAATAAAGGTACTCACGTACAAGGTGAACAGTCATAAAATGAAGACAAACAAGAAAAAAAAAAAGCATGAAGATAAAAGTTTGAAGATGATATTAATAAATATTAAATGTGTTTAATGTGAGCAGCAACTACACTTAAAAGCAATAGAATCAAAGTACAACTATAGGTAAAACCTTTTTTTCCCCATTTTGGCTAGCGTAAAGGAAGGGTATACCTGGAGTTAGGTGAACGGTTTCGGGCCAAGCAAAAGTTTGGCCCAAACATCACCTGTTCGCCCACTCGGCAGAATGTTTGCTCACCGAGCAATGCACTGCGAGCTGTACAGTGCACAGTTAATAGCTGGTTGTTAAGGAGTGGGGCTGGGAAGTCGACCTCCACGTCCTTAACAATGGAAGAGTCATTAGCTGTCAACGGAATTCCCAGCTGAATGAATAAAGATTGCCGGCAATTGAAAACTGTAAAATAAAAATGGCGTGGGGTCCCCCCAATCCATACTAGGCCCTTTGGCCTGTGGGGTTCCCCTTAAAATACATACGTTAGGTCTGGTATGGATTTTGGGGGGCGCCAACCCCTTTTTTTTATTTTGGCGTTGAGTTCCCTTTAAAATCCATACCAGATCCAATTTAAGTAAATTTAAATGTGATTTGACTAATTTTCTTTAGAAATGTTTTCTCTTTTTTCTTTAGAAATATAATTTTTGCTGCAGCAGGTTCTATACATGGTACAGATGTGCCACATTACAGGCAAGTCGACTCCCCAGGCACTATATGTCAAGGAATTTTTCATTTATTTTCATTTCATTTCCCTTTAAGCATCATTTAATTTACTGCTCCTTTAACCACTTCGTTTCGCTGTCACGTCCAAAGACGTGAACAGCGCAAACCTGAGGCGCCGGGTTGACGTCTTTGGACGTGACAGCCTTTCCCCGCTCCCAGCGCGTCCTCGCGAGCGCGCATCGGCGAAAAACTGTGTTGGCCGTGTCCCTTGGACACAGCCAATCACAGATCGTGCTGAATGGCCAATCGCAGAGGCCATTCAGCACTCGATCCCGCTATCCAATGAGAGATGATCTCAATTGTAAACAAATGAGATCATCTCTCATCGCCGGCTTTCTCTCCTCACACACAGCCAGCGTGTGAGGAGAGAAAGAGTGACAGCAGTGACAGTGAGTGTAAAAAAAAGAAGTTAAAAACAGCGCCAGTGTCTCTGCCAGTGCCACCTGCCAGTGCAAACAGCCTGTGCCACCTGTCCCTGCCATCAGTGCCACCTGCCCCCAGTGCCATCTGCCCCTGCCCCCAGTGCCATCTGCCCCTGCCCCCAGTGCCATCTGCCCCTGCCATCAGTGCCATCTGCCCCTGCCATCAGTGCCATCTGCCCCTGCCATCAGTGCCATCTGCCCCTGCCATCAGTGCCACCTGCCCCTGCCCTCAGTGCCACTTGCCATCTGCCGTAAGTGCCATCTGCCATCAGTGCAATCTGCCGTAAGTGCCATCTGCCATCAGTGCAATCTACCATCAGTGCCACCTGCCAGTGCAATCTACCATCAGTGCCACCTGCCAGTGCCACCTGCCTGTGCCATCTGCCTGTGCCACCTGCCATCAGTGCTATCTGCCCGTGCCACCTGCCCGTGCCACCTGCCCGTGCCATCTGCCATCAGTCATCAGTGCCATCTGCCCGTGCCATCTGCCCGTGCCATCTGCCCGTGCCATCGGTGCCATCTGCCATCCGTGCCATCCGCCCGTGCCAGCTGCCATTAGTGCTACCTGCAATTAGTGTAATTTGCCATCAGTGTCACCTGCCAGTGCAATCTCCCCAGTGCCAGCCAGTGCAATCTACCTTCAGTGCCACCTGCAGTGCCATCTGCCTGTGCCACTGCCTGCATCAGTGCTATCTGCCTGCCACCTGTGCCATCAGTGCTATCTGCCCGTGCCACCTGCCCGTGCCATCTGCCATCAGTGCATCTGTCATCTGTGCCATCTTTAGCCAACAATGGCTAAAAGATCCTTTTCGCTCGAGGAGGCATATGAAATTATGGCGGCTGACGAGAGCAACGGGGAGCTCTGCGATTCAGATTCCACTGAAAATTCGGACAATGAATCTGACATCACCTATGAGCCGATAGTCAGCAGTGGAGAAGAGACATCCGAGGAGGAGGAGGAGGAAGAAGAAGAGGAGGAAGAGGAAGAAGAAGAAGAGGAGGAGGGTCCACCCGCCAGAAGAAGGCGTATTGCTAAGGAGGCAGTGCCATCCACCAGCACCGCTGTGCCATCCACCAGCACCGCTGTGCCATCCACGAGTACCGCAATACCTCAGCAAGCAAGGTCACGTACCAGTGGGGTGTCACCTCAGTCCCAAAGGGTTAGGTCCCATGCCAGCCTTCCCTATTCCCTTCAGAACCCCCTGTGGCTTCCTCCTAATTCAGGAGAAGCCAACATTCCCCCTTTCACTGCCCAGCCAGGAGTCCAGGTGGACACAGAAAATTTTGCCCCGATTAATTTTTTTAATTTAATTTTCACCGACAACATGCTTGCCTCAATTGTTACCCAGTGCAATCTTTATGCAGAACAATTTATTTCCAGTAACCCCACATCCTATTATGCCCGTCCCTTCGAGTGGAGAGCCCTAACAGTGGAAGAGTTTAAAATTTTTTTGGGCCTCATATTCTGTATGGGACTAAACCACAAAAACCAGATACGTACCTATTGGTCAAACCGCCCCATCTACCACATGCCCATCTTTTCCTCAAAAATGCCCAGGACCAGATATCAATTGATAATGAGATTCCTACACTACAACGATAATACCCAGTGCCCTCCCCGAAATGACCCAAGTTTTGATAAACTTTATAAAATTCGGCCACTACTAAATTATTTTTCTGAAATTTTCCCCCAGTTGTTTACCCCGGACCAACAAATATGTGTAGACGAATCCTTAGTAAAATTTTCTGGCAGGCTGGGCATAAAACAATTCATTCCCAGTAAAAGGGCCCGCTATGGGGTGAAGCTCTATAAATTGTGTGACCGAGCCACGGGGTATACGTATGCCTTCAACGTATACGAAGGAAAGGACAGCCAGCTACACCCCCCTAATTGTCCAGACTATGTAGGAACCAGCGGGAAAATTGTTTGGCAACTCCTGAACCCACTCCTGGAGAAAGGATACCACTTGTATGTGGACAATTTCTACACAAGTTTGCCCCTGTTCCGAAACCTTTACCAAAAAAATACCCCAGCATGCGGCACCGTGCGATCGAACCGGAAGGGCTTTCCTCAAAGTCTTGTCGTCAAAAAATTAGAAAAAGGGGAGACGGCGAGTTTACGTACAGAGGAAGTTCTGGCTGTGAAATGGAGGGACAAAAGGGATGTGTTCGTGCTTTCTACCATCCACAACAACACATTCGTTGAGACCAGAACGAGGAATGGGCTAATCCAGAAACCAAAATGTATTCATGACTACAATAAGTTCATGGGGGGTGTCGATTTGAACGACCAGATGCTGGAACCCTACCTTTCCACAAGAAGATCATACCAGTGGTATAAAAAAGTTTCAATTTATTTGTTTAATTTGGCCGCGTACAATACCTACGTAATATATCGGAAATCTACTCCAAGACCCAAACCCTACCTTTTCTACCTGGAGGAAATCACCACTGCCCTTTTATACCCCAGCAACCCACCAGCATACATTCGATCCGATGTGGTTAGCCGACTCAACGAGCGCCACTTTCCAGATAAACTCCCTCCCAGACCATCAGGCCACAAATGCCAAAAAAGATGCAAGGTGTGCTCCAAAGCAGGAGTGAGAAGCGACACCATTTATTTTTGTCCTAAATGCCCTTCCCAACCAGCCCTCTGCGTAGTTGGTTGTTTCGCCCGTTACCATACCTCACTAAATTATTAGTCACTTTCTGCCATTTACTTTCACACCCCTTATACCTCTGCTTATGACCCCGGCTTGTTATTTGACCACGATTCTGCCTACCGATTCTGTTTATACCTCTGCCTGATCTGGAACTGACCCTGGACTGTTATTTGACCACGCTTATGCCTACCGATTCTGTTTATACCTCTGCCTGATCTGGAACTGACCCTGGACTGTTATTTGACCACGATTATGCCTACCGATTCTGTTTATTACCTCTGCCTGATCTGGAACTGACCCTGGACTGTTTGACCATTCTTTTTGCCTGCCTCTTGGACTGATCTTTTACCCTGCCAGTGGTCTAGTGGGATTCATAGCACAGGGGTCTCACATATGTGAGGGGCTCCAGAATTTGTTTTTCTGGATGAAGAAAACAATTTTTTGTTTTCTCATTCTAGATTAGGGTCTGGTTGCCCGGAGGCTTCAAAGAGATTTGGGTGGGAGAAGCCTCCACCCCTGTCCCCATTCTGTCCTGAACGAGGCCCTACTTCTGCCTGTAGGACCTATGCCATCATGGGACAGTATCCCTGCCTGGACAATTGTGTATGCCGTTGCTGACCAAGTCCCTGCCTGCTGCCTGGACCAGTGCTATCCTGCTGTGTAGAACTGCGCTACTATTACCACAGGTAATCTTTTGTTTACGCTTTGCTCAGCATAATGTATTTTGGGGTGTAATTCTTGGTATGTGCATGCTATGTGTCTCTGGAACACCGGACCGTGTTCCTTGCATGTTTGATCTCTGTATGTGGTCAGGCTGTGTAGAAGTCTAACACATGGGGTATCGTTTTACTCAGGAGGAGTAGCAGAATGTATTTTGGGGTGTAATTTTTGCTATCTAAATGCTATGTGTTGGAAATATCTTAGAAACGCACAACTTTGTGTAAAAAAAATGCGTTTATTTTTTTTCCACGTGTTCCAAAAACTTCTGGAAAACAATGAACCGTTCAAAAGACTCATTATGCCTCCTAGATTATACGTTGGGGTGTTAGCTTTCCAAAATGGGGTCATTTTGTGGGTAATTTCATTGTCCTGGTGTTCCAGGGCCTTCAAAAGTGTAATAGGTAGTCAACTAGTTAGATGTGCAATTTATGCTCCTAAAACCCCGGATGGCGCTTCCTGCATGTTGGGCCTCCGTATGTGGCCAGGCAGTGAAAAAGTCTGACACATGGGGTATCGTTTTACTCAGGAGGAGTAGCAGAATGTATTTTGGGGTGTCATTTTTGCTATCTAAATGCTATGTGTTGGAAATATCTTAGAAACGGACAACTTTGTGTAAAAAAAATGCGTTTTCATTTTTTTTCCACGTGTTCCAAAAACTTCTGGAAAACAATGAATCGTTCAAAAGACTCATTATGCCTCATAGATTATACGTTGGGGTGTTAGCTTTCCAAAATGGGGTCATTTTGTGGGTAATTCCATTGTCCTGGTGTTCCAGGGCCTTCAAAAGTGTAATAGGTAGTCAACTAGTTAGATGTGCAATTTATGCTCCTAAAACCCCAGATGGCGCTTCCTGCATGTTGGGCCTCCGTATGTGGCCAGGCAGTGAAAAAGTCTGACACATGGGGTATCGTTTTACTCAGGAGGAGTAGCAGAATGTATTTTGGGGTGTCATTTTTGCTATCTAAATGCTATGTGTTGGAAATATCTTAGAAACGGACAACTTTGTGTAAAAAAAATGCGTTTTCATTTTTTTTCCACGTGTTCCAAAAACTTCTGGAAAACAATGAACCGTTCAAAAGACTCATTATGCCTCATAGATTATACGTTGGGGTGTTAGCTTTCCAAAATGGGGTCATTTTGTGGGTAATTCCATTGTCCTGGTGTTCCAGGACCTTCAAAAGTGTAATAGGTAGTCAACTAGTTAGATGTGCAATTTATGCTCCTAAAACCCCAGATGGCGCTTCCTGCATGTTGGGCCTCCGTATGTGGCCAGGCAGTGAAAAAGTCTCACATATGGGGTATCGTTTTACTCAGGAGGAGTAGCAGAATGTATTTTGGGGTGTCATTTGTGGTATGCACATGCCATGTGAGAGAAATAAGCTATTACAATGACAATTTTGAGAACATTTTTAAATAAAAAATAAAAATCTTAATTTTGCAAAGTATTGTGGGAAAAAATTACAACTTCAAATACCTCACCATGCCTCTTAATAAATACCTTGGAATGTTTACTTTCCAAAATGGGGTTATTTGGGGGGAATTTGTACTTTCCTGGCTTGTTGGGGTCTCAAGAAATGAGATAGGTCTTCAGTACATCGGGTGTAATCAGATGTGATAATTTTTTATGATTTGCACTATAGCTTGTAGACTCTAAAATTTTCACACAGACCAAATAATTTCGAAAAATTTTGGGTTATTTTTATCAAAGACATGTAGCAGTATAAATTGTGGCCAAAATTTATGAAGAAGAATTAATAATTTGCAAAATTTTATCACAGAAACTAAGAAAAAATCATTTTTTTTCAAAATTTTCGGTCTTTTTTTATTAATAGCGCAAAAAATAAAAAACCCAGAGATGATCAAATACCACCAAAAGAAAGCTCTATTTGTGGGAAGAAAAGGACAAAAAAATCATTTAGGTGCAGTGTTGCATGACTGAGTAATTATTATTCAAAGTGTGAGAGTGCTGAAAGCTGAAAATTGCTCTGGGCAGGAAGGGTGTTTAAGTGCCCAGTAAGCAAGTGGTTAAAAATGATAATGATTTTTTTTTTTGCATTAATACATGTCACCCAGGGCAGTACCCGGCCCCCATACCCTTTTTATGATTAATAACCTGCATAGAAATGGGGACTTTTGATTTTACTATGTTTGGGTCCCAAAGACTTTAATAAAGTTAAAGTTGGAGCCAAGCTTTTTGTGTGTTTTGGTTCGAACCAAATAGGGGGGTGTTTGGTCCATCTCTAGTTATAACACCTTTCAGTTTTTATTGCCTTCTGTGTCCCACTGGGGAGATTTCACAGGTCACCAGAACTAGTGTCCCCTGTATTACTTCTCTGGGGACAACCCGAAGTTTGGGATTTTCTTTTACTTTCACTTTCGATGATAATGGGACAAAGTGAGAGGGGGAATCTCCCTAACAGGGTGTCATAAACCATGAATAAGGCCGAGACAAAAAGTGCAGTTAAAATCACACATATTGTTTAATAATAATATTAGTAAAAGGTAAACGGAGCAACGTATTTAAATCATAGCCAGAGTTCAGTAACCGTATCGGATGGTTAGAAAAGCCAGGACATCATGGAGCCAGAGATCAGCGTACTTCAGGACAGGCCAGTAAATCAGGAAACCGGGGAATCAGCATAGTGGAACAGGAAGCAGGATCAGGAACCAGAAGGGACGTCAGTCAAGCAAGTCTTCAACAGGGACACAGGGGAGACACAGGGGAGAGTCTCTGGATGTGTTGACCAAGGCGAAGGCAAAGAGTGACTGAACTGAACAACTTAAGTAACCAGCGGACTGAAGAACAGGATATAATCATCAGGTGCGTCACTGTGGAAAAGATTAGAGCTGGCAATTAACCGACAGCTGAGTGGCCTGCTCAGAGAAGGAAGGGCTGAGCCCAGCTCTGACACAGGGGCAAAGACAGCAACACAGATTGACTGGTGCTCTAATCCCTCCTCATTTTATCCAAAACGAAAAAAAAAATTCTCTTTATTTACAATTTAAAAGCTCAACTTGGCATTCCCCTGCGCTTTAGCAATGGACTGTCCTATGGACCCTGCATTGGTCTTGATGATGGCAGAACCTATGCTGGAGCATAGGGGAGAGGATGCTGCTGGGACCTGTCTAGCGGTATTATCAATCTCAAATTGCTGTGATGCCAAGAAATGAAATAATACTAATATCTGCATCAATTATTCAGGTGATGACCAGGACTGGTCAGGTAGGGTGACACATAGTGCATAAGCCGGATAGGAAGAGTCCCTCATATTATTGTTGGAAATATTACTGATGGGTAGAAGATTGCTGCCATTAATCCTCTGGGTAGTTTTTACTTCCCACAGTAGTGCCTGTTTATAGGCAAGGCAGAGAAATTACTGTACTGAGATGAGAACTGAAGTATCAAGGTCAGCATTTTTTAAGCAGTAAAGCTGCCTTATTTCACTATGCTGACTGTATTGGTTCATGTAAAGTTATCAGAGATATGCACTCCCCCATTATTTAGATCAAGGGACCATCTCAACAGCTTTACCCCTTATGCAGAGAGGAGGGGGAGTGGTGCTACAATCCTCTTTTTTTCTTTTTTAATGGGGAGATTTGCATCAGACTTCCAGATTCTTCACTTCTTGCCTGTATATGTACTCACTGGCGTAGCGGGGGGGGGGGGGGCAGGGGGGGCTGTTGCACCGGGCGAAAAATTGCGGGGGGGCAAAATCCTGGCGTCCCGACTGTGTGTCAATATAGGAGAAAGAATCGCTCGCTATTCCCTAAATGCAGAGGAAGGCTTCCGCCTTAAGTTCACACCCCCCCTCTCTTATTGGCTCCAGAGAAGCTGAATTTGTGGCGCCAAATCTGAGTCCTGAGCAGGAGAGGAGCTGGCTGGAAGGAGGATGGGAAATGTCAGCGCTGACAACGAGCACACATTGGACACTGAGCTGACCGAGGGAGCAGGAGAGCCAGGACATTGTCACTGCTCATATAAGACACCACTCGGGTCAATGGACAAGTGAGGAGCAGGCTGTACAGAAAGAAGAAACTCGATCTCTTCCATGCCTGTGTGTGTGTCAGGCAGCACCTGAGTCTCCCCCCTCCCCTCCCTGGGGGGAGGACAGAGCAAGCAGGACAGCACAGTGGCGATCATTGCTATCTATAGAGTGGACATCGGAGCTCCCCAAACCAAGATAACAGGACGGATGGCAGACTCCATTCTTCTCCTGTGAGTCACACTTGCTCTGCCTTCCACACTGTATTGATATGTACTTTAAACTTGTCCTGTACCTCAGCAGGGCAGGCATGGTGAAAGTAAAATTCTTGAATATGTTAGAAATATAATGGGATTGTACAGATACTACATACATAGATGCAATAATACAGCCCCTCTCCAGGAAATTAGGATCATTCTTGCAGTGTGTGTGTGTGGGGAGCCTCTTTCACCTACCTGTTTTCATGCTCTCTCCCTCCACTAAAACCCCAGCCTTGTCGCATACCATAAAGTAATGATGATCCTGTATGTTATGATGACCCTGTACCATGTCCGCAGCCTCTGACCCCTGTACAATGTCCGCAGCCTCTGACCCCTGTACAATGTCCGCAGCCTCTGACCCCTGTACCATGTCCGCAGCCTCTGACCCCTGTACCATGTCCGCAGCCTCTGACCCCTGTACCATGTCCGCAGCCTCTGACCCCTGTACCATGTCCGCAGCCTCTGACCCCTGTACCATGTCCGCAGCCTCTGACCCCTGTACCATGTCCGCAGCCTCTGACCCCTGTACCATGTCCGCAGCCTCTGACCCCTGTACCATGTCCGCAGCCTCTGACCCCTGTACCATGTCCGCAGCCTCTGACCCCTGTACCATGTCCGCAGCCTCTGACCCCTGTACCATGTCCGCAGCCTTTGCAATGTGTGTGTGCATGTGTATTATATACATGCATATGACTTTCTTTTACTTCGCTGCTATGGGCTCTAGCCCCAGATCTTTTGTAGACCTAGCAACGCCACTGCCTGCAGCACTGCTGCCTCTCTTGCCCCTCCCCGTTCCCTGTGACGTGGCTGAGCTCCTCTTCCTTCCTCCTGTCAGTCCAGCCAGGTACCGCGCGGTACAGAAGATTCAGTTTCCTGTTTCTGGCCAGACTGACAGGAAGTGCACACTGAGTTCTCGCTTCCTGTCAGTTCAGCCAGGAACAGAAAAATGAATCTTCTGCTGTGTGGTACACGGGGGTGGAGTAAAAAGAACATAGGGAGAAAGGGAGAACTCAAAAAGCAGTATTTGCACTGAATTTAAACTGTATCGCTGTAGGCTTTGCGCAGGGTGGGGGGGGCCTCCATATCCATTTTGCTTGGGGCCCCCAAATTCCTTCAAACGGCCCTGCTTGGTACACCCGGCGGCAGTGAGCGAAGAGTTTTTTTTTCAGCACTTCCGCCTGGTTGGCTGGTGGAACTGTCTGTCTCCCTTGATGTGGGAGTGGCGGGAAACACCAGCCAACCAGGCGGAAGGGCTGAAAAAAAAAACAGATAATGGCACAGGAGCACCGATTGGCGGGCGGTGGAATGGGGGGCGCTGTACCTCTGTGCTGCGCTGATTGGCCGTGGAACACGTGTTTACAGCGCGGTGGCAAGTTTGATTTTCTCTATCGCCAGCAAGGTAAGCAAAACACTCTCCTGTACCGCAGGGGCGAGAGAGAAACGGGGGGGGGGGGGGGGGGGGGGTCGGTGTAAATCTAAAGGGGTGCACTGCCTGATTCCCCACCTATCCACCTCAGAGCCTGTCATTTTAGTAAGACTGCTGGGACTTGTAGTTCTCCATCTTCTCCTGGGGCTCATGGAGAAGATGGAGATTGGAGAACTACAAGTCCCAGCAGGTTATACATACAATAATGCTCTGAGGTGGATGGGTGTGGATCGCATGCACTGTAAGCCCAGGAGAAGATGGAGAACTACAAGTCCCAGCAGGTTATAATACAAGGCTCCGAGATGGATGGGTGTCCGGACACCCATCCATCTCAGAGCCTTATATTATAACCTGCTGGGACTTGTAGTTCTCCATCTTCTCCTGGGCTCACAGTGCATGCGATCCACCTCAGAGCATTATTGTATGTATAACCTGCTGGGACTTGTAGTTCTCCAATCTCCATCATCTCCTGGGGCTCAGGTGCATGCGATCCACCATCTATGGGACTACAAGTCCCAGCAGTGAGAAAAACTGAACAAAGATGGTGGATCGCATGCACCTGAGCCCCAGCAGACGATGGAGAACTACAAGTCCCAGCAGGTTATAATATAAAGCTCCGAGGTGGATGGATGTCTGGACAGTAACAATTGATGTCATAGTGATGACAATTGATGGGACAGTGGTGACAATTGATGGCACAGTGGCTGCGTCTGATGGCATGGCACAGTGGCTGCTTTTGATGGCATGGCAAAGTGGCTACGTTTGATGGCACAGTGGCTGCATTTGATGGCATGGCACAGTGGTTGCGTTTGGCATGGCACAGTGGTGACAATTAATGGCACAGTGGCTGCGTTTGATGGCATTGCCACCATTTTGCGGCAGATGGGGGGGGGGGGGGCGAAAAAAAAGTTCTGCCCCGGGCGCCCATAACTCTGGTTACGCCACTGTATGTACTCTTCATGATGAGTGCCGTATCATCTGCAAAACTTCACATATATGAATGCTCAGGTACTTGTCTGAGTGATCTTAGGTCAACGGTGTGTACAGTAAGAGGCTTAAGACACATTCCTGGGGGGAGTATTTGGGATTATGGAAGGGGGCGAAATTTTGTGATTTCTAACAGACTAGGGTCTTTTTGTTAAAACGTCTAGTACCTAGATGTACAAAATTGAGCTCATTCTGTGATGTCAGATTATCTATCAGGGTCTATGTATTGGGGGCAGAACTAAAATCCAAAGGAAAATAATTTTAACATAAGAATCCTTATTCTTGGCATGAGGCAGAGGCGGAGCTCAGCGGTAAGGTAATGCCTGCCTAGAGCTCCCTACACCGTGGACCCGAGGAGCCTGATAACAGCAGAGGTAACCCCCAAACCTGCTCAAAAAGCAACCCAAAGGAACCATACAGTCACCTACCTCACAAGGGTACCCTTTTTGGAGGGTTTTGGAGCACATTTTGTGCCAAAAACAGGCGTGAGAGAGACGCCTCACAATGCTACAGTGTTCCTGTCATGGCACTGAAGCCATCTTATGCAGATGTAACAGGGAAGGAGTTGAAACAGCAGACAGCCCCTTCTGCTGTGTCACAGAATTAAGCTCTGGCCCCATTAAAGGAACGAAGACAAAATAAATACTCTCCAGGGAATATTATGGAGAACTGTGATAAAACATTACAGAAGGACTTGCCACCACAAGTAACACTGGAACAAATAGAGCTTCTGCTACAAAAATCATTACAGGCTACCTCAGAATATATCACTACAAGCCTTACTAAGAAGATAAGTGAATTAGGGCAGCGAACATTAGCACTAGAATTAAGGACTGACGATTTGGAAAAATGTACAGCTGATTTCTCCTCAGAAATCGATAACCTTAAAGAGGAGAATTTGACTCTACAAACAAGATTGGAAGATTACGAAAATCGCGCGAGAAGGTCAAACATTCGTATTAGAGGAATCCCTGAAAGAGGGATTGATTTACAGGCCACAATGACTGCTCTTTTTCAGGAACTGCAACCGGGAATACTGGTGGAGCGACTTGAAATGGATAGGGTACACAGAGCCCTTGCTCCAAAAAAAACAGATGGCCCGCCGCGGATATTATCGCAAAATTTCATTACTACCAGACCAAAGAACTACTAATAAATGCAGCAAGGCATAAAATCACGTTGCAATTTCAAGGGTACAATTACCAACTTTTCGCCAATCTGTCGCAGCTAACTATTAACAAAAGAAGGGCTCTGAAACCACTCCTCCAAATATTGCAACGCAACACCATCATCTACCAGTGGGGGCTTCCCCTTCTCTGTGAGATTCTCATACCTAAACCACAAATATACTTGCCGTAGCGTTATGGATTTGTAAACTACTCTGCAGAATGTGGGGCTGATGAACGCCGTCCATGACGCCTCAGACTCGCGCCGAAAGTACTCCTCGCATCCTAACAAATATAACTCCTCTTCTGCCTCCAGAGAAAATTGTGATCATAGTCCCAACAAGAGACTTCGCAAGTCGTCACCCGTTCCTGATCCCTGTGACTCTATGGACTGAATAGGATCACAAACTGTGCTTATTTCCTTTTCTCCCTTTCTCTGGGAATCTGCTTGACCCTGTTGGTCTTGATCTTATTTTGGCCCCCATATGACTGCCTGGTAACCTTTTAATTTCAGTAAAGCATAAGTTATTGTTGCAGTTACTTTCTACAGGTTCTCCTCTACTGTTATTAACCAATATTTTATTTCCAGGTATTGATCAGGTCCATCTTTAAATTTCAGTTGTAATAGGTTATTATTAAACTTTGGGAATGGCTAGTAGACGTCTCTAATCCTCCAGGCTCGCCTTTTCCCGATTCTCTGCTTCATGAGTACGGTATGTGCTCCACTAACCCCCAGTTAGTAAGTGTTCATTACTACCTGGTCTATCACTTTTGTTTTAATTCTACTCAATGTTTGTAAGAATGTAATTTAATTGGTTGGCTCCTCGGGTTCCGTGGAACTGTTCTTTGCGCCTCCCTTTGCTACCCTCGTCCGACTGTGACTTAGTGGACAGTCGACAGTAGCACATCAGCCCTTGGAGAGAGACTATCTCTCCCCTCAATGGAAATGTCATGAACTTATACTTTTTCTGCTTTTTTTGTGGAATATATCTAAAATGTACTTTTTACTAGCAAAATATGACTTAAAATGCGGTTTACTACTGCTTTAAAGTGGAGTCCCACCCAGGAAAACAGTTTTGCCCAATAATCCTAAAGAAAAAAGAAAAAAAAAATGATACTCACCCGAAATACCTGTTGCTATGGTCCATCTTCTTCTAGTGAATGGGGTGCGCTGCTTTCTGGGAACTTTCACAAGTCGGTGCAAAAGTCGCGCATGCGCAGTAGGAAACGTGCAGTGAAGCGGTAAGGCTTCACAGCCTGTTTCCCTTAGTGTGAATGGCGGCGCGGGACCTGCACCGATCGAGGGATCGGCATCTGGGGGGCCATCAGCGCAGGCGAGTAGGACAGGTAAGTGTCGTTATTAAAAGTCAGCAACTACACTGTTAGTAGCTTCTGACTTTAAAAAAAAAAAATTGCGGGTGGAATCCTGCTTTAAGGACCCAAAATTAGGCTGATCACATTTTATCTAAGAAAATAAAATAAAGTATTAAAAAAATTACAGTTTTTCCTTTTAATGTGTGTTGATATGGTACAGTATATACTATTCTTTCCTTTACTTTCCATAAAATGTACAAAATAATTGAAATGGAACAAGATTTGGAAAAGCTGCCTTAAATATCCCATTATCGCAAATTGTGGAATTAAAAGCAGAAGTGACATACATTAGTGGTTGAAATTAAAGAATGATGACATTTTAATTAAACATGGCATTAACATCAAGGAGTAATGTAGTATGTTAAGGGAGATCATTACGTTAAGCTGCTAAGGCTTAGTAATTTTTTTATTTTAAAAACATAATGTATGTTGGGCTAAATTCTCCAAGATTAAAGCCATTTAAACCCAAGAATAACAATTTATAGTATTGCACCCTACTGGTCCTTAAATTTGATGGCTGCATTCGTTTTCTTTTTTTGACACTCTTCTTTTTTCTTTTATTTTAACCTGGTTATCCTGCCATTAATACCATACTATATTAGGGGGACAACCATACTTACTGGAACAACAAAACACCCAGACTATGGGCTTAACTGATCACCTTAACATGTAAGTATATTTTTCTGAAAAAATGAAAAGGTTAACTAATGCCTCGTACACACGACCGATTTTCTTTGCTGTATCCACAAAATATGTAATTGAATAATCCATACATTTGCACAATCAACTTTTGACTAAAGAGGTCTGATGATCCAAGGGTAGGGATGAGCTTCGTGTTCGAGTCGAACGAATATTCGACTCGAACATCGCATGTTCGATCATTCGTCGAAATACGAACAAAACGGGTATTTTGCGCCAAATTAGAGTGACGCGCCACGGCCCATAATTCACTGCGGCATTGCGCGCTGATGATTGGCCAAACATGCACTATGACCCGCATGCTTGGCCAATCACAGCGCCGTCAGTACAGAGAGCCGTAATTGGCCAAAGCCAGGGTGGCTTTGGCCAATTATGGCTCAGGGCTTTAGTACACGCCCCACACTATAAAAGGCCGCCTACAGGGCAGCCTCGTGTAGTGTGTTGCGGCGCTGCTCAGATATCAGTCACAGAGAGAGAGAGAGAGAGTGTCTTTTTTTTCTAGCTAGATAGAGCAGGCAGGCTAGTCAGTTAAATTTACAGAGTGTAGAGGATATATATACATCCCAGGTGTTGTACATATATTTATACACTGTATAGTTTAGCTAGATCAGTTCTTCCTAATTTACTGGCAGGTAGTTGATTGTGCTAGCTGCGGTATTCTCACGTGGTGTATTGCCTGTGTCCTCTGCAGTGGGCACCATAAAGCTACACAGGCATACTATAGACACCCAGCAGGTACAATATTTAAAGGAATTATTCATTTTTTTTAAATTTAAGAATCATGATGCTTAAATAAAAAAATAAAAAATGAAAAATTCTTTTAAATATTGTACCTGCTGGGTGTCTATAGTATGCCTGGGGAAACGTCTTTGAGAACCCGGGTCTTGCCCCAGGGAACATGTATCAATGGATTTTTTTAATGTTCGTTTTTTCTGGAGCAGCGATTTTAATGCTGCTCCAGAAAAAACGACCGTTTTTAAAACTTTTTTCCATTGATACATGTTCCCTTGGGCAAGACCCGGGTTCTCAAAGATGTTTTCCGATAATAACTTGCATATGGGGCTTTAAAATGAGCAATTTTGAATTCGAACATTCGAATTCCATTGAAATCAATGGGGTTTTAAATGTTCGCGCGAAAGTTTGGTCCGTTCGAAGGTTCTGGCGCGAACCGAACGCGGGAGTGTTCGGCTCATCCCTATCCAAGGGCACTACTGGCCCAGTCAAGTCCAAAGGTCTGATATCCAGCATCAAATAATGCATATGACATTGTATGCCAAAGCCTGACTGGTTTCACTGGACTCGACCAGCTGTGTCAGAGGAAGGCTGAGTCCGGAAAACAGATCAAGCTTGGGCATTACTTTGTTCTTTTGCACTTGTTGAGCAAACGTAATAAAAACACTTTTAACTGTATATTTAGCATAACAGATAAAATAAATGTATTGTTAATGTACATATTTACTAACTTGGCTATCAGTGTTACCAATAACTACTGTATGTAATATGTGGGCCAAAGTATTGACTGCAAATGTGGTTTGTTGTCATCTCTAATATACTGTAGATCACAGCATGAGGCTTTATAGCAGTAGTTAACTGCTGGCGATTTTATTTATTTATTTTTAACCAGGCAAAGTTATAATGTGCTAGTTTGCACTGCATACTAGCACATTCTGTGAAACTTACCTTAGAAGGAAGCCCTTCCAGCGAGCTATCACCACTGACAGGGCTTCCATCTTAACCCTTATTTCTTCTGGGTTCACAGACTCCGGCTGTGTAAGTGGCCGGACCCACAATGATGTCACTCCCACCCATGCCCGCGTTTTCAGCACAGGACTCTAAAGGAACAGCCCAGGTGGCCGATCCTCCAGAGTGCATGTGCCAGTGTTGTATTTACAGTACCTATAGGTAAGTCTTATTATAGGCTTATCATATACTGCCACTTTGAGCAGGAAAACAAAGTAAACTCTGAACCCATGGGATATAAACCTAATCACTGAAATCTCATATACTGTAAGCTTTAAAGCAGCCTTTTTTAAAGCAGAGTTCCACCCAAAAATGGAACTTCCGCTTTAAGTACTGGTAATCCCCTGACATGCCACATTTAGCATGTAATTTTTTTTGGGGGGGGCAGGTACCCAGTTTTGACAGGCACACAGCTCCCACATCTTCCCCTGGCACTGCGGCACCCAGCGGAAGTAAACCTCTCCCCCTCCCTCCCTGCAATCTTCTGGGAGACGTCACAGGTCCCGGAAGATTCTCCAGCCAATCACAACACGCAGCGTGACTCGTGCATGTGCAGTGTGCGCCCGACGCCCTCAGTTACAATGCCGGTGGAGAGGAGGGGGAGAGGAGCGAGGCTTCAGGCGGCCACATCACTGGATCGTGGGACAGGTGGATGTCTGTTTATTATAAGTCAGCAGCTACATTTTTTGTAGCCGCTGACTTTTAGATGGGTGGATCTCCGCTTTAAGCAGGGTGCCTTCAAATTTCTTCAGGGATGCCTTGGCAACAAGCAAAAAAATTGCCCAAATGTGTATACAAGCCAGTGGGTGGAAACAGTGTGCCTTTTAGTTACACAAAGACATTAGTTTTCATTGTGAACCATTGCACCTTTTAGCCAATGAGAAATAACACAACAAATGACATCATAGGTTGATAAGGAGGTTGTCGAGCAGCTGCACAGCACCTATGTCTGGCCCCTCAGACTTTCTTCCCCTAGACAATGAATGTTGAGGTAACGTGCAAAGTTGAATTAATAAATGAACGATTACAGAATCCTCTGCCACAGGATTTGGTACCCGGATATCCAGCCTTACAGTCTTAGAGCCTTTAAGCCAACCTGGCACACTGTAAGGTTTCGTAGACTACGATGCATCCTCCAATAAGGTTACCAGGCCTCTCCCAAAGTACCAGCTTTCTGCTTGGTCCTTTCCGGAACAGGTCCCTTCCTGGTTTCCTCCATTGAACGGCTTCTTCCCAAAGGACAGACATCACAGGATGGCCTTCAAAGCATAGGCCCCAGTCAGGACAACTGGGCCTACCTGGCAGGAATGCAGCCTCGGGCCAGCATGGCCCAGAGGCTAAGAATCATACAGCACATACCTCACGCCAGGAGGGCCACGAGGCTAAAAGGGACCCTGAAAAATGGCGTCTGCCCCTTAAGTATCCTTCCCCAGCATGCCCAGCGGGGAGACCACTCTCACTGGGCTGTTCCCGGAGAAAGACACCCAATACACCCTGACCTGCTTGAGTTCCAACATTGGCCTGTGGTGGTAACGTCACCTATAGGCAAACAAAGGGAAATCCATCCAAGCATAGCCGAAGCCGGAAAAGAGAATGATTTAGCCTTAATTAACAAAGTCTGAGCTAATTATCAGCTCAGGCACCCACTAAATTTGAACATAGCGCCTGGTCATCAGGAGCAGGGCACTACATTGATATGCAATATTTCATATTTATTATCAAAAATCTTGGAAACCATGTGCTTTGCTTACTGTCAGTGGTCTGGTTTCTGTGCATGTAACCTGCTGCTGTAATTCCCAACATAGCTGCTGTGCAGAAAGAGGGTTTTTCAAGCCAGGGCGTCACAAGTAGTCACTTCACCAACATTCAGTGAAGCTCATGCAATCGACTTTGTTCTGGACTTCTGGTCACATGGTCTGCAACAGCCTAAAGTCTTCACAGCATCACCCAGGTAAGAAACTTTGAGGCACAGGTACCAAGCTGATGCATGGATGATCATCGTGGGTCTGAATCAGCCAATCCAGAAATAAAAGGGCATCAAGCAGAGGATGTCTTCACAGCATTAATAGTGTTGTGTCACCTGTGGTCAGGCAGAGAAAGTGAGAAAGAGGGAGTAAGATGTTCCAAGTACAGCACCTGAGTATGAAGATACATAAGCTTGGAAAAACAGATTTTTGCAGGGTTAAGGTGGGTTATGCCCTGTACGCACGATTGGAATTTTCGATGGGATAAAATCTGATGGAATTTTCTGTCAGAATACCATTCAAGAGCTGTCTTGCATATACACACTGTCAAACCAAATTCTGACCGTCCAAAACGCGATGACGTAAAACACTACGACAAGCCAAGAAAAATTAAGTTCAATGCTTCCGAGCATGGGTCGACTTGATTCTGAGCATGCTTTTTTTTTCTCCGTCGGAGTTCCACACAGACGATTGGAATTTCTAAACATGTTCTTCTTTCTAAAAGTCTGATGGGTCCCACATACGGTCGGAATATCCGATGAAAAAATTCTGTCTGACTTTTTTTATTGGAAATTCCGATCGTGTGTGCAAGGCATTAGAGAAGCCATTTCTTTTGCTGTTAGAATAAAGAAGACACATACTATTTTAATTAGTCGGTTTGAGAACATTTTGACAGGTTAAAGGTCTGCTATAATATAATTCTATGATTTCTTTTTTATTCTTATTTTTTTTTTAAATATAAACATAAACAAAAGTGCAAGTAAAGAGAAAAAATACATTAGATGGTGGCAATAGGCACTGACATTGGGAGACCATCAGGTGAATCCATACAGGGACACAAATGTTCATGGACACATGACAACAAAATTCATCCATTTAAATGAGTGGCTTTGGGGACATTTTGAAAGGTTAAAGTTCTGCAATAATATATTTCTTAAATTAGTTTTTTATTCTTAATTTTCATTTCTTTTAAAGAGATGCATAAACAAAAGTGTAAAGAAAAAAGGAAAAAATACATTAGGAGGCGGCAGAAGGCACAGACAAAGAGGGACCATCAGATGAATACATACAGGGACACGAATGTGCGTGCACCCGTGACAACAAAATGCATCCATATTATAGAGAGCTCATTCATTAAGTTGAATAGTTGTCTAGGGAGTAGCCACTGAAGACTTTGCTCTTTTCCAATCTGAACCCTACAGTAAAGTGCTAGCCCTATCAGATGTGGATGTCACCTGACCAGGGGGTCCTCCATCATCCCAAGGGGAAGGAAAGGCGTTCATGAATCAATAAAAGAGAACACTAAAAGGATGAGTAAAGTCAGAGTAATTTAGTGTTTTATGCCCTGTAAACACGATCTGAATTTCCGATGGGATAAAATCCGATGGAATTTTCCTGTCGGAATTCCGTTCAAGCTGTCTTGCATACACACTGTCAGACCAAACTACGACAAGCCGAGAAAAATGAAGTTCAATGATTCTGATTCTGTGCATGCATGTTTTTTTCTCCATCAGAGTTCCATACAGACGATCGGAATTTCCGATAGGATTTTTTTCCATCAGAAAAAAATAAAACGTGTTCTATTTCTAAACTGAAAAAAGTCCGATGGGGCCCACACATAGTCGGAATATCCGATGAAAAAACTGTCTGACTTTTTTAATCGGAAATTCTGATCGTGTGTACAAGGCATAACAGTGCAAACACCAGTTCAACAAAACTTGTAACACTAAAAGAAAAAATTGGTAATGCTGATTCTGTATAACTGGCACTGCAAGGTGCCACATATTACCTGCATAGCGCTTGCCTGCCTAATTATTGCAGCATTAGAAAAACCGAAAATGTATCTTCAGGAGAAAACTTGAACAGCAACTTATGAACAAGTCCAGCCATTGCAAAGTGAAGAAGGCCCCCAGCTCTGTGCAGATACCAACTTATTGAAGTATTTGCATATTTATATAGCACTAACATTACTTTAGTCTCCTTGCTAGTGTTATAGGTTTACTTGAAAAAAAATTAGATTACAATTTTAATATAGAATATAATTAAATGACCTTATGCAGTCATCATACTTAGCAAAATGTAGCCTTGTTCAGAGAATTATTACAGCTGGTATGTGATTAAAAATATCTTATAACGATCATGACATAATTATACTATCTGAATTATTTTTTTTAAGATATTCTGGAACTTTTTTTTCCACAGCTACAGTTTTTTTTTAATAACTTTGATCAGCAGGACATTATTTCTGATAATTATGTCATATTTGAAACTTTCAGCAAGGTCAGAGGGTGTATATATATTTTTTAATTTGATATTTTTTGTTAAAGGGGTTGTAAAGGTACATTAAGGTGAAAAAACATCTGAGGATTAGCGGCCCCCCAGCCCCCCGTTTACTTACCTGACCCCCTCGTACGTCCTGCACCATGAACACGCTGGCTTTTTGGCTGGGCTACTCGACTCATTGATTGGTTGATTGATAGCAATGCAGCTATTGGCTCCCACTGCTGTCAATTAAATCAATGAAGGGTCACGCCGGGGGGCGGGGCCGAGTGATAGAGTCGGCGGCGTGCCCGCAAGAACTACCCCCCATGGGAGAGAACTCCCATGAAGGCGGTTAGTTCATGCGGAGAGGAGCCGAGACAGCCGTCGAGGGACCCCAGAAGACCAGGATCAAGGCCACTATGTGCAAAACGAGCTGCACAGTGGAGGTAAGTATAAAATGTTTGTTATTTAAAAAAAAATGGGAACCTTTAGTGTCCCTTTAACCACTTGTCCCCCGAGGACGTCACGTGACATCCTCGACATTGTGCGGTGATATCTGAATGATGCCTGTAGCTACAGGCATCATTCAGATATCACCGTCTTCAGCTGGCGATTATCTGCATGATAAGAATGATCACAGCTGCAGTTCCGCCGCTTGTTTGTTCTTATAGGCAGCAGGAGGGGATGTCCCCCTCCCACCACCATCCGGTGCTTCTCCGAGCTCTCCCGTGCCATTGGGGGCACGGAGAACGAATCGGCTGGCGCTGGCTGGGAAGCATAGAGATGACTGGTGACCAGATGGTTACCAGTCATCTCTATGACTGTCGGAGGCCCAGGCGCGACATTATGACCTCACGCCCAGATACCTGGAAGTAAACAAAGCCGCAATCGCGGCTGTCGGCATGAAATCGGTGAATTTTTTTCACGATCTCATACTTGTAAGCCTGAAGGAGAGATGTGGGGTATTATTGACCCCACATCTCTCTATAAAGAGGACCTGTCACAGTGATTCCTAAGGGATGTTTACATGTAAAACGCCCCAGTCCCTGGCAGCTCGCGCTCAGAAGCGAACATGCATGTAAGTACCGCCCACATATGTAAAAGCCTTTCAAAGCTCACATGTGAGGTATCGTCGCATGCGTTAGAGTGTGTGCAACAATTCTAGCACGAGACCTCCTCTGTAACTGTAAAATAGTAACCTGAAAAAACAATTAAAGCGTCGCCTATGGAGATTTTTAAGTACCGAAGTTTTGCGCCATTCCATGAGTGTGCGCAATTTTAAAGCGTGACATGTTAGATATCTATTTACCCAGCGTAACATCATGTTTCATATTATACAAAAAATGTGGGCTAACTTTACGATTTTTTTAATTCGTGAAACATTTTTTTTCCCCAAAAAAGCCGTTTGAAAAATTATTGCGCAAATACTGTGCAAGAAAAAATATGCAATGACCGACATTTTATTCCTTATGGTGTCTGCTAATATATATATATATATATATATATATATATATATATATATATATATATATATATATATTATCAATATTCTGTTTTGTTTATGCAAAACCTTGATGTTTAAATTATTAAACGCGGACCCCATGTCCAATTAGAAGATTCTAAACTGGGCATAGCTAAACCTCCAAAATGTAGGATAAGCAAGATAGAACAATATAGGTAATAAATAATATTTGCAAAGCTGATTATTTTATCAACTTAGCTAAAATAAATATAAAACGTGGACTTATCCTTTAGTTATAAAAAGTAGCTTCCATTGAGATTTGGTAGTCTTGTCTTGGACTCTTTAAGAAGCTCTGGAAAGTTCCAGATTATCATTTGTTTTTAAACAGTAAACAGATTGAATGTGTGGGCTCCTTTTGTTGGTTATGACCCAACCAGCGGCATCTCTAACTGCTTTTATCACATATACAGTATCATGTATGTAACATTAGAATGAAGACCCTTCCACGCATATTCTTTCAATGGGACTGCTTCACCTGTATAAATGGACAACAAGACGCTGCGTCCTATATTTTAACCACTTGCCTACTGGGCACTTTTACCCCCTTCCTGCCCAGGCCAGTTATTAAGCTTTCAGCGCTGTCACACTTTGAATGACAAGTGTGCCGTTATGCTACACTGTATACATATATGCCGGCACCCAGCTTCTCCAGCCTTGTATGGGGGGGTGTGCCCCTGTTCCTTCCTTTATCAGCTTGCACTGCGAGCCTTACTTTCGATTGGCGGCGTGTCGCATGGATCCTCTCCCAGCAGCCTCACTGCAAAGCTACTGGCGTTTTTATAGCGTTTTTTTTTTAACATCCAGTGTGCACGAGGCCTTAAAGTTTCTTTCAATGGTTCTGTGATGAAGAAAATCATCATAAAAAAATCATTGAAACATGTCACAATTAAATAGTCCTCGCTTCTTTTTGATTAATTAAAGCAATCAGAAAAGTGCGTGCTGGGAACAAGAAATGCTTTTAAGGCATGTTTGTACAAAGTAAACATGTAAAACCAGTAATTATTTTAAGTAATGATTCACTGTTTGAATAGGGAGACTTTTACCCTCAGACAACGTCAATGTCATCTTTAATGTAAAAAACAGTGTAGCGGTTTCTTCTAGAGTGTTCTCAATGCATACCTAAATGTAGCATACAAAGACCACTTTCAAATACTCCTGTGCAATTCTTGAAATGTATATTACATAAGTAGGATAGATAGGTATAAAAACCGAACTTCCTATGCAAGTGTGGATCACACCTATCTTATCAATAGAAGTGTGAAATTTCTACTCATTGTCCTGATTTCAATTCAGCTGATATGTGTTGAAGTCCTGTGTGACATGACATGACTGTAGGCTCCTTGTACCTTATGTGATTAACGTATTGATATGGTGTTAATTCTGAAACTTAATGGCAGCATT
Source organism: Rana kukunoris (assembly GCA_029574335.1). Lineage (NCBI taxonomy): Eukaryota > Metazoa > Chordata > Amphibia > Anura > Ranidae > Rana > Rana kukunoris. The sequence goes on along the minus strand of CM056053.1, from coordinate 325,196,504 downwards.
TGTATGTTTTAGTAGATCATTTATAAAAGTCAATCATTTAAAAAAAAAATAATTGGGGGGCTTCTATGGATATATTATATGAGTGCTGGATCATATTTTATGTTCAGATGTTGTACCTCTTATGCCACGTACACACGATCAGATTTCCGATGGAATATTCCATCGGAATTCCAATGAAGTTAACTTTCATCAGTCTTGCATACACACTATCAGACTAAATTCCGACCGCCCAAAACACGGTGATGTAAAACACTACGACGAGCCGAGAAAAATCTATTTCAATGCTTCCGAGCATGCGTTGACTTGATTCTGAGCATGCATGGATTTTTCTTCGATGGAGGTCCACACAGACGATCGGCATTTCCTATCGTTTTTTTTTCCCATCAAAAAGTCAGATGACTTTTTTCATCGGAAAAAACGATCGTGTGTACACGGCATAAGAGAGCTCTGTTGTGGCACCATATGATATATTGTACATTACATTTCTAAATGAGCAAAATGGTGAATTTCACTATGACATGGCTTACCAAAGTGGACCTTTCTTTTTTCTGTGTTGAGGTTGGTACCAATTTAAACTTTGCATTCTGTTTTCTGTTGTCCATCCTATTGAAAGGAGGTTCTTCTATCATTCATCTATAGCTTTCTGCAAATAATCACACATTTCCTACACTAAACACTATAGGATCCACTATATTTCCATCTACAGGATGAATTCAAATACAGCAGTGGTTTGCAAACTTCCAGTGTTGTAATTTCTTTATGAGACTTGTACTTCTACAACAGCTGGAGAGGCGAAATTTGCTTACCCAGTACAGTACAGTATATCGCAGTATATTAATTCATTAGCATATTTTACTGAAGAACTGATGACAATTGGGGTAAAAAGTAATGTCTTCTTTATGCTTCCCACAGCATCACCCTTCATTGTGTCAGTCATGTTTATCAATCTTCAAAAGGAGTGGGCTTTAATCCATGGATAAGCATAATGTACACAAATGGAGGCCTTATAGTACTGTTGCATAGACATGCGCACGCTGAAATATTTTGTTTCGTAATTTTGTTTTCCTCCCAAAAATACATTTAGTTACTTCCAAAATGTTTCAGTTTTTATTTATTTCGTTATTGGTAAAAAAAAAAGCATTCGTCCAAAAAAACAAATTAATTAGGGTCGAATCTGTCATTGGAGGCTTAAGCCTCGTACACACGATCAGTCCATCCATAGCATTTTAGCTATGACTAAGCACTAGTTTCAATGCGAAACGCGTCAGAAGTCAGGTTTTATTTTGCTGTGACTTGTGGTGCTGTCCTTCTTTTAATAAAAGGCTACAATTTGTTCAGAGTGCGGCTGTCCAGAGACAATTTTTGTTCCTGCTTGACTTTTGTCAAGCTTTGACAGAGAGTGGGCTTTTTAACCACACCTTGTATTATCCAGATGTTCAACATATTGGGAAATGGCACAAAAGATCCACTTCCGATGGTATTACTCTTTGTTCATACTGTCAACATTTTCACTGAACAATCTAAATCTTTGTTTGAGAGTTTGCGGGCTAAGTGACATCCTTTGGTTTTGCCCTCACATGCGCTGCTACCCTTCCCCGCCTCCCAATCACTGCCACTCACCCAACAAATTTAATTCTAAATACTAACTGACACAGTTAATAAAAATAATAACTGACAAAGCCATCCACAACTACTAGGCCTACTAGGCCCACAGCTACACTAACCTTGTCTCAAAATACCAACCAAATCATTCTCTTTATTCCTCCCAAGACCTCCTGCTCTCTAGCTCCCTTGTCACCTTCTAAGCTTGTCTCCAGAACTTTTCCCAAGCCTCTCCCATCCTATGGAACTCCCTACCTCAATTTGTCTGGCTATTTCCTACTCTGTTGACTTTTAGGCGATCCCTAAAAATCCTTTTTTTTCAGAGAAGCCTATCCCACCTCCACCTAACAACTGTATTTTCACTATCTCCAGTTTATGTAGGAACCTTTCTATTATATGGTAGACATGTGCATTCGTTTTCTTCCGAATGCATTTTTGTCTGAATTTCAGGTATTTTCGTTATCGTTTTAACAAACGATAACGAAAGCACAGAAAACGAAAAACAAAAGATCCGACATAAACAAATGCTTTATTTTCGTTTTCGTTGTGGTCGAATGTGCCTAACCTTAACTCTATTAGTCCAATATTATTCTACATAGAGAAAGATTCGACCTAGAGAGACATGAAGATTCGACATTGAGAGACATGAAGAGTCAACATTTTTTTTTTTAAGATTCTGTCAAATCTTTTTTTTTTTTTTCTTAGAACATTCGACAGACACCATAAGCCTTCAATGACAGATTCAACCTTAATTTGGATTTTCGGACGAATGCATTTTTTTAACAAAAAACAAAATAAATAAAAACGAATTTCGGGAGTAACTAAATAATTTTATTTTTCGGACGAAAACGAAATTACGAAACAAAATATTTCTGTGTGCACATGTCTAAAAAGGACTTTTTTTTCTAGAAACCATTTATTTTTCCCCTATTTGCTATTTATAATCATTTATGAGGCCTCTTTATTGATCCGGCATCTATTTATGTATCCAATCTTTAGCACCATCACAGTTGTTCACTGTCTTGGATTAATAGCCCAAATATAATATATAATGAGGTTGATATTAAAACCTAAAGATGTGGATAAGGTTACAACAAGTGGATTAAAGCTTGTTGCAAAACATAACTTTTGACTTTTCATTATTGAAAGAGAGATAGAGAGTACCGTATATACTCGAGTATAAGCTGAGTTTTTCAGCCCTGTTTTTAGCAGCAGACACTGTGTTCAGTGTTCCACCTAGTTGTTTAAAGGGTGTTGCAAAAACAATATTGTACTGATCATCATTGGGGTTGAGGTGTGGGGTGTTGTGAATATAGAGAGGAGATTATCTACAAAAAACTGTGCTTGATACTGGTAAAAAATGTTACATGGAGCACCCATAGTTTTAATTTATATATATTATATATATATATATATATATATATATATATATATATATATATATATATATATATATATACATACATACATACATACATACATACATACATACATACATACATACATACATACATATATAATATATATATATATATGTATTTTATCTTTCTTATTTAGATAAAGTTTTACATTTAGTCAGTCATGAATTGGTATATTCATTTTTTTTCTTGCTGCTAATTCTTTTCATGGTTTGATAGAAGATATGCTTTGAAAAATTTAATTGGCATTGGTTATTCATCTGTAATTATTATCAGCTAGAAAAAAAAAATAACATGTGGGAAATCTGACAAAAAGGTACTTTTTTCCGTGTCAGTAACATAAGATGCTTCATTTGAATTAGAACAGCCATGTAGTGGCTCAAAACACCTAATTGTCTGGCTTCTGGGCTACATTTTTATTAATATTGAAGCTTGATTACACCTATTATGCTTTGCTTTCGGATTAGTCATTTCCTACATTCATACATTTACTTCATTTTTTGCCAGATCATGTCCTATGAACTATCATTGCAGTTCTAATCTTGATATTGCCATCATCACAATGGAATAAAACAAACTTACAGCACCTACTTTAAAATGTTAAAGTGTGAATAATAAGAAGAAACTTTATTTTGGACAGAATGGGGAGAAGTTAGAATATCTGTCACTTTTGATTGCTATTCCAGAGATTTCTCCTTACTTTCTATGGGGGAAAAAATAATAAAAATTCAACTGGAATTAGGTTTTAAATAATATGATTGGTACAAATGTAAAGTGATTGTAAAGTCAATTAAGACTACATTTGGCAGGAGGTGTCGGCCTAGTTCTGACCTTATTTATATACAGAAGGAATAAGTTATTTTTATATCCGTCATGCAATTGTGAAAAGCTTTTGGCATTGGCATTTTTTAAGCCATAAGAAACATGAAAGAACATCTTGCATCTCTCCCCTTTTAGACAAGAAAGCTTTGAGAGTACTTACAGTATGGAACTAAATTTGCTGTCAATAAAGAACTTCTTTTGCAGCCTTCCATTACAGCATTTTTGACAAGCACAGAGGATAGATTTGATTAGAAACATGCCCTGGGAAGTCAGGTATTATTAAATGATACAATTCAGCATGTCCTGTACAGTACATAAGTATGTTGTGAAATAAGCTATGTCTTATAAAATGTATTGAAGGTTAACCTTTCTGATAAGCCCCTTTTCTTTTATGTTTTGTCCCACTGGCATAGGAGGGAACAAAGATGAAAAGACAAGTGAATTAAATCAATGCAATTTATATGAATATACTGAAGACTTCTGACTTACTTGTCTACAAATCATAATGGACTATATAATCCCCATATTTTAATGTTTTACCATTGTACCATTTTACAATTTGAATTTGTTTAGTTTTCATGAAAATGTCTGTTTTCAAACCATTGTATAGACCTCCATATCCTTTCTTTCGTTAAGAGCAGGGTAAATAAATGTAAATAATCTATATAGAAAAATACAGAGAAAGCACAGAAAAAAAATCTATAAGAAATATTACCTTAAAGCAAAATTAAATGCAGAAAAAAATACCCTGATTCATTCTAGTTACATTCTCATAAAAAATGTCATTAAATTATTATATTTTAAGTTAGTCTAGGTTTATTTTAGCCTCTTGTAGTTCCCTGCCCAGCTGGATGCAGACATGGAGCAGAAGATATAGAAATAATTTATAGGGAGCTGGCTGATAGGTGGAGAAACCTCATGACCTCATCAGTGTGTTGCTGCTCTTTCAGTATGCAAATGGTATTTTTTTTGCACTGTTTTCATTGGTCGAGCTTGGACCTTTGTAATTATACATATTCCATATGTAGCACCTTCTAGTGTACTAGAATAGTATTTTTGGTTAGCGTAGGTCAATTATTCAGGCTTGGTTGGCAGCCAAGCCTGTGTCTTTTTCTGGGTCAGGATTTGAGTGACTCAGGGAGTGCTGGATGACTCACAGGCAGCATCTCTGAAACCGCCCCCTACTTCAAGAATTTTACAAAGGATTTTAGAAGAATGGGAGTGAAAAAGAGAAGGAGCTGTCTGGAGTATTCCAAGGCGCCAATCCCAACAGATTGGTTGGCAGGCAGCCCCCCTCAAATACTCAGGGTCAGCCTAGTTGGGGTAGTGGAAGCTGAAGATGGAGTGGCCCTTGAGGTTGCCCCCTAGTCTGAGGGGGGTGACCTCAGGCCTGGGCTTGCGTGCGGAAGGGACCCTTTTCAAGACACACAGAGGTGTCCTGACCAGAGGGATGAGAGCAAGTAGAGGACAGCAGGAGAACACTGCTGGGCAAATCTCCAAGGAGGAAGAAGGCCAGGAGGGCAGGGGAGAGATGCAGTCGGAAAGGACTGAGAGGCATGCCTGAAAGGACTGCGAGCAAGCAGTCTGGGGTGGTTACAGAGTCAGTCTGGGAGGACTATGGAGTCTTAGCCAGGAGGGCTAGTGAAAGGGGCAGCTACAGCCAGGTGGGATGGCAGTGCCTCAAGAGGTGATAGTGGGAGCAGTAGGCACAGGAGGAGGACAGCTGGGCACTTGCTAATGGTCGAACTGAGCCTTTGTTAGATCAAACAGTGCCAGCTAGTCCTGAGAGTTTTAGTTCTACAAGCAGGATTTGTGCTGGAGGTTGATGGAAAGTGTATATACGGACTGTATATAGTTGTGTCTAGGGTTGTCCCGATACCGATACCAGTATCGGTATCGGGACCGAAACCGAGTATTTGCGGGAGTACTTGTACTCCCGCAAATACCCCCAATGCCTAAATAGAATACTCCCCCCCCGCCGCCGCCGCATCGAAAGCCACGCCGCATGGGTTAAACGGGAACGTGCAGGAACATCACAGCTTTCATTTGAAAAGCTGTAGTGTTCCCGCGCGTATAGACACTCCCCCTTGCTCGGGATTGGATGGGTGATCGTGATCTGTCCAATCCCGAGCAAGGGGGAGTGTCTATACGCGCGGGCAAAACAGCTATTCAAATGAATGCTGTGATGATCTCCGTGCGGCGGCGGCGGCGGCTAGAGGGACATGGCTGGAGGGACATGGCTGGAGGGACATGGCTGCATATGTGGGGGACATGGCTGGATGGACATGGCTGGATGGACATGGCTGAAGGGACATGGCTGGAGGGACATGGCTGCATATGTGGGGGACATGGCTGGAGGGACATGGCTGCATATGTGGGGGACATGGCTGGAGGGATATGGCTGCATATGTGGGGGACATGGCTGGAGGGACATGGCTGCATATGTGGGGGGCATGGCTGGAGGGACATGGCTGCATATGTGGGGGACATGGCTGGAGGGACATGGCTGCATTTGTGGGAGACATGGCTGCATATGTGGGGGGACATGGCTGCATATGTGGGGGGACATGGCTGCATATGTGGGGGGACATGGCTGCATTTGGGGACACATTTAAAAAAAGTATCGGCATTCGGTATCGGCGACTACTTGGAAAAAAGTATCGGTACTTGTACTCGGTCCTAAAAAAAGTGGTATCGGGACAACCCTAGTTGTGTCCCTGAAGAGTTGTTCTACTTTGATCAAGTAGGCATCCCATAATATCCTAATCCCTATGCAAGTTCAATTATCCCAAACAAAATACAAAAACAAAGCTGCAAGGATGATTTCTTGACTCCAGAGTGTTGTGGAAAATTATGTGTGCCTGGCTGTGAAGGGTGGGAGATACCCATATTGACCAGCGGGGGTAGCGCTACACATGACGGGCTGTTCCCTGTGAAAGTGGAGAATCACTGTGGTATTTGCTGCGGCTACTACAGCTAATAGGGAGAAAAATAATGATAAAAAATAATGAGGAAGTTCTTATTTCTTATCATGTTTTAATTTTTTTTCTCCTTTTAGACTTTTTTAAACTAAAACTGAACCGGTGAACTGGCCTTCTGCTGTCAATTACAGCCTGTGAGGTAAGAGCGAGGGGTGGGGCTGAGCAGCGCTGTGTGTCAATGGACACACAGAGCCTGACTTGGGATTAAGCCCCGCACAAGTGACTCTATAGCAAGCAGTTTGCTATGGGGGTACATGGAAGAGGGAGTAACTATGAATGCCAGTGGGGGGATTCAGAAGCAGAGCAGGTAAGTATGTTATTTAAAAAAATGATGTTCCCAGTCATGAAAGCTTACTACAGAGCGGCCCTTCTCACCAGGCTAGTGGATTGGCACGGTCATGCAGAAGCGAAACATTGGATGGCCATGGAGGAGGAGGACTCCAATGGCACGTCAAGAGCTGGCCATGGATCACGTCGCCTCTCCCAAAAGTCCTCAATGACCATCTTATGCTGGGCAGCATGCTTCTGGTGGCTAGGGACACCTTTAGACATTCCTCGGTGTCACTGTTACCCTTCCCTATGGCACCAGTACTTGGCAACCCGGGAATTCCCACCAGGCTTACAGAATCCTAATTTTCAGCATTTGTTCACGAGTGGACGACTCCAGCTCTGTGACTTTGTGGGCCCTGACGTTTGATTTTCCACCTCTGCTGGGGTGTCTGCCGTGGATCCTCCGCTGGATTTCTGGAGTGGTATCCAGTTACGCAACTTTCTGCGTTTGTGTTTAGGGACATCGGACGCATCTCGTCAGCTCACGGAACTGGAACACATTTGTCATGGGGGGAGTCGGTGCGCTACTGTATTTCAATAATAAAAGCCTCTTTTACTCGACCAGGGGAAGGGTATGTTCCGCTTTTCCTATCCAAGTGGGAGTCAGACTTGGGCACCCAATTCGCTAACTCTCAGAAGGAGAAGATCCTCCATTTGGCCCAAAATTCCTCTATAGCTACCAGAATTCTGGAGACATGTTACAAGATTTTGACAAGATGGTACAAAGTGCCTACCATTGTTTATCGATTCTTCCCCCAGGTTCCCAGTGTATGCTGGTGATGCGTTAACGATGAGGGAACAATGCTGCATTTTTTCTGGAGCTGTCTTAAACTTGGGCCCTTTTGGCGTGAGGTGATCTGCACAATCAAACACCTGACAAATGTCAATCTGGAAGGGAGCCCTGTGGCCGGTCTGCTCCACCTTTCAGAAAGACCGATCAAGAAGTATAAGGCCTCTCTTACAATCCAGCTGCTGAATGCGGTTAAGGCACGCATCCCCCTTTGTTGGAGATCGGAAAATCCAACATCAAAATCTCTGTGGTTCTCTAAAGTGAATGAATTGAGAGACATGGAGGATCTCACCGCTACCTTGCACAACCTGGAGGAGACCTTACGAGAGACCTGGCAACCATTGAACCATTTTGTGTACACTGATGCTTATGAGAAACGTGCAATTTGTCTAGTTACGAATTTTGACAAATAAGTTAACTCCGAAATGTTTTCAAATTTCGGAATTTCAAAAATTCGGAAATGTGAAAATTCAAAAATGTGAGATTTCAAAATGTGAAATTGCAAATGTCAAAAATTCCAAATTCGGAAATTCAAAAATTTGAATAATTAGAATTTAGGGAATATCAGCATTTCAGAAATTTCGGGAATTTGAAAATTTGGAAATTTGAAGTTAGGAAATTAGATATTTCGAAAATCCAAAATTTAGCAGTTAGGGTTAGGAGTTAGAGGTTGGGTTTAGGGTTAGGGGTAAGATTAGGGGTTAGGGTTAGGGGGTAGGGCTAGGGCCAGGGTTAGGTCTAGGGTTGGAGTTAGGAGTTAGGGGTTAGGGCTAGGTTTAGCAGTTAGGTTTAGAGGTTAGGGTTAGCAGTTAGGGTCATGGTCAGGGCTAGGTTTTAGGGGTTAGGGTTGGATAGGGACCTCTCCCAGAGATCAAATGTCAGAAGGCAGGTTCCCAGAGGTCAATGATCACAAGGCATGGCTGACCTACCCCACCAAAGTTCACTGCCTACACCAACTAAGTCAGGGGAATGAACTAGTCGGAACACCGAAATTTCGAAAATAAGGAAATTCAAAATGTCGGAAATTTGAAATTCTATATTTGTAAATTTGGAGATTAGGCATTGAAATTTATTTTCAAATTTGGTGAGCGTAACAAATACAAATGCATCCGAAGTTATGAATTATCCAAAATAACGAATAGAACGTAAAGGATCTAATAATAATAAATAAATAATAATAATAATTCTAAAAACTTTTTATTATTTGTTCATTCCATTGGTTTAGATGTTCCATTCGTTATTTCGGATAATACTTCAGATAAACTTCAGATAAATTTGTATTCGTTACATTCACTAGCAGCCAAATTTGAAAGGAAATTCCAATACCTGTAAATTTAATAGTTATTATTAGTTATTTAATTTTTTTTTCAGATTTTTGAAAATTTAAAATTCCAAAATTCGAAAATCTAAAATTCAAAAATTGGAAATTAGAAGCTTGGAAATTTGGATTTCCGAATTTTTGAATTTTTAAATTTCCAAATTCTGAATTTTCGAATGTTCAAATTTCTGAATTCTGAATTTGTTTGAATTTTCGGATTTCCGAACTTTTTGAATTTCAGAATTCCGAATTTCCGAAAAAAAACCCAAATAAAATGGCAGTGAACATGTCTAATGCTAATCTTCAGGAGCTGGCACAATTGAACTAACCTCCTGGATTTAACTCCACTCCCTAGGCGAGAGGCCCTTTCTGCATCCCTCCTTTCTCTCCCCCCTTATCCAGTCTCTTTCTTGTTCTGGGGACAACTAACCCCCAAATCCTTCCCCCTCTGTCTGTGTTTCTTCCTCTGTCTCTATGACTCAGTGATGAGCTATGTTGTTTAGATATGGTTTATATTCCTGTATGCATTTCACCTTTTAAACGGTCTAATTTCTGGGCTAGGCAGGCCATAGGGAAGAACATTCTCCCGGTATGATAAAAAGGTTCTAATTTAAGTTACTATACTTTAGGCCCCTTTCACATTGAGGCGTTTTTCATGCGGTACAGCGCTAAAAATAGCGCTGCTATACCGCATGAAAAATCATGCCCTGTAGTGTTCAATGTGAAAGCCCGAAGGCTTTCACACTGAAGCGGTGCGCTAGCAGGAACGCTCCAAAAGTCCTGCTAGCCGCATCTTTACCGCGGTATAGGAGCGGTGTGTTCACCGCTCCTATAGCGCGCCTTCCCATTGGAAACAATGGGAAACCGCGGCAATAGCGCGGTAATACCGCCCGCAACGCGGGCGGTATTAACCCTTTTTCGGCCGCTAGCGGGGGTTAAAACCTCACCGCTAGCGCCCGAATATCGCGGTAAACACGACGGTATAGCGGCGCTACAAATAGCGCGGCTATACCGTCACCGCGGCTCCACGCCTCAATGTGAAAGGGGCCTTACTGTGGGGGTTATTTACTAAAGGAAAATCCACTTTGCACTACAAGTGCAAACTACAAGTGCAGAGTGCACTTGAAATTGCACTAAAAGTGCACTTGGTCTTCCTAATTCCCTGTTGTGGAGTGCGAATGCGGAGGTCCCTTCGGAACGCTTACTGGGCTCTGTGGTACACCTTCGGCGACTCTGGTTCGGCTGGCGAAACCCTGTGGACTATCCTCGGAGCGCTCGCTCCTGACTTCATTTATGTATAACCCAGAGGTGCCAGATAGCCTTACTCACCAAATGTCACATCCATGGACGTCCTGTGATCTGTTTCACTTTGGGAATCTGGTGGATCCCTTGTCCCGTAAGCTGCTGCCCTTCTCTAACCTCCAAGCTAAATATAAGCTCCCTCGGCAGGTGTTGTACAGTTATTTGCAAATCCGCCATTATGCCCTGTCCGTAGCACCTGACCTGCAATTCTCACAAGCTCACGCGATGACCTTCCTTTCCTTTTATTTCTCTACCCCTTCTTCCTTTTCACTTCCTTTACTTCTTTCCATCTCCCTTCTATTGGGAGTATTTTTGTAGCTTCACTCGTGCTTAGCTTTGGACAGGGTATTATTGTCAGTTGCTATATTATGGCTTCTTTGACCCTAGGTCGATATTAATTAATGTACTGGAGTGAGAAGCTGGCCCACATGGTTTATTTTCCAGTTGACTGTACTATGGGTGAACGAGTATCTTCCCTCCTTATGCTGAATCTCTTGTTACAACACGTTGTAAGCTTTCTTTGACTTTCAATAAACAGTTATTTAATAAATAAAAAAAGTGCACTTGGAAGTGCAGTCACTGCAAATCTGAAGGGTAGATCTGAAATGAGGGGAAGCTCTGCTGATTTTATTATCCAATCATGTGCAAGCTAAAATTATGTTTTTTATTTTCCTTGCATGTCCCCCTCGGATCTACAGCGACTGCACTTCCAAGTGCACTTTGCACTTGTAGTGCAAAGTGGATTTGCCTTTCGTAACTCACCCCCTATATCTTAATATATGGTTTTTGCATTTAAGTATATATGTCCTGGGTCTTTCATATGATTGCTTGCTGGGCTCCCCAGCAGGACGCACTGACCACTATCTACTCAACTGTTATAGTTTTTTTTTTGTGACCATCTATATTGTGCAGCACTGGGCATGTTTGTTTTCTAACTCTGCAAATGATACTCTTTTTGTACTATATGACTATGATATTGTTATCATTGCATACCATGGCTGTTGATTGCAACGTTCTTTTGGCAAATAAAGGAATTACAAAATAAATTATGTTAACAATCACTTTAAAGGTGTTTACAAGATACTTCGCAAGGCTGATACTCTTTATTTCTTTCCTTATGTCACCCCAGTAATTGGCAAGACAATCTGCAAGGCTTGTGTTTTCAATATCAGTCTTCCCCAGCTTTGTTTATTTCATTGACAGGCTTGTTTGTCTACAAAAACAATATACTGCTGTTTTTTTTCTTTTCTTTACTGCAAAGTACAGTAGCTGAAAAGATAAAAGCATGAAACTGGCCCAATTAAACTGATTGTAAATGCATTTCTTTCAAATAACTAACAGATTTATACTTATCTGCTCTGTGCAAAAGAGTTGAACAGAGCGGCCCCGAACCTCTTCTTTTCGGAGTCCCCTGCCGGCGCTTGTGACTCCTCCACTCTGGCAAATGCCCCCATAGAAAGCTACCTTCTATAGGAGAACTTGTGCTGGCTTGCTCCCGAGCCCTGTTTCAAAACCCACTTGCGGCCTCATTACAGCATTGATAGGAGAAATTGTGTGATCTTGCTCAGCCAATACAGAAAACAAAAAAGCATATGAGGTAGAGGAGAGCCTCTTACCAAATATAGGGATTTTTACGTGAGATGTCAATAATTGTATTAAGGTAAAAATGTCAGCCAATACATTGTTGCAGGATAATATATAATAATTGGACCCTGGTTTTTCACAGGGCCACTTACCACTCTCGCCACAGGACAATAGCCTAAGCCAGAGGTCCAGCCTTCACACACCGTGGCAGGTTCTGTCAGACGGACCTTCAAGGACTGAGAACCCTTTTAGCATGAGGGTCCACTCCCTTGGACCTGTACAGCACCCTGCAGGAATGCCTTAGCGCTGTGGTGTCCAGGATTTCACTACGCAGGATTCAGCACCCGAAGGTTGCATTACAGGCAAAACCTTGTTTGTTGATCCTTGTATCTTCTTTAAAAGGCTTGGCTACCATTTATCTTAGCTTAGCTTTTTGAAATGGATCTGATCTAGAAATGCTGTCCCTTGTTTTTTAAGAATCTGTGTGGGATTAAAGCATGGAAGCTCACAAAGAGCTCAACAAATGACCATCCACCATTTTAGACACTTCCTGTAGGTGAGGGGTTATGTAAGGGATCACTCTGTTTTTGGTTATTCTACCAGTGTCCATTCACCAATAGCCGTCGCATAACCCAGGTAGTAATGTATATGGCTGCTCTGTGTCTCTGTGATGTATGAGAAAGAAAAACTATTTACTTACTGTACACTAGTTGCACACTAGAGGGTGCTACACTCATGTTATCTGAAGAAAATTCAGCTATGTTCAGTAAATTTTGCTATTTTTGTGATCCAGTAACTTTTTTTTTCACTGACAATTTTTATTGATTTTCCAAAAAAAAACCTGGGCCCACCCCAGAGACCAAAGTAGTCACCCACACAGGACATCGCCAGGTTAATAAGAAGGGGATTCCACAGTTCCCGAACTCGATTATGGGCTTCACGAGTGTAATTTTTTGAGGCGGTCAGGCATTCCATCCTATTCACAACCCGGATACTGGAGTGCAGATCAGCAATAGACGGAGGATCTCGCTTCTTCCACTTAAGGGCAATCAAGCATCGTGCGGCAGTTAATATATGCGCATGAAGCTTTCTAGACATTTTAGAGAAGAAGGGGGTGGAAGGCACAAAAGAAAGATTGTAGGGCTGAAAGGCACCCAGGAGCCGAGGATGGAACGGAGTAGAGAGTGGACCAACCTCCAATAGGGAGTGATTAGAGGGCATGTCTAGAAGATGTGATACAACGTAGCCACATCCGCGTTACAACGCCAACACCGACGATCAGCAGGGGGATAAATGGAGTGGAGCAGGTCTGGGGTTTGGTACCAATGGTAGATTATCTTACATTGATTTTCTTTGTACAAGGTACAGATAGAGCTCTTCGAGGCCTGTGACCAAATTGCCACGATTTCAAGGGTAACGCCCTGCTCAGGGCCTGTTCCCACTTACACATATAAGCATGACAAGGTCCGGATGGGGCAGGATCTGAAATTAAAAGTTGGTACGTACGCAATATCATAGCTCATCCCTAGGGGATGGGCCCTCCAAACAGACCCTCTCGAATTCCGTCAGAGGGGAGAACTGGAGATTTGTAACTAAGGGCTGTGCAAAACTTTGTATCTGCAGGTAGCCATAAAAAGCTTGTCTAGGCAAGTCATAGGTTTCCTACAAGTCCTGAAATGTCCGCAACCTTCTGGTTCTAAGATCCACCAACTGACCAAGCGAAATAGGGCCTTTTCCATCCAAGAATGAGACATCCGGGAGGTCAAGCTATCCGGAACAAAAATGAGGTTGCCAATGAGGCTGGAAAAGTAAGAGGGTAAACTGATTGGGCACGGAGCCATAAAGTCCATACAAGCGACATAGACCCTAGCAATTGTAAGTTTTTAAGCAGGACTTCAGTGCTCCATTTTATGGAATTCGGATGGATGGGTGCCAACCACAGTTTCTCAATTTGTGTCCAAAGATTGTAGGCATGCAAAGTATACCAGGTAGCGAGAGGGCGTAGTTGCTAAGTGATATTTAGCTATATTCGAGAATGCAAGACTGCCTTGGCTGTGAGGGGCAAAGAGGGTAGACCTAACAATATGGTGCCCTTTTGTAGTATGATCCAGTAACTTTATAGGCTATAGGTTTGATTTACTTAAAGGGTTTGTTAACCATGATCTCCCTCTGACATCAGCCGTGGAGATCATATGGCCGATTGTTTCCTCCACAGAAGCAGTGTATCGTAGCTGTAAAGCGACCACGAGTCACATGACCGGCCTGAAGACAGCTGAAATAAGGTATTTACAGTGCTCATTTTTTAAAACAAATGACATAGTGTGCCTTGCCAGCATCTAATAAAGAGGCTGGGAGTGAAAAATCTTTAATTTTTAATTACAAGAAGTGCGGCGGGGGGGGGGGGGGGTTTAAGGCCAGAAAGAGACACATTGGGGAATGACAGGCAGGAAGGAGGGGGGAGGGAGGAGAGTGGAGCAGCCAGCCTATCACAGAGGGAGGCACTTTGACCACGATGATCAGGGCGGAGCAGCCCTGGTTATCATGGTCTGTTTAGAGAGGGCATACAGGAAGTGGTAGTTTTTTACGGGGGTTGTTTTACAGTTAAGAGGGGGGAAGATTACATAGCCCCCATGTGCTGTGCTGTGAAATCTGCTTTAAGGGACCAGAATCTACATTTTTTTGTTGGGTTAACAAATGTTTTGAGGCATATTGGCTATTTATTTTTAAAGGGAACTTGAGCCCTGTACACACGATTGGTTTGACCGATGAAAACAGACCAAAACTAGTCAAGGCATAGGCCGTCTATATGTTTGTAATAACAGATATTGCCCGGGGGAATCACTGAGGTTCTGTTTTTTCAATTTTAATCATGTATTGTTTGTCTAACAATTTTATGCAATAAAATGTATTATTTTTTACATGTATGTCACTTCTTACCAAGTACCGAGATACATAGTTACATAGTTACATAGTTAGTCAGGTTGAAAAAAGACACAAGTCCATCCAGTTCAACCATAAAAAAAAAAATAAACAAACAAAATAAAACACAGTACATCCCATACACCCAACTCCATACCCACAGTTGATCCAGAGGAAGGCAAAAAACCCCAGCAGAGCATGATCCAATTTGCTACCGGAGGGGAAAAAATTCCTTCCTGATCCCCCGAGAGGCAATCGGATTTACCCCGGGTCAACTTTACCTACAGAACTTAGTACTCAGTTATATTATGTGTATTTAGGAAAGAATCCAGGCCCTTCTTAAAGCAATCTTCTGAGCTGGCCAGAACCACCTCTGGAGGGAGTCTGTTCCACATGTTCACAGCTCTTACTTTGAAGAAACCTTTCCTTATTTGGGGGTGAAATCTCTTTTCCTCCAGACGTAAAGAGTGCCCCCTTGTACTTAGCGTTGACCTTAAAGTGAATAACTCAACACCAAGTTCACTATATGGACCTCTTATATATTTGTACATGTTGATCATATCCCCCCTTATTCTCCTCCTCTCAAGAGTGAATAAATTCAGTTTTTCTAATCTTTCCTCATAGCTGAGCTCCTCCATGCCTCTTATCAGTTTAGTTGCCCTTCTCTGTACTTTCTCCAGTTCTCCGATATCCTTTTTGAGAACTGGTGCCCAAAACTGGACTGCATATTCCAGATGAGGTCTTACTAATGATTTGTACAGGGGCAAAATTATATCTGTGTCTCTGGAGTCCATACCTCTCTTAATACAAGAAAGGACTTTGCTCGCTTTGGAAACCGCAGCTTGGCATTGCATGCCATTATTGAGCTTATGATCAACTAAAACCCCCATATCCTTCTCTACTACAGATCCCCCCAGTTGAACTCCCCCTAGCATGTATGATGCATGCATATTCTTAGCCCCCAAGTGCATAACTTTACATTTATCAACATTAAACCTCATCTGCCACATAGTCGCCCAATTAGACAGAGCATTGAGGTCGGCTTGTAAATTGGAGACATCCTGCAAGGACGTTATTCCACTGCATAGCTTGGTGTCATCTGCAAAAACAGAAATGTTACTTTTGATCTCAGACCCAATATCATTTATAAATATATTGAAAAGTAAGGGACCCAACACCGAACCTTGGGGTACACCGCTGATAACCTTGGACCATTCAGAGTAAGAATCATTAACCACAACTCTCTGAATCCTGTCTTTCAGCCAGTTTTCTATCCATTTACAAACTGATATATCTAGTCCATTAATCTTTTGAGGGGAGGGAATGTTAGAGGATCAGCATTAGCCACTGTCCCTTGTCCCTTGTCCCCACCATTTTCGTCCTCTCCAGACATTGCTGCTGTCCAAGGGTGACTCCATTGCTTCTTCATAGATAGGAGAGACACCCCAAGGAAGTGGAAATAAAAGAAACAAAGCCTAAAAAATAAAATGATAACATCCCACCAGATTTAAGGGTTGGTAAGCTGAAATACATTACATTTTTGTTTTTGGGTTTAATACTGCTTTAATTCTGTAATTAATGCAGATATACCAGAGTCACTTCCATCTGAGGTTCTTTTAAATTACTAAGTGAGCAAGTTCATACTTGAAGGTTAACCTGCAGCACAGCAGCAAAGTCAATGTAAACCTTTTTTTCCCGAACACTTTAAAATTTAAATATAATAAATATAATATGTACTTTCGCCAATTAATAAAGGACACTAGCAAAGGACATAGAAATTATGCATTACTAAATGACAGCTTCTACCCCTTTTACATTTAAAAACTCTATTCCCCAAGACCAATTCTGTGAGATAAAAGGATATCATGTCAGGTTCTGACATTGTAGAGAAAAGAATATCTGCAATGAAAGTAATTTAGAAGGTTAAAAAGATTATAAGAAAAAAGTTTGTATCAAAGAACTAAACATAATTTTGACAGTCAGTTTTCTCTTCACTCCTTCATTATGATTACAGGCTTTGTGTGCTTTGGTCAGCCAGGTTCAGACATACAAGACTCAGACCCACTACAGCTATAGCATATATTTAGAGCAAACATTATTTTGTAAAATGGGTAGAAAAAAAAACATTGATTTTCATTGCTCTCTGTGTGCTTGACGAGGAAATGAATCCTCCCTATTTATCCTGCTCACTATTTTCCCAGGACAGAAAGTAGTGGGAAATCCAACATGTTACTTTTGTCACCAAAATAGGGTGAGAGGGGTAATCTTCCAGTAGGAACACCTATTTTCATGACAGTCAGCTATAAAGACATTGAGCTTCATTCACAGAACCAGATCGCATGCAGTATTTAGGTGTTTTCCCAGATACTGCATGCAATCCTGAAAATGTCAGTCCACTACTGCTTTATGCAGTATTTCCATAAAGCAAAAATACTCAGTAAATACCACGTAAAGCATTGCATTGAATGCAGTAAATAAGTAGTGGAGCCAGCATGTGATCTTCAAGGAGCCGTGTCCTTAATAACCGATGAGTCATCAGGTGTCAGCCGGGTTCCCCATTGACAGCTGAAAGTAAAAAAACCAATTGCTGACAATTAAAAAAAAATGGCATGGGTTCCCCTCAAAATCCATACCAGACCCTTATCTGAGCAAGCAGCCTGACAGGTCATGAAAGGAAGGGGACAAGCGAGCACCCCTCTTTCTCCTGAACTATACCAGGTGACATGCACTCAACATGGGGGCTCTGCACCTCAAAAGCACTTTTTTACTTATATTGATGGAGACAAGGGCCTCTTCCCCACAACCCTGGTCAATGGTTGTGGGGTTGGCAGGCAGGGGGCTTATCAGAATCTGGAAGGCCCCTTTACAAGGGCACCCCCATATCCCAGCCCCCATGTGAATGTGTATGAGGTACAAAGTACCCCTACTGCACTGTATAAACTATATGTAGCATCAGCTACCTACACTATACAACACTGTGTTCTGGCAGCAGGACAAGACCTTCGTCTGAGCATTTCCTCTGATTGGCTGAGGCCATGTTTGTGCAGTCATCAGCCCAGCTCTCCACCTCGCCCATTTAGAGGAAGCTTTGTATAATCATTCATGTGGACTTAACCAATTTAGCCCCGGGCCTGTTTTTGAGATTCGGTGTTTACGAGACTAAAACATTTTTTTTTGCTATAAAATTACTTAAAACCCCCAAACATTATATATTTTTTTTCTAACACTCTAGAGAATAAAATGGCAGTCATTGCAATACTTTTTGTTACACCGTATTTGCGCAGCGGTCTTACAAGCGCACTTTTTTTGGAAAAAATTCACTTTTTTAAATTAAAAAATAAGACAACAATAAATTTGGCCCAATTTTTTTACATATTGTGAAAGATAATGTTACGCCGAGTAAAATGATACCCAACATGTCACGCTTAAAAATTGCGCCCGCTCGTGGCATGGCGTTAAACTTTTACCCTTAAAAATCTCGATAGACGATGTTTAAAAAATTCTACAGGTTGCATTTTTTGAGATACAGAGGAGGTCTAGGGCTAGAATTATTGCTCTCGCTCTAACGATCGCGGCGATACCTCACTTGTGTGGTTTGAACACCTTTTTCATATGCGGGCGCTACTCGCGTATGCGTTCGCTTCTGCGCGCGAGCTCGTCGTGAAGGGGTGATTTAAAAAATTTTTTTTTGTTTTCGTATTTATTTGTATTTATTTTACCAATTTTTAACACTAAAATAAAAAAAATAAAAAAAATTATCACTTTTATTCCTATTACAAGGAATGTAAACATCCCTTGTAATAGAAAAAAGCATGACAGGTCCTCTTAAATATGAGATCTGGGGTCAAAAAGACCTCAGATCTCATATTTAGGCAAAAATGCAAAAAAAATATCAAAAATGTAAAATGTAATTTTTCAAATGACATTTAAAAAAAAATGTCTCTTTAAGACGATGTTTGGAACTGACGTTTGACGTCACTTCTGCCCAGCAGAGCTACGGGGATGGACGAGGGAAATTTTTTTCCCTCACTCGCATCCCCGCTGAACAGACGAGCGCACCCGATCGCCTCCGCCGCTACCGCTACCGCCGCTACCGATTCCGCCGCGGAGACCGCCATTATCGTTTACCGGACCGCCCACAGAAGAGATGGATATCTCGGTTGTGGCAGCAGCTGCTGCCGTTACCGAGATATCCATCTTCAAAGTGCCGACGTATACCTGCGGTGGGCGGTCGGGAAGTAGTTAAAGCAGAGGTTCACCCTAAAACATGTATATACCATTCCATCCATCATAATGCCGACATTAACAGTATTTTTTTTTTTTTTGTGCTGTACATACCGTTGTATAGCTATTTCCCCCCCCCCCCGGCTTCCGGGTAGTGGCTCCCGCGGGAGTAGGCGTTCCTATTCAGAGGCTAAGTGATTGATGTGATGACAAAAGCTTCCCCCCGGCGCATAAGGCACGTCACCACTTTCCGTCTCTGAATAGGAACGCCCACTCCCGCGGGAGCCACTACCCGGAAGTTGGGGGCAAAATAGCTATACAACAGTATGTACAGCGAAAAAACAAACAAAAAAACCCAGCATACTGTACATGTCGGCAGTATGCTGGATGGAATGGTATATACATGTTTTTTAGGATGAACCCCTGCTTTAATCATGATTGGTGAATTGTATCACAACTTAATTTATGGACATTTAAATGAAACACCATTAAAGGGTGATTTTGGATCATAGTTATACACATGTTTATATGTTGATTTATGTCTACTTGGGATAAGTTGTTGTGATTTGGTTGTTGTTGGTATATGAATCAGCCCAGCATTTTTTTGTAAGTATGATATATGCAAGTATGGTGCCTGTAAGCGTTTTCTGCTAAATACGTTTTTAAAAGCAATGAAACTACACTATGTGTATTTTGGCACCTAATCCAGCTTATGCCATGTGATGTGTGCTGCAGACAGTAAGCAAACATATGAACCTTCTATCTGTGCATACGGTCTATTCAAACATAGAGTGAGGGGGGGAAGTGCTGGGATCTTGAGACAGGGATCTGAAGATGGGGAGACTAGCAGGAGAAAAACAGAGTGGAGAGATATAGGAAGGAGGGTAAAAGATGTCCTTTGGGACACCCAGCACATATCTCTCAAAATAAAAGAGTCTTTATCTATTGTAAAGTATTAAAGTGGATGTAAACCCACAAAAAAATTGTAGAGTATAAGATTTCCTATCATCTGTGCCCAGTCTTGCCACACAGAGTTAATCCAGATCTGAGAAATCCTCTTTTAATGTTCAGTGAAAATGAACAGCTTTCCAGATAAAAACCTGCCTAAATAAAAAAGTCTGTTTTCTCTCTTCTTGCTTTGAGTGACAGGTTATTTACATATCTAGCTTGGACATGTTTATCATATGTTATGTTTATCATATTAGTAAAAAAGGAGGGGATGATGGGGGAGGGGAAGTTCGCAAGTTATTTAAATGGTAGGGGCAAGTGTGTTTGCGACTACCTCAGATCTCTCATCAAATGATGGTTGTATTGCCGTAACCAATTTACATGACTAGTAAATGTATGAAAGGTAATAGGGGGACAAAGAAAGGGGTGGATGGGATTGGTGATCTCAGAAGAGATCAAAAAAAGAAAAGGGGTTACTATGGCAACTAAGCAAATGATCCGAAGTTAATATTCAGTACAAAAAAGAATTTTAATTATTAAAATATCTGAGCATAATTAATACAGAAAAGAATATAGATTTGTTCTTAACAAATCAATTATCAAAATTGGTGTGGTACCATGAACATAAATAACAAACAAGACACACAATAGACAACAGAAATCACAACACTAGTCCGGACGAGGAAGTTCAGTCAACAGTATCTCGACACTGTATTCACACAATTGGTGTTATTAGTTTGGATTGGATGAATTTAATTAAATATATGAATTAATCAGGGAAAACAATGTGTCACCTGGTTGTCGGCCAATCATTACCAAATTGGTGTGGTGTCTGTTGGCTGAACTTGGTGTGTGAAGAGAGAGAGAAGTGAGTGGTAGGGAGGGGGGGGAAGGTATTTTTCAGCTGCAGCGATGTAAGATTCCCAGTCAATCATGTAATCACTCATTACATTCAACTCAATTAACTAGGTCTCATCAGGGCAATTAGTTCCCGTATAGTCTGATGCTGGTATATGTGGAGATAGGTCTGATTGGTGGAGTAGATCCTCAAAATGATATCAGAATGGTATTATATAGAAATGGGAACGTAAATGTAAGTTCAAAGGTGCTCGTATTGTAGAGCATAAGAAGTGTCCCTTTATTGTGGATTAGTAGTTAAACACTATATTGTAACTTTCCCATATTTGATAATACTATCATATGAGGCACTAGGGATAACACGTCACCGGCAGTACGTACGGACGTAATTATTGCAGATAGTGTCCTGTAATGCTTCTCAAAATCATGCATGATATTTAAAAGGAAGTTCTGTACTTTACCAGAGGACTGTTAGTATCCATCCAAAGGCAGGTTTGTGTGTAGCGCCGTACGTTGGCTGGGTATACTATTGCAGACCTGAAACGGATCCTCAATTGCTTGGCTAAAATAGCAGATGCAGTAGGAATTTGTTGCTTGGTCTTAGTATCACTTACAGCTCTTGTTGACTATGTGCTACGGTTGTGCTCATGAATACAACAGGACTCCACAATCAGAAGTTGGTCTCCACGCTGAAGTTGAAACTGGCTTCTCCGGTTCTCTCATCATCGCTCATCTCTCATCTCTTTTCAAACACAGATGATGTTGTCGTCATGTGACTAGCGTCGGTGGTGACGTCGACGCGTTTCGCCGTACCCAATGGCGTAGCTTCTTCCTGGACGTGGTTCTTAGTCAGCTGATGTTCGCCTTTTATTGACGGAAGTCAGCTGCTACTTGTCACCATTCAACGGGATGGTGTTGTTTAATGATCGTATAGGGTAAAGTGAATTGTGATTGTCATGGTAATGTTTCAGACAGCTATTTAACAAATTTTAGCATGTATTGAAGAGATTATAGTATTCAACTAATATATACATGGGAATAACATTATTCTGGTTAGCTATTCTTTTGGCTTTCTCAACTAGAAGGGGGTACATTTGATAGGATAGTGTGGTAAAAAGCAACACAAAACATGTATGAAGCAAAAAGTATTGGATTTCTTATGCAGAAATCGGGACAAGGTAATCATTTAAATAAATAAATAAAGGTTGGTTTAATGATCTAGAAAAACCTGTAGGTTAAGTTCCGTGTTCAAACCGATAGGCACAAGCGATTTAAGGCGATAGACCCAAGATTTTTCTTTTTGCAATAAAATTCGGTCATAATCGCCTCGCCTATTGGGTAATTTAAGGGCATAAATCCCTTTGACAACCATCCCCTTGGAGTTGCGATTATGGTGTTCAGCGAAATGTTTGGCAAGAGGTTTCTCTGGATTTTTCTCCTTCTCATTAATTTCTCTTAAATGCTCACCTATGCGCACTTTGAGGGGACGTTTTGTTTTCCCTATGTAGATCTTGGGACAGGGACATGTTATCATATATATATAACACGTGTGGTGGAACAGTTGATCAAGTCCCGGATCTCATAGGAGCCCTGTCCATAGGCATCATTGAATGTAGTGGTGCGATCAACATAAGGGCAAATTTGGCATCGATTACATGGGAACATTCCCAGGGATCGTGGGTAATTTGAAAGCCAGGTGTTGTTTGGTTCCTTCACGAATTCGGACTTGATCAAAATGTCCCCCATATTGCGTGCCCGACGGGCGACTAATTTTGGCGTGGCACTGACTATTTTGGTCAGGGCCGGGGCATTGGTTAAAATGCCCCAATGTTTTTCCAGAATGGCTCGAACTGAGTCCCATTGTGAGCCAAAGGAAGTGATGATTCTAATTGGCTCATTTGAATTTGGGCTGAGTTTCTCAACAGTTCTTTTTTTAGTTAGCAGGTCGACACGGTCCCTTATCGCTGCTCTCTTCCTCGCTTTTTTAATTTGGCTATGTGAATAACCATGCTCACGGAATCTTGTGTAAAGTTCTTGGCTTTCACGTCTGTAGTCAACTGGGTTGGAACAGTTTTGTTTTATTCGTAAGAACTGGCCAACTGGAATGCCGTTCTTCAGCCAATGGGGATGATGACTCGTGGCATATAATAATGTATTGGCCGATGTTTCTTTGCGGAAAGTGCAAGTGGTAAGCTTGCCGTTCATAAGAGAAATTTGTAAGTCTAGGAATGATAATTTTTCATGGTCAGCCGTGTATGTGAGATGAATGTTACGTTGGTTCGCATTCAATTCAGACATGAATTGTTTTAGGGACTCAGTTGTCCCATTCCACAGCATAAGGAAGTCATCAATGTACCGCCACCAGGTTAGTACATGGCGGCGATACATTTGTGAAGTGTAGACGTCCTCTTCTTCCCAGTGTCCTAAATGAAGGCACGCATAGGCCGGTGCCCATGCAGCGCCCATAGAGGTACCTCTAATTTGTCGATAGTACCTATTCAGGAACTGAAAGAAATTATTGTTGAGTGCAAACTCTAATATTTCAACAATAAATTCGTTTTGTGGTCCAGAGGTGGGGTAGGTGTTACTCAAGAAAGTTTCGACGGCCTTGATGCCAGTTTGATGGGGTATCGATGTGTATAATGATTCAACATCAATACCAACTAGTAGAATCCCGTCGGGTTGTGTACTGGCACCAAGGTCGTCGAGTTTAGCTAAAACGTGTTGTGTGTCTTGCACAAAGGATTTTAAGTCCATCACCATCTCCTTCAACATTAAGTCCAAATATTTGCCT
The DNA here is from genome assembly GCA_029574335.1 of Rana kukunoris. Classification (NCBI taxonomy): domain Eukaryota; kingdom Metazoa; phylum Chordata; class Amphibia; order Anura; family Ranidae; genus Rana; species Rana kukunoris. The sequence goes on along the minus strand of CM056053.1, from coordinate 325,172,614 downwards.
ATACGTTCCATAGGCCCCTGACAGGCTGACACTATTGGTCTGCCTGGGGGTTCGGTTAAATTTTTATGGATTTTGGGGATGATGTAAAATGTAGGAACATTAAACTCGAGTACACGTAAGTAATTAAATTCCTTGATCGTTAGCAACCCCTCATCTTTGGCCAATTTTATTTTTTCGTTCAGCTCATGAACTAGAGCTGGTAGGGGATTGTAGTCCAATTTCTCATATGTAGATGTATCATTTAGTAGCCTTTTGGATTCGTTTTCATATTGATTTTGGGTAAGTAATACTACATTACCCCCTTTATCGGCTTTTCCTCACTCGCATCTGTGAGATGTGAGTAGAGGAGAGCCGACTGGCTTCTCCTCTGACAGGGGGGTCTGTGTTTTTGGTATATGAATCAGCCCAGCATTTTTTTGTAAGTATGATATATGCAAGTATGGTGTCTGTAAGCGTTTTCTGCTAAATACGTTTTTAAAAGCAATGAAACTACACTATGTGTATTTTGGCACCTAATCCAGCTTATGCCATGTGATGTGTGCTGCAGACAGTAAGCAAACATATGAACCTTCTATCTGTGCATACGGTCTATTCACACATAGAATGAGGGGGGGAAGTGCTGGGATCTTGAGACAGGGATCTGAAGATGGGGAGACTAGCAGGAGAAAAACAGAGTGGAGAGATATAGGAAGGAGGGTAAAAGATGTCCTTTGGGACACCCAGCACATATCTCTCAAAATAAGAGTCTTTATCTATTGTAAAGTATTAAAGTGGATGTAAACCCACAAAAAAATTGTAGAGTATAAGATTTCCTATCATCTGTGCCCAGTCTTGCCACACAGAGTTAATCCAGATCTGAGAAATCCTCTTTTAATGTTCAGTGAAAATGAACAGCTTTCCAGATAAAAACCTGCCTAAATAAAAAAAGTCTGTTTTCTCTCTTCTTGCTTTGAGTGACAGGTTATTTACATATCTAGCTTGGACATGTTTATCATATGTTATGTTTATCATACCCTCGCCGATGAGACTGGACGTTGCACAACGTCCTGCCTTCACGGCGTTCTAGGGAGCGCGCACCCGCAGCACCACTTGCGATCCCGCGCGCGTGCCCGACGGCTGCGATTGCCGCCGGGCACCCGTGATTTCCGGCAATCACGTCAGGAGTGTGGATCTGTGTGTGTAAACACACAGATCCACCTCCTGTCAGCGGTGAGGAGACTGATGTGTGTTCCCAGTACAGAGGAACACACATCGATCTCCTCCCCCTGTCAGTCCCCCTACAGTTAGAACATACTTTAGGACACATTTTAACCCCTTTAGCGCCCCCTAGTGTTATCCCCTTCCCTGCCAGTCACATTTACACAGTAATCAGTGCAGTTTTATAGCACTAATCGCTGTGTAAATGTGAATGGCCCCAAAAACATGTCAAAAGTGTCCGATATGTCCACTGCAATGTCACAGTCACAAAAAAAAAACGCAGATCGCCGCCATTACTAGTAAAAAAAATAAAATAAAAATGCCATAAATCTATCACCTATTTTGTAGACGCTATAACTTTTGCGCAAACCAATCAATATACGATTATTGCGTTTTTTTTTTTTACCAAAAATACGTATCGGTTTAAACTGAGGGGAATTTTTTTTTTTTTTTTTTTTTAATATTGTGATATGTATTAAATAAAAAGGAAAAAATATTGTGGTTTTTTTTAAATTGTCGCTCTTCATTTGTTTATAGCGCAAAAAATAAAAACCGCAGAGATGATCAAATACCACTAAAATAAATCTCTATTTGTGTGGGGAAAAAAACATAACGATTTAATTTGGGTACAGTGTTGCCTGACCGCGCAATTGTCATTCAAAGTTCAACAGAGCTGAAAACTAAAAATTGGTCTGGGCAGGAAGGGGGTGAAAATGCCCTGTATGGAAGGGGTTAAGGACCGCCGCATGTACATTTACGTTGACAGAATGGCACAGGCAGGCACATCAACGTATATATACGTTGCTGTCTTGATGTGGGTCGTGGGTCCGATCGGGACCCCCCCGGTACATGCGGCGGTCCGGTTTGCTGTACGAGCGATCCGGGATGAGGGGGCGGCTATTCGTTTTTTGTCCGCCCCCTCCAGATCGCTCCCAGCCAATCCGCGTGCTCCCCGCCGTGTCACTTCCTCCTCCTGTGTAAACACAGGAAGAGGGAAGTGATGTGATCTCTGTTCTCGACGGTATTTTCAACCGCCGCTGAGGAGAGATCACATCACACAGTAAGTCTGCACAACACTACACTGACACCAGTAGACGCAGGCACATTAACCCCTTGCGATCACCTCCCCTCCCCCCATATATGTATGATTACTGTATTTAGTGTCAGTGTGACAGTCAGTTAGTGTTAGGTTCAGGGTAGCCCCCGTACCCCCCCTAATAAAGTTTTAACCCTTTGATCACCGCCCTAGTTAACCCTTTCACTCCCTATTGCCAGCGTCACTAAGCGATCATTTTTCTGATCGCTGTATTAGTGTCGCTGTTCCCGCTAGGTAGCTATTTTTTTTATTGCGATTTTTTTTTACTAAAGACATGTGGCTAAATAAATTTTGGCCTAAATGTTTGACTAAAATTTAGTTTATTTAATTTTTCTTATAACAAAAAGTAAAAAATATTATTTTTTTTTCAAAAATGTCGCTCTATTTTTGTATATAGCGCAAAAAATAAAAATCGCAGAGGCGATCAAATACCACCAAAAGAAAGCTCTATTTGTGGGAAAAAAAGGACGCACATTTTGTTTGGGAGCCACGTCGCACGACCGCGCAATTGTCAGTTAAAGCGACGCAGTGCCGAATCGCAAAAAGGAGACTGGTCCTTTACCTGCATTTTGGTCCGGGGCTTAAGTCGTTAAAAAACAAGCCAAAATGTTTGTTGAAAAAATGCAGCAAAAAGTGTATCAAAAACAGTACCAAAATGCACATAAAAAGGCCCAAAAAGCCAAATTTAAATTTTTTGGGGCATGGAGCATTGTGGATTTTTTTAATGCATTTTGCGCATTTTGGCAAGTTGCTAGAGTATTTGTCAAATGACAAAATGTGTGGCAAAATGCATGTTTGCTAACTGAAATTGGGGTGCCATTAACAATGAATGGCGCCCAAAAATGCATTGCGTATTTTAACAGAATTTTAAAGCAATTTGGAATTGTGTAAAGAATTGCACAATTCTGCATTGCTCAGATGTGAATGGGTCCTAAAAGAAAATACATTATAACTATACTGTGTATGTGTGTAATATATATATATATATATATATATATATATATAATATATATATATATATATATATATATATATATATATATATATATATATATAATATCACATCTATACATACATAAACATATATAGTTATTATTTATATCAATCTTTAAGCTTGCTTTTGCTGATATTAAGAGGAAAGAAACCTCCTTCTTCACATAACAGCAGCTTCTCACCCATATTCTCAACCTCTGAGCTGGAGAATCTGGGACGGAGATATTTTAGTCAGTGAGATCCTCAGATCTCACCTTCATAAACTGGTCATCTGTGTAAAAGTGAATGACAGAAGGGTGTGTCTTGTGATGAGAAGTGAAAAACATGTTCTCCACTCCTCATTTCAGCTTCATAAACAGGTACACCTGAGAAATCAGCCGTGATCATCAGGATCTCAGCTCTTCTCAGTTTGATAAACGTAGACCTATGCCTGGTTATAAACCTATTTTATAAATCTCTTTTTAGAACTCTCTAAACTGAGCCCTTAGTCACTCTAACGCTTATCCAACCCCTAAAAAACAACTATGACCCTAAAGCTGAAGCTATATCTAAAGGCAAAACATTTTTTTTTAGTTTTGGATAGGGTGGGGAGAGATTAGAACACTTGTCAGTTGTTATTGCTGTCTGTTCCTCCATTGATGAGATTTATTCTCGGTTTACCATTTTAATTTAAAGTGAAAGTAAAAGAAAATCTAAAATTTTGGGTTATCCCCACAAAAGTAAGAGAGGGGAAATCTTCCTACGGGGACACTAGTTTTGGTTTCCTGGGGGTTTCCAAGGGATTCCCTTAATTTGTAGGGATTTGCTCCAGCTTTCTATTTTGGCTATGGGACAGGAAGTAATGAAAAATCTCCATAATGGGACACAGATGACAAAAAAAATCCTGACAGAGATTATACCCCTCATTCTATCCAAAATGAAAAAAAGTTTTGCCTCTAGTTCTGCTTGAATTAAATCCCCTAATTCCAGTAACTTTGGAAATGGCTGAATCCAGCTGCTTGAATTAAATCCCCTAATCCCAGGCTAAAATACATTTACATGACCTATAACACTCAGGCTACTTTCACACTGAGGCACTTTTCAGGCGTTTTAGAGTGCTTTCACACTGGGGCGGTGCGCTTGCAGGACCGTAAAAAAGTGTCCTGCAAGCAGCTTATTTGAGACGTGCTGGAGCGGTGTTTACATCGCTTTAGGTAAAAAAGAAAACATTAAACGATTATTCGTCTGATAATTTCATCTTGTATACGAGGCTTTAGACTGTGCATGATGCCTAGACAAAATGTTGCTTGCTTTCTTGGAAGAAAGGTTATAAAAACATTATCAAAAACAAAATGTTACATTTACACTATATTACCAAAGGTATTGGGACACTTCTTTGGTAACTACCATGAACTTTAATGGCTTCCCAGTCTCACTCTGTAGGGTTCAATATTAAGTTGGCCCACTATCTTCTGGGAAGGCTGTTCACAAGGTTTAGCAGTGTGTCTATGGAAATGTTTGACCATTCCACCAGAAGCGCATTTGTGAGGTCAGGTACTGATGTTGGGTGAAAAGGCCTGGCTTGTAGTCTCCGCTCTAATTTATCCAAAATGTGTTCTATCGGTTTGGAGGTCAGGACTTTGCACAGGCCAGTCAAGTTCTTCCACCCCAAACTCGCTCATCCATGTCTTTATGTACCTTGCTTTGTGCACTGGTGCTCAGTCATGTTAGAACCAGAAGGGGCCATCTCCAAACTGTTTCCACAAAGTTGGGAGCGTTAAATTGTCCAAAATATCTTGGTATGCCAATGCCTTACGATTTCCCTTCACTGGAACTAAGGGGCTAAGCCCAACCCATGAAAAACAACCCCACACCATAATCCCCCCCTGGAATGCCATTAAAGTTCATTTAAAGGCAGGTGTCCCATTTCTTTTGGTAACATATTACTTGGCATACATGCATTTAACAATGATAAATATTTTTGACACTAGGTTCCCTTTTTTAAAGTGGTATTAAACCCAAGAACTAAATTGTTATATATTGCAGTTTACCAATCATTAGATGCAGTGACTGCATTAGTTTTATTTTTATAGGATTTATTTTATTTTTATTTTCACTTGAGTGTGTGGCCAGTAACATACTTCCTGTTTTATGGTGTCTTCACTCTGCAAGGAGGAGGAATGGGGACATCTGGACAGCATCATTGTCAGTTTGGGAAGAGGCTAGTGCTAGATGCACTAGTTGATCTAGAGAAGCACGGGGAAGCCGTGTTTACACATGGCTCTCCCCGTTCTTTAGCTCCAGGGATGGATCGCCGCACTGCAGCGGCGATCGGGTCTGCGAATCCCGCGGTCCCGGTCCTGGAACTTCGGACCGGGTCACGGGTGCGCGCCGCGGGCACGCGCCCGTGACCCACGGCTGGGTACTAAAATCAACGTAAATATACGTTGATGTGCCCAGCTGTGCCATTCTGCCGACGTATATGTGCAGTAGGCAGTCCTTAAGTGGTTAAAGAGCCGATGTACGGCTCGCGCAGCAGTGCCATCCTGCCCCAGTATAACTGCGGTGGCCTGTCCAGAAGTGATTAGGCAGGCACAGGAACAGTTTGTTTTTTTCTTTAAAATGTTTTACATACATTAATAAAAGATGACCTTTGTAAGCAGTCCTTTCAGCAGTGAATGGTTTGTTTCATCCCTTCAACTGCCACTTTTGCTGAACAGCTTGGTCTGCTAAAGGAACAGACCAGATCAACAGGTGAAAATAAAAAACCTATAAAAGGAAAATAAATTTTTTCTCCCTCGTCTTCCAGGACGGCACTCTGAGAGAGACTGGCTCCACCTGACAGGAAACACAATCAAGAGGTTAAAAACGCCACCCCTCCCTGTGCTCCTCAGTTTTTGATTGTGTTTCCCCACAGCGAAACGTTTGTTATTTTCTTATAGACTGAAGGCCTGGGGCTGGAAGTCCCCCCTGGGAGCTGGGCCGCAGGCACTGGGTAGCCTCTGGGCCTAGTAGGATGATCTTGTCCCTCCTGGGGTGGATCCCGTTCTCCTTCCCAGCCTGAGTACTGAAGCAGGGCTTCAGGGGCCCTCTTTTTCTTCCTTTTCTGCACCTCTCTGGGTGTCCAGTCTGGATGCGGGCTGGCTGATTCTTCTGCTGAGAGGATCGCTCCCCTGAGAGTCATTCAAGCCTTTCCCAGCAGCTCAGAAAGCCAAGAAAGAAGGCGCCCTTTCTCTCCTCACAAAACAGATGAGGAGAGAATATCTCAGGCGGGGGCGTAATTGGAAGAGCCCCCCCCCCCGGGAAGCTGAAGGACACTTCCAGGGGGAGTCCATCCCCTAGCTCCTGGCTAGGGGAAAGGCTCAGAGTCAGCAGGAGCAGGCGCCCACATCCTCCTTTCACTGGAGGTACCATATGGTGAATGTTTGCCTAATCCCAGCTGGGCTGAGGAATGTAAGGCATTGCCCCCCCCCCCTTCCCCTGTGCGTATACTGCTACAACTCCCTACGGGGACTGCAGTTAGGGGGGGTAGGCACTCTGGCAGCTATCCTCCTTGCGTGTGAACCAGAAGGATGGAAAAGCAAGCACAGTGGCTGTAGCAGGGAAGACAACAACCGTAAGTACTTTCCTTTACCAAGAAAATTTGTCTGCAAAGCCCCAATACCAGCCAGATGGTCCCTGGGCACTGGACATAATCTCCCCTAGGGTACAGAGGAGCGAGAGTGCCTAGTCCACCTCAGATGGGACTGAGGAACGCAGGGCATTGACGCCCCCCCGTGTATATACTGACTAATACACACAGCCTAACCCTACAGCTCCCTATGGGGACTGCAGTGGCAGGGGGGGACTTTAACAGCTTTCCTGCTTGCTAAAGGAGGAAAAGCTAGCCCAGTGGTTGTGGCAGGGAAGACTACAACGGGAGTACTTCCTTTGGCCGCGAGAATTGGGGCTGCACAACCCCAATTCCAGCCAGTTGGTCTTTCAGCATTGGACCTAATCTTCTCTGGGGTGCAGAGGAGTGAGGGGGCCTAAACCACCTCAGATGGGAAAGAGGTAGGTAAGGCATTGCTTCCCTCCATCTTCCCCGGGTGGGGAGATATATATGTATATATGCTTAGTGGCACAATGCAGGACCTGGGGTCCGGTTACAAATGGCCCAGAAGCTACTGCTAAAACCACCAGCCACTCTTGCTTCAAGGTCATTGTGGTTATCGCAACAGTGGGCTGCCAGCCTCTCCCTACATGTCAGGTTTTGTTCAAAGGGGGGGTCCTGATGGTTACAGGCCATGTATAATGCTAACTAGTTATCTTTCAACAGTGTGGGACCAAACTTCTGTGTGGAACAGTAAGGGATCCTTTGTGTCAGTTCCCCCTTTTTTTGGGGTAACATAACCTCCCACTCACCTTTACACTGGGTTTGTTATAGTGCAGGAGGAAAGAGAAATCTTTGTTGGTTTAGGCTACAGTCCACTTTGTGGCAGATCTAAGGGCGATCTACTTTAAATCGCTTCCTACATCCTTCATTCAAGGAGTTTCTGTGCAAACATATGCTAGAGCTACGTGATTGCTTGATTAGGGCCTGCAGGTAGCTAGTTACCTCCAGGCTTAATTGATGACCACCTTTCCAGAGGCTGTCTTAATTGGTCTCTAGGGCTGGGCTCATGGAAACCTTAGTTTTCTGATGATCCCCACCTGTGTAGGAGCTGGGTAGCATTGCTCAGTCTCAGAGAATGGAGGCAAGGTAGGACAACATCTATCTAAGATGTCCAACCATTTTAGGATTTGTTCCTTCACTGGTGGTGAAGTATTATACCTACAGCCCACCATGACTCCTCCTCCTTGGCTGCACATCAGCAGTGAAGGTTTATCTATGTTGGGGTGGGTTTGTGACTCAGCAAAAAATATACATTGAATCTTACTTTCGCAAGGGGTATATTGCTGTACATTAGTAATGCACTGCACTGAAACTTGTTTGATGTCCTTTATATCCTAAAAGTACTGTTTATCTGGCTTCAGATCTGTATGACAACAGGGAAGGTGGTCTGTACTTTCTGCCTTTGTACCACATGGTGGTAATGTACATGATCATTGAGTCTGGTGACATCTCTGCTAATATTTTGCTACACATCAGACAGATACAGGATTGAGGTCGGTCTGGGTTTGTGTCCTGTATTACTTCCTTATTGGTTGTTTCTCAGGAGGTCAGTAGCGGAAATTGATTTGTTGGGCTACATAGCAGAAATACAGATTGAACTTGGACCAGGGGTAATGCTTCTACTGCCCTTGGTAACTGGTACAGCACCACAAAGTGGCATTATGCCGATTCAGACAGTGCTAGTTCTGGCAGTGGCTGACGATTTTAGGCGTGCAATCTGGCAGATTGAGTTGCATTCCAAATAGCTTCAATATGGGTGTGCTATCTCTATTTTGAGTTGTTGTATTGTTACACAGCAGACATATAGAAAATTGAAGGTTGTCTGTCCTTTATGTTTGGCATACAGGACGGCTGAATATCTGAAGGGACACAGCAGTGAGTGGTACTTGTCCCCTGTCCGCCTTGTTTTTTATGCCCAGCAGGGAGACACATTCAGATAGTGGCATCTCTGCTCGGTATTGGTATGTGGCTACATACACTGCCTTAGGGGCTGCATTTCAGAAACGCACAGCAGTGATCGGTGTCCCTCCTACCCTGCTGCCTTTTTATAGAGACACAACAGGGGGTTGTTGGCTGCAATCCTCCAGGAAGACCTCTTGCCTGGACATTCTGAAAATTCAGGTTTTTTCCCTGCGACTTGTGTAATCTTGAGATCTGTGGATCCAGAAGCAGGGACTGATTGACAGCGTTAGGTCCTGCAGTCGCACAGACATGACTGGTACCTATTGGTAGCCATAGTATATAACTTTTTGCCTGCGTTTTGCAGTCGCAGGTTGAGTCGCACCAGGGTGGGAGCCCTAAGCTCATCCATCCCTTCTGTTGTGCAACAAGGCCTCACCCAGGATTGGACATACTGGGGTTATTGCTTTACCTGGCAGTACACCAGATAGATCTCAGCTGGAAGGCTGTCTGTGTGTTCTGGTTTTATGTCACTGCACAGCTAAAACACTCAACATTTTAGCTTGTTGCTTCTGTTTCATATTGCCTTACCTCACTACTTTAGAAAAGCACGATACGGCAAGTTGCTTGTGTCCTTTCTCAGTGTTGATTCTATCTGACTGCACTACACATTGTCTTGTTTTCCATATTTTACTGTGTGGCACAGCAGAAAAGGCACAACAGGGGAGTTGGTGTTTTTTCCATGTTTATCTTGATCTGATAAACGTATTTGGTGGTTCATCAGGAATACGCGACAGAGTAGGTTGGGGCTTTCTGTTAGATTACGGCCTTGTTCTGCTGTACATCAGTAAAACACCACAGAAAAGAGATTCCCATCCTTTCTGTATTTGGATCAGTTATAACCTAACTTGGTGTACTTCAGAATCACACAGCAGTTATGATCTGCAGGGGCCTTAATGATTTTCTTAAAGATTGACCACACACCTGTAAGCCAGACTGTGAGTACTGTCTGTCTACATTGTAATTCAGATTGGGTCTTCCCATATTTGATATGTTGGTTTAGTTAGCCACACTCGGGCCATTGTCTATGAGTGTGTCCTTTCTGTTAAATCTATTATGCGGTACCCATAATATATGACCTTATTTTTGGTGATTTTATTAATGTTTTTATCACCGTGTTTTTGTATTTGCGGCCCTTTTCTTTCCATGAAAGGGCCAGGCGTTCTGGCCGCAGACGGCGCATGTCAGAAATGCTCAGCTCCTTACATTCAAGAATTCCGGAACCCTTTTCTAGGGTTGAAGCCCAGTAGGGTTATAGGACACTGGAGAAAGCCGATAAAGAATCAGCTTGTCTAGTAGGAACTTTGGAAGTTCTATTCAGAGGAGTATTTTGGCCTGGAGATGAAGTATTCCAGTTCGAATAGGTTATGGCTCAGTGCATGGGCTGCCTTTTGCCCTTTCAGCAGAACTAGATGTACCTGTAGGAGCATTCTACTCCTGCTATGAACTTTAATCTCCTTAATAGGAACTCAGGTGTAAGTTAAAGCTGCGGATTGGGCATATCTTAAAACCCAGGGTTCAAGCTTCTGTTGATCTGGTTTCTAATGCCGCGTACACACGATCATTTTTTGTGATGAAAAAAAACGACGTTTTCTCTGAAGTAAAAAACGACGTTTTTGAAACGTCACTTTCAAAGACAATGTTGCATACACACCATTGTTTTTTTCACAAAAAGCGAGGTTACGTTCACCACTCTTTTCCATTGAAGCTCGCTTCATAACTAGCTTCTGGGCATGCGCGGGTTGAAAAACGTCGTTTTAAACGACGTTTTTGCTACACACGGTGACTTTTTGTGAAACAAAAAACGACGTTTTGAAAAACGACACAAAAAATTCAAGCATGTTGGAATTTTTTTTTGGTCCTCGTTTCCTTTGTAGTCTTGCTGTTGCAGCAATAAAAATGAGCAAAGAGGTTGTCGGTCAGGAGCCTTCCTTTTTGCAGTTTTAATTCCCTGAACAGTTTAGTAGGACAAACCCTACTACTGTTCGATCTAGTCCCTTACATGATGACACAGGTCTCCGATTAATCTTTCAGTGGCCCTAAGTAACACCTACAGGCTTAACAGGCAGCGGTTGTTATATGTGGGAGCCAGGCAACTTTGCTAGCCTACACGTTTTTCATGTTTTAGGATTTCATGTTGAATGGGCCACTAGTCCTGCATCTGTAGCGAGGAAAGCAGGGACATTGGGTAGAAGACCTGCAGATCAGCTGCATGATCCAGCTGAAATACCTTCATATAGAGTAGAGGTAAAAGCTCACTGCGGAACCAAGGTTCGCCAAGAGGTTCTTGTAGTGGTCCCGCCCTATGGTAGGCCTGAGGTTACTTGCTTCTCTCTCAGCGTGCCGTCCTGGAAGATGAGGGAGAAATTACCAGTTACTTACCAGTAGCTGGATTTCTACGAAGTCTTAGGCCTCGTACACACGATCGGACATATCCGATGAAAACGGTCCGCGGACCATTTCCATCGGATATGTCCGATCGGGAGTTTGATCCGATGGCGTGTACACACCATCGGATCAAATTCCCCGCCGCCGGACGGCGCGGTGACGCGGCGGTGACGTTGACGCCGCCGCGTCATCGCCACGTCACCGCACCAGGAAGTAAAACACTTCCGCGCATGCGCCGAATCCATTCGGCGGCGGCGCGGCGGCGGTGGGGGACGACATGTCTGCTGGTAAGTGTACTAACCAGCAGACATGTCGGGCGGACAGATTCCCACCGGATGGATTTCAAAGCATGCTTTGAAATCTGTCGGGTGGAGAAATCTGTCCGCTAGCCCATACACACGAGCGGAGATGTCTGCTGAAACGGTCCATCGGACCGTTTTCAGCGGACATATCCCCTTGTGTGTATGCGGCCTTACAGGACGGCAGGCCTACTTCACACCATTATTGTGGTATGTTACTCCCGTGAACTGATGTGGTTAATTGATTGTGTTTCCTGTCAGGTGGAGCCAGTCTCTCTCAGCGTGCCGTCCTGTAAGACTTCGTAGAAATCCAGCTACCGGTAAGTAACTGGTAATTTTTTTATTTATAACCGAGGAGCCAGTCAGTCCGGACCACAACAGTATATTTACAACATCAACATTGGTGCAGAGACAGAAATATATACATAGACACACAACATTATACATGGCACAGATGTGTGTGTGTGTCTCCCAAAGAAGGCAGCAAGAGAGCCCAAGCAGTAAAGCCGCCACGAGCCCTCCCCTCCTCCGGTGTACGGCCCTTATGGGCCGTCATCTCCCATCTCCATCAGAATTATGACGTTCGATAGCATGTTTATGGAACCAAACATCTGGGCCCGGACAGTCTAGCCTCCTCTCCTATTTTCCTTTTTCCCCGAAGAGAATAGAACAAAAATATATGTTTAAACTTTCTAGTTCACACCAGATGCAGTTCCGTGTGCTTTTTCCTGCACTAAAAATGCATGCACAGTGTTTTTCATGTATTCCAATGGCTCTAGTTCACAACAATGCAGTCAGTTCCAGTCAATTTCAGGTTCAGAAAAAAAATGTAGAGCATGCTGCATTTTTTCTGCACAGAACTGTACTGCAAATTGTATCAAAAATACAACTGTGCTGGAACTGCGTGTGGTGTGAACTATAAGCAAAAACTGATCTGGAACGTATCCAGAGTGCATTTTTCTGCACCGAAAACCGACTGGAACTGACTGTATTGGTGTGAACTAGAGCCATTGGAATACATGAAAAACACTGTGCATGCATTTTTAGAGTACTGAGCGTAAAAATGCATATACAGGGCCAGATTCAGGTAGATGAGAGCATCTTTGCTCCAGAGTAACGCTTCTCATTTACGTTACTCTGACGACCCTTTCAGCGCAAGTACTGTTATTCACATAGCAGTTGCGCGTAAACTTGCGCCAGAGTAACGATAATGCGCTGGCGTAACCCGACGCAAGGGGAAGTGGGTGTGATCATATGTAAATGATGGGCGGAGCCCAGCGCAGAGGCTTACGTTCAGCGCATCAACCACGGAGCATGCGCAGTGAGTGAGGCTCCACTCGCCCCCTTTGTGCGCATGCTCACAACTTCCGTCGGCACCACTTCACGGGAAACGTCAGCGCAATGCCATCCGTTGGGCGTTTAAATGCGCCCGTAGAAGCGCCATTTCGGCACTAAAGTATATCCTGCTCCCCCTCCCCGCAGTGATGTTACTTTTGTTTTGAGATGGCTGTTCCCGTTCCCCGCAAACACACAGGAGAAAGCTGAACTTTAATGGCCAGGAGCTGTCAGCCATCATCTCGGCTATGGAGACCTATGATGTCTTCCTCCATGGCTGTAAAATTTGACAGACAAGCATGGACAGAGGTGTTGTCCTGCAAGTGGGGGTGCTCAGCTAGCTCTTATCGTCGGTAACGCTGCTGTAGCTGCTCTCCTGCTGACCTGTGGCCATCTGGAGTAAAGATAAAGCAGCCTTTTGTAGAAATAACTTTGCGCCGGACGGACGAGATACGCGCGGCGCATGTAGCCAGCGTATGGTGCTAATCCGTTCGTGAATTGGGAAAAATCCCTCATTTGCATATTTGCAGGGGAAATCAATAGGCGCGACTGATGCGCCAAGCGAAATTATGCGCTGACGATACTCTGGCGTCGGAAAGTTGAGCCGATCGGAAATGGTCCGTTTTTTGTCGCATCTAGTTTGGTGGGTACGGCCACATAGAAACGACGGCGCATAATCAGTTACGCGGCGCATATCGAATTACTCCAGCGCAAGTCTTGCTGAATCTGGCCCACAGTGTTTTCCATGTATTCCAATAGTTCACACCAGTGCAATCAGTTCCAGTAAGTTTACGGCCAGTTTCTGCACTGGAAACTGACCTGGAAATGACTGCATTAATGTGAACTAGAGCTATGTGAATACATGGAAAAGTACTGTGCATGCATTTTTAGTGCATAAAAAAAGCGCACTAAACTGCATCTGGAATTGGAATTAATTAACTGTTTTTGAAATTAATACTTCTTTAAAGCGGATGGTTCAGCTAAAAAAAAATATTAAAAGCCAGCAGCAACAAATACTGCAGCTGCTGACTTTTAATATTAGGACACTTACCTGTCCTGGAGTCCAGCGGCGTCCGCAGCAGAGGATGAGCGATCGCTCGTCACCCTGCTGCTCCCCCCTCCATCCACGGTGAGGGAACCAGGAAGTGAAGCGCTGCGGCTTCACTGCCCGGTTCCCTACGGCGCATGCGCGAGTCGCGCTGCGCCCGCGAATTGGCTCCAGCTGTGTGCTGGGAGCCGAGTGTTCCCAGCACACAACGGGCGGGAGACGGGATGTGATGTAATGCCCGTCTTTTGCCCGTGAATGCTGGGCCGGAAGTGGGTGCAGATACATGTCTATCTGCACCCCCCTCCCCCCTGAAAGGTGTCAATTGTGACACCGGAGGGGGGGAGGGTTCGGATCAGCGGATCTTCACTTTAGGGTGGAGATCCGCTTTAAGTTTGCAGGTTCAAAAGTGTAAATAACTAACGCTGGTCATACATATAGATTTTATTAATTACATCCAGAAACAGATATCAAGGAAGCAAGTTAGCAAATCAATGAGCACATTTGCCTAACAGTACTTGGTTCCTGGATTTCATTCCCACTTAGAACCATATCTGCATGGAGTATGTGTTGTATTTTCTCCCTAAATTTGCATAGGTTTCCTCTGGGTTCTACATTATTTATCTTTCGAATACTGTTAGATTAATTGGTGTGTGACTAATCTGGTCGTTGCCTGATTTTCCTATTCTTTCATGGTTTGCCCATTCAGCAGATCAGGGCTGCATGCTAAGTAAGCAAGCTGACCCTTTAAAGAAAATAGACAGCCCTTTAATCTTAAAAACAGCAATTTTCACTTCTTACTAGAAATATATATTTTCAACCTACCTACCTGAGCTTTTCTGACTGGAACTACCGTCCTATTAACATTCTGTGGTAGTATTTATAAGATCGCATAATAAATCTAATGTATGTAAAACCTTCTTTTTTTAATGTGCAAATTGTTCTTTTATGTTATATTTGTTTATGTCCTGGGAAATGCAGAAAGGATCACACGTATTTTAATTTTTAATTTGCAATTTTTAGTCTAGTTGCTGTGACATTAAAATGAAAGATAATTCATTCAATTACAGAGCAGATGTGCTTGCATTTAATAAAAGTTAAAATATCATTACATTACATCTCTGAGTGCTGTATACATAAATTCACTTCACATAATCACAATAAAGTGCTCATATGCAAAACCATGTGCCCAATGTACTTATTTTTTATAGTTTCTTTATATAATGCAAGTGCTCAATTAAAAAACATGCAATCTTCAAATTAATGTGCTGCTGTGCAAACCGCTCTACTCCATTCCATTCCACTGCATGCACCAGACTTTGTGCTCCCCTCAATTGGTTCCCCACTCACCAAATGTTGTGGAGGGGTGAAACACGTTGGGCAGAGTTAACCAGTGACATCATATCCAGCCTGTGGAGCGCACGTTTGCAGCGGCACTACCGGGTTCAGTGATATTTAGCTTTATTGCACACATCCACAAAGTGAGTGTTCTTTTATATACGTGTTCGTAAAAAATAAAGTGGAGTTATACTATGGAAGGCTTCCTCTGTTTTATCCTTTCTGCATGGTGAGACTTATGCCGCGTACACACGATCATTTTTCGGCATGAAAAAAAAAACGATGTTTTTAAAAACGTCATTTAAAATGATTGTGTGTGGGCTTCACATCGTTTTTAATCTTCTGAAAAACGACAAAAAATTCGAGCATGCTGCATTTTTTAACGTCGTTTTAAAAAAGTGTAAGTTTTTTGGGTTGTAAAAAATTATCGTGTGTGGGCTAAAACAACGTTTTAAACCCACGCATGCTCAGAAGCAAGTTATGAGACGAGAGCTTGAATGAACTTCCCCTTTAGAGTTCCGTTGTACGTGTTGTACGTCACCGCGCTTTGCTCACGGAAACCAGGGTGTGGACTGAGATAGGTCTGATTATGCTTGAGATGAATGGAAGGGGGTGAGGGAGAGAGAGAGGGAGGGTAGGCCGTTTTTTTTACTAGGGGAGGGGGAGGGAAAGTATGCAATGGTGTGGTTGTTATGAAATAGAAATGTAAGGTGGAGACACCTATTGGATAAATTGTTAAATTGAAAAATTCATAAATAAAGAAATGGTCAAATGTTGCTTCTTGCAATATAGCAACCCAGAAGGTGCGAAAAAAAAAATAGGCCATACACTTTTGCAAGAGAATTTTCACTTTGCAAGAGCAATTTCCCTTTAGCTAAGAGAATTTGGGAAAACTGTGCTGACATCTAATCATGTGCAAGCAAAATAGTATTTTTTAAAGTGGAACTTTTTTTGGGGGGGAGCGGGTATCTGGTTTTGCTGTGAAGTCGCAAGGAGTCACAGCCGGCTGCCCACAATTAAAGTAGGGCTGTAAGCATATTTTATTTTTATTTTGGATACAGTAAGGGATGATTATAAACCCTGCCATATTGTTTTTTTGCAATATGCGTCCCATTGTAGAGATTTACCTTCACTTCTTGTCCCATAGTCAAAACAGGAAGTGAGAGGAAATTAAGAGAATCCATTGGGGCCCCCCCAGGTCACCAGAACTAGTATCTCCATTGGAAGATTTCTCCTCTTCTAGGGATAACCCAAAATTTGGAATTTTATTTTGATATGATAACGGTAAACAAATCAAATAGAGAGGGTGAACGGGGAAACAGACAGCAATAAAAAATCCTATCTTTCAATATTTTTGGTTCACTTCAGCACTTAAGAACACAATTTTTGTATACTATCCTATTGGACGCCTAGGTGGAGGAGGAGGAAGAAGACGCACGGCGGAAGCTGCCTTAATGCAGAGGAGGAGTGTGGGGCTGGATGACAGTCCGACCACCCTCCCATGGGGAAAGAATGGAAAGAACTAACTCATATATGGCCAGCCTTATCCTGCAAAGGCAGCCAGAAAGGGTTGTATATATAATGTGATGCTTTGCTTTGTGGTATTATAGAATTATAGATCCTGTCACATTCCTCCAAACATGACCCATTCAAGTGAATGGGGTCATGCTGCATTGGAAACTTATTTCGGCTGTTTTCCAAAAAATATTGAAACATTAACAATATTGCCACCTCCTAAATACCTGTCAGCCACACCTGTAGCACCCTTTTAAAGATGATCAACTGAGTGTAATTTTTCAGAGAGCAACACAGGTGTAAATTAAGCCTTACAAGCATATTCTGATCTATGGCTGTCTGTTATCCCTATCTGATCTATGGTTGTCTGTCATTCCTATTGTGGCTTTTACTGTTTCTACGCAGCATTGTTTTAGGACTTATCAAGTAATGCATCCTTGAATTTGGAAAAATATGCCTAATTTCAGGTATTCTTTGAGTAGGGATGGGTACCATCATCCACAATGGCATCTAGATAGGGAAATCCTGGGGCTACCCCAAGCATGCCCCTGGCAAAGAAAGAGAAGGTTTTGGACTATCTCAGTACCCAAGGATTGAGCAAGGATATGATTAAAATAATAAATAAATAAAAAAACACGATTAAAACAAGGACATTTAAAGAAACACTCACAAAAATATAGCTTATATTCAATAAATAGTTACAGCTATGCATGATTCTCAGAAGTTACAAAATAGGTTGTTGAACCCCAATATTGGCAAGTAGTGTCGGATATAGTAGATCTTGGCAATTGTCCTCTACATGTTTCGCAGCGTAGGTCGCTTCCTCAGGAGGAGCCAATCATTATCATCTACAAGGTAAGTCATAATTTTTAATCAACCAGTCATAACAAAAATATAAGGAAAGGAAAAAATATGGTTGAATTAGATATATGACATAGAGTTAGCATGTATTTTAAATGTGATTTAGGCTTCAGCTGCTTCTCACACACTTGTCCCAGGCCAGAGCCCAGGGGGAAAAGAGCACTTGGTCCTCCCAAAATGTTTAAATTCTTAGCCCTCCCCATATATTTATAATCTCCACCAGCATGCACCAGTGTCCTACCACCCAGCAGAACTACATTTAAGTAAAAGCCACTGTTTCAATATATATTATAGATTAATGCTCATACACATGGCCACCTTGGGCCATATAATGCACGGTCCAGGTGGCCATAAGCACAATCCCTAATTCTCTGACCTAAAAGGTAAATAGAACAGAAAACTTGACTGTTATGAGAAACAGCTTATTTTTTAGTTCTCGTAAATCATTGCCACCATTTGCATATAACAGCTTTCAACTGTACCATGAATAACATTCTTTCCTCATTAGTACAGAGTACATTTACATGCTGCCTATAAAGTTTAGAAGCAGTTTCACCCAGTAAATTGCCAAAGTTTGCTGTTTTCCAGTTTTTCATTATGACAAGCTTAATATTTCAGAAAATACCATAGCCTGATTTGATGCCGATATTCTGATTAGGCTGTTGGAATGACTCAGTGATAAGATTTTTTAAAACCCATTTGCTTGCAAAAGTGCAATCAGCACACATGTTTCCTAATCAGCTGCCTTTACATTTACAATGCTTTCCACTTCATCATAAACAATTAGGAAATACATTTATTTCTCAAACTGTTTTGTAGTTTTTATACTTTTTACTCATTTGATCACATATTCTTTAATTATGAATTCATTTTCAAACTGAGTTATTCATAAAATGTTAAAAGCTAAAGTATGCACTTAATGAAAGCATTTTTTAAGTTAAAGTTCAATAATGTCATATATTAGAATAAGCATATTTATGCTATTTAGCTGCATTGCATCATATTTATTCGGGTATTTATATTAAAATTAAAGTAAAAAAACGTTCATTACAAATGACTCATTGAATAAAAGTACATTTTATTCTTGCTGATATTTTAAAAATAATATAATGCTAATAGGTGTTGATGTATTATTATTAAACACAGTTTTCACAACTTTACCACAGATAATTTTACTGAAGCATTAATTTTTAACCACTTTATTTCCATGCACTTTCACCCCCTTCCTGCCCAGGCCAATTTTCAGATTTCAGTGCTGTTGCACTCTGAATGACAACTGCGTGGTCATGTAACACTGTACCCAAATACATTTTTTATAATTTTTTTGAAACAGAGCTTTCTTTTAGTGGTATTTAATAACCACTGGGTTTTTATTTTTTGCTAAATAAATGAAAAAAAAAAGAAGAAAAAAAAAAAGTTTTTCTGTTATAAAATAATAGCAAATAAGTAATTTTTCTTCTTCACTGTTCTAGTTGATGAGACTGCACTGATGGGTACTGATAGGGTGCAATGATGGGCACTGATGAGGCTGCACTGATGGACACTGATAAGGATGCACTTATAGGCACGGATGTGGAGGAACTGATAGGCTGCACTGCCCTTATTAGCAGTGTAAAGAATGTACTGAGAGCCTTGCTAATTATCGTCTCTCCTTTCCTCACACAGAAAGTGCATAAAGAGAGGACTGCCAATACCTGGCAAGTCTGTTTACATGTGATCACAGCTGATCACATGGTAAAGGGGCTGTGATTGACCCTTTACCATGATCTGTAATCAGCTGTGTACAAAGGATGCACACCCCAGGGGGCACGTAGGGGGCAGGGTCCTTGGAAGCCTCCCTGAATTAGAGAGCCACACTGTAGCCATCTTTCGGCTATAGCGTGGTACTAAAGTGGTTGAAGTAAACCTGTTTTAGAGGTAAATATGTATTTTTATTTGTTTCCATCATAAGTATTAATACAACAAATAAAACAGTTTGAGTGAACAATGATAAAGGCTTTCAAGTGAACAGGTGATAACATTGAAAGGTAACATCGCAGGGAGAAGAGGCTGCCATTTATATTAAGATGTAAAAACATAAAGCAGGTAGGGTGTGGAATCTATGCAAGATTAAAGGGAGGGAAAGAGGAAAGTACGGTTGGAAAAGAGGGAGGGGAAGGAGTTAAGGCCTAAGAAATAGCAGGGAAAAAAAAAATTCAGTCTCTCTCATGGTCAGACAATGGGGGGGGGGGGGACAAGTCAAGCCACACACACCATAGGGTTTTTAACTTCTCGAAGGTATCATAATCCAGCACAAGCTTCTCCTTCATTCGCATAATATCATTGACAGTGGCGGGGACTTGTCTGTTTTCCAAAAAAAGAGAGATTAATTGCCTCACTGCAGAAAGGAAAAAGCGTGGTAGGCATAGTTTCTGAGACAATATCGATCCCAGAAGCACTGGTATTGGCGTCAGGGATAGATTTTATTATAGATGGCAAAGACTTTGGACCAAAAGGGGCGAATCCCACTGCACTACCACCAAACATGTTAATAATTTACTTCTGTCAAGCCACACCCCAACAGGAGGCTGACGTCTCTGGAAACATCCTATGTAGCGATAAGGGGTCCCTGTACTATCTAGAGGATTTAAAAAAAAAAATCTTGAGCATAACAAGAAATCGTAGATTTGTGGGGGTCGTTTATATTCAGTCAGAGGACAGTGTATACAGGTCGAAGTAAACAGTCTCTCACAAAAGGAGGATAAATGGATAGCAGTAAGTCAGTCTCCAGTATTGACAGGATTTACAGGTTGTCCAGTACTTGAGTGAATAAAGAAATGCGCTACCGGCCAAGTAGACCGCGCCAGCCCTCTTAGCAAGGGAGTTTCAATTCCCAGAAGGAATGTAGGGTTATCAAACAGAGTCGTTAGGGGGGATGGATTGGAGGACAAGAGATACTGGAGGCCCTTTTTATACAATAAGTGTAGGGCAGTGAGGGTCAGGGGGATGAAGATTGGAGCCTATGAAAGTCTTGCTTGTAGTCCCATAGAAGAGCCCTAAGGTCAACAGAGGACAGATCCTGTTCTATCATTGTAAAAGCCCTGGGAAAGGGGTGATGGAACCAGTCTAATATTGTGCCAAACCAGATGCCTTATGGTATAGTTTGAAATCTGGGACTCCCACCTCTCCTTGAAGTTTTGTAATTTAGAACTTATACGCCATAGTCCCCTTTTACAAATAAAGCGTATGGACAAATGGCACACAGACAAAGAATTGCTTGGGCACAAGTATAGGAACAGTCTGAAAAAGGTAGAGCAGCTTTTGAAATGTGTCCATTTTCAACGTATTAATGCGACCAACCAATGTAAAGAAAACGCATTCCAAAGGTCTAAGTTTTTCCGGATGCAAGTTAACAATGAAGGGTAGTTCAGGGAATATAGGTCAGGGAGGTTTGGTGGGATAACAACGCCTAAGTAGGAGATACCTTTACGCCACCATTGGAAGGGGAATTTGGATTTTAGCTGGGATTTAGTGGGGTCTGGGAGGTTAGATATTAAGGGCGTCAGTTTTGGACATATTAAGTTTGAAATTGTTGAATTCCCGGAATCGGTGGAATTCACATAAGAGAGACGGTAGAGATGTGTGTTTGTTGCAAATAGACTAATTGGCATGAAGAGAAACCTTGTAATGCGCAGAGGATGTTTGAATACCAATGATGTAATCATTTTGTCGAATCGAGGGAGCTAAGTGTTCTATCACGATAACAAAAAATAATAGGGGCAGGGGGCAACCCTGTCTCTTGCCATTGGAAACGGAGAAGGGTTCGGAACTCCGAAGCCGAGGGTCGGAAATATAAAGACATGACTTTGTCTACAAAGGTTGTGCCCAGGCCTATCTGCAGCAGGGATAAACGTAAGAATTGCCAATTAACCTGGTCGAAAGCTTTTTCAGCATCGAAGAACAAGCCTTCAGTTTATGTTGCTGGATATACAGTATGAGATGAGGTAAATGGTCTTTGTAGTGTTATCCCTAGATTACCAGGAACAAAACCCGCTGGATCATTGTGGATCATCGATGGTAAGAGGGGAGATAAATGGGAGATAAATGGTTGGCTAGAACTTTTGCAAAGAGTTTTTATATCCAAATTTAAGAGGGACTTTGGCCTACATTAGGATGGATCTTTACCGGGTTTGGGAAGAATGGGGATATTAATGGATAACAAATCTTTGGTTGGGAGGTGAGAGCTATCAATGGTGTTAAAGCTCTTGGCTAAAAAGGGAGTAATCTGTCAGGCAGGCAAAAAGTTTATAAGATCTTGGGGAGTCCATCAGAGGTTTTTCCAGGTCTGTCTGGGTCAAGAGTAGGCAAAGCGGTTTCTACAATATAGAATTGCATGTTGTGAGATGAAGAGACACAGGGCTCCTGTCTGAAATGCTGACCCATTGGTGCGGCGCTAGAGAGGGTTGAGCCAAGGAGAAATCCTGTGGGAGTCACTGTGACCGGTAGCTGCACCGAGACATTATTATTATTAATAATAAAAAATGCTTATAAATGCAGTCTTACCCATGGGCCTCGATGCGTATGTCTAACAGGTCCATGCGCCAAGTCACGCACCCAGCAAACCTGTTTTAACCTGCGCAGGGAAAAGCAACATGTTTCCTTTAATACCCCCTTCACTAGCAGAATGTATTCAATGTCAATCTGTTTAGCCACTGGGAGTGAAGAAGACAACCCTATGTAAAATTTAAGTCACTCTATTTGGAGCCTACACAGGATTGAAAATTAGTTTCTCTCCTCTTGTGACCATGCTACTCCAGTCACCAAACTCCAACAGTCACATGAAGGGAAGAAAAATTATTCTCCAGCATACCTGTAAGTATCAGGTATTTTTTTGCTTCCAGTAGATGGACAGAGTTGTGGATGAGTGAAGGAAAGGTGTGGTACTGGGAAGGGGAGCATTACAATAGACTTGTTGCCTTTCTTTGCTTGGGGAAATCACAGGTTTTCTATAAAGAAGAAATATGGTTAAAATAAAAAAATGAAAAACACAGTTTGTCATTAGCATTAAAGGGTCACTAAAGGAAAAACATTTTTTGCTTAAATTACTGTTTACAGGGTATAGAGACATAACAGTTAACTGATTCCTTTTAAAAATGATTAAAAATAAATAAAAATCAATCATATAATGTGCTTGCAGTTTAGTTTCACTTTTAAACTGGTTTCATGTTTCTGTGAAGTAGAGAGACACACAGAACAAAAACAAACAAATCCAGAGCAGTGTTTTGTTTTTAAAATGAATCTGATTCTGAGGAGTTTTAGACACATAGTAATGACAGCTTGGACCACAGTGAAAAGCTGCCATGAGATTTTTCATAAGGAGCCAGACAAGCAGGAAGTGTGGAAATCAGAGCAGAATTACAGCAACTTCAAAGAAAAAACGAACAATGAGGACATGAAACCAGGACTGCAGTAAGGTAAAGGAAGCTATTTAGCTAAAAAAAAAATCCTTTAGTGATCCTTTAACATAGCAGGTTTTAATGTGGAAGTCCCATTGTAACATAGTTTTATTATATGTTGGTCCTGCTAGTAGATCTGTTACATACTGTTACTCTACCAGGGTGCCAACACTGTTCTTTCTGTGGTGAAATTGAAAGCAGCATTGTCACTCTGTGGACAGGATAGTCTTAGATGGACATATCATTCTAAATTGACATTAAACACTTGACTTCCGGAAGGTTTCTACAGCCTTCATGACCAGGACACTTTTTCTATTCAGCACTGTGCTACTTTAACTGGCAATTGCTCAGTCATACAACACTATATTCATGTGAAGTTTATATCATTTTTTTCCGCACAAATAGAGTTTTCTATTGGTGGTAATCAACACTGGGGGCCAGATTCACAGAGCGATTACGCCGGCGTTACAGGAGATGTGCGGCGTAAGTCTAAATTTGCGCATGCGTTTTGATGCGCCGCATCCCCAAAAGAGATACGCAAAAAATCTATAATTTTTGGTCCGGCGTAATTTCGATAGACCGGCGTATCTGTCCGCGCAAAACTGCGCTAGACACACCATTGATTTGCTATTCAAATATGCAAATAAGGGAGTTACGGGGATCCACAAAAGAACGTTGGTGCAGCGCAGGCACGTCCAGTCTAAAATTAGACCATATAAAAGGTGGAATAAAATTAGACAATCCGTCTACATGTCAGCTAAAGCAACACTGTTAGTGAGGAGCTGAGCAGTCATACTTGCTGGACAACAAACTTTATGCCAAGATGCCAGGGGCATCCTCGCTCATAGCTATACTAATGACTTTAGAGGAGCAAAGAAGGAGGAGGGCATGGAGGAGGGCACGGGAGAGGATATACCGCACACGCATAGACCTCTTTGGCATGAGTGATTCTGAGGTGTATCGCATCTTCAGATTCACCCCTCATGCAATCCTGGAATTAACCATAACCCTGCATGATGACATCACCAGCCCAACACACCGCTCACATGCAGTGCAGCCAAGGTCATGGCAACACTCCATTTCCTTGCCACTGGCTCTTTTCAAAGAACAAGTGGTGTGGTGGCTGGGATGGCACAATCCTCCATGAGCAGATGTGTGCACCAGGTTATCCCTGCAATCCTCAGACGCATGACCAACCAAATCATCAAACCAACCACTGAGGACCTGCGGCTGAAGGCAATGACAGATTTCTACAGAATTGCCAGATTCCCACGCACCGTGGGGGCCATTATTTGCACACATGTGGCACTCCAGCCCCCCCCCCCCCCGTGAGACAGAGCACATATACCGCAATTGGAAGCATTGGCATTCCATCAACGTACAGGTGATAGTCGATGCCCAAGGCCTCATATGGCACGTCCATGCCAAACACCCCGGATCCAGCCATGACAGCTACATATACAATCGCAGCCCCATCCCAATGGAATTCGAACAGAACGTGTATGGGGACACCTGGCTGGTTGGTGAGTGACATGGGTGGCAGGCATGACTGTCCCCCCCCCCCCCATGATGCACACATCACAAGGGGCACATGCATGACTAACATCCTCCTGTCTTTTCCCTTACAGGTGACTCTGCATATGCACTGGGACCCCATCTCATGACTCCTATACGGAACCCCCAAACCCCAGGAGAGGAAAGATACAATGAAGCCCACGCCCAAACACGTGCAGTGGTGGAGCGCACCTTTGGCCTCCTGAAGTCAGGTTTCCGATGCCTGGATAAGTCTGGGGGGACCCTGTTGTATTTCCCAAACTTTATGTGCCAGATCATCGGTGCATGTTGCATGATGCACAACTTTGCAATGAGAAAGGGCCTGCAGATTGACATACGTGATGACCTGACCCCTGAACCAGACAATCCCCCCCTAACCGAGGCTACCCTGTCTTCTGAGGGAAGAGCAGCCAGGAGACAGCTCACATTAGGCATCTTTGCACGTTAAACACACACATTAATCATGGCACAATGAGAATGCATGCATGCACACCACTGTGGTCCCTAGCACACACACCCCACATCCTCATCAAATTGGATTAGCACAAGCCTACCATGCTGGACTTGTGAGCAGCAACGCCACGCCACGGCTCCAATTACGTCACTGTACATTCATACACCATTCACACGGACCTGGGGATCACTTCCCCCTGGTCCTGGGGAACCCTTCTCCACCACAAATGAGGGTGACACCCCTTTTCCGGCAGGAATGTCACCCCCACATTCCGAAAGCATTCACAACACAAAAATAAATAAAAAATGACCAGCAAAAAAAAAAAATTTCCAGCAAAAAAATAAAAAAATCCTGAAAAAAAAAGTAATGAAAAACAAAAAAAAAGGGGGAAAACAAATTAATGCCACTGGCGTGACCCACGCCTGGGGCGCCCACGGCCACGGCCCCGGCTCCTCAGGGAAGACTCATGGGGAGGGGGGGGGGGTAATCCGGGGAAGGAGGAGCAGCCCCTGGTCTCTGCCCACCTGGCGGCCTGCCCTCCAAGGCCACGGCAATTCTGATCAGGCCAGCACTTAGTGATGCCGTATTGGCCTTGATAGCCTGGGTGAGGGCCCTCACATCCTGCCCAACGTCTGCTGTAGTAGTCTGCAGTTCTTTAGGCAGTTTGTAAGAGCCCGGGAGTGGCAGTCCAGGTCCCCAAGCGTATCCTTTATGGAGGACAGGCTCTCCTTCATCCGCCCCAAAGTCTGGCTGACCTGTCCCAGATGGTGGGTCTGAAGAGCCTGGTCCCTTCTCAGATTGGCGGGCAGAACCTCGGCCACCCCCTGGTCTTCTGGGACGACTTCCTGCCTCCAGCTGATGCCTGTGGCCGATGAGAAGGGGAGGCCCTTGGGAGGGGAGCCCTGTTGGGGGAGGAGTGGGAGGGGCTAGCCCTTATGGAGGGCTGGCTGCTGCCAGCCAGAGAGGAAGACTCCTCCAAAACCAACAATTCACTGGCTGACATGACATCCTCCTCCTCCTCCAACTCCTCCGAGGACTCCGGCCTTGTCGGGGGGTCCTCAGCAGGCTGGTGTCCCGGGGATGGTGCAGTCAGGCCAGATGGCCCAGCACCCTCCTGCACATCTGTGGTTGACACAAAACATTCACAGGTTGGAGGATCCACACACTTGCCACATATTCCTTTCACCCCCTCCCCCACACATGCTACACACCAGATAGGAAAAAAAACCTTACCTGGCATCACGGCTTCATGACTGAAGTCAAAGCCAGGCAGGCCCTCCACTTGTTGTCTATTAAAGGTGTGGGCCACCGCACGCTCCTCCACTGTCAGCCTAACAGGGCATGGTGGGCCCCCTACAGTGCCCCTGGCATGGGCTGCCATTTTGGCCAGCTTCCCACGGACCACACGCCGGAGGTCAATGATTTTCTTTACGATCCCCTCGCGTGTCCGGGTATCCCCCCCAATGCATTTACCTGGTCAGTAATGTTCTGCAAAATCTCCTTCTTCCTGGCCGGGGTGGTGTTGGCACTCTCCGGGCTGTGAAGGAAACGCCCATAGTGGGTAAGGGCTTCCTCTCAGTCATACTCATACAACAACTCTCTCCCAAACAATCACCAAAAATCACTCAGAAAAACAAGCAGGAAAAATCAAGCAACAAAACAAACAAACAAAATCTATTAACCAAAAAGTCTCACAAGCAGTCATCAAAAAACACTATGAAATATATTCTACAAAACACTAGATCAAACAGTCAACAAATATCACAAAGACAAGTCACAACGCAACAAACAACAGAACAAAAGCACCTTGCTGTATAGGAAGGGATACAAAGGGATGTACTTTTGCAAAGGAAGTGCATTTGTGTCTGTCTATTTATGCTGTCTGCGTAGTTCACTAAGTTGCCCGGGTCCACTTCCAATTTCACTGATTGCGCCGTTCCTGAGTTGTGAGCATGCGCACAAAGGTGCTGACCATGGTCTGCTTCATGTGCGCATGCGCGAGCCGGCCCTTCATTTGCATGGGGTCACGGCTCATTTCAATGTAACACGCCCACGTCCTTCCCAATTTGAATTACTCTGCCTTACGCCTTGGAATTTACGTTACTCCGGCGCTAATTTCTGCGCAAATACTACGAGGATACGGTGATTGCGCCTCTACATTGCGCCGGTCTAACGCAAAGGAGGTGCGCTACGCCGGTCAAAATATGCGCCAATGTACGTGAATCTGGCCCTGGGTTCTTTATTTTTTGAAATATAAATGAAAAAATACCAAACATTTTGAACCCCCCCCCCCCCCACGTTTATCAGTTTTTGTTATAACATTTTGCAAACAAATGATGTTAAATTTAGAGCAAAATGTAGTCTGCTACTTTTCCTTGGTAAAAGTAAACCAAATCAGTGTATATTTTTTGTAAAAGTAAAAGTGTAAAAGTTGTAGGGTCTACAAACTATGGTATACAGTATATACAGTATGCCAGGGCAGTACATATACCCCCCAAATGACCCCTTTTTGGAAAGTAGACAGTCCAAGCTACTTAGTAAGAAGCATTTTTTTTTTTTTACGTTTTTTTAAGTACATTTTTGACACAATTTTTTGCAAAATTAAGAAGTTAAGAAATTAAATAAAAATGTTTAACATATGAATTTTACTTATGGGTACGTCCCAGTGCCTGGGGAGCCGCTCGTCAGCAGTAAATGTACTGCTGGAGGCAGCAAGTAGTTAAGTAGATGAGAAACAAAATGACTCCAGCTAATACATTTAAAGCAATTAAAAAACATTTGACTGGTATAGACACCCTTAAACATGGTTTCTCCCAGTCCTGTAACTACTGCTTTTACTGATAAGCTTGATCTGCCCTAAAATGTGGATACAATATAAATAAATACATGTAAAATAAAGAAAGGAATTAATATACTGAATATTATTATTACACTTATTAACTAACTACAGTTACTAGAATACAATATGTTTCATTGTAATGGACCTTTAAGTGATTGTAAAATCTTTAAATAACAAACATGTTATACTTACCTGCCCTATAGCAGTGGTTTTGCACAGGGCAGCCCGGATCCTCCTCTTCTTGGGTCCCTCTTTGCTGCTTCTGGCCCCTCTCTCCTTTCAAGTGCCCCCACAGCAAGCAGCTTGCTATGGTGGCACCCAAGCCGAGCTACACCTCTGTGTATCCATTCAGACACGGAGCTGCATTTATGGCACTGCCCCCTCTCTCCCCTGATTGGCTAATTGACTTTGATTAAAAGTCGCGGGAACCAATGGTGCCACTGTTGTGTTTCAGCCAATCAGGGGGAAGAGTTCAAGATGGGCTATGGACATCGCTGGACAGAGAGGGGCTCAGGTAATATTAGACAGCGTCATTTTGCGGGCACTATTAACCCCTTCATCGGCCGCTAGCGGGGGTTAAAGGCACCCCGCTAGTGGCCGACATGCGCTGCTAAAATGATGGTAAAGAGCTGCTCAATATAGCAGCACTTTATGGCAGACACCTCCCCCGCCCCAGTGTGAAAGTGCACTAAAGACTTATGCTGTGGAAAGTAAACACCTTGGGCCAGATTCACGTACATCGGCGCATTTTTTGACTGACGTAGCGCACCTCCTTTACGTTAGACTGCCGCAATGTAGCGGCGCAATCACCATATTCTCGTTTGATTTGCGCAGAAATTTGCGCCGGTGCAACGTAATTTCAGAGGCGTAAGGCGGAGTAATTCATATTGGGAAGGACGTGGGCGTGTTACATTGAAATGAGCCGTGACCCCATGCAAATGAAGGGCCGGCCGGCATGTGCGCATGAAGCAGACCATGGTCAGCACCTCTGTGCACATGCTCACAACTCGGGAACGGCGCAATCAGTGAAATTGGAAGTGGACCAGGGCAACTTTGTGAACTACGCAGACAGCATAAATAGACAGACACAACCGCACTTCCTTTGCAAAAGTACATCCCTTTGTATCCCTTTCTATACAGCAAGGTGCTTTTGTTCTGTTGTTTATTAGCGTTTGTTTGTTTGTGATGTGCCTTTGAGATATTTGGGGACTGTTTTGCAGAGTGATTTTTGTCTTTTATGTGTTTTCTTTGTTGTTATTTTTTTTAAATTATATTTTTGCTGGGCATTTTTTATTTTTGCTGGTCAAATTTTTCTTTTTTTGGTTCAGTTTGTGAATGATTTTGGAATGTGGGGGTGACATTCCTGCCGGAAAAGGGGCGTCACCCTCATTTGTGGTGGAGAAGTGATCCCCAGGTCCGTGTGAATGGTGTATGAATGTACAGTGACATAATTGGAGCCTTGGCGTGGCGTTGCTGCTCACAAGTCCTGCATGGTGGGCTTGTGCTAATCCAACTTGATGTGGATGTGATGTGTCTGTGCTAGGGACCACAGTGGTGTGCATGCATGCATTCTTATTGTGCCATGATTAATGTGTGTGTTTAACATGCAAAGAAGCCTAATGTGAACTGTCTCCTGGCTGCTCTTCCCTCAGAAGACGGGGTAGCCTCGGTTAGGGGGGGATTGTCTGGTTCAGGGGTCAGGTCATCACTTATGTCAATCTCCAGGCCCTTTCTCACTGCGAAGTTGTGCAGCATGCAACATGCACCGATGATCTGGCATACAAAGTTTGGGGAATACAACAGGGTACCATGGGGGGTTCCGGATAGGAGTCATGAGATGGGGTCCCTGTGCATATGCAGAGTCACCCTGAAGGGATAAGACAGGAGGATGTTAGTAGTGCATGTGCCCCTTGTGATTTCAGCATCATGGGGGGGGGGCAGTCATGCCTGCCACCCATGTAACTCACCAACCAGCCAGCTGTCCCCATACATGTTCTGTTCGAAATCTGTGGGGATGGGGCTAGGCTTGTATATGTAGCTGTCATGGGTGTCATGGGTGGTGTCATGTGTTGGGCTGGTGATGTCCTCCTGCAGGTTTGTGGTTAATTCCAGGATGGCATGAGGGGTGAATCTGAAGATGCGAGACACCTCAGAATCACTCATGCCAAAGATGTCTATGCGTGTGTGATATATCAAGTGAATAGTGAGGGGCTTGTATCAGATTAAATTCTTATATCCATCAAAGTTTTAAAGGGCTATTGAAAGATAGTGAGACCGTGTTTGTAATTTGTATGTATGTTATGTATTGATGTATATATGTATGTATTTTTTTTGTAAAAATGTTTATAAAAGCAAAGAATTTTTTTTTGGAAAAAAAAAAAAATCCTCTCTCGTGCCCTCCTCCATCCCTCCTCCGTGCCCTCCTCCTTCTTTGCTTATCTAAAGTCAGTAGTATAGCTATGAGCATGGATGCCACTGGCATGTTGGCATACAGTTTGTTGGGCAGCAAGTGTGACTGCTCAGCTCCCCACTAACAGTGTTGCTTTAGCTGACATGTAGACGGATTGTCTAATTTTATACCACCTTTTATATGGTCTAATTTTAGACAGGCCGTGCAGCTGTTGCGCACAGCGCGTAGCCTGCGCTGCACCAACATTCTTTTGTGGATCCCCGTAAGTCCCTCATTAGCATATTTGAATAGCAAATCAATGGTGTGTCTAGCGCAGTTTTGCACGGACGGATGCGCCTGTCTATCGAAATTACGCCGGTCAAAAAAAGTAGATTTCTTGCGTAACTCGTTTTGGGAATGCGGCGCATCGAAACGCATGCGCAAATTTAGACTTACGCGGGGAAACATCTCCTGTTACGCCGACGTAATCGCTCTGTGAATCTGGCCCCTTATCTTGAGCACTGGACTTTTTATTCTCATATTCTTAAAGTATAATTAAAGGCAAAACAGTTTTTTTGTTTTGGATAGAATGCAGAGGGATTAGAACACCTGTCAGTTTTTGTTGGTGTTTGTGCCCCATTAAGGAGAGATTCATCCTCTCTATATGTCCTATTTACCATTATCATTGAAAGTGAAAGTAAAAGAAAATCACAAATTTTGGGTGGTCACCAGAAAAGTAATGGAGGGGAAATCTCCCAATGGGGACAGTTCTGGTTCTGATCACCAGGAGGTCCCCAAGGAATTCCCTTAATTTGCAGGGATTTCCTCTCACTTCCTGTTTGTCTATGGGACAGGAAGTGAAGGAAAATCCTTGCAATGAGACAAAGATGGGGGAATAAAAATCTGACTGGGGTTATAACCCTTGCTTGCTCTATCCAAAATAAAAATAAAAGTTTTGACTATAGTTCTACTTTAACAAAGCAATGACCTTGGGTGAGTTTTATTTGTACATACACTTTCAGCTGTGCTTGTGATTTATGTAACAATTAGTTTTTCTTCTGTATCAGCAAACTGATTACTGTGGCACGAATGGTTAACAACCAAGTCATAGACTACAAAAGATAACATTCCCTTTATTAAAAAAGAAAAGAAGATGTTCAAAATAAATGAAAGAAAGCAAGAAAACATGGGGCACAAAACAAATTCTAGAGATAAGAAAATAATTTACAGCACTAAAAAATGAAAAGGATTAACAACAAAACAAAAAATACAAAAGCCAACAGAGATGCAAGGAAAGATACAACAGAAAAGTAATACTGCAGTGGACAAGAAGAGATAAAAGAAGAATATAAGTGATCACAAATACAGCCTCAAAAATGAAGTAGAATTATGTATCCCCCCCCAAAAAAAAACAACGACACATCCAGTCATTTGCATGTTCACATTATCTGGCTGTCTATATGTGTAGGGGGCAGGTAGGAAAGACTCAGGTGGGTGGGCAGCATGAATGAGGAAACTATCTTAACATTAGATATGAGCCAACTGTTTGGGCTTTCGGATTATTGCCCAAACTTTTGCCCATTCGGCCCCCTTTTTGGTTGAAGCAAAACATAGTTTACAGTAGAGAAGCAGCAATTTTGCTGCTCTCAATGGTTGTTACGGAAGGAGGGGGTGTTGGCACCCACCATGCAGTAGTGTATTTAGGTTTTGTGCTGCCCTAGGCCTGACTAAACTCGTGCACCCCCTAATTTAAATATGACTTACCCCTTCCTGTCAAGGTCACACCCCTTGTTGTTTAACAACAAGGGGTGTCGCCTTGACAGGAAGGGGTATGTCATTTTTGAGTGGGGACACTAGTTCCAAGGGCCTGTGGGGGCAACGGATTCCCTTAATTTGCATAGATTTCCTCTTACTTCCTGTTTGGCTATGGAGCAGGAAGTGAAGGGAAAGCTCCGCAACGGGACAGGGATGGTAAAAAATAAATTAACAGGGGCTATAACCCCCCCTACTCTATTCAAAATGAAAAAAAGTGTTTTCTATAGTTCTACTTTAGGCAAAAATTTCTGATTAGACTAATTTGCCTAACAGTGTAGAGCAAGCTCTTTTCGTGCTGCCCCCCTGCAAAGTGCTGCCCTAGGCCTGGGCCTTGTTGGCCTAGGCCAGGATACAGCGTTGCCACCATGTTCCTAGCAACTTTTGATGCCACTGGCACTATTAACTCACAGGCCTGGAAATCCCTGGCCAGGTAAACAAAAGGGTGGGGATAGCTGCCTTGGCAGCAAGCGGTTATACAGGGATCATTGCTGCAGCAGTATCATATTTTCACCTAGAGATTGGCTTCACTGTAAAAGTGATCACTTTTTTAGCGCTCAGAATGAGTCCCCTTCTCACCACCATTCTCAGGCTATGCCTTTTCAATGGAGAGCCTGAGACCACTGTAAGTAGGGTAGATGGGGTAATATCTCCTCTGTCACTGCTTAAAGCTATCACAAGATGATATAGTGTTGTTCACTATTATTATTTTAGAGATTTTTCTAAAGTGGTCATGGATTTTGTGGTTCTCATAGTCCTTTTCACTAAGTATTCTACTGTATGCTCCTCAAGTCACTTGTGAAGAGTTGCTTTGTTCTGTCAAGCTATGGATGTGGGCAGCCACATCCAAAAACATACATTATGTTTTTTGTTTCACAATTTACAACTTCTTCTTTTTCATAGCTCTTCTTTGTGCTATATGAGATACATTTTGTAGATACCTTCTCCGATTTGCAATTTTGTTAGAGGCTATGCACCTTCTACCCCTTCTTAAACCCCTTTCATAGTAAAAAAAGCTGTGATGCCGCGTACACACGATCATTTTTCGGCATGAAAAAAAAGTCATTTAAAATGATCGTGTGTGGGCTTCACATCATTTTTCATCTTCTGAAAAAACGACCAAAAAAATAAGGCGGAGCTGTGGTGGCTCAAAGTGATTGGCACTGCGCTGACAAGCCGTTCACCTCTGCAGCCAAGGGTTCAGATCCCGGTCTCAGCTACATGTGAATTGAGTTTGGTGGTCTCAGCCCGGCTCCCGGTGGGTGTGCTATGCAAGATACGCCTGTGCTTAATACGCCCACCCCCCCCTCACAAAAACCACCACACTTGCACGCACACGAAATTGGTTTAACACACACGCACTTTGGCCATGCGGTCTCCTAAATAAAGAGAGACGAAGGACCTACGGGGCTGGCTGGCTGGGTGGGCTAGGCCCCCTCACTCCCTCATAGGGGGAGTCCCTCTGCCCCATTGGTGTCCTGTTGGCCCCCAGTTGGGCTCCCAAGAGGAGCAGGTAGGGCAGGGTGCTATAATAACTATAATAATAAAAAATAAATAAAAAAAATGTGAGTCAGAACAGTTATCACTCACATTTTTTTAATTATTTTTTTATTATTATAGTTTTGAAAAATGTATTAATAATTATTTTTATTTTATTTAATTTGGCATTTTTTTCTCAACTTTTTCTAAGTTCATTTTTCTGTTTTGTCACTTCTTTCTGTGTTTTAAAACCTTGAACTGTTCAGTATGCTGGGTTGAGGTATGAGTTTATTGTATCACTTAGGGATAAATGGTCATCCCTTTGCTGCTTATCACATTTTTACATCTTCACTTCAAATATAAAAACGTGTTCTTTCATTCTCCCCAAAGAGTTGTGTTAGGGCATGGTTAACTGTATCTTTGTATTTCTTAAACATTTTGCACTCACATTTTCCATTGTGGTTCTAGAATCTACTTATAGCAGTCCTTCATTTTCTTTCCCTTTTCACCTAATGACTAATACATTGAACAGCTGTCTCTCAAGAGAAAGTCCAATATTATTCCACAGAGCTTCTCCATTATTTTGCATGGATTCCCATTCAACAAGAAATTCCACTTGGAGAGGATCTCACAGGAACCAGAAGTATAATCTGTACAATTTAAAAAAAATATTTTAACACTATATGCATTTTGTCAGCTTTTAAATGTCCTCTAAAATGCCCCCTAATATGTCATATTTAGTTATCTTTTGTATTACCCTCTATATATTGTCTCCTCCTGTTTAACACCAATCTAGTATCACATTAAAAAATTGCAAAGGAAAGACACAAAACTCTATATTAGACCATGCAT
The DNA here is from genome assembly GCA_029574335.1 of Rana kukunoris. Lineage (NCBI taxonomy): Eukaryota > Metazoa > Chordata > Amphibia > Anura > Ranidae > Rana > Rana kukunoris. The sequence continues at coordinate 325,138,140 of CM056053.1, read as the reverse complement.
CAAATAAAATATATACACATTGGCTCGGATTCACATTTATGCCGCTGTAGCGTATCTCTTTTTACGCTACGCCGACGCAGCGCAGAGAGGCAAGCATGGAATTCACAAAGCAAATGCTCCCAACGTTGCACTAGCGCGGCGTATATTTCGTAGGCGTAAGCCGGCGTAGGTGGAAGTGGGTGAGATCCATGCTAATGAAGCGAACGAACTGCGCATGTGTCGAGACGTGGACGTATCCCCGTGCACATTCGCGCACAACCATGTAGGAACAACTGCCTAAGATACGACGGATCACTGTGTTCGCTGTTAACGTAACCTACGCCCAGACCAACGTCGGCCCATATTCACAGACGTCCAACTTACAATACATAGGCTTGTGTTCCCTGGGACATTGCTTTGCATGGGTTGCGCCTCATCTATGGGGAATAACTTTACGCCGGACGTCAAACTTACGCAAACCGCGTATATCATGCGCTGGTCGCAAGTACGTTCGTGAATTGCCGTATATCCCTCATTTGCATATTTGAATAGAAAATCAATGGGAGCGCCACATGTGTCCATCGTACATATGCGCTCACTTTACGCCGGCGTAGGCAAGTTAAGTCGGTGGGATGAAGTCTGTTTTTAGGCGTATCTTAGTTTGTGGGTCCGGCGCACAGATACAACGGCGCATATTTGGACTTACGCGGCGTATCTGGAGATACGTCGGCGCAAGTGCTTTGTGAATCCGGGCCAATAATTATTACATAAATATTAATGACTTCAATACTGGACACGTTTTACCCCTACCTGCCCAGGTCAGCTTTTACTGCCCTCATGCCGCATACACACGGTCATTTTTTGTGATAAAATAAAATGACGTTTTAAAAAACGTCATTTAAAATGATCGTGTGTGGGCTTTACGTTGTTTTTTGTCTTCTGAAAAACGACCAAAATTCGAACCTGCTTCAATTTTTTATGTCGTTTTTCAAAATGTCGTTTTTTGTGTCATAAAAAATTATCGTTTTTAAACCCGCGCATGCTCAGAAGCAAGTTATGATGCGAGCTTGAATAGAACAGAGTGCCGTCGTACGTGTTGTACGTAACCGCGCTTTGCAAAAGCATTTTCAGAAAACGATGGTGTGTAGTCAACGTTATTTTTTTAAATGAAGTTTGAAAAACGTTGTTTTTTTTTTTCATGAGAAAAAACTTCGTTTTTTTTTCATGAGAAAAAACGTTGTTTTTTTACAAGACAAAAAACGACAGTGTGTACGCGGCATCGCAGTTTAAATGTCAATTAATCATTCATGCAACAAATTACATTTATTTTTTATTTTTTTAACAGATAGAGCTTTCTTTTAGTGCTATTTAACCAATACTGGGTTTTGTATTTGTTGCTATACAAGTAAAAAAAATTAGGACAAAATTGAATTTGCTATATTTCTTTGGTAAAAATAACCCTAATTAATATATATTATTTAGTCGGTATGAAAGTTATAGGCCCAGATTCACAGAGCGATTACGCCTGCGCAACAGGAGATGCGCGTGCGTAAGTCTAAATGTGCGCGTGCGTTTCGTTGCGCGGCATCCCCAGAACGAGATACGCAAAAAAAATTTTTTTGTCCCGCGTAATTTCGTTAGACTGGCGCATCCTTCCGCGCAAAAGTGCGCTAGACACACCATTGATTTGCTAGTCAAATATGCTAATGAGGGACTTACGGGGATCCACAAAACAACGTTGGGGCAGCGCAGGCGACACAGTGTGCGCAACAGCAAAATGTCCTGTCTAAAATTAGAGCATATAAAAGCTGGTCTAAAAAGAGAAAAAAAGTCTACTTGTCAGATAAAGCAACACTGTTAGTGAGGAGTTCAGCAGTCACACGTGTTGCACAACAATCTGTATGCCAACATGCCAGGGGCATCGTCGCGCATAGCTATACTACTGACTTTAGATGAACAAAGAAGGATGAGGGCACTGAGGAGGGCACTTATTTGCTTATATAAAATGTACAATTTAATCTAATCTAATACAATATTATTATCTGATACAAGCCCCTCACTCTTCACTTGATATATCACACACGCATATACATCTTTGGCATGAGTGATTCTGAGGTGTCTCGCATCTTCAGATTCACCCCTCATGTCATCCTGGAATGACCACAACCTTGCAGGAGGACATCAGCAGCCCAACACATGGCACCACCCATGACACCCATGACAGCTACATATCCAATCAGAGCCCCATCCCCACAGATTTCGAACAGAACATGTATGGGGACAGCTGGCTGGTTGGTGAGTGACATGGGAGTCAGGCATGACTATCCCCTCCCGTGATGCACACCTCACAAGTGGCACATGCATGACTAACATTCTCCTGTCTTTTCCCTTCAAGGTGACTCTGCATATGCACTGGTACCCCATCTCATGACCCCATCTCATGCCAGCTCACATTATGCATCTTTGCACGTTAAACACACACATTAATCATGGCACAATGAGAATGCATGCATGCACACCACTGTGGTCCCTAGCACATACACATCACATCCTCATCAAATTGGATTGGCACCAGTCCACCATGCTGGACTTGTGAGCAGCAACGCCACGCCAAGGCTCCAATTATGTCACTGTACATTCATACACCATTCACACGGACCTGGGGATCACTTCTCCCTGGTCCTGGGGAACCCTTCTCCACCAAAATAGAGGGTGACACCCCTTTTCCGGCAGGAATGTCACCCCCACATTCACACAGCATTCACAACACAAAAAAAAAAATAACCCAAAAAAATGACCTGCCAAAGCAAAAAATTTCCAGCAAAAAAATAAATAAATGAAAAACAAAACAAAAATTACAAAAAAAAAAAAATCTATTTAAAAAAAAAAAATTGGGGAAAAACAAATTAGTGCCCTCTGCGTGAGCCACGCCTGGGGCGCCCCCGGCCACGGCCCCGGCTTCTCAGGGGAGACTCATGGGGGAGGGGTAAAACCGGGGAAGGAGGAGCAGCCCCTGATCTCTGCCCACCTGGCGGCCTGCCCTCCAAGGCCACGGCTATTCTGTCCAGGGCAGCACCAAGTGTTGCCGTGTTGGCCTGGATAGCCAGGGTAAGGGCCCTCACATCCTGCCCGCCTGCTGATGTCGTCTGCAGTTCGTTTAGGCAGGTTGTAAAAGCCCGGGAGTGGGAGTCCAGGTTCCACAGCGTATCCTTGATGGAGGACAGGCTCTCCTCCATCCGCACCAATGTCTGGCTGACCTGTCCCAGATGGCGGGTCTGGAGGAACTGGTCCCTTCTCAGGGTGGCGGGCAGGAGATCGGCCAACCCCCTGGTGGTCTGGGATGACATCCTGCCTCCAGCTGATGCTTGTGGCCGGGGAGAAGGGGAGGCCCTTGTGAGGGGAGCCATGTTGGGGGAGGAGGGGGGGCTCCCCCTTAGGGAGGCCTGCCTGCTGCCAGGCAGAGGGGAAGAGTCCTCAAAACCCAAACGTCCAGTGCCTGACATGGACTCCTCCTCCTCATGATTCTCCTCCTCATCATGATTCTCCTCCTCCTCATGATTCTCCTGCTCCTCTTGAACCTCCTCCGCGGACTCCGGCCTTGTTGCGGGGGCCTCATTAGGCTGCTGTCCTGGGGTTGGTGCGGTCAGGCCAGATGGCCCTGCACCCTCCTGCACATCTGTGGATGACACAAAACATTCACAGGTTGGAGGATCCACACACTTGCCACATATTCCCTTTCACCCCCTCCCCCACACATGCTACACACCTGATATTAAAAAAAAAAACTTACCTGGCACCACGGGCTCCGGACTTGAGTCAAAGCCGGGCAGGCCCTCAACTTCATGCCGATGAAAGGTCAGGGCCACCGCACGCTCCTCCGCTGTCAGGCTAATACGGCATGGTGGGCCCCCTCCTGTGCCCCTGGCATGGGCATGCATTCTGGCCAGCTTCTTTTTGACCAGACGCCGGAGGTCATTGATTTTTTTGTCAATCCCAGACCTGGTCCGTGTCTCCCCCTGCCCCGCTGAATTCACCTGGTCAGTGATCCTATCCAAAATCTCCCTCCTCCTGGCCGGGGTGGTGTTGGCACTCTGTGGGCCGTGGAGGTAACGCCCATACTCGCTAATGGCCCGGGCAAGAATTTGTTTTTCCACAAGTGTAAAATTCAGCTTGCGTTTTCTCTCACTCATCCTTCCAAAAAAAATCAGTCCCAGTCAACAAAATTCACGCACACAAACAAGCACAACCAATCAAAAAAAAAAAAACACACACAGAGAGAAAACTACTGAGCAAGAAACAGTCACCAAAAAACAAAACAAAAATACAGCAGGAAAAGAAACAAACACAAATATATCAATCAAACAAACAGTCTCTCAAACACTTATCAAAAACCACTTTCAAAAATCTACTAACAAACACTTGATCACACAGAACACTAATCTGACAACTACAAAACACACCGCAACGAACAACAGGACAAAAGCACTTTGTTAAATGGGAAGTGACAAAGGGATGTACTTTTGCAAAGGAAGTGCGTTTGTGTGTGTCTATTTATGCTGTCTGCGTAGTTCACAACGTTGCCCTAGTCCATTTCCAATTTCACTGATTGCGCCACTCCCGAGTTGTGAGCATGCGCACAGCGGAGCTGACATGGTCTCCTTCAAGTGCGCATGCGCGAGCCGGCCGGCCCTTCATTTGCATGGGGTCACGGCTCATTTCAATGTAACACGCCCAAGTCCTTCCCAATTTGTATTACTCCTCCTTACGCCTCTGAAAAAAACGTTACGTATGCGCAATTTCCTGCGCAAAAGCTACGAGAATAGGGTGATTACGCGGCAAAATTGCGCAAGTCTAACGTAAAGGCGGTGCGCTACGCCGGTCCAATAATGCGCAGATGTACGTGAATCTGGGCCATAGAGTCTACAAACTATGGCATTTACAGTATGTAGATCAGTCCTGCTGCTTATCTAATTTCATGAGGCCCTAGTATGCCAGGACGGTACAAATACCCCAAAAATTAAAAAATTTTGGAAAGTAGACAGTCCAAGGTATTTCGTAAGAGGCATCATGATTTTTTTTCTCAAAATGTTTTGGAAGATAAAGAAATTAAAATAATGGGTTTTCTTTCACAAAGTAGTAATAAGTTATGTTTTGCACACTGCATTGACATACTTACAATTATGCCCCAAAACACATTTTGCTATGTCTGACTATATGGATACCACATGCGTGAGACCTTTTCACAGCCTAGATGCATTGAGGGGCCCACAATTCAAGGAACTTTGGGTTTTCAAGGAACATAAATTACGCATTTAATTTCCTGACTACTAACACATTTTTGGAGGCTCTGGAGCACCAGGGCAGTAGAAAAAAACTACAAATTTACCCCACTCACACTCCAATGTATTTTCTGAAAGGCATAGTGAGTCTCTTGAAGAAGCGATCTCGGGCGGAACGTGTGGCACATCGGCATCACCCCCTTTGGCTGCTTGGTTTCCCTGTTGGACGGGTAGTCTGTTTGTCTCCGGCCAGGACATCAGACTGAAAGGCTTTAAACGCACTGGAAATATGTGAGTGTTTTTTTGTCTCTTTCAATAAAGTTTTTTTTAATGGTTTTACACTATCGGAGCCCTCTCTCTATGTTTTCTGTTTCCATGAAATATGGTCATCCACGTTTTTGGAACTTTGGAATGAGGCAATGATTGTTACCATACTGTGTCCATCCAGCTTCCAGCTACCTGGGGTCCCCTATAATCTAGGGACCACTGGGAATCTGGTAAGCAGATTTATATGCTTTGGTGGTGGAGGATCTATCTATTGGATTATCACTTCGATCTGGTGTTATATCCGATTATCCAAGTGTGAACTTGTCTTTTTTTCACTGGTGATGGACTAAGCCATTGTGTTCAAATTGTGACTTGATCATTTATCATTTATGGACATTTTCTTTGAGATTCTACAATACTAAATGAATATATGTTAAGTGATTTATTTACAAATTAGTTTCACAACATACATTTGTATGTTCATACACTATGTTTAGCGCAACTTGTTTTTTTCCTATATGTTTATCACTGTTTAATGTTACACAGTAAGGTGCAGCTTCACTCATTGGCCTCAAGAGCCACTATCTTGCTTATCCTGTTTATCACAGGTTTATTTTAATTTATTAGCGCAGTTATTCTCTCCACAATTTTTTAGTGTTACAAAACTGGTCTCAAAACTTTTTGATACCACCTCGTACACACACACACACACACACACACACACACACATACAGTGCAGAAAATAAGTATTTGAACACCCTGCTATTTTGCAAGTTCTCCCACTTGGAAATCATGGAGGGGTCTGAAATTGTCATTGTAGGTGCATGTCCACTGTGAGAGACATAATCAAAAAGAAAAATTCCAGAAATCACAATTTATGATTTTTTAACTATTTATTTGTATGATACAGCTGCAAAGAAGTATTTGAACACCTGTCTATCAGCTAGAATTCTGACCCTCAAAGACCTGTTAGTCTGCCTTTAAAATGTCCACCTCCACTCCATTTATTACCCTAAATTAGATGCACCTGTTTGAGGTCATTAGCTGCATAAAGACACCTGTCCACCCCATACAATCAGTAAGAATCCAACTACTAACATGGCCAAGACCAAAGAGCTGTCCAAAGACATTAGAGACAAAATTGTACACCTCCACAAGGCTGGAAAGGGCTACGGGGAAATTGCCAAGCAGCTTGGTGAAAAAAGGTCCACTGTTGGAGCAATCATTAGAAAATGGAAGAAGCTAAACATGACTGTCAATCTCCCTCGGACTGGGGCTCCATGCAAAATCTCACCTCGTGGGGTCTCAATGATCCTAAGAAAGGTGAGAAATCAGCCCAGGACTACACAGGAGGAGCTGGTCAATGACCTGAAAAGAGCTGGGACCACCGTTTCCAAGGTTACTGTTGGTAATACACTAAGACGTCATGGTTTGAAATCATGCATGGCACGGAAGGTTCCCCTGTTTAAACCAGCACATGTCAAGGCCCGTCTTAAGTTTGCCAATGACCATTTGGATGATCCAGAGGAGTCATGGGAGAAAGTCATGTGGTCAGATGAGACCAAAATAGAACTTTTTGGTCATAATTCCACTAACCGTGTTTGGAGGAAGAAGAATGATGAGTACCATCCCAAGAACACCATCCCTACTGTGAAGCATGGGGGTGGTAGCATCATGCTTTGGGGGTGTTTTTCTGCACATGGGACAGGGCGACTGCACTGTATTAAGGAGAGGATGACCGTGGCCATGTATTACGAGATTTTGGGCAACAACCTCCTTCCCTCAGTTAGAGCTTTGAAGATGGGTCGAGGCTGGGTCTTCCAACATGACAATGACCCGAAGCACATAGCCAGGATAACCAAGGAGTGGCTCTGTAAGAAGCATATCAAGGTTCTGGCGTGGCCTAGCCAGTCTCCAGACCTAAACCCAATAGAGAATCTTTGGAGGGAGCTCAAACTCCGTGTTTCTCAGCGACAGCCCAGAAACCTGACTGATCTAGAGAAGCTCTGTGTGGAGGAGTGGCCCAAAATCCCTCCTCCAGTGTGTGCAAACCTGGTGAAAAACTACAAGAAACGTTTGACCTCTGTAATTGCAAACAAAGGCTACTGTACCAAATATTAACATTGATTTTCTCAGGTGTTCAAATACTTATTTGCAGCTGTATCATACAAATAAATAGTTAAAAAAATCATACATTGTGATTTCTGGAATTTTTTTTTTTGATTATGTCTCTCACAGTGGACATGCACCTACGATGACAATTTCAGACCCCTCCATGATTTCCAAGTGGGAGAACTTGCAAAATAGCAGGGTGTTCAAATACTTATTTTCTGCACTGTATATATGTACTAGAGCTGCACGATTCTGGATAAAATGAAAATCACTATTTCGTTGTTTTATTTTATTTATTGAAGTGTATTTTTTCCTAAAAAAAAAAATTGCTTTTGAAAACTGCTGCGCAAATACCGTGTGATATAAAATATTGAAACAATCTCCATTTTATTGTGGTCTGAGCTAAAAAAATATATATAAATAATGTTTGGGAGGGTTCTAAGTAATTTTTCAGCAAAAAATACAGATTTTAATTTGTAAGCAACAAGTGTCAAAAAAGGTTAAATCTTTATGGGGTTAAACTGACCTTATTTACAAATGGAAGTTCATTCCTTTAATCTAAAACATGGGTCCTCAAACTATGGCCCTCCAGTTGTTCAGGAACTACAATTCCCATCATGCCTAGTCATGTCGGTGAATGTCATAGTTTTACAATGCCTCATGGGATGTGTAGTTCCGCAACAGTTGAAGGGCCGTAGTTTGAGGATCCCTGATCTAAAAGAACCAAGAAATACATTATTTCTATCACTGTTGATAAACATTTGCAGCTGAGTTTTTTTTTCTTTTGACAGCTCTGTGCAGAGAAGGCTCTGCACTTGTTACATAGAACTGGGAAAATGCTGTATTAAAGCGGTGTTCCAGAAGCAACTTTTTATTTTTAAAGTCAGCAGCTACAAACACTGTAGCTGCTGACTTTTAATAAGGACACTTACATGTCCAGGGAGCCCGCGATCTCGGCCCCCCAAGACCGATTTGTCCATCAGATTGGGTGCAGGCACCGCCATTCCAACTAAGGGAAACTGACAGTGGAGCCTTCAGGATTCACTGCCTGTTTCCAACTGCGCATGTGCAAGTCGCACGGCGCTTTCTGAATGGCCCTGTCGTCTTCTGGGACACACACAGGTCCCAGAAGGCAGAGGGAGAGAAGAGGAAATGACTTCAGAAAAGGTAAGAAAAAAATAAAATACAAATTATCCAAAATTGAGTGGTGGAGGGGTGGTCTTTCCTTTAAGATAACGTAGTAAATGTGGGTGAAACTCTGCTTTACTATACTATATGTTCTATATATGTTTTCAAAATAATTCAAGAGCTACTTTTTTCAAACATAAGAATTTGTCTGATAAACTCACTAAACTACAGGGTAGATAACATTTAACAAATGTTACTACTGTTATGTGTAATAGTAATTTTGTAGACATTTGTGGGACTATTGATCTTCCAGGTGCCCCTGAAATTGGCTTTGTTAACCCAGTAATGCACCCGTGCCTAGGTTGCTGACTCTTGTTTTAGACTTCCACACTTTGGTTGCTGATGTTAGAATGGAGAATTAAAAATCAAAGGGACACCAAAGGGAGTCTTGTATACTGCTGATAACACTAAAAATAAGCTGAAAATAATTGATGTACCATGTAGAAAACGAAACCTGCCTTATTTCAAGCAAAAACAAATCTGAAATGGAGCCACAATTGTACAGGTTACATCTGGGACCTTATCCATTTGCTCCTATGGGAAATCTTGAATGAACATAACAAGACCTGAGGGCAATTTGTGGCTAGACTTTAACAGAACAAATACACCATGGTCCTTCATAATTAGTTTAAAGGAAGTATAGAAGTCTCAGTAAAGAAAGGTAACCCACCTCACAAATAAACACCAATAGAATCGAGCTCGAGGGTTTTTCTAGATAAAACCTAAAGTGCTTGCAACATTTCTATTCTTATCCATGTATGGTGAAAAGATTCTCTTGCATTAATTCATAATGTGCAAGGATTATGTATTTTATACAAATCTTGTCATCAAATGAACTTAAAGCCCAACTGCAGCCAAAAAATGTTTGTGGAGCGTGGTAGGGCAAAAACATCTGATTTGTTTACTGCTGTCTGTGTCCTATTGGGGAGATTCTCACTCACCTCATGTCCAGTTGACCACATTAGAAGTGAGAAGGTCCTCTCAACAGTATTCGATGTGGCAATAAAAAGCTGGCAGAAGTTTTTACCCTTCTTAATTTTTATTTTTTTAAAGTTACATATCAACCTGTACTCAGTGGCCACACAGAGAGTGACTAACAGTTTCTCTAAATAATACAGAAACAGCAATACAAACCTGACAGAAGATCCAACCAATCAAAAGCTAACTGGTCATTTTGTTGTCAAAAAGCAAAACCTCAGTGGCCAATACCAATAGAGACTTTGCTTTGTGACAACTGAATATAAGGGAATGTGGCTTAGTACTCAGGTTGTGAAGAGGAGCGTAATCTCTTTGCTTTCAGAAAGAAGTTGATGCTATTAAGAGATATTGTACCTAGGACACAGGGTCCTTATCCCAGACACAAAGTAATTGATTTAAGCATTAGCCGTCCACCCCATTGCAGATTTACTGCTACGGGGCAGCTATCCTGTGCAGAATCACATATATACAGTGCCTTGAAAAAGTCATTTCAAAGCCATTGTATCTAATATTTAGGGACTCATTCATGACAGGAATAGTACCACTGGATTGGCGCAGGGCTAATGTGGTGCCCATATTTAAAAAGGGAACAAAGTCTTTACCAAGTAACTATAGACCTGTTAGTTTAACTTCTATAGCTGGGAAGATACTGGAGAGATTAATAAAAGACCACATAGACAAGTTTTTGCTGGGAAAACTATTTAAGCAACAGACATCATGGATTCATGAAAGACAGAAGTTGTCAGACTAACCTGATTTATTTTTATCAAGAGGTAAGTATAACCTTTGACAGAGGCATGGCAGTGGACGTGGTATACCTTGATTTTGCAAAAGAGTTTGATACAGTTCCCCACACACGGCTCGTGTGTAAGGTAAAGTCTACAGGATTGGAAATATCAGTTTGTAAATGGGTAGAAAACTGGCTAAAAGATAGAATTCAGAGAGTTGTGGTTAATGATTCTTACTCTGAATGGTCTAAGTCATGGGTGCTCAACCTGTGGCCCTCCAGCTGTTCCAAAACTACAAGTCCCATGAGGCTTTGCAAGGCTGAACAGTTACAAGCATGACTCCCAAAGGCAAAGGCATGATGGGACCTGTAGTTCTGAAACATCTGGAGGGCCACAGGTTGAGCACCCATGGTCTAAGTTTATCAGTGGTGTACCCCAAGGTTCAGTGCTGGGACCCTTACTTTTTAACATCTTTATAAATGATATTGGGTCTGAGATCAAAAGTAACATTTCTGCCTTTGCAGATGACACCAAGCTATGCAGTGGAATAACGTCCTTGCAGGATGTCTCCAATTTACAAGCCGACCTCAATGCTCTGTCTAATTGGGCGACTAAGTGGCAGATGAGGTTTAATGTTGATAAATGTAAAGTTATGCACTTGGGGGCTAAGAATATGCATGCGTCATATATACTAGGAGGAGTAGAACCGGGGGGGGATCCGTAAAGGAGAAGGATCTGGGGGTTTTGGTAGATCATAAGCTCAATAATGGCATGCAATGTCAAGCTGCGGTTTCTTTCTTGTATTAAGAGAGGTATGGACTCCAGAGATAGAGATATCATTTTGCCCCTGTACAAATCATTAATAAGACCTCATCTGGAATATGCAGTTCAGTTTTGGGCTCCAGTTCTTAAGAAGGATATTGGGGAACTGGAGAAAGTGCAGAGAAGGGCAACCAAACTTATAAGAGGCATTGAGGAGCTCAGCTATGAGGAAAGATTAGAGGAACTGGATTTATTCACTCTTGAGAAGAGGGGATTAACCTCCCTGGCGGTATGATTCTTTCAGATTTTAGGTGCTGAAAGCGGTACCATTATTTGCAAGGAAATTTGGGGTTTTATACTGTAGGCCTGTAATTCTTAGGAATAACTCACTTAAATCTGACCAAACAAGAGTCTAATAGGCATCCTGGGTATGACATTTTTTTAAAAACAAAATTATAAATTATAATATAATAAATAATTATAAATAATTATAACAAATAATAATATAATTATAATAAAAATTATTCAATAATGTAATCAAATCAAAATCACTGAAATTTGCTCAGTTGCAGAATTGTCGCTGTCATTAAATTTAATTTTTTATGACAAATTTCCCCACACGTTGCTATCGCTCAATTCTGCAAGTGATTATAATTTATTATCGCTTTTTTCTAGCTGCCCTAAAACCATTTTTGACATAAAGGGACACTTTTGGTTGCTATGGATAATCTACAGTTTGCAGGGAGAAAGAACAGTTTTTATTATGTAAAAGTACATGTAGGGCACTGGGCAGACCACTAGGGATAAGGGGGGTGTGTATTTTTTACATACAGTACAGTAATCTATAAGATTACAGTGTGCTGCATGTAATGTGTTTGTTTAAGTTTTTTGAATATGGCGCCGTTCTCCGCCCCCGTGCGTCGTAACGTCGCAGGGAACGAAGCTCGGCGGCACACAGAGGCACTGTGTGAATCGAGCGAGCACCCGCTCGCTCACACAGCGTGGATGCATTGCTGGATCCAGGAACAAAGAAAGTAAACCTTGCCTGTGAATTCAGCGAGGCGAGCCCGAGTCTGACTCGGGGTTACCAATTGCAGCATAAAAATGTAACCCCGAGTCAGACTCGAGAATTACGCCAGGGGGGTTAAGGGGGTATATAATCAACATGTACAAATCTATAAGGGGTCCATATAGTGAACTTTGTGTTGAGTTATTCACTTTACGGTCAACACTGAGGACAAGGGGGCACTCTTTACGTCTAGAGGAAAAGAGATTTCACCTCCAAATACGGAAAGGTTTCTTCACAGTAAGAGCTGTGAAAATGTGGAATAGACTCCCTGCAGAGGTGGTTCTGGCCAGCTCAGTAAAGTGCTTTAAGCAAGTCCTGGATACTTTCCTAAATGTACATAATATAACTGGGTACTAACATTTATAGATAAAGTTGATCCGGGGAATATCCGATTGCCTCTCGGGGATCAGGAAGGAATTTTTTCCCCTGCTGTAGCAAATTGAATCATGCTTTGCTGTTTTTTTTGCCTTCCTCTGGATCAACTGTGGGTATAGATTTGGGTATATGTGATTGTACGATACAATTATTATTTTATTTCTTATGGTTGAACTTGATGGACTTGTGTCTTTTTTCAACCTGACTAACTATGCAACTCTGTTAGGTATCTATTTATTCATTCTGCGTAACATCATCTTTCACATTACACAAAAAAATTGGGATACAGTAAGTTTACTGTTTAGTTTTAATTCATGAAAGTGTATTTTTTCCCAAAAAATTGAGTTTGAAAGAATGCTGTGCAAATACAGTGTAACATAAAATACAGCCGCAATTGCCTTTTTATTATTTAGGGTCTCTGCTAAAAAATATATATAATGTTTGGGGGTCCTAAGTAATTTTCTAGCAAAAAATCTGGATTTTATCTTGCAAGCAACAAATGTCAGAAATAGGCTTAGACATGAAAGGCATTAAAGAACCATGAAAAATAAATTTTTCTAAAAATTGTGTATAAATGATAATGTACATTACATGGTGTGTGGCTTATGGGTGAATTTTCAAATACCCTAAAAAATGCTGTATTTCCCTGTAAAAACATGTACTGTGTTAACGACTTAACGACCGCCGCATGTACATATACGTCGGCAGAATGGCACGGACAGGCAGATCAACGTACCTGTACGTGCCTGCCTAGACATGGGTCAGGGGTCCGATCGGGACCCCCCGGTACTTGCGGCGGTCGTTAATTCCGTGGGAGCGATCCGAGATGAGGGGGCGGCTATTCGTTTCTAGCCACCCCCTTGCGATCGCTCCCAGTGAATCACCTGCTTCCTCTGCCTGTGAACTGTAAACACAGGCAGAGGAAGTGATGTCATCCTCCTCGTGTCGGTCTTTTCGACCGGTGCTGAGGAGAGAAGACACCTCGAAGTAAGTTGCACCAACAGCACACTGACACCAATACACACAGGCACACAAATCACCCCCCAGTCACCCCCCGATCACCCCCCCCCAGCCCCCTGTCACAGTGTCACTGATTGCAGTGATCATTTATTTTCTGATCACTGCATTTAGTGTCATTTGTGACAGAAAAAAGTGTTAGGGCAGTTAGCTTTAGGCCCCTTTAGGTCCAGGGTAGCTCCCTACCCCCCTAATAAAGGTTTCAACCCCTTGATCACCGCCCTAGTTAACTCTTTCACCCCCTATTGCCAGTGTCACTAAGCGATCAGTTTTCTGATCGCTGTATTAGTGTCACTGGTGCCGCTAGGTAGCTAGTTTTTTTTTAGGTTCGCCGCCAGGTTTCTATAGCATTAGGTACCCCCATAAATAAAGGTTTTAACCCCTGATTGCCCCTAGAGTTAACCCTTTCACCAGTGATCACCGTATAAGTTTCACTGGTGACGCTGGTTAGCCAGTTAGTTATTTCGTTATTTTAGGTTCGCCGTCAGGTACCCCCATATATTACCTAATAAAGGTTTTAACCCCCTGATTGCCCCCTAGTTAACCCTTTCACCAGTGATCACTGTATACGTGTTACGGTTGACGCTGGTTAGTTAGTTTGCTGTTTATAGCATCAGGGCACCCGCCGTGTCACGTACCTGGTACAGAGCAGAGCTTGACGTGCGGGAGTGGCCACTCTTGCTCCTCTGACTCCGGAACCCCTGGTAGAGTAGACAGGGAGCGCTGGAGTTCAAAGTCGCACTAGCGCCTGGTGAGGATGCTGTGCAGGATCTGCGGTGGTCTCCTGTAAACTCCAGGAAGATGTCGGTGGAGCTGGAACAGCAGGACCGTAGACGGCTGGAACTTGGTGCAGATGACCGGGAACAGCAAGATGACAGGTAGCAGGAGCTTGGTGCAGATCACTGGAGCCGTCAGCAGGAGGAAGGTGCACTGTAGTACCAATGCTGGCAGGTAGCAGGAGCTTGGTGCAGATCACTGGAGCCGTCAGCAGGAGGAAGGTGCACTGTAGTACCAATGCTGGCAGGTAGCAGGAGCTTGGTGCAGATCACTGGAGCAGTCAGCAGGAGGGAGGTGTACTGTAGTACCAATGCTGACAGGTAGCAGGAGCTTGGTGCTGATCACTGGTGCAGTCAGCAGGAAGGAGGTGTACTGTAGTACTGGTGCAGGCAAGGTCAGGCAGGCCGGGTCGGACACAGGCGGATGGATCAGATTCACGGAGAGAGCAGCAGCGGAGGTCAGGGTTCAAGCCGGATCAGCAACAGGCGGACAGCAACCAGTTAGAAGGATAAGGCAGAGGCAACGTCAGACAAGCCAGAGGTCAGGGCAGGCGGAGGTCAGCAGGGTCAGGGACAAGCCGGGTACACAGGAACAGAAGTCAATCAGGTAACGGGTATCGGGTGGTTAACAGGAACGCTGAAGACCGAGCAGCAAGAGGCTAAGGGATGAGCCCCATTAAATAGCCTAAACTGGTGCCAAAATGGCGTCAGCACGTGCCCGCGCGCCGCTGCCACGATTGCGCGTGCCCGCCGATGTGCCGCGAATGCGCGCTCCCGGCGCACCCGTGCGCGCCGCTAGCGCCACCTGGTGGTCGACCACGTCCATGACACGCCGTATATAATCCAATAAAGGTTTAACCCCCTGATCGCCCGGCGGGTGGGTGATATCAATTAAATTTTAGCGTCAGTCAGGGTCTGCGTCGCCCCAGGCAGCGTTAGGTTAGTGCCAGTAACGCTTACACCCATGCGCAAAGCATACACCCTCCTTAGTGGTATAGTATCTGAACGGATTGATACCTGATCTGATCAGATCTATACTAGCGTACCCAGCAGTTTAGGGTACCCAAAAACACATTGTTAGCAGAATCAGCCCAGATACCCGCTAGCACCTGCGTTTTGCCCCTCCGCCCAGCCCAGCCCAACCCACCCAAGTGCATTATCGATCGATCACTGTCACTTACAAAACACAACACACATAACTGCAGCATTCGCAGAGACAGGCCTGATCCCTGCGATCGCTAAGTTTTTTTTGGAAGCGTTTTCTAAGTAAAAAAAAAAAAATTGTTGTCGTTTTATTGTTCTCTACCTCTCTATTCTCTCTCTATTCTTCTGCTCTTTTTTTTACTGCATTCTATTCTGCAAAGTTTTATTGGTATTATGTTTTTTAATGCTTTCTTTTCAGGTATATAATTTACTTTACTGTTTTCAGGTACGCCATTCAGCTGTTGCACAGACTTATTTATCTTGACAGCAACAGCGTTTGCTCCCACGATATATAAAGCCGTGACTCCAGTGCTGTAGGAGCATGGGGCCATTAGGTGCGATTTTGCTCCTAATGCCGCGTACATACGGTTGACATTCCTTTTCCCGTGGAAAAGTCTGACCGTGTGTACGCGGCATAACTTTTTTGCGGGAGGATGCCCTCATGCTTGGGCATATATAAATGGCGCATGTATGCCCATCATTAGAAGTGGGTGGATGAAGGGAGGTATTCTAATGGTGGGCATACCCAACGATCAATCTTTTTTTTTTGTTTAGCCAACAGGCTGCATGAAAAAAAAGATTACAATACATTTCCAACAAGAACCATCAACGTATGGTATGTTGCTGGACTTTGAATGCTTATACCAGAATGATGCCTGCGGGTTTAGGTATCATCTTGGTATCATTCTTTTCAGCCAGCGGTCGGCTTTCATGTAAATGCAGTCTTAGCGGGTAATTAGCCTCTAGACTTCTTTTACATTCAGTGGGAGGGAATGTCCCCCCCCCCGAATATAAACAGCGCCATTGGGAAATTAGGAAAGCATTTTATCATACCGAGCTTGGTGTGGTCAGATGCTTTGAGGGCAGAGCAAAGATCTAGGGTCTAATAGACCCCATTTTTTTTAAAAAAAGAGTACCTGTCACTAACTATTGCTATCATAAGGGATATTAACATTCCCTGAGATAACAATAAAAATGGTAAAAAATAAATAAAATGGAAGGAACAGTTTACAAATAAAATAAAAAATGCTAAAAAAAAAAAAAAAGCGTTTGAAAAACAGCTGCGCAAATACTGTGTGGGAAAAAAAACTGCAACACCCACCATTTTAATCTGTAGGGCCTTTGCTTTAAAAAAAATATATATATAATGTTTGGGGGTTCAACTTAACTTTCTTGAAAAAAAAAAATGTTTTTATGTAAACAAACAGTGTCAGAAAGGGCTTTGTCTTCAAGTGGTTAGAAGAGTGGGTGATGTGCGACATAGGCTTCTAAATGTTGTGCATAAAATGCCAGGACAATTCAAAACCCCCCAAATGACCCCATAGCTTGGGGTGTCTACTTTCCAAAATGGGGTCATTTGGGGGGGGGGGGTCTTTCATGCTTTTTTGGCATTTTATGGCCTTCGAAACTGTGATAAGTAGTGAGGAGTGAAATCAAAAATGTATGCCCTTAGAAATCTTGAAGGCAGTGCTTGGTTTTCGGGGTCCCATACGTGGCTAGGCTCCCAAAAAGTCCCACACATGTGGTATCCCCGTACTCAGGAGAAGCAGCAGAATGTATTTTGGGGTGCAATTCCACATATAACCATGGCATGTGTGAGCAATATATCATTTAGTGACAACTTTTTTTTTTTTTTTCATTATTCAATCACTTGGGACAAAAAAAAAAATATTCAATGGACTTAACATGCCTCTCAGCAGTTTCCTTGGGGTGTCTACTTTCCAAAATGGGGTCATTTGGGGGAGTTTTGTACTGCCCTGACATTTTAGCACCTCAAGAAATTAGTCATAAAATAAAGCTGTGTAAATTCCAGAAAATGTACCCTAGTTTGTAGACGCTATGGGCCAGATTCACAGAGCGATTACGCCGGCGTAACAGGAGATGCGCGGCGTAAGTCTAATTGTGCGCATGCGTTTCGATGCACGGCATCCCCAAAACGAGATACGCAAGAAATCAAATTTTTTTTGTCCAGCGTAATTTCGTTAGACAGGCGCATCCGTCCGTGCAAAACTGCGCTAGACAAACCATTGATTTGCTAGTCAAATATGCTAATGAGGGACTTACGGGGATCCACAAAAGAACGTTGGGGCAGCGCAGGCTACGCGGTGTGCGCAACAGCAAAATGTCCTGTCTAAAATTAGACCATATAAAAGCTGGTCTAAAAAAAGAAAAATCGTCTACATGTCAGATAAAGCAACACTGTTAGTGAGGAGCTCAGCAGTCACACATGTTGCACAACAATCTGTATGCCAACATGCCAGGGGCATCGTCGCGCATAGCTATACTACTGACTTTAGATGAGCAAAGAAGGAGGAGGGCACTGAGGAGGGCACAGGATTTTTTTTTTTTTAACTTTTTTTTTGCTTATATAAACTTTACCATTTAATCTAATCTAATACAATATTCTTATCTGATACAAGCCCCTCACTCTTCACTTGATATATCACACATGCATAGACATCTATGGCATGAGTGATTCTGAGGTGTATCGCATCTTCAGATTCACCCCTCATGCCATCATGGAATTAACCACAACCCTGCAGGAGGACATCAGCAGCCCAACACATGACACTACCCATGACACCCATGACAGCCATGACAGCTACATATACAATCAGAGCCTCATCCCCACAGATTTCGAACAGAACATGTATGGGGACAGCTGGCTGGTTGGTGAGTGACATGGGTGGCAGGCATGACTGTTCCCCCCCATGATGCACACATCACAAGGGGCACATGCACGACTAACATCCTCCTGTCTTTTCCCTTCAAGGTGACTCTGCATATGCACTGGGACCCCATCTCATGACCCCATCTCATGCCAGCTCACATTATGCATCTTTGCACGTTAAACACACACATTAATCATGGCACAATGAGAATGCATGCATGCACACCACTGTGGTCCCTAGCACAGACACATCACATCCTCATCACATTGGATTGGCAGAAGCCCACCATGCAGGACTTGTGAGCAGCAACGCCACGCCAAGGCTCCAATTATGTCACTGTACATTCATACACCATTCACACAGACCTGGGTTTCACTTCTCCACCACAAATGAGGGTGACACCCCTTTTCCCGCAGGAATGTCACCCCCACATTCCAAAATCATACACAAACAGAACCAAAAAAAAAAAAATGACGAGCAAAAATAAAAAATGCCCAGCAAAAATATAATTTAAACAAAATTACATAAAAGACAAAAATCACTCTGCAAAACAGTCCCCAAATATCTCAAAGACACGTCACAAACAAACAAATGCTAATAAACAACAGAACAAAAGCACCTTGCTGTATAGGAATGGATACAAAGGGATGTACTTTTGCAAAGGAAGTGCGTTTGTGTCTGTCTATTTATGCTGTCTGCGTAGTTCACTAAGTTGCCCTAGTCCACTTCCAATTTCACTGATTGCGCCGTTCCTGAGTTGTGAGCATGCGTACAGAGGTGCTGACCATGGTCTGCTTCAAGCGCGCATGCGCGAGCCGGCCGGCCCTTCATTTGCATGGGGTCACGGCTCATTTCAATGTAACACGCCCACGTCCTTCCCAATTATAGTATTACTCCGCCTTACGCCTCTGAAATAACGTTACGCATGCGCAATTTTTTGCGTAAAAGTGACGAGAATAGGGTGATTGCGCGGCTACATTTCGCAAGTCTAACGTAAAGGCGGTGTGCTACGACGGTCCAATAATGCGCAGATGTACCTGAATCTGGCCCAATAACTTTTGCGAAAACCAATAAATATACGCTTATTGCGATTTTTTTTACTAAAGACATGTGGCTGAATACATTTTGACCTAAATGTTTGACTAAAATTTAGTTTATTTGATTTTTCTTCTAACAAAAAGTAGAAAATATTTTTTTTCTAATTTGTCAGTCTTTTTCCATTTATATCACAAAAAAAAAATCGCAGAGGCAATCAAATACCATAAAAAGAAAGCTCTATTTGTGGGAAGAAAAGGACGCAAATTTCGTTTCGGTACAATATTGCATGACCGCACAATTACCAGTTAAAGCAGCGCAGTTCCAAATGGTAAAAACACCTTTGGTCCTTTAGCTGCATATTGGTCAGGGGCTTAAGTGGTTAATTAATTAATTATGTTAATGTAATTACTTGCAGCATCAATGCTATATATATATATATATATATATATATATATATATATATATATATATATATATATGTGAAATACTGTAAGTAAGCTGCCATTCAGGACAATGCTGGCCACTGTTATTACCTGATCACTGGCTGTGACCTCACATAGACTTGATGGAGCGCAGCTCCTTATCACTGGCATTTCATTTTTCAAAGAGGGGAAAATAGATAGGAAGTGAGAAAATGAATCTGGATTCCAAGAACTTGGCTGGCTAAAGGGGATCAAATATTGTCTGATGTAACAGTGCAAATATTCTCCACAGGCTCAGAAAACGAAGGAAGCAAAGGTCCTTAATCAAGGGCCAAGAGCCCAAGAGAATCTAGTTATTCTATCAGCACAATACATCTGCAACCTATTTATTTCTATCTGGGTTTGTTCTGCAATGATGCAAGTGAATGTCTTTTTTGACCTTATAAACTCATATAAAAAACTCTACATTAGAACAAGTAAAGGCAACAGAAATACAATAATCTTCATACATACATGTACATTACTGTATGTGAAATTGTAAGGACTAGGGTTGTCCCGATCCCACTTTTTTAGGACTGAGTACAAGTACCGATACTTTTTTTTCATGTACTCGCCGATACCGAATACCGATACTTTTTTTTAAATGTCATGTGACAGTTTTCAAATCACAATACAGACTAAGGATATTTTCTTTAGAATTATGAAGAACTCTAACTCAAGACATTATAAAAGAGTAAAAATGAATAAAAAAATGTATTTTCTTGTCACGCAGTAGTAAAAAACTCAAAGAATTTTCACAGAACATGTTGATAAATACAAAAAAAGGATTCTCTTTAGGCATCGGGAGCATTTGCACGAGTACAAGTACTCCCGCAAATACTCGGTATCGGTCCCGATACCGATACTAGTATCGGTATCTGGACAACCCTAGTAAGGACCAATCTTTGGCCTATTTTAAATTGCAGGTTTAAATATTCTAACCTTGATTTTAAAAACCCTTAAGCTAATAAAATATAAATGGCACTTCTGCAGCTAGAAGGAAGATAATGACATAGGAAGACAGGATTCCTGCATATTGAGATACTGACATCAAAGTATAATCTTTGCTGATCTCTATTGCTATTCTGGGTTTTCTGCCTCATATTTTATCATGGAAATCACTGGAAAAAACTGTTAATATTCCACTGGACAAGTTACTAGGCAACCCAGTGTCTCTCTAAAGAGCATCTTTTGTTAAAGTGGAACCTTATGTAAAATAAATAAAAATAAGCGAACAGGCAGGATATTTAATGCAGAAGAGACTTTCTTTGTCTCTTCTGCTTTAAAGTGATATTAAAGGCTTGTTTTTTTGTTTGTTTTTTAAGTAACAAACATGTCATACTTACTCTGTGCAGTTGGTTTTGCACAGAGCAGCCCCGATCCTCCTTTTCTTGGGTCCCTCGCTGGCACTCCTGGCTCCTCCCTTTTTCCTAGTGCCCCCACACATACAAACAATTTGGGAGCCAATTTCTGTCTCAGCCAATGAGAAGAGAAAGCAGGGCCTGGACAACGGGTGGGCGGGAGGAGAACTTGCCCTGGGTGCAATGCTTTACTGTGGGCACAGGAGGACCTTAATTCTGTTACAAGGCTGACAGAATTAGTGATAGCGGCAGTGATTTTGACAAGTGAGTGACTGCTGGGGAGCTTGCACATCATGAACGGGGGGCTGGGTAGCGCAATTTGGAATCTATGCCCTTGTCCTGGTACTGAGGGAGAGTCAAGCCTCTTGTGCAACATTGCTGGATCGAGATGGGGCCCAGGAAATAATAGGGAGGCTAAGGGGGTCTGCTGCACACATAAGTTTTTTTTTTATCTGATTGCACAGAACAGAATGCATTCAGATAAAAAACTTCTGCTTTTACAACCACTTTAAAGTTACCTAGCTGCCTCTCTGCCCCTGTACAGTAAGCTGTGCACAAGCAGCTCACTGTAGAAATTCAGCAATCCCGCTGACTGCAATCCCGCGTATGTGCAGTAGTCATGTCATTATGGCCCGATCAATGAAAGTGGCCGTTAATCAATACCAGGAAGCTGGCCACTTGAAGATGTCAGTGGCTGGTGGGGAGCTCCAGCCAAGGTGAGTATAGTTCCATACTAATAGCTGTTTTACAAAAAACAAAAACAAAGCATGATGCCGTATATCTCTACAATACATGAAAAAGTGCACAATGGCTCTCCTGGGCAAAATACTGTATATATAAGGGTTTCCCTTTAAGAGCCGCCAGAGGGCGCATGGCCGGCGGTTACGATCTCCACCAAAAGAAAGCTCTATTTGTGGGAAAAAAAGGATGCAAATTTTGTTTGGGTACAGCGTCGCATGTGCCATATTGTAAAAAGTCCTCTGGTAAAGAAGGGGGTAAAATCTTCTGGGGCTGAAGTGGTTAATAAACTGTTTGGACTAACCCCCTCTAGGAGCTAGGAACTATGTACCAACTATGAATTTATGTTGCTACAATATCTAGTGGATCTTTGGTGGTATTATCAAAGGAATATAAAACCACGATATGGCTAAAAAATGCAGGTGCTTTCTGTTCCATCTCGTGGAATGAAGATGGCACTGCACAATTTATTTTTTAAATATACTAAACAATAAAAATTATGTTGCCCCTTACAAAAAAGAACTATAGGATTAAAAAAGATTGGAACACCATCACAATTAATAGTTTGAGATATAATAATTCAAATCAATATCCACATTGATACCTGCGGGATTGAGAGCTGCTTTCAATCAACCAATGGATGAGCCGGGAAGACGGCCGAGAAGCCTGCTCGTTACGGCACGGGACTTTCGAGGGGTCAGGTAAGTAATCGGGCGGGGGGTGCTAATACTCAGATGTTTTTTCACCTTAATGCATAGAATGCATTAAGGTGAAAAAACCTTTACCTTTACAACCCCCTTAATAGTAGACAATATGTATGATACAGAATTATGAAAAATAAAGTAAATCACATGGTAAATAAGAATAACATGATAGACATTATTGCACATAATAGATAATGAACCAGCACCATACCCAATAGATAGAAAAACATAAAGAATATTAAAATTACTTGATTGATTAAGACAAGTAAAACCCATAGTAAACACATAATTGCTGTGGGATAGCATCAAAAAAGAATTCTTGATGCGTTTGATTCTGATGATAATATATATGAGGCACTGGGAGGTGAAGGGCAATGCAGATGACAGTAGGGCCAAGAGAACAGGAATAGGAGAACATCACCTGAGATGGATAACCCCCTTGACAGGTCTGTAGTGATAGGTATGAGCCTATATTTTTTATCTTTGTTTGATTCATTCTACCCAAGTGTTGTGTTTCATATAAAGTCCCATTCTCGCTTTACCCCCCCCCCCCCCCACTTATCAAATAATAGGAATAGAGACCTGTGTACTGTACAGTCATGGTCTCACATAAAGTCCCAACAATTTCTTTGTTTTACAACTTTATGTCTCATATTACCTCCTCGCCAATGCGGTTCAACCCTATGTATTCCACAAAAAAAGGCCAGACTGGGATCGCTATTGTGATGGGTTTTAAAATGGTTTGATAAACTGTGTTTTGGGAACCCCTTCTTTGTTATTCAGATGTTTATTGATTCTAGTCCCTAGTTTTCTGGTCATGCATCCCACATACTGAAGACATAAGATAATTCACATGAGTGGAATCACAAGAAATAAATGTATACATTTTATATTCTTTCCCAGTACAATGGGATTTGAAGATTTCTATTTTCCTACTCTTAATTTTAGTTGGCCTATAGGCTTTACACCTTTTGCAATGGTAGAACCCAGTAGTATCTAAAAAGGTACCTATCTTTTTAGTTGGGTTATAAATATTCAGGGAGATTTTATTCCTTAAAGTCAGTGCCCTCCGGTAGATAAATGTGGAATATTTAGGGACAAAACCAGCTAACGTCTTATCCCTCAATAAAATAAGCCAATGTTTTTTTTAACAATGGGCTCAAGTGATTTATAATCTCTATTAAAATCTGTCAAAAGGCTATATTGTTGGTGTGTTTATTTATTCTTTTTGGTTTATCCTCCAATAGGCACTGTCGATTCATGTTTTGAACTTGAGCCTGGATGGGTACTAATATGTTATCTGGTAGCCCTTTTCTTTGAACCTGTTTACCACAAGTTCGAATTGTTGGACATAGTTTTCCATATTAATGCAATTGTGTCAAATACGCATAAGCTGTCCCTTAGGGATGACCCCCAGCCATTCCGCCTGTCTCTTTAGAAAAAAATCATTAAAGTGTTACTAAACCCACAACAGTAATATCAGTCTTTATATGCAGTAAAGCATACTTATTATACTTACTGTGGAACCTAAGGGATTAATCCTCTGCATTGTGTAAAAAGTCTGTTCGATCCTTTCTTCTCTGATCCTTCCCTCCTTCCACTGACTCCTAAGAATTTCCTGATGACACAAAGTCTATGGAGTCAAGCTGCACATGCTCAGTTTGGTGTGTATTGAGAGAGTTTATTTGGGGGGGGGGGGGGGGGTAGTGCATGTGGGCCAATCAGCACTATCTAGATAGAGGCTCAGGGATCTTGCAGTCTCATTAGTCAGTCAGAAAACTCTTCCTACAAGCTTTAACCAGTGCTTGGCTGAACACTGATAAAAGTCACAAGACTGCTCTAACTGCTGATGAGAAAAGGTATTTAGCAGTTTGTATTTACTAAAATAATTGCATTTCCATGTTCTCTGTACTGTGGGGGAGACCAGATATAGTGAATGCAGCATCCTGGGTTTAAAAAACACTTTACGTTTTATCACCGAATGGTCCAAACCAGAGATTAAAAAGACCTTACTATTTGAAAAGCGTTACTATATTTTAAATGTTGTTATCGTTCTGTCTGCATAGTCAAAAAAATAGAGAAATCAAGATGGACTTTCGAGGTGCCAACAATGAACTAACAATATAAAAACGATACATTTTTAATGTTACAACATCCATATAATCACATTCTGTAATAAAAATAAAAAGGACCATATGGTCCTTTTTATTTTATATTACTGTGCTTTTTTTTTTATGTTTTAATAGTCTTTATTTTTGCCCGATTAGTCCTCCACCATTAGGAGGCCCTATGTGGTTGGCTGTGGTTTCGGTTCCTGGTCTGTTGGCAGGTATTTGGTGACCAACTGGAGCAGTCCAGTGGCTAGGGCAGCATATTTTGTGTGGATGGGGCTCTCCTCCTGCCCCTACTGTCCCGGGCATCTGGCACTCTATGTCCTGCAGCTTGTCTTCTTTTAAGATGGCGGCGGCAGTTATTGGAGTTATTGCGCATACGCAGACAGCCATCTTGCACATTTGCAATATAGCCACGGTTTCTGGGCTAGGAGACATTGCACATCGGCTGGGGAATTGGCGTTGGGTGGTCTCATGCTCTCGGAGGGAGAATCTAAAGCCTCGTACACACGATCAGTCCATCTGATGAGAATGGTCTGAAGGACTATTGTCATCGGTTAACTGATGAAGCTGACTGATGGTCAGTCATGCCTACACACCATCGGTTAAAAAAACGATCGTGTCAGAACTCGGTGACGTAAAACACAGCGACATGCTAAAAAAAATGTTCAATGCTTCCAAGCATGCATCGACTTGATTCTGAGCATGCGTATGTAGCACCCCCTCCCCTATTTGGCTGGGCGTTACGCTAAATTTAGTGGGGAATGGGAGAGTTAAGTTGCTCCCACTCATAAATTGGTTAAGTTTAGGCTACTGTCAGATTGGAACTGCTTTCTAGGCCAGTCTGCATGCTAGGGGAGGTGTTTTTACCCCTGGGTGATAGTTGGCGCTGGAAGGGGTTCTGACAGACCCACTTTCTCCCAGCAGCCAATCAGAGGAGGATTTTCCCTCTAGACATGCTGGCGGGAGAGTATATCTGTGGCAGACGCCTGAGAGAAGGGTGCGACGTTCTACACGGGGCCCGCGTTCCAGGTGCGGCATCCACCTTCAGGGTGCGCGCATCCATGGGCCCCGCCACCGAGGCCTGCCTGGCCGAAGCTACGCACCAAGCGGAGCTTCACCCTGACATCGAAAGGGGCCCCAGCATCTTCCTGGGTCCCAGTTTCTAAGCTGGGAGCTGCACGGTGGGGGATTGGCTCAGGAGACCCAAAGGCAGAGGTTGTCCGCGAGGCCTAGGCAAACCACTGGGGATCCGGTCATCACTACATGACAGGTACACTTCAACTGTCCTCTGATGACCCTAGAGAAGTGACTTACTGGGAGGATCTATTAGTTCTACCCCTTTGAAAAGTATGGAAATTCCTCAGGCCTGTGGCAGAGGCCCTAATTCCTCCCAGTGACTATTTCAAGTGACCTTTCGGCTGCCAGGCCCAAGTTAAATGCCTGTCTGGGGCACTTTACCCACTCCGGCGGGAGTGGCGACGATTAAGTGTGACTGTACTGAGACCAAGCTGCTCTCTATAATATCCAAGGCCTGATACTGCAGTTTTCTTCCGCTCAACAAACTTTCTCTATAGTGTGCCATGTTGATGTTGGCCATGTTGGGCCTTGAAATAAAACTTTGAAAATGCACTCTGATGTCTGGACACTCGCTTTATTCACTTTCCACATGTATTCACCCCTAGACAAGTATAATTGGTAACTTAATACGCCGACCCCGAAATCAACCAGCGGCTCCTTCGGGGGTGAGCGCTACACGTGGATTTAAAGCAAGTTGGCTTTTTTTCAACTGCTGGTTAAATAATCTATGGGGCCCACACACGATCGGTTTTGACCAATGAAAACGATCCATCAGACCGTTGTCCTCTGTTTAACCTATCGTGTGTACGAGGCCTTAGGCAACAACACTCATTGCTTTACCTCTTGTGGAGGCACAGTGGCATTGGACACTGTTCATACATGGGCATTTATGTAGGCTTTAATACAGGCTAAAATGAGTGACTTGTTTTGTGGCTGTAAATTGGCTGCATTTTTTTTAACAGTCCTTTTTTTCTTCTTTTATTATTTATAGATCCATATCCATTTTGGCTGCTGCAGTCTATTCTTTGTGACTTTCGCTGTCTCAAAAGTCCATCTTACTTTCTCTAAATTTTTGACTACATAAACAACATGTTGGTGCCTTTGGCAGTCCCGTGGTATATCAAACTCTAATTTCTGTCTTCTTAATTGGGGACTTAAATGACTGACCCCAGGGATGACGACTAAGGCCTCGTACACACGACTGAGGAACTTGTCGGGCGAAACACATAGCTTTCTTCGTCGAGTTCCTTGTTAGGCTTGTCGAGGAACTCGACAAGCTTGCTTTGCGTACACAGGTTAAAGACCAAATCTCCTCATTCTCAAACGCGGTGACTTCAACACAAACAACGGCAGGGGCTGCTTTTGCTAATCTCATGTTACTGTGTGTTAGGAAAAAGTTTGGTAAGAGTCATTTGCACTTTTCAGTCTGTTACAGCATGACAAATGTGCTATTTCCATTACAAACGCTACTTTTACCGAAGGTGCACGGGTTTCTTAGCATACACACATTCGAGTTTCTCGTCGAAAAGCAGCCTGACGAGGAACACGACAAGCCAATTTGGACTCCCGTCGAGGAAAAATAGAACTTGCTCTCTTTTTGCTCGTCGAGTTCCTCGACAGTTTCCTTGATGAAAAACGTACACACGACCGGTTTCCTCGGCAAAAAAGCTCTCCCACCGAGTTTCTTGATGGATTCTGCCGAGGAAACCGGTCGTGTGTACGAGGCCTATCAGTTGCTGGCACCTAGATTGTGTACATACACAACCTTAATCAGTATCCCAAAGTATTAAAGATAACAAAACAAATTTTTGAACTGTAGGTAAGAATACAGGCTTTCTTTATCCTGTGTGTTTTTACTGCAAGTAGTATTGCCTTGCTATAAATAACCTGACAAACTTACCACTGCATCTTTGCTTCTGACAGCTGAAGCTGTCAAAGGTTAGTGAGGAGACAAGTTGGCTGACAGAAGCTTGGGATTTGGTATTGACCTTGGAAGTGAAGTGAATTTTAATAAATATCTTTGGTAGTCTGAATATGTTGTAAGCCAAGAATAATAAAGAATTTTTATATGGGCCATGAGGAAAAAAAATAAACCAATGAAAAGTTTTCCAATTCTTTGTGTCCTGGTGTCAAATGCATTTGTTTCAACCCAATATACGTGCTTGGAAATAAGGTACTCATAGAAAAAATAAGGGTGGGATCTTCTGACTGTCCTATGAGACTGCCAGACCCCTGATTCTCTTGCCGCGTACACACGATCACTTTTTGTGATGAAAAAAAACGAGGTTTTATATGACGAAACAAAACAACGTTTTTCAAACTTCATTTTCCAAAACGACGTTGCATACACACCATCGTTTTTCCAAAATGCTCTAGCAAAGCGTGGTGACGTACACCACGTTCGACGGCACTCTGTTCCATTGAAGCTCCATCTCATAACTTGCTTCTGAGCATGCGCGGGTTTAAAAACGTTGTTTTCAACATCGTTTTTCCCACACACGGTAACTTTTTATGACACAAAAAATGACATTTTAAAAAACCACACAAAAAATTCAAGCATGTTCGAAAAAAATTTTGGTCGTTTTTTTGAAGACATAAAACGACGTTTTGCCCACACATGATCATTTTAAATGACGTTTTTTAAAACATCGTTTTTTTTCATCACAAAAAGTGATCGTGTGTACGCGGCATCTGTCTTGACAGTGCTGATTGTCCATGTGCTGATTACATGTACTCTCATAAGAAAAAAAAAAACCTCTCTAGCAATAAACACTAAACTGAGCATGGGCAGCCTGACTCCATAGACTTTGGGCCAGATTCAGAAAGAGTTATGCTGGCGTATCAGTGATATGCCGGCATAACTCACACTTTGCGCTGGCTTATCTGTTTTTCTGTATGCAGAAAACAAGATAAGCTGGTTTGCAGCAAAGATCTGACAGGCGTAATTGTATTACACCAGGTGTGCCCAACCTTTTGAAGAGCGAGGGCCACTTAAGCAACTTGGTAACCAGTCACGGGCCACAATGATCGGAGCAGGCAGATGACAAGTCACGCTATTCGATCCGACCTGCCCAGATGGAAGGGGACAAATTCCCTTCTTTTTTTTTAGAGGATCGGATTGGAGGTAGGCGGGCTTAAATGGATTTAAGGGTCCCTCTACCACCAGCTTCATTCACAACACTGATGCTGTGTGGTATGACGGTTCGGCAACCTGCGATTTGGACTTGCCATTCCAGAGCGAGAAGTCGAGGGCCACATCAGAGGGCTCCGCGGGCCACATGTGGCCCCCGGGCCACTGCTTGGCCACCCCTGTATTACACAGTCGGATCTTAGCTGCAATTTTAAAATGGCTGCTGGGGGCGTTCTCGCTGATTTACGCCGAGAATATGTAAATCAGCGAGATACGTCAATTCACGAACGTACGCGGGCCCGACGCAGTCACTTTACGCCGTTTACGTAAGGGTTTTTCTTTCTCGTACATCACGGGACACAGAGCGGCATATTCATTACTATGTGGGTTATATGGAGTACCTTCAGGTGTGGACACTGGCAATCTTCAAACAGGAAGTCCCCTCCCTATATAACCCCCTCCCCTAGAGGGAGTCCCTCAGTTTTTTCGCCAGTGTCTTAGGTGTTGGTCACGGAATAGCTTTGCTCCACATCCTTTGGGATTAAGGGCGGGCTAACCGGATCTGTCCAAGGAGCCTCAGTGCCAAAGTGGACAGTACCCGGGCCCCAAACCGTGGGGTTTTGCCTATAATGCTCCTCTTTGGAGGGCTGGACCCTGGGCCCAGGACTTGGAGTTTGCAAAAACCATAAGGTTCCTGTTTTGCCAGGGTGCTATATAGGTC
The DNA here is from genome assembly GCA_029574335.1 of Rana kukunoris. NCBI lineage: Eukaryota > Metazoa > Chordata > Amphibia > Anura > Ranidae > Rana > Rana kukunoris. The sequence goes on along the minus strand of CM056053.1, from coordinate 325,108,391 downwards.
CAGGACAGTGGGTACCTTCATAGGACCCCAGGGCCTGAAGGTCTACTACGCTACCCACGGAGATGGGAGAAGACTGGATCAGTTTGCTGGTCAAACATCCTGCAGCATGGAGCAGGTAAGGGGGAGCCTGCGGGACTTGGTTCGACAGCAGGCTCCCCGGGGTAACCTAAAAGGGGGGATAGCCTGAGTATGCTCTGCATGGGCAACTGTGATCACTATGTCTTAGAGACAGGATGACACCCTTTCTCCCCCCATCACTAGGCCCCCCTGTCTAAAGTGTGTTGCTAGCTAACCTGCTGTTGCTTCCTAGAGGCTAGTAAAGGATCCTTAGGGGCCTTAAAAGAGTCCTACCTGGCCGGGAGTTTTGAATCTGCCGCCGTTTCTGCGCCATGGATCTCCAGCAGCGCGGCTCCTCCATGTTCTTCCTGTTTCCGGGTACGCGCGCGCGCGCGTGCACGCGCGCGTCTTATTGACGAATTTTCGCGCCATCCAGACAGGAGGGCGGGGGGGGGGCGGGCCTGCGGCGTCATACAGGGGCGCGCCCTTCTGCTGTTATAGACAGCAGGCCTTGTCAGGGCTCAGTCTGTGGCTGATTGTTTCAAGAGAGGACGCAGGGCGGCAGAACAGTGACTCCCGGTGGCGGGAAAGGGGTAGTACATGTGGACTTTGTCCCAATGTCTATTGTTAAGCCAAAGAATCCCCCTTATTTGACAGCAGGTTGGAGGCTGGCAAACTTAAGTTAGGGGCATTGTGTATGGTCATAGAAAATATATAATTATTTAAAAAAAAAAAAAAAAAAAAAAAAAAAAAGACCAACATACGGGCCCATCAGTTTGTGGGGACACTAGTAATCTACTTTCCCCTAAACTCTGGAATTGTACTCCTGGCCACTACAGTCTGTTGTGTGGGCGGAGTCCCTCGATTTTGTATTATGGCTTCCAAGGGTTCGGGGTCAAAGGGTACAAAAAAGACCAAAAAACAAAGGGTTCCCTTTCTGATTCTGATATGCCGATTCTTTCCCCGCAGCTTATTAATTTAAGAAGCGCCTTGGATGAGCCATTAGGGGGATCTGGTGCGGAGGCTGGCCCAGATCAGCCCAGCCCTGTGTTTATCACAGAGGAGATGCTAGCCGTATCCCTAGGGGGGCTAGAAGAGAGAATAGCAGCATTGATCGCTAGAGCTATTCCTGGTAAGAAACGGGTTAGATCCCCATCACCAGGGAGTGTATCCTCAGATGCTGAGATTCTCTCTCCGGAGGAATTAGAATCACAGGAGGATCAACTGGACCTGAACCGAGAGGGTTCAGGGATTGAGGGGTCTACCTCTGAGGAACCATTTTCAGACTCCCAGACGGAAAGACTGTGGGTACAGTCTTTGACGGACATGGTCCGCTCGGCATTTAGTTTGCCATTACCAGAACCTCAGGTTCCTCCGGTATCCTCTCTGGGCTCTTTGAGAGCCCCGTTAAGCAACGCAGTTTTTCCGGTCCATCCTCTCTTGGAGGAATTGATCTTTCGGGATTGGGTACGGCCGGACAGGGTTTTTCTGCCACCGAAAAGATTTGCGGTCATTTATCCCATGGAGGAAAAATTCTCCAAGAGATGGAAGCTCCCAGTAGTGGATGCAGCCATCTCATGTGTGAATAAATCACTAACTTGCCCGGTGGAAAATATACATATGTTTAGAGATCCGGTTGATAAAAGATTAGAAACACTTTTAAAAGCATCCTTTGCTACGGCAGGAGCAGTGGTGCAGCCAGCGGTAGCTGCAATTGGAGTTTGTCAGGCATTAAAAGACCAGACAAAAGAGATGTTAAAAGACATGCCTACCCAACAAGCAGAAGAGTTTGCTGACATTCCCAGAGTTCTGTGTTTTGCGGTAGATGCTATAAAAGATTCCATCCAGCAGGCTTCTCGTTTATCACTATGTTTGGTACACATGAGAAGGCTCTTATGGTTGAAGAACTGGGCGGCAGAACCCCCATGCAAAAAGCTTCTGGCAGGATTTCCCTTCCATGGAGGGCGACTCTTCGGAGAGGATCTGGATAAATATATCAAATGGCAAGAGTACCCTTTTACCGGTCAAAAAGACATTCCGGGCTCCTACATTTAAAAGGCAGCTTTTTCCTGTCTCGGGGCCCTCTAATTCCAGGCAGTATCGACGGCCGCCTGCGCGATCCAACGGTAACAGTAGATCGCAGGGACAAACCCCTGGGGGTAAGAAGCCGTGGTATCGCAAGCCGTCAAAGGCAGCCCCTAAGTCTGCCTTATGAAGGGGCGCCCCCACTCTCACGGGTGGGGGGAAGGCTTCGTCTCTTCTCAGAAGTTTGGGAAGCCAAGATCCCCGACAAATGGGTCCGGGCATCTGTAACCACAGGTTACAGACTGGAATTTCTGAGGTATCCTCCGCCTCATTTTCAAGAATCAAGGCTACCAAGGGATCCAGCAAGGAAGGCCTCAATGCTGGCAGCCTTGGATCACCTGCTTTGCCAGGACGTAATTTTAGAAGTGCCAGCCCAAGAGCAAGGCCTAGGTTTCTATTCCAATCTCTTTGTCATACCAAAGCCCAACGGCGATGTCAGGCCAATTTTGGACCTAAAGAGGTTAAACGGTTATCTAAGGGTGCGGTCCTTCCGGATGGAATCCATCCGGTCAGCAGCCGCCGCGCTTCAGAAGAACGATTTTCTGGCCTCCATAGACATAAAAGATGCTTACCTTCATGTACCAATCTGTCAGTCGCATCAAAGGTTTTTACGCTTCGCGGTCGGGCAGCGACACTTCCAATTCAGGGCGCTCCCTTTCGGGCTGGCCACGGCCCCCCGGGTATTCACGAAGATCCTAGCCCCAGTTCTGGCCAATTTAAGAATCCAAGGAGTCACAGTCCTAGCATACTTGGACGACCTTTTAATTATAGATCATTCACGGACGGGTCTGCAGAAGGCAGTAAACCTCACGGTTCGGTACCTCGAAGAATTCGGCTGGGTCCTAAACCAGGGAAAGTCAGCATTCCAGCCTACAAAGCAGTTGGAATACCTCGGCATGAGGTTAGACACGGAACGTCAAAAGGTGTTCCTGCCCCTTGTAAAGATCAAGGCGATCAAGGGGTTGGTTCAGTTGGTTATAAACAAGAGAAGACCAACTATTCGCCTGTGTATGCGATTACTAGGCAAGCTAGTGGCCACATTCGAGGCAGTACCATACGCTCAGATCCACACTCGCGTCCTACAGGCAGCCATTTTAGCAACCTGGGGCAAGAGGGCACATGCCTTAGAGTCCCCTTTGACGCTATCATCAAGGGTCCGACAAAGCCTGGCCTGGTGGTTGAACCCTCAGAACCTTCTAAAGGGAAGATCCTTCAGCCCTGTTGTCTGGAAGGTAGTTACCACAGACGCCAGCCTGGCAGGCTGGGGGGCGGTCTTCGAGGGGTTCTCCCGCCAGGGAACTTGGGTGAAAGCAGAGAGGCAGCTCTCCATCAATATCTTGGAAATCAGAGCGGCTCGCCTAGCCCTGTTGGCGTGGACCTCCAGATTAAAGGGGTTCCCGGTGAGAATCCAGTCAGACAATGCCACGGCGGTGGCATACATAAACCACCAAGGGGGAACCAGGAGCCAGGCCGCTCAAAGGGAAGTGAACTTGATTTTTCAATGGGCAGAGGCTCATGTACCCTGCATTTCAGCGATATTCATTCCAGGAGTGGACAACCTGCAGGCAGACTTCTTAAGTCGCCAGAGTCTGTTGCCAGGGGAGTGGTCTCTGCATCCCCAGGTCTTTCAGACAATCTGCCAGAGGTGGGGAACGCCAGACGTAGATATAATGGCATCCAGGTTCAACAAGAAACTAGACAGGTTCGTGTCGCGAGCGAGGGATCCGATGGCCTGCGGAACCGATGCGTTGGTGTGCCCTTGGCATCAATTCAAACTTCTATATGCATTTCCTCCACTACAGTTACTCCCCCGCCTGTTGCGCAGGATCAGAGTGGAGCACAAGCCAGTCATTCTAATAGCTCCAGCTTGGCCCCGGAGGGCTTGGTACTCGCTAGTCCTGAATATGGCAGTGGGAGACCCTTGGACTCTTCCTCTACAACCAGACCTACTCTCACAAGGTCCGATCCTCCACCCTACATTACAGCGTCTAAATTTGACGGCCTGGAGGCTGAATCCCTGATTCTCAGGGGTAGGGGTCTGTCTAGGCAGGTAATCCCTACCCTGATTAAGGCTAGAAAGCCGGTCTCCAGGGTAATTTATTACAGGGTGTGGAGGAATTATATAGGCTGGTGTGAATCCAAAAGATGGAATTGCCGCAAATATACTATTGATAGGGTGTTAAGTTTTCTCCAGCTAGGAGTGGATAAAGGCCTGGCACTAAGCACAATCAAAGGACAGATCTCAGCTCTGTCAGTGTGGTTTCAGAGGCCGCTGGCCACCCACTCGCTGGTAAAGACCTTCTTACAGGGGGTCTTGCGTATTAATCCTCCTGTCAAGTCACCAGTTTGTCCTTGGGACTTAAATCTTGTCCTGTCCACTCTACAGAAACAGCCTTTTGAGCCTCTGGCTGAGATTCCTTTACTCTTACTGACAAGAAAATTGGTTTTCTTGGTCGCCATAGTTTCGGCCAGGAGAGTGTCAGAATTAGCAGCCTTATCGTGTAAGGAACCATATCTTGTTCTGCATAAGGACAGGGCAGTTCTCCGGCCCCATCCTTCCTTTCTACCAAAGGTTATATCCAAATTTCACTTAAACCAGGATTTGGTACTTCCATCCTTCTTTCCAAAACCTACATCTAGAAAGGAGGGGTTGCTGCATACCTTGGATATTGTCCGGGCCATGAAGGCCTATCTTAAAGCTACAGAAAAGATCCGGAAAACAGATGTGTTATTCGTTCTACCAGATGGCCCCAAGAAGGGGCAGGCAGCTGCAAAATCCACCATCTCAAGATGGATTAGACAATTAATCATTCAAGCCTACGGGTTGAAGAGGTTGCCTCCTCCGTTGTCGGTGAAGGCCCATTCTACCAGGGCCATGGGCGCCTCTTGGGCAGCACACCATCAGATCTCTATGGCTCAGATATGCAAGGCAGCAACGTGGTCATCAGTCCACACGTTTACAAGGTTTTATCAACTAGACGTGAGAAGGAATGCGGATTCTGCCTTTGGACAGGCAGTACTACAGGCTGCAGTTTGAAATCCTCGGGATCAGAAAACACCCTTGGATATAAAAAAAAAAAAAAAAAAAAAAGTTTTTTCTTGACTAAGTTGGAATTATTATGATTTGAGTTTATCTCTAAATTGAATCCTTCTTTGGAAGATGTCTCCCTCCCCTCATTAAAGCATTGCTTTCGGACATCCCACATAGTAATGAATATGCCGCTCTGTGTCCCGTGATGTACGAGAAAGAAAAAGGGATTTTTAAATACAGCTTACCTGTAAAATCCTTTTCTTGGAGTACATCACGGGACACAGAGCTCCCACCCCTCTTTTGGGTGACCATTTTGGGAGGCATACTGCTTGCTACAAAACTGAGGGACTCCCTCTAGGGGAGGGGGTTATATAGGGAGGGGACTTCCTGTTTGAAGATTGCCAGTGTCCACACCTGAAGGTACTCCATATAACCCACATAGTAATGAATATGCCGCTCTGTGTCCCGTGATGTACTCCAAGAAAAGGATTTTACAGGTAAGCTGTATTTAAAAATCCCTTTTTCCGGCGTAAAGATAAAGCTGCTCAAAGCAGGCGCATCCTATGTTAAGTATGGACGTCGTGACCGCGGGAAATTTGAAAATGTTTACGTCGTTTGCGTAACTCGTCCGTGAATGGGGATTTACGTTGATTACGTTCACGTCGAAAACACCGTCATAATTCGGGGCATGCGCACTGGGATTTTTCTAAGGCCGGCGCATGCGCAGTACGTTCGGCGCGTAGACGCGCCTAATTTAAATAGGAGACGCCCCCTACCCGCCTATTTTGAATTAGGCCACCCAATTTACGCTACGCTGCCGCAACTTAACACGCAAGTGCTTTGTAAATACAGCACTTGTGTGTTAAGTTGCGGCGGCTTAACGTAAATAAGAAAAGTTACGCCGCCGCAACTTTGCTCGCGGCTTTATGAATCTGGCCCTTTGTGTTATCAGGAAATTATCAGGGGACAGTGGAAGGAGGGGAGGATCAGAGTAGCCAGGATCAAACATCCTTTTTACAGAATGTGGAGGATTAACCCCTTAGGTTCCATAGTGAGTATAACAAGCATGCTTTACTGCAAATACATACTAATTTTACTGTTGTGGGTTTAGTAACATTTTAAGGGTCGACTTCAAATCTCCATTGCGGAATCTCCTTAATAAAACAGGGATACCGATATACACATATGGCTGTGATGTTATGTAATAATTTATTTTATTTTATAAATTTGTTTATTAAAAAAAAATGTTTCCAACTTTACAAACAAATAAATACATAAATACACATTATACAAACATACATTGTCTCAATTTATACTCCTACTTATACAGTCAAGCTAATGTCTATATTAACAACGGGTTATATTTTCATTTCCCCTTATCCTAGATATTTCCTTCCAAATCCTATACCTTCCTTCTTCAGCCTAACCGACCTGGGAGGATATAGTAACCAAAGAAAAATGGGCAGAAGCAGATAGGATTCAATGGAGGGATGGAGCTGGATCACGAGATACTCCTAAGGGGAGAGAAAAAAAAATCCACCATCTAAGTGTCGTAGTGCGAGACTATGTGTATATGTAAAAAGTAAAAAGAAGAAATGTCATGTGTATTTACTGGGGGGGGGGGCTTTCTCCCCCATACCCTATATATATATATATATATATATATATATATATATATATATATATATATATATAAAAGGGAATCACTCTTAAAAATAAAAAAATAAATAAAAAATATATGAGTGTACAAGGTAAGAAGGGAATCATATTGTCCCCTATATATTTAAAATGGATTCTGGGGAGAAAAAAAGAGAGGAGGAAAAAAAAAACACATATACATACATATATATTTACATACTCACATATACACACATATATATATATATATATATATACACATATATCTACATATATACTCATACACATACATACATACATACACACATATACATATTGGTGGACAAAGTAAAAAGGGGATCATATTGTCCCCTATATATTTAAAATGAATTAAAAAAAAAATAAGTTGGTGTGCAAAGTAAGAAGGGGGACAGATTGCACTCTATATATTCCATATTGGGTGAGATTAAGAGAAAAAAGAAAAAAAAAATTATAATGGAAAGGGGCCATCCCTCTATATTGGAATGAAATCCCCGAATTCCATCTCCCTCTATCTCTATGTCCAGAGCCAGAAGGGCTCCGTTTCCGTATGTTTTCCTGTATCTAAACATCCAGCTCCTTAAAGCGGAGCTCTAGCCGCAATTTATTTTTTTTTTAAGTCGGCAGCTACTAACAGTGTAGCTGCTGACTTTAAATAAGGACACTTACCTTGTCCTACTTGCCCGCGCTGATGGGCCCCCCGATGCCGGTCCCACGATCGCTCCGGGTCCCGCGCCGCCATCCACACTATGGGAAACAGGCAGTGAAGCCGTACGGCTTCACTGCCCATTTCCTACTGCGCCTGCGTGAGTCTCACGCTGGCTTGTGAATGGGCGCGCTGCTCTCTGAGAACATACACAGTTCCCAGAAAGCAGCGCGCCCCATTCATTAGGAGAAGGAGAAGAAGAAATTGGACCGCGGTGCAGGTGAGGCAGATTACGGACTTCCGCATAGCAACAGGTATTTCGGGTGAGTATTTTTTTTTTTTCAGTTTTTTTTTTTATTTAATTTTTTTAAAGAAGATGGGCAAAAGTGGTTTTCCTGGGTGGAACTCCGCTTTAAATTCTCTCCATTTATTCCATATCTCATCGTGTTCTGGCCTACATTCATTATGGGTTAAGATTAGTTCCTCTTTCCTACTAATCCTGTCTATTTCTTTTATCCATTCTCCTATTGATGGGGCTTTCTTTTCCCTCCACTTCTTAGGAATTAACCACGTGGCCACCGCCCACTGTCATATGACGTCCAGTCATTTGAATAGGGAATGCGCACGATCGCGTGCGCGCATCCCTGTACTGTCGGTAGCGGCGTGTCACGGAGACACCGCTCGTTAAGGACAGGGGTGAACAGCGGCGCGGATGCGCTGTTAACCACGTGATCGGCCGTGATGAAGTCACGGCTGATCACGCATGGCAACACCCCCATAGTGCACGGCGCGTGTGAGCGATCGCGCCGCACCGCACGTGGCCGTCGGTGGCAGCGTGTTCCTGGAAACACTGCTCGTCACCGACAATGGTACACAGCCATTGGTCAGGGCTGTGTACCACGTGATCAGCTGTGATCCATTCACAGCCTGATCACTAAGTGTAAACAAAGAGCTGTAACTAACTGTTACCAGCTCTTCTCCCCTCACACATCGTTTCCAGTGTGAGGAGAGAAGAGCTAGAAGCAGTGAGTTACAGATCTGTGTTCTGTACTGTATGCACAAGCACCACACCTGTCCCTTTGCCCCCCCCAATTGTAACCAGTCACCCAACAGTCACCCATAAAGTGCACCTGTCACATAAAGAGACTGCCATCAGCGGTGCAACCGTCACCCACCAGTGACCGTGCCCTGTCACCGTCACCCATCTGTGACCTGCCCTGTCACCCGTCACCCACCAGTGACCGTGCCCTGTCACCGTCACCCATCTGTGACCTGCCCTGTCACCCGTCACCCATCAGTGACCTGCCCTGTCACCCGTCACCCATCAGTGACCTGCCCTTTCACCCGTCTGTCACCCATCAGTGACCATCTCCCGTCAAACCATCACCCATCAGTGAACATCAACTGCCACCCATCGCACAACCCATCAGTGAACATCACCTGCCACCCATCGCACAACCCATCAGTTACCGTCACCTGCCACCCATCTGTCACCCATCATATACAGCTACCTGCCACACAGCCAAAATGTCCAAAAAATGGTATTCTAGCCAGGAGGCGTTCCAGATCCTCTCAATGACCGATGAGAGCACCGGGGAGCTCTCATCAGATTCCATTTCTGATTCCGAATCAAGTTCGGAATTTGAACCGATTGACTACAGCAATGATTCGGATGAAGAATGGGTCCCTCCTAAAAGGGCACGGCACTCTGAAAACCAGGCAGCTGCGAGTAGACATGTGCACAACAACAATTTTCGTTTATTTCTGTTTCGTTTCTGTTCGTTTATCGTGATTCGTAACGAGTCGTAATTTCGTAAGACGTTAGTTATCGTATTCGTACTCTTTAGTATTTTCGTAACACTTTTTTTTCCGTTTCCGTTTTTTTATGTTAGTTGATTTTTCGTTGATTCGAGATTAGTATTTTCGTTAAATGTTGTATTCTGCCTCGTTCGTATTTTTACAATGAATTTATTCGTTCATTCGTTTTTACGTTGGTTTATTTTTCGTTGTTTTGATATTCGTATTTACATTATATTTTCCATCATGCCGCGTTTGTATTTTCGTAAGAAATAAATCTTCGTTGCTTTATGATCATTCGTATTTTCGTGTCTAATTTCATTTGATTATAACAACGTTCTTTTGTAGATTTTATTGCATTCGTAATTCTGTTAAAATACATTTTACGTTTATTCGACACACTACTCGTCGTAATTTTGTAAAACATCGTAATTTACTGCGATTGACTAACACAGATAAAGACACAAGGTCAAGGAGCCACATAAGAAAGAAGCTCATTGGGGGAAGGAACAAACCTCTTCAGGGGAAGGGACAGCGCTGAGTGGCTATTGGTCACAGTACTAATGAAATTGAATTTACATTATTTCATTTCCGTTTTCCGAAGATTCGTAATTTATTTTTCATTAGTTTTGCTTTTCGTTTTTTATTCTTTGTTCGGCATTTCGGTTGTTTTCTTTTCGTTCTTCAAATGTTAGTAAGTTTGCATTTTCGTTTATTTTTCGTAATTATGATTTTTTTTTTGTGTTCGGTGTTTTCGTTATTTCTATGTTTTCGTTTCTTTTTTCTTTCGTTGTGTTGTTCTTTTACATTTAGTAGTTTCGTATCTTCGTAGTTTTCCATATTCGTTATTTTTGGAAATATCGTTATTCGTTATTATTTGTGCTAAACCATTCGTTCATTCGTAGGTTAACGAATCAACGAAAATAACGAATAATGACGGAAAACGTATTCGTAACGAAAAAAATTGCACATGTCTAGCTGCGAGCAACCAGGAATATATACCTAGGCCCAGTACCAGCGCTGCCACCAGCAATAGGCCCAGTACCAGCAATGCCGCCAGCGAAACCCCTCGCGAACAAATGCCCAGGCCCAGTACCAGTGAATGAATGAATGAATGAATGAATGAAAAACTTATATAGCGTGACACATGCGAACTAAATCGCCTCTGGGCGCTTGTTGTTCCTGTCTCTCTTGACATCACGCCTAAGTACCAGCACAATAAATTCAACCCCCCCCCCAACTACTGGAGTGTCACGTCCCCCAGGAGCCAGGGCCACTACATTCGTGCCAGATGTTCTTGCCAACCCAACATGGCTGCCTTCCGGATCGGGATCAACAATTATTCCCCCTTTCACAGCACAGCCAGGTGTGCAGGCCAATACCCAAAATTTCTCAGAAATTGATTTCCTTCATCTCTTTTTGCCCGACACTTTTCTGCAGTTCATTATCGACCAGACAAATTTGTATGCCCAGCAGTATATTGCCAACAACTCCCAATCCTCTTATGCCCGTCCATTTGAGTGGAGAGATGTAAATTTGGAGGAGTTCAAATTGTTTCTTGGCCTTACCATAAACATGGGGCTTAACAAAAAAAAACAAGGACATTCCTATTGGTCCACCAAACCCATCTACCACCAGCCCATGTATTCTGCCACAATGTCCAGGTCCCCATACGAGATGATTATGAGATTCTTTCATATCAATGACAATACCCAGTGCCTTCCCCGTAATCATCCAGATTACGATAAGTTGTACAAGATTCGCCCCCTGGTAAATTTCCTTTCCCATCAATTTGAAGAAATCTATGTCCCACATAAACATATATGTGTGGATGAGTCCCTGGTACCCTTTTGTGGCCGTCTAGGAATAAAGCAGTACATTCCTAGTAAAAAGGCTAAATATGGAGTCAAATTTTACAAGCTGTGTGAGAGAGCCACGGGATATCTGTATGCGTTCCGCATATATGAAGGAAAAGATTCCCAGCTCCAGCCCCCTGAGTGTCCGGCCTACATAGGCACAGCCGGAAAAATTGTATGGGACCTGACTTACCCACTCCTGAGAAAAGGATATCATCTTTATCTAGATAACTTTTATACGAGCCTGACCCTTTTCCGACACCTATATATTGAAAAAACACTGGCCTGCGGAACCTCCAGAAAAAATAGGAAGGGCTTCCCACAATCCATTGTAAACAAAAAGCTGCGAAGGGGGCAAAGAGCAACAGTGAGGTGCAACGAAGTGCTGGCCTTGAGGTGGAAGGATAACAGAGACGTGCACATGATGTCCACCATTCACAATGACACTGCAGTTCTTGTTCAACGAAGACGAGGTCCCATTGAAAAGCCGACATGTGTCCAAGATTACAATCTGTACATGGGGGGGGGGGGGGGGTGGATTTCAATGATCAAATGATTCAGCCCTATTTATCAATAAGGAGGTCCCGATTCTGGTACAGGAAGGTAGCAATTTATCTTATCCATTTGGCCATTTATAATTCTTATGTAGTCTACTCCAAATCCACTGAAAACTGTGCCCGCTTGCTACAATTCACAGAAGAAATAGTCACGTCCCTCATCTATCCACAAAGACCCCCCTCAGAAACCCTTTGCTCTGATGCCGTTAGCCGACTTCACTTCACTACCCGTACCACATCCCACCATCTGAAGGAGGCCAAAGACGGCAAAAAAAATGTCGCGTGTGCAGCAAAAGAGGATTTAAAAAAGATTCCAGCTACCATTGTCCCCGGTCTCCCCCTCCCCTCTCCCAGGTCTCCAAATTCGCATCTAAAATGGAGCTGATCTGCTGAACAATTCTCTTATCTCTCTGCAGAGATAAAAGAGCTGAAATTCCCAACCTGGCCTTTGCATTGGAGAATGCTTCTAAAATTATCATGAATCCCTAAAATTCTAGCCTATATTTTTAACCATTTCCCCCATCTGACCATTTTCATGCTACTGCCTTCCACATTAATTGACCCTGGCCTGTTTTATGGACTATGCTTTTGCCTACCGATTGGACTGCTTCCACGTAAACTGACCCTGGCCTGTTTTTTTTACTATGCCTCTGCCTACCGTTTGGACTGCTTCCACGTAAATTGACCCTGGCCTGTTTTATGGACTATGCTTTTGCCTACCGCTTGGACTGCTTCCACGTAAACTGACCCTGGCCTTTTTTTGACTATTCCTCTGCCTACCGTTTGGACTGCTTCCATGTGAACTGACCCTGGCCTGTTTTATGGACTATGCTTTTGCCTACCCCTTGGACTGATCTACTGCCCTGCTATTGTAGTACACAGGGGTCTCACATATGTGAGGGGCTCCAGAATAGTTTTTCCGGATGGAGAAGAATTTTTTTTTGTTTTCTCCGGGTTTTGTAATTTCCGGATTAGGGTCTGGAGCCCAGAGGCTTCATAGAGATTTGGGTGGGTCGAAGCCTCTACCCCTGTGCCCCTGTGCACAGGTCTTACCCAATTGCAGCCCTCAGCCTGCTGCTGACTTACTGCCATCATGCCTGCCATCATCTTTGCCTGCGGCATGAACGAGCCACACCACTGCTACCTGGACTATTCAAATATGCTGCCTGGAGAATTACTATAGCTGTCGCCAAGCACATCCCTGACTGCTGCCTGGACCAGTGCTCTCTTCTGTGGACACTACTAAAAGCACAGGTAATACTTTTTTTTTTTTTTTACCCTTTCCACAATAGAATTTATTTTGAATTGTAATTCTTGGTATGTACATGCTATGTGTTAGAAATATAAAGAACCTTCAAAAATGATAGGTTGCCAGGAAATTATATATGTAATGTATGCTCCTAGAACGCCTGATGGTGCTACTTGTTGGGCATCTGTATGTGGCCAGGCTGTGTAAAAGTCCCACACATGTGGTATCCCCATACTCAGGAGGAGTAGCAGAATGTATTTTGGGGGTGTCATTTTTGCTATGCATTTGCTATGTGTTCGAAATATCTTATAAATGGACAACTTTGTGTAAAAAAAAATGCGTTTTCATTTTTTTCCACGTTTTCCCAAAACTTCTGGAAAAAAAGTAACCGCTCAAAAGACTCATTATGCCTCATAGATTATATGTTGGGGTGTCTGCTTTCCAAAATGGGGTCATTTTGTGGGCAATTCCATTGTCCTGGTGCTCCAGGGCCTTCAAAAGTGTAATAGGTGGTTGAGAAATGAGATGTGCAATTTATGCTCATAGATCGCCTGATGGCGCTACTTCAATGTTGGGCCTTTGTATGTGGCCAGGCTGTGTAAAAGTCCCACACATTTGGTATCCCCATACTCAGGAGGAGCAGCAGAATGTATTTTGGGGTGTAATTTGTTGTATGCATATGTTCTGTGAGAGAAATAACTAGTTAATATGACAATTTTGTAAAAAAAAAAAAATCTTAATTTTGCAAAGAATTGTGGGAAAAAATGACAACTTAAAAAACTCACCATGCTACTTATTTAATACCTTGGAATGTCTACTTTCTAAAAAGGGGTCATTTGGGGGGTATTTGTACTTTTCTGACTTGTTAGTATCTCAAAAAATGAGATAGGCCTTCAGTACTTCAAGTGTGATCAGATTGATACATTTTTAGGGATTGGCACCAATTTTTTAGACTCTATAACAGGGGTGTCAAACTGGCGGCCCTCCAGCTGTTCCGAAACTACAAGTCCCATCATGCCTCTGCCTGTGGGAGTCATGCTTGTAACTGTTAGCCTTGCAATGCCTCATGGGACTTGTAGTTTTGCAACAGCTGGAGGGCCGCCTGTTTGACACCCCTGCTCTATAACTTTCACAAAGACCAAATAATACACACCAATTTGGGTTATTTTTACCAAAGATATGTAGCAGTATAAATTTTGGACAAAATTTATGAAGAAATATTACTAATTTGCTAAATTTTATGACAGAAACAAAGAAAAAGGCAATTTTTTCACAAAATTTACTGTCTTTTTTTATTTATAGCGCAAAAAATAAAAAATACACGAGTGATTAAATACCACCAAAAGAAAGCTCTATTTGTGTGAAAAAAAGGATGCAAATTTTATTTGGGTAAAGTGTTGCATGACTGAGTAATTGTCATTCAAAGTGTGAGAGCACCGAAAGCTGAAAATTGGTCTGGGTAAGAAGGGGGTTTAAGTGCACTGTATTGAAGTGGTTAATGCTTTAGCTCCATTCAATAGAAAAGGGATCAATGATCTTCTTTCCTAGCCATCCCCATACCATGGAATAGACAATGCCAAGGATCTTGTTTCACCTCCTGACCACTCATTTTTTTAATCATTTTTAGAATCTCGACCCAATATACCTGTATCAAGGGGCATTGCCACCAGATATGGGCATGTGTACACCCTCTCCAACAGAAAGATGATGTTTCACTATTAATTCTATGGAGTTTCGCTTTCTTTTATTTTTAAGTCTGTTGATGTAGAATGGACAAGATCTAATACCTGTCTTTTCTTATCTTCTGAAATATTTTGATTCAATTCTTGTTCCCAACCTTCTAATGCTTTCAATGTGCCAGGCTCTCCATTAGAGATCAATATTTTATAGATAGTTGATATCCCCTGCCCTCCCATTCCTCCACGCACTATACGTTTTTCCCAAGGGTTTAGTTCCTTCATATCTCATAGGGGTTTCTGTAGTGTACCTACTAAATGTTGAACCTGCCTGTACCTCCATTCGTCTCCTGGGGTTGGTCCATATTTTCCTTGTAATTCGAACCAGAGAACAAAGTAAATTACCTTTCATCAGATCCTTTAGTCTTAATGTGTCCGAGGTTGTCCATCTCAGGTACATCCCACCTCTTTTTCCCGGCGGAAAGCAATCTGTACCCGTAAGGGGCAACAGCGGACTATTATGAGACCATTTTTTCTTTTTACATATTGCATCCCAGATTCTAAAGGTTTCTTTTGTCATTGATGGAGCCTCCTGGGGTAGATTTCTATATTGTTTTGGTATCCATATTCTATTTCCCAGATCCTTTTTACTTAAGCTTTCCTCAACTTCTACACATTTTTTCCTTTGGCCATCTGTAACCAGTCAGTTAAAGACAAGAAGGACATGCGCCAAACTAAGTGTAGTAAATTAGGGATTTAATGAAGTGAAAATAATAGTAAACAGTAGATTGGCTACTCACAAAACAATTGAGAGCAAGGGCACATCAGGGGTTAATGGCTGGTCGAGGGTCACAGCGATCGTTTACATCTGCAGGCAGGCTGACTTGGCCAAGTCTTGGGAGTTATGGAGACCCATCCTGGGGAAGCCTGGAAGGAGCGACAGGAGATCCAGAAGCTGTGTTTCCTGGAAAGGACGCGCTATGCGTTCCAGCATGAAGCGCAGTCTATCGCCGTACGACCGGAAGTGACGTCGAATCTCAGGCCAGCCAATGGGATGACGCGTTTCTCAGCATCCGCTGGTTCATCAGATCCAAAACGTCCAATAGAAGCGGACGTACTATATATGCAGGGGATTATCGTGATTGGTCAGCGGGGCTTAGTAAACAAATGCACACAGGAAGTACTGGGAAATACTAACACAGATAGTAACGGACACTAGAACTATATATATAGAAGAAAAAATGTGGAAAATAGAATATATATAAAAAATGTTGTTAAAGAATATATATATAAAATTATAAAGAGGTATATATATATAAAAATAAATAAATGAGTATATATATATATATATATATAAAAAGAACACATACATATATATAATAGAAAGATCTATGACAACATCCTAAAAATTATTATTATTATCACTCAAAAAATTCTAACAAAAAGTGTATATGTATATACACATATACACATTAAAAAATATGCATACATATATATATAACACATGCTAAAAATATATTAAAAATATATATACATATACTAGAACATACACACTAAAAAATATATATACATATATATACTAAAAAATACCAAAAATTCCATAAAGTGCCATAGTCACAGGGACTTAATATAAGATGAAATAATATAATGAATAATAAATAATAGTCAAGCACATAAATTCGGTATGTATATATAGAGTCACCGTACGAATATGCTCATGGGTGACTCCAGGTGACACATCCACAGACCAGGATCCTCTTTAATACCTCTGCCTTATAATATCTCTTAGGCCTCGTACACACGAGCAGACGGATTTGTTCAAATCTGTCTGTCCGACAGATTTGGACAAATCTGTCTGTTGGGATTTTGGTTTGCTCGCGTGTACACACGAGCAAACCAAAATCCCCGCCAGCAGACGGCACGCTGACGTGTCGGTGACGTGGCGGTGACGTTGACGCCGCCACGTCACCGCACCAGGAAGTAAGACACTTCCGCGCATGCGCCGAATCCATTCGGCGGCGGTGCGGGACGACATGTCTGCTGGTAAGTGTACTAACCAGCAGACATGTCTGGCGGACGGATTCCCACCCGATAGATTTCAAAGCATGCTTTGAAATCTGTCGGGTGGCCAAATCCGTCGGCTCGGCCGTACACACGATTGAATCTGTCTGCTGAAACGGTCCAGCAGACCGTTTCCAGCGGACAGATTTGATCGTGTGTACGAGGCCTCAAAGTCTGGAAAAGATAACCCCCCCTCACATCTGGGTCTAGTTAGAGTCTCAACTGATATTCGTGGTTTTCTTTCCTTCCATATAAACTTCCTCACTATCTTCCCCAGAATTCCAAAGTATATGACTGAAATCTTTATCGGGAGTGTTTGGAAGATGTACAGGATTTTAGGTAATATCATCATCTTGATGTTATGTAATAAGAAAAAACAATGTGTATATCCATAGATTCAAAGCCAGCATTCATCTTGTAATCCATGACACTGTCAGATAGAAGCTCTGCCCGACAGGTTTTATCATCAAAAGACGTCTTCTGGGGCTAAAGGTATCATAAAGTGTTGCAAAAAAAACAGTAGCTGAATAAAAATGTATAATACCTAAAGGACCTCATGGAGGAAACGTTTCTATTTAGATTAAGGTGGACCAAAAAATGATAGGGTAAACATGAGGCCATCTTCCAACCACCCTTAAAGGGGTTGTAAAGCATTATGTTTTTTCACCTTAATGCATCCTATGCATTAAAGGGGTTGTAAAGGTACAATTTGTTTACCTAAATTGGTTCCCTTTCCGTAGTGCAGTCCTCCTTCACTTACCTCATCCTTCGATTTTGCTTTTAAATGTCCTTATTTCTTCTGAGAAATCCTCACTTCCTGTTCTTCTGTGTGTAACTCCACACAGTAATGCGAGTATACAAAGAAAAAGAGCCGCTGCTCCCGGTGCATGCTGATAACCTGAGGTGGAATATCTCATAGAGTGCCAGCCCCGGCCTGCCTCTGTAAGAAACTTGTAAGAAAATAAATGGCTGCACATCCAGGAATTCTGATTGTCTTTTATTGTTCAAAGTGATAACACCAAAGACACCAACACGAGGCCACGTAGACACGTTTCACACAAACATCTTGTGCTTAATCAACACACAGTAATGCAAGGCTTTCTCCCTGGTGTGGAGTGTCATGCTCGCCCCCTCCCTTGGATTACAGAAGAGTCAAGATCCCGACTAACACACAGCTCCTTTCTCTATCTGCAACGTAGAGAGCGTCCTGACTCTTCTGTAGTCCAAGGAAGGGGGCGAGCACGACACTCCACACCAGGGAGAAAGCCTTGCATTACTGTGTGGAGTTACAGGATGAGGTAAGTGAAGGAGGACTGCACTAAGGTAAAGGAAGCTATTTAGGAAAAAAAATTGTACCTTTACAACCCCTTTAAGGTGAAAAAACACCTTGCACACTCGGGCCCCCCAGCCCCATGTTTTACTTAACTAAACCACGAAACTGCGTGGGCTCATTCCCGCAATGTTTTCCCCCAGCTTGAGGCGGCTCGTCATTGGAGATTGATAGCAGTGCAGCCATTGGCTCCCGCTGCTGTCAATCAAATTAATGATGCGGCACTCCAGGAGGCGGGGCCGAGTGATACAGTCGGCGGCTATAGCTGCAGGCTGTATCACAGGAGCCCATCCGCAAGCTAACCCCCTTGGGAGAGCGCTTCCAGGGGGTTAGCTCTTGCGGGGAGGAGCCGAGACAGCCGCCGAGGGACCCAAGAAGACCAGGATGCCACTCTGTGCAAAACAAACTGCACAGTGGAGGTAAGTATAACATGTTTGTTATTTAAAAAAAAAAAAAAAAAATTATATATATATATATATACACACCTTTACAACCCCTTTAAGGTGCTAATTGACAAAGAACTGCTGAGTGTTCTGATAACTTGATAACTCTGATAAATAAGCTGGCACTGGGTTCTGCTTTATATAACAAAGGCATGTGTTATTTTATGTCCATGGTTACTCTTGGGTGATATACTGTATAACTAGATGTTTGGGTTACAGTCACAGCAGCACTTAAACATAAACGACCTTTACACTTCCCAAATCAAGTTCTCCTGCATATAGATCTTATGTTTATGCACATTTACATGCATTTTCAGTTCTTTAAATGCAGCTAAATAGAATTCTCCTAAACGCAGGTACCCACCGACTGTGAATTATAACCTTTAAAATCATGACATGCATTTATTGTATATACATTTAGAAATGTCCAATAAATGCATATACACGCAATTTTGTTAATACCAGTGTAAATAAGACCTAACATTTTTCGAATTCCACTCGCTTTCCCAACCAGTGATTTTAATACACAGCTCTGCAGAATTCTAATGAAAATTAATGGAACCCTTCAAAGCCCAATCTGAGCATGTGCCTCGATCTGGATTTATACAAATCTCATCATCACAATGCCATTTTTATACAAGTAGAAATTATCTTTAAACCCTGGTGAGATTACAAGGTGCTGACTGTGATTTATATTACTTCTATGGTCACCAAAGTCAACCAAGACACAGGACATGAATTAGTATTACATTTTGGTTGCATTCCCAACAAGTATACAGCATATTTTCTTTTCTTTGAAATACGATATTTCCCCTTTAAATGTATTGTTATACTAATAGCTTCCATTATACCCATTCCATGAATTAAGCCATTTAGAATTGAACAACTTTTTTATTTAACATTATAAGATTTAGCATGCCTGTTGTAGTTAGATGGAGCCAGTACAATGAAGATGAATGAAAGCACTCAGAAAGCCAGTCTCGTCCATGAATATAAAATGCATCTCTACATCTAACCCTGACTAGAAATAATTACAGAATATAAAAACATGGGCACTATTCCTGTCATATTGTACTGCTTTGAAGATTCAATTTGATATAATATATATTCCACGTTTGTACAGAAAGTGCATACATATGAAACACAAAATATAAAATGAATAATCATCCTAACATACAATTTATACATAGATTTATTTGTAAAATTGCTTGGAAAACTTCATTTGTTTTCAAATGTGTAGATCCAGTATACTTGTATGTGAAAGCTCGTTATTATTAATAGATCAAACCAACATTGAATATTTTACTTGCCGTTATATGTTTGATTTATTATATTTGGCCTGATTTCTCTGGATGCATTAACACTGAAGGCATTTAAAGTGACCTCTAAATGTTATGAAATGATAGGCCAATTTAGCATGTAATGGGATGAATCATGTCCATCATATGCTTTTTTATAAAACAAAACTTACAAACTTGTATAGTCTTAATAGAGAGGCATTGACTGTAACTAGTGTTGAGCGGAATACGCCATATTCGATTTCGCGATATTGCGCGAATATATAGAAGAATATTCGCGATTATTCGCTAATATCGAATATTTGTGATATTTTATCCACATTTTTTTTCTCATAAACGGAGATCATTTCCTGTATTACTAAACTAATATGCACTAAACACTAACTCTACACTAACTCTACTTAAAAGAAAGGAGAATAAGGGGGCAAAAGAAGGGCGGAGAAGATAATCGCGCAATATTCCTATTGCGCGATTATCTTCTCCGCCCTTCTTTTGCATCAGAGCCAATCAGAATAACTCAAATATTCGGCAAAAGGAATATCGCGCAATATTCCTTTTGCCGAATATTCGAGTTATTCTGATTGGCTCTGATGCAAAAGAAGGGCGCATCAGAGCCAATCAGAATAACTCGAATATTCGGCAAAAGGAATATTGCGCGATATTCCTTTTGCCGAATATTCAAGTTATTCTGATTGGCTCTGATGCAAAAGAAGGGCGGAGAAGATAATCGCGCAATATTCCTTTTGCCGAATATTCGAGTTATTCTGATTGGCTCTGATGCGCCCTTCTTTTGCATCAGAGCCAATCAGAATAACTCAAATATTCGGCAAAAGGAATATCGCGCAATATTCCTTTTGCCGAATATTCGAGTTATTCTGATTGGCTCTGATGCAAAAGAAGGGCGCATCAGAGCCAATCAGAATAACTCGAATATTCGGCAAAAGGAATATTGCGCAATTATCTTCTCCGCCCTTCTTTTGCATCAGAGCCAATCAGAATAACTTGAATATTCGGCAAAAGGAATATCGCGCAATATTCCTTTTGCCGAATATTCGAGTTATTCTGATTGGCTCTGATGCAAAAGAAGGGCCGAGTAGCTGATGCGATTCTTTTATGTTGCCGAAAATTCGCAATGCGAATTTTCGGCAACATAAAAGAATCGCATCAGCTACTCGGCCCAGGGTCTCTCTCTAATCATACCAGCAATGCTTTTAGACGTCGATGGAGATCACTAGGATGTGATCTGTTTTACAAATAAATTTGAAAAAATACGAATATTCGCCATAGCGAATATTCGCCGCAATAATCGAGTTATTCGCGAATACTCGAATATGCAATATTCGTAGCGAATATTCGCAATGCGAATATTCGTGAGCAACACTAACTGTAACATCAATTCTAAATGAAGCATAATGATTTGGAGCCAAGGGAACTCTTAAAACTCTTACGCCCCGAACACACGATCGGTTTTGCCATCAGAAAAAGTCAGATGAGAGCTTTTGGTGGGGAATCCAGACTGTGTGTATGCTCCATCGGACTTTTTCTAACGGATAAACTGCCGGAAAAAGATAGAGAGCAGGTTCTCTATTTTTCCAGAGAAAAAATTCCTAGCGAAACAAACGTTAGTCTGTATAGAATTCCAACAGGAAAAGACACGCATGCTCGGAAATAATTTGACGCATGCTCAGAAGCATTGAACTTCTTTTTCTTGCCTCTTCGTAGTTTTGTACGTCACCAGCATTCTTAATGCTCGAAAGTTCAGAGAACTTTTGCGTGATCGTGCGTATGCAAGACAAGCTTGAGTGAAAAAGTTGGATGGTTTTTCCGACGGGAAATCCGGTCGTATTTATGGGGCATTTGCCCTGTTTTGCCACAGTGCCTGAAGAAAGAGTCAGAGTCACTCTCCGAAATCATTCAGGTACTGTAAGCTCTAACTTCTTTATCTAGAAAAGACAAAGGGGCAGAGTACACCAGATGCCACAACAGCTCTTCTTCTGATCAGACATATAATCTTGTGTCTGGAGGTGGTAAGAATGACAACATATTTAATAACAGAATTAAAGTTATGAGGATGACCATGTCAAGGGGATGAGGTGAAAGATGAGACAGCAGAGAATGGAGTAGGAAGGTTCCATACCTTGCCACTTCTCCTTTCTTCAACCTGTTACAAGCCTTGACTGGTGCACTACTAGTGTCCTTGCTGCATAAAACCCTCTACAAACCCATATATAATCTTACCACTAAATTAACCACATGACACCTTCTGGATTAATGGCCAACAAAGGCCCCTTTATTAATTCCAAAAGATAACATATAAAATAAACTTTATAAAAAAAAAAAAACATTTTAATAAACATATATATCTTTAAATAAATATGTTAAAGGCGGCCGCAGGCCAGCCTGTGTTTGTAGGAGGAGTCGGAGGGCTATTTATCCCTCCTCCCCTCTCTTCTCCGGCGTCGGTGGGGTTTCTGGGTATTGCACGTCACTTCCAGTCTTCGTGTGGAGCAGCAGCGGCTGCTGCAGGTGTCTCATGGCTGCTCGGATCCCCCACGGGAGAGGTGGTATTGCTGGGGGGGGTTTCCACCTGGTTGTACCCTATCCTCCTCCATTAGCTGACCCGACCGCCCCCCCCTTCTCCTGATGCTTGCGGGGAGGAGGGGGGGTGCATGTCCTCCCACTTCTCCATGGATCCTTTCAAACTTCTCCCGTTTGGCGGCTTTCCACAGTGCGGGTGGACTATCGAGGGGGACTGTCACCCTTTCAGGTATCGTGGGGGCCGCTTGCTTCTCCTTCCGGGATCACGCTATGTGGGGCACCCCTCCGTCCACCCTCCCGCTCCTTCGGGCATACACTGTGGGAGGGAGGGCATCCGTCCGCCCGGCTGCTTCTCCCAGTGCTCGCGCCGGGGGAGGGGGGTTCTGCAGACATCCTTTTCCCTGGGCGCCATCCGGTAGCATGGAGGGGTCGGCCGCCCGGAGCTCAGTGCAGCAGTGCTGTGCTCACACCGGGGGGGGATGGGTGGACCGTCAGTCTGTCCATCCGCCCACTCCACACCATCCTCTTTGTGACTGCTAGGGCTCTGTCCTGCATCAGTCCACCACACTGCAGGATGTTGCTGACACCGGAGAGGGGGGGGCCATCCCTCCATCTGCTCACCCACACAGCCTGAGCTCCATCGGGCATTGAGGAGGCTGCCCGCTTCTCCCAGGGCTCGGGGGGGGCCTCACACCCACCCGCTCTCACACGCTGCCAGGCTCATCTAGCTTGTGGCCTCCCGCTTCTCCCAGTGCTCGGGGGGGGGGGGCGCACATCCACCCACGCTGCGGGGCTCAGTCTACCTTTTAGGAGGCCGCCCGGTGCTCGCGCCGGGGGGGGGGGGGACGACGACGACACACACGTCCGTCCACCCATCCTGTTAGCCTCTGCTAGTACTCTGTCCTGTGTCTCAGCGATTCTGTCAGGGGCGGGGGAGTTGGTGGGATGTCATTGCATGTTTCTTGTCAGTATGTTTTGTCACAGCAGGTTCTGTCAGTATGTTTTGTCACAGCAGGTTCTGTCAGTATGTTTTGTCACAGCAGGTTCTGTCAGTATGTTTTGTCACAGCAGGTTCTGTCAGTATGTTTTGTCACAGCGGTTCTGTCAGTATGTTTTGTCTCAGCGGATTCTGTCAGTATGTTTTGTCTCAGCGGTTCTGTCAGTATGTTTTTGTCTCAGCGGTTCTGTCAGTATGTTTTGTCTCAGCGGTTCTGTCAGTATGTTTTGTCTCAGCGGTTCTGTCAGTATGTTTTGTCTCAGCGGTTCTGTCAGTATGTTTTTGTCTCAGCGGTTCTGTCAGTATGTTTTTGTCTCAGCGGTTCTGTCAGTATGTTTTTGTCACAGCGGTTCTGTCAGTATGTTTTTGTCTCAGCTGTTCTGTCAGTATGTTTTTGTCTCAGCGGTTCTGTCAGTATGTTTTTGTCTCAGCGGTTCTGTCAGTATGTTTTTGTCTCAGCGGTTCTGTCAGTATGTTTTTGTCACAGCGGTTCTGTCAGTATGTTTTTGTCGTAGCGGTTCTGTCAGCAGCTTTTTGTCGTAGCGGTTCTGTCAGCAGCTTTTTGTCGTAGCAGTTCTGTCAGCAGCATGTTTGTTGTCGTGACTGTCATGCCAGGGTCATGTTTTCTGTCTTAGCATGTTCTGTCGTAGCGGTTGCAGTCACTGTATGTTTCCTGTCATGTCATAGCGGTGCTGTCCGCATCATGCTTCTGTCGTGGAGCGTTTTCACTATCACCGCTCTGTCGTCAGTATTCGACACAGCAGCTCAGTCTTTGGCGTGTTTCTGTCATGGCGTGTTTCTGTCATGGCGTGTTTCTGTCATGGCGTGTTTCTGTCATGGCGTGTTTCTGTCGTCACGCAGGTTCAGCTTACACCAGTAGCCGTTCTATCTTCGTTCATTTCAATGTCTCATTATTTTTCATAGGTTGCTTTCCTTATCCAGTTGGCTAGGGCTTACATCTCAGGGTCTGTCACGTCTACAGATCCATTCGGGCTGAGGTTTCGTTTTCCAGATGGTTGTTCGCCTCATACTTCTCGCCTGTCATCTCACGTCTTGCTATGCATTGCGTTGCATTTCATTTCACGGGCAGGACTACCCACCACGGTCTGTGGGTACACAGGTCCTCAGTGTTCTGCTGTGCAGCAGGTCACTTGCGCTTACTCACGTTATTTACCGGGGGGGTCGTCGGGTTCATTCGCATGCGGGGCGCCCTCTGTCACTGCCATGTCTTCGTACTTGGGTAGGCACAGAGGGGGTTGTGTTTCTGTTGGGGGTTCTATTCCAGCGTGGTTTGGTCACATAGCTTGTCGGTGCTATGCAGTCACAGCACACTAACAGCCTTGTAGCTTATTTGTTTTCTTTGTCTCGTCATACCGTTCTTTCGGGTATAGTTAGCCAGGGTGCGCATCTCAGGATCTGTCACGTCTACAGATTCATACGGGCTGAGGTTTCGTTTTTAAAATGGTTGTTGACCAAAATCTTCTCGCCTGTATACCATACGTCATACGTGCACGTTCATTCTCACACCTATACTTCTACCCACCACGGTCTGTGGGTACATCGGCCCAGAATGTTTCGTTTTTAATTATCTGTCTCTGCGCAGCAGGTTACTAGGGCTCACTTACTGCTTACACTTATCACATACACTTGGGGGGGGGGGGGATCTGTTGTCAGGTTCATTCACACGCTGAGGTCTGGTCATTTCTGCTCACATCTTTGGCCCAGGCAGCTACAGTGGGGGGGGGGGGGGGTCTCATGTTTCGTTGTCTGTTGTCTTTTCTTTCTGTTTTCCTAGGGTTGGGCGTGCTGCACGTTTTGGGGGCGACACATTCTGGTACATCCCGACTGCTCCACGTGGGGGTTCAGTGCATGGTAGTACGCCGTCACTCAGGGGTTGGTCTGTACTTGTCTCAGCAGAGCGGTAAGTCAACTAGGGGTTTCCTTTTTCCGGCCACAACACGGTAGGCGGTACGTTTCAGGTTGTGTCCAATTCCGTCCCAGCTACTTCACATGCCAGCATTAAGCGCGTTCTGGCCTTTCCTGCTAGGAACATTTTTTTCAGGGTTCTCGTCCTTGGAGTCGTCGCTTCTTCTCTGCTCATGGTAGGGGCTGGGCCGTTATCTTTGGGGCTGTTCTCTTGTTCATAGGTTGCCGGATCGTCAGGGCGGGTTCATTACCCAGCCTGTTCATGGGGGGGGGTCACAGTTACTTGGGTGGTTGTGTCATGGCATGTCTGGTTCTGTCTGTGTATCGATGCATATCTCTACTGCGTGTTTGCCTCATCCATTAACATCAGCTACTCGTCTTTCGGGTAGCCGGCTCTCAAACCCCTTCCCTCCTATAAGTTTGTCCATTTTTGGCATCTCTCCCTCTCTCATCCCCCTGGCCAATACTGCACCTGCCCCACATCCTCTTCCTGGGAGCAACCTCCACAGTGTTTCCCCAGTCATGGGGCCCCTGTGCCTAGGTTCCCTTTACTACGGGGCTTTCTTTACTGTAAATTAAATAATTTATAGCAGGCTGAGGAAAGGAAATGCAGCTAGGTATTATAGCAATATATAGTTTAATAAGCACCCATAATCATCAAAAAGATCTCTAAAATATGAAATGGAGGAACAACTTCCATTAACGGGGGGGATTTAGGTAAATTATTGGAGGAGGGGTAAAATAAATGTAGCGATACCCCTGAAGGAGCTGCTTAAGTTTGTTCAGTCTGTTCTGCCTCGTACACACAATTGGATTTTCCACTCAAGCTTGGCTTGCATACACACGGTTACACAAAAGTTCTCTGAACTTTTGACCATCAAGAATGCGGTGACGTACAACACTACGACGAGCCGAGAAAATGAAGTTCAATGCTTCCGAGCATGTGGCAAATTGTCTGTGAGCATGTGTCAGGATTTTGCGTGTCGGAATTTCTACAGATGATCATTTTTCGATAGTATTTTTTTCCATCAGAAAAATTGAGAACCAGCTCTCAATCTTTTGTTGGCGGAAATTCTGACAGCAAAAGTCCGACGGAGCATACACACGGTCGGAATTTCTGTTCAAATGTTTATATCGGACTTTTTCAACCCCGAAGAACTGTCCCAGCCCCTCTAGCACACCTAGCGAACAATGTACTGGTACACAGTAAAACAGACACAAATCTAGTAAACAGAAAGTTTGTTTACTGAGAGACTTTCCACAATCAAACTAACAGTGATCTGATAACTCTATAGTCAAGAATGGCAAAATGTGGTCTTTAATAGTGTTAATCAAACCCAAAATGCAGACTTCAAAATAACACAGTCAAACCACTTAAATAGGTCTAGAGTGGCCTATGCACTCAGGCATAAAAGGGAACTGATCTGACTTAACAACAGTCAGTCTGTTTCCTTAAAATCTTGAAATCACAGACCCAGGCAGTTAAATGTGAGGCAATAGGCCACAAATGCAATTTATCACTTTCATAAATAACAAGAGATTTTCCCCTTTAAAAGTAGTCACCGGAATCACTAAATTACTAATACTGAAGGAGTAACAGAAAGGGTCCTCACAATGGAGATATCCTGGCATTGGTGCACGTGGTGTCCTGTTGAGCAGGATAAACAAAGAGGTACTTGAACGTTATCTTGATAGGCAAAGTGGGATGTGGGATGCTAGCAGTATCCTGATAGGCAAAGTAGAATGTAGTGACTGTTCAACAGGGTGCAAGTGTTCCTACAAATGTGAGATATAGCCGGGATCCCTCTCAGGCTGGATGTCCGTCGCCATCTGGAGCTGTGACTGGATGGATCCCCTCTGTGGGTAACAGCCACCTCTGAGATCACGTCTGTGGCCCCCTCACTCCCTCATTGACTCACTTTTACCTCAGGACACAAAATGGAGTTTTTTACTTTCCTGTCAGAAAAGCCTGCCTGTATACCAGTCTATGGGGCTAATTTGTGTGGGAACTGCATGTTCCAAAATCCATTGCAGCTCTCTTTGCAGTTCAGTACAGTCTGTCATTGGCTGTTGTAACTGTGCTTTTAATTTGTTTTCTTCTTCCGGCCAATAGGGGCACAAGAGAGGCTGCTGAAAGCACAGCTCTGTGTGTGTCAGCTCACATTACATTACTAAGGGGGGGGGGGGGGTGGGGGTGGAAAAGCCTGTGCAGACATGACAGCCAACTCTCCCCTCTTTCAGGCTGGGAAGCCTGTGTACATGCAGTCATCTGTGTTAATGTACATGCAGCCCATCTGTGTTAATGTAAGTCTTTGGCTGAAATACTCGCTACTTAACCACTTCAGCCCCTTCCTGACAAGAGCACTTGTACAATTTGGCACTGAGTCGCTTTAAATGACAATTGCGTGGTCGTGCGACACTGTACCCAAACAAAATTTGCGTCCTTTTTTACCCACAAATAGAACTTTCTTTTGGTGGTATTTGATCACCTCTGCGGTTTTAATTTTTTTCGCTATAAACAAAAAAAGGCAGAAAATTTTGAAAAAAAAAAAAATTCTTTTACTTTCTGCTATAATAAATATCCCCCCAAATATATATAAAAAAAACAAATTTCTTCCTCAATTTAAGCCGATATCTATTCTTCTACATATTTTTGGTAAAAAAATAAATCGCAAAAAGTGTATATTGATTGGTTTGCACAAGTTATAGCGTCTACAAAATAGGGGATAGATTTATAGCATTTTTTTTTTATTTGTAATGGGTGATCTGCGATTTTTATCGGAACTGCGATATTGCGGCAGACAGATCGGACACTTTTGACACTATTTTGGGACCATTGACGTTTATACAGCGATCAGAGCTAAAATAGCCACGGTTTACTGTATAAATGTCACTGGCAGGGAAGGGGGTAAACACTAGTGGTCTAACTGTAGGGGGGATGGGCTACCACTGACATGACAGAGATCAATGTTCCTGATGACTGGGCAGAACAGGTAAATGCTGTGATTGCAGGCCGTCTGTTTACATAGACTCTGTGGGACCCGGGGGCACACTCCCGCTGCTTGCGGCCGGTGGCGTGCCCGCTATCCTGCTTTTGCGGACTGATGTAAAGGTATGTCGGTTTGCGCAGGCATGCCATTCTGCCGACGTATATCGGAGAGAGCCGGTCGGCAAGCGTATAAAGTACATACATTAATTGTGGGAATCAATGTCAGAGAAGTATACTTCAAATTGATTAATAAAGAATACATTCCTCCTGCAAGGTACTATAAGTGGATGGGAGAAAATGAGCCACACTGTGTGAAAAGAGGGTTTATTTTTTCTGAATGAATCACATGTTGTTTCATTGTAGAAAGGTCAAGAGGATGTGGAATAGAATTGCAAAATAGTTAAGTAGACTGTTGAAGAGACATTTCAGCTTGACATGAATGATAATTTTTATGCAAAGTCCAAGGAAAAATCATAGTAATGTATTATTGTTAGTAAAATTGATCACATTAAAGGAATAATTAATATTCTAAAATAAACAGTTGTGTATTGAAAAAGGATATATATATATACATTGTGGCAGTGGAGTCACTAGGAGGTGGCTTCTGGGGCTATAGCCCCAAATCTGGGGCCCATAGCCCCGAGACTCTTACCAGGTGCAGCGCTACCGTACTCCCACCGTGGCAGTCCCAGTTCCTGCTTACTGCTCACTGACATTCTAGTGGTGGTTAGATGCTAGGACCACCCAGTGTCTAGCAACCAACCTCCTGGCATTCAGCGGAGAGCAGAACTTTCCTGGCTTGCATTACAGTCCTGGGCTGGCTGCTGCCACACCTCCTAGCTCAGTGGTTGGTTTCTATCAACCAACCAACCACAGTTTGTCTAACGCCCGCTTCCTCCCAGTGTGGAACCTTCTCATTTAGACATGGCTGCTGCTAGTGCCTTGCCTCCCCTTCACATGTTGTGAATTTAAAGACGGTAAAAAAACTTTAGGAGGCGTATATTTAATGCTAGAGGAAGAGCAGCTCTGGGGACCCTGGTGTAAGGTGGTGCTCTTTGGGGACTCTGGTGGGGCAACTCTCTGGGGACCCTGAAGTAAGGAGGTGCTCTCTGGGACCCTGGTGTAAGGGGAGGCTCTCTGGGGACCGTGATGTATGGAGGGCCTCTCTGGGGACCCTGATGTAAGGGGGACTCTCTGGGGACCCTGATGTAATGAGGGGGGCTATGGGGACCCTGATGTAAGTGGGGGGGCTCTCTGGGGACCCAAATGTAAGGGTGAGCTCTCTGGGGACCCTGATGTAAAAAAAATTCTGATGAAGATGCTCATTGTTTTGCACTATTGTTTTGTTTATGTTAAGATGATACCTCAAGAATTTAAATTGCTCTACAAATTAAGTTGTTTGTACCAGACTATTTAAAGATGTTAAAATGTATTTTTTTTTTTTGTGTGTTTAACCACTTAAAGCGGAGTTCCACCCAAATGTTGAACTTCTGCTAATCCCACTCCTCACTCCCTTACATGCCACATTTGGTATGTAATTTTTTTGGGGGGGGGGAGTGGGGGCTTCAGGAGGAGTGGGACTTCCTGTCCCACTTCCTCCTTCAGCCGAGGGGCTGGTTAAGCGATTAAGCTTAATCGCCTACAGCAGCCCCTCCCTGTAGGCGATCGCATGGGACACTGACAGGTCCCATGCGATCGCCTGTCCAATCAGCGGCAGGCCGCGCCGCTCACGCATGCGCAGTGCCACTCGCGCATCCGCAGTGGGTGCCCGGCCGTGAAGCCGAAGGCTGTCACGGCCGGGTGCCCACAGTTGCGATGAGGACGCCGGCCGGGGGGGGGGGGAGAGAAGCGGAGCCCCGGTCGGCGCGTCGCTGGAACACTGGAGCGGGTAAGTGTCTGTTTATTAAAAGCCAGCAGCTACACTTTTTGTAGCTGCTGACTTTTAATAAACATATAACTAGGCTGGAACACCCCTTTAAGGACCGAGCCTCTTTCTAAAAATGTTGGTGTTTACAAGTTAAAAAAAAAATGTTTGCAAGAAAATTACTTAGAACCCCCAAACATTATATATATATTTTTTCTAACACCCTAGAGAATAAAATAACGGTTGTTGCAATACTTTCTGTCACACCGTATTTGCGCATCGGTCTTACGAGAGCACTTTTTCAGAAAAACTAAACTTTTCAATAAAAATTAAGACAACGGTTAAGTTAGCCCATTTTTTTATATTGTCAAAGATAGTATTAAGCCCCATACACACTATGGGCCAGATTCAGGTAGATGGGCGAATCTTTATTTTGGAGTAACGTTTCTCATTTACGTTACTCCGCCGAAACCCCAGGAGCAAGCACTGTTATTCACATAGCACTTGCTCCTAAAGTTGCGGCGGCGCGTGTATTATTTAAACTAGGCGCGACCCCACGGCGAACATACTGCGCATGCGTCGACTGTCAGTGCGCATGCTCCAAATTCTGTCAGTGAACGTCAATGACGTCAATCCCCATTCACGGACGTTTTACGCAAATGACGCAAAAATTTTAAAATTCAACGCGATGACGACGACCATACTTAACATAGGATACTCCACCTAGGGGGCATGTTTTTCTTTACGCCGCATATCGCTTACGGAAACGTCGGAAAGTCACTGCGTCGGGCCCGAGTCACGGGCGTCGGGCCCGTTAATCAGCGGGAACGCCCCGAGCGCCATTTTTTAAATTGCAGTTCCGATACGACGGCGAAATACAATTACACCGCTCGCATAGGAACTCCAATCCGGCGTTTCTTGTTTTCTGCTTACAGAAAACAGAAACGCCAGCTCAAAGTGAGAGTTATGCTGGCGTATCACTGATACTCCAGCCTAACTCTACCTGAATCTGGCCCTATGGGCCAGATTCTCAGCTGAGATACGACGGCGTATCTCAGATACACCGTCGTATCTCAGTTTTTTTCAATGGGTATCTATGCGTGTGATTCCTAGAATCACTTACGCATAGATACACTAAAGATCCGACAGATGTAAAACAATTACACCGTCGGATCGTAGATGTAATGACAACGCTGGCCGCTAGGTGGCCTTTACATTGTTTTCTCATTTGCCTATGCAAATGAGCCTAATACGCCGATTCCCGAAAGTTTTTACGCCGCCCCGTCGTTGTTTACG
Organism: Rana kukunoris; assembly: GCA_029574335.1. NCBI lineage: Eukaryota > Metazoa > Chordata > Amphibia > Anura > Ranidae > Rana > Rana kukunoris. The sequence goes on along the minus strand of CM056053.1, from coordinate 325,077,039 downwards.
TAGTTTCTGTAAGGTTTTTCCGGCGTAAAGATAAAGCAGGACAAAGATGGCGCATCCTATCTTAAGTATAGACGCCATGACCGCGGCAAATTTGAAAGTTTTTACGTCGTTTGCGTAACTCGTCCGTAATTGGGGATTTACATTGATTACGTTCACGTCGAAAACACCGTCATAATTTGGAGCATGCGCACTGCGATTTTACTATAGCCGGCGCATGCGCAGTACGTTCGGATCGGGGGTGCGCTTAATTTAAATACAAGCCGCCCCCTTCGATTTACGCGGGGATACGCCGGGCCATTTACACTACGCCGCCGCAAACTACGGAGCAAATGCTTTGAGAATACAGCACTTGCTCTAGTAAGTTGCGGTGGCGTAGTGTAAATGGCTTACGCCGGCGCTTACACCGGCGTGGGATCTACGAGAATCTGGCCCAGTCAGTTTTCCTGCAGGTTTTTCTCTTCGGGTTTACCAAAACCATCTAATATGAGGTCAAACCTCAAGAGTTTCAATTTGTATACATTCAGGCAGGCCCTTACACTACATGGTTTTGGTAAACCTGAAGAGAAAAACCTGAAGGAAAACTGATAGGGCCAGATTCAGGTAGATTGGTGCATCTTTAGGCGGGCGTAGCGTATCGAATATACGCTACGCCGACGAGCACACTATTCACAATGAAAATGCTCCCAACGTTGCGCCAGCGTAACGTAAGTTCGTAGGCGTAAGGCAGCGTAAGTGTAAGTGGGTGTGACCTTATGCAAATGATGGTCCAAGCGTGGAGCAGTGTTTTACGCTTGGCGTATCATGAATGGAGCATGCACAGTGACGTGGACGTATGAGAGGTCCCCTGTGCGCATGCTCACAACTACTCCGGCCCAACTTCCTAGGATACGCCGGCCCACCGGCTTACGCCAAGCGCATAAATACACCCAGCCATACGCTGAGCGATGGCAGAAGATGGAAATGGAGGCAAGGAGAAGAGGAAGAAGAACTTCTCTAAGAAGGAGAGGGCTATTATTATTGCTGGAATGGCCAAATATGATAAGTTCCTCCATGGTGCCCACAGTTCCCAGACCAGCAAGGCACGGAAGAAGGAGATCCTGGAGGAGATCACCCTGCAGGTCAATGCTGTTGGGAATGAGACCAGGAAGCCCGACGATGTTAACAAAAAAATCAATGACCTGAGACGTAAGGTCCGTGAGAAGCTGGCCCATATGAGGAGGCACGCCAGGGGGACCAGCCTAATCTCTGCGCTTGACGGATAAGGAGGAGGTCATTGCCCAATGTCTGCAGTGGGAGCAGGTGGAGGGCATCGAGGGCTTTGACTCCGGTGACCAGGCCTTGAGGACAGGTAAGTGTGTGTTTTATCTCCTATTCGGTGTGTAGCATGTGAGGGGGTGGAAGGGAACGTGTGTGGGACCACCAACATGTGAATGTTTTGTGTCATCCACAGATGTGCTAGAGGGAGCTGGGCCATCGTCGGCTGCTGGGCGACCCAGGCCATCCCATGAGGAGTGTGCCCACACCTCTCCTCTGGAGGAAGTTGTGGAGGAGCATGGGGACCTAGAGGAAGTTTTGTACCTCGTTGGGGATCCCATCATCCCTGGACCCTCCTAACCCTCCTCCCCCATCAGGGGAAGCCCCTCACCCTCCTCCCATATCAGGGGAAGCCCCTCACCCTCCTCCATCATCAGGGAAAGCCCCTCAAGGGCCTCCCCGTACACATGGCCCCAAGCCTCTCCTGCCCCCAGGAAGGCTACCCGCAAGACCAGGGGTGTTCCTGAAGCCATCCAGGAAAATCTTGCCAGGGATCAGGCCCGCCAGACCCAACATATGGGTGCTGTCGCCAGGGACATGCGACATGTGGCAGACAGCCTGGCCTCCTCAGCACAGATAAATGATAGCCTGCAGGATGTCAGCGGGAACTGTGCTGCTCTGGTGACCTGCGTTGGTGAGCTGCAGGCCACAACATCATGCCTCGTGGCAGATGTAAAGAGCCTGGCAGTGGCTGTAAAGGCCAATACTGCTGCCATTGTGGTGGAGGGGAGGCAGACGAGGTGCCTAAGAGCCAGACCACCACCCGGCAGCTGTGGATGCAGGCGCAGACCAATGCGGTCCTCACCCGCATTGCCCTGGCGATGGAGGGCAGGCAGCCAGCCAGGGAGAGACCAGGGGATGATCCTCCTCCTCCTGATGCCCCACCCCCCCACCCAAGGCTTCCACCAGACAATTAAGGGGCCGGAGCCATGGCACCAGGTTTGGCCCACGACAGGGCAATTGATTGCCTTTTTGTATTATCTATGCTCAGGTTTTGAATGTTTTATTTTGATGTTTGCTCAGGTTATGAGCGTTTTATTTGGATGTTTGCTCTGGTTATGAGCGTTTTATTTTAGTAGTGAATGCACACAGTGAGGAGTGCAGACTACAGTGTGACTGGTGTGTGAATGTGGGTGACATTCCTGCCAGTAAGGGGTGTCACCCTTGGTCGTTGGGGAGAGGTTATCCCCATGGCCGTGTGAATGTGGTATGAATGGACAGCAACATTCTTGGGGCCTTGGCGTGGCGTTGCTGCTCCCAAGTCCTGCATGTTTGACTTTGGCTAATCCAATGTGAGGTGGATGTGGTATGTGTGAGCTAGGGACCACAGTGATGTGCATGCATGCATTGTCCGTGTGCCATGATGAATGTGTGTGTGTTTAACGTGCAAAGATACATTCCACGAGGCAACTCCTGACTGCTGTTCCTTCAGAAGACGGGTGAGCCTTGTTCAGGGGGGAACTGTGTGGCTGGGGGGTCAGGTCATCACATATGTCAATCTCCAGGCCCTTTCTCATGGCGTAGTTGTGCAGCTGTCAGGGCCCTGGCGCCGGCTCCCGGCGCGCCCCTGGTGTGCGCGCGCGTGTCCGCGCTCGTGCGCGTGCACCGGAGGTGCGCGCGCGTGCGCGGGTGGTGCGCGCGCGGCGGGAGCGCGCGCGTGCACGTTGGCGCGAGTCTTTGGCGCCAATGTGCCTTTAAAAGACAATCAGATACAGCAGCCCCTTGCTGTCTGATCTGCCAAAATACCCTGTGATTTAAACCTGAATCTGCATCTGAAGTACCTGACCTGATCTTGACCCGGCTACGTTTGACTCTCCGTATCTCTCCAATCCTGACCTCGGCCTGTTTGGACTTACCTTCTGTTACCATTATCACCGCTGCCAGATCTTCTGCCTGAACACCCGACTACGCCTGCCTGTTTAACCCTTCGCCTGCTCCCGTGTTGACCTCGGCCTGCCTGACCCAGCTTACGTCTCATCCTCCTGTTTACTTCGCTCCACACCAGTTCTGAAGTCACCTGCCAAGTCGCATCGGGATCGCAAACCTCTGCATCTGCATTCATACCACCAGTTCCCGTATCGGAGTGCCTGTTCCGTCCTTGTTCCTGTGACCCCGGAAGAACCTGCACCGAGCTGACCTGACCTGCACCATCATCCAGGCACCCTTACCCCGCTGCGCTCCCGAGTCGCTGTTCCCAAATCCAGCGTCTCCCGAACCAGCGCCGTACGAGAGGCCACCTCCTGCGACCAGGATCTGACAACCAGGTATTTACCATACATAACAGTATCAGACAGCCATTATGTCAGATCCTGCAGGAGTAGCCCCCGCTGTGGACGAGATTTGCAAACATCTGGCATCCCTCACACAAGCTGTCAAGAACCTGCAAGATGGATATATGAGGTTAGAGGGACAAGTCCAAAACCTGTCGGGCTCCAGCGATGCAACTTCCGCAAACCCCACTAGATCTTCTTCGGCGGGCTCCGCCCCCTCAGTGGTGATGCTCCCACCCGAACCCAGAGTTCCTATCCCAGAACGGTTCTCAGGGGATCGGGCGAAGTTCCGGGCCTTCCGCAATGCCTGTGAGCTGTATTTTGCCTTGCAACCTCGGACTTTCTCTTTGGAAGCTACCAAGGTGGGATTTGTGATCTCCCTCCTCCAAAATGAGCCGCAGACCTGGGCCCACCGACTGCTGCAAGAAGACAATGTTCAGACCCAGTCCCTGCAAGCCTTCTTTGAAGCCATGGCTCTGCTGTACGACGATCCTCAACGGACCGCCACTGCTGAATCTGCCCTACTCGCGCTCCAGCAAGGCCGTAGGGCAGTTGAGGACTATGTTTCAGACTTTAGACACTGGAGCACGGATACACTCTGGAATGACGCGGCCCTCAGACACCAATTCCGCTTGGGCCTTTCCGAAGGTCTCAAGGATGAGCTTGCCCGGGTAGGGGTGCCAGAGACTCTTGAAGACCTAATCACTAAAGCCATCCAGATTGACCGCAGACTCCGTGAACGTCGGGCCGAGCGTTCCTCTCAGCCAAACCGGCCTGTGTGGATGACCACTAGGGCACCGTTGCCCGCCTCCCGCTACTTACCTCCTACCAGCATGAATTCTTCCAGTGCCCCTCCAGACACCTCCGAACCCATGCAACTCGGCCTCATGCGGCCAACGCTGCCACCTGAAGAACGGGCACGGCGCCGCCAACTAAACCTGTGCCTTTACTGCGGCGGGACCGGTCACTACGTGAGCAATTGTCCCACCAAAATGCGTAAGTGCCCTTCTCCGAATCCTGTTAATCTGTCAACCCTGCCTACCCGTACCTCCCACCTTGCTCTTCTTCTCTCGTTTCAGCTCCAGGAAAAGACAGTGCCAGTCAACGCCATCATTGACTCAGGGGCATGCAGCTGTTTCATCGACTCCGCCTTCGCTGACCTCCACCACATACCATTACGTAAAAAGGCCCATGAACTTACCGTCTTCCTGGCCGATGGCTCCCGCATAAATTCAGGACAAGTTACCCAAGAGACTCTTCCCTTGATCACCACGATTCTTCCCCTACATAAGGAACTACTCACTCTAGATGTCATCTCTTCGCCTCTGTTCCCTGTGATCTTGGGCCTACCCTGGCTCCAGGCCCACGATCCTGTAATCAACTGGAGTTCTGGAAAGGTGTCATTCGGTTCTTCCTACTGTCAACAATTCTGCATACCGGCTCCCCCTGCTCTACTTTGTATGGACACTGACCCCAACTTGCTCCAGTCCATTCCGGAGCCATACCATGAATTTGCCGATGTCTTCAGCAAGAAGGGAGCCGACTCCCTTCCGCCTCATCGTCCATACGATTGTCCAATCGAGCTCCTCCCAGGGGCTGCAATCCCTTTTGGACGCATCTTCCCGCTGTCCGAGAAGGAACAGGAGGCCCTGAAGGTGTATATCGATGAAAATCTGAGTAAAGGGTTCATTCGCCCGTCTACCTCCCCAGCAGGCGCAGGAATATTTTTCGTCAGTAAAAAGGACCAATCTCTCCGCCCATGCGTAGACTACCGGGAATTGAATAACATAACAATCAAAAACCGCTACCCATTGCCTCTGATACCGGAACTTTTTCATAAATTAAGATCTGCCACCATCTTCACCAAGCTGGACCTGAGGGGAGCGTACAATTTAATTCGCATTCGGGACGGGGATGAGTGGAAGACGGCTTTTCGTACCCGTTTTGGACATTATGAATATCTGGTCATGCCTTTTGGTCTGTGCAATGCACCCGCGACGTTCCAACACTTCATCAACGATGTGCTTAGAGACTTTCTTGACATCTTCGTCATCGTCTACCTAGACGACATATTGGTCTTCTCCGGATCACTGGACAAACACCGCGAACACGTCTGCAGGGTTCTAAATCGCCTCCGTCTACATAGACTATATGCCAAAGTCGAAAAATGTGAATTTGAACAACAAACCATTCAGTTCCTTGGCCTGATCTTATCCCCTACAGGAATTAAGATGGATCCCAACAAAGTGTCCGCCATACTTGACTGGCCAGCGCCCCTGGACAAGAAGGGGGTACAACGATTTGTGGGATTCGCAAATTTTTACAGAAGGTTCATCAGAAATTTTTCCGCGATCATCTCGCCAATCACGCAATTAACCAAACAGAACCAACGTTTCCAGTGGAATTCAGAAGCCCAAAAGGCCTTCGATACACTTAAAGGACTGTTTACATCTGCCCCGATTCTTAGCCACCCTGACCCGGCGTTACCCTACCTCCTTGAAGTAGACGCATCCGAGGTAGCAGTGGGCGCTATTATCTCCCAACGCCAGGGGAACAAAGATCTGATGCATCCTGTGGGCTTCTTCTCCCGAAAACTCTCCCCAGCGGAGAGGAATTATGATGTTGGTGACCGGGAACTACTCGCCATCAAGGCTGCACTGGAGGAATGGAGGTACCTTCTGGAGGGCGCTGCACATCCGGTCTTGATCTATACGGATCACAAGAACTTAGAATACTTAAGATCCGCAAAACGCTTGAAACCCCGACAGGCCCGATGGGCATTATTCTTTTCTCGTTTTTCTTTCCACATCACGTATCGCCCCGGCTCAAAAAACATCAAGCCAGACGCATTATCACGGATGCACGACAATCCCAAGGACTTACCTGCCCCTGACACCATTCTTCCGGCCGGGAACTTTCTACTGCTGCACCATGATCTGCTTCCCCGACTTAGAGAAGCATCCACGGATTCTGCAAAACCCCCAGGTGTCACCCTGACCCCCAGAGACGGACTTTTTTGGAGAGGGAGCCAAATTTTTGTGCCAGCAGATATTCGGGTAGAGGTCCTAAAACTACTTCATGACCATCCATTGGCAGGACATTTCGGAGTCCGTAAAACCCTTGAACTGGTACGACGTACCTTCTGGTGGCCAGGCTTGGAGGAATTCTGCAAATCGTACATCAATACATGTCCAACCTGCAATCAAAACAAGACTACAAGGAATCGAGCCTGGGGCTTACTAAAACCTCTGCCGGTACCCGATAGACCATGGCAGATGATCGCCATGGACTTTATAGTAGAGCTTCCATGTTCCGAGGGGTGCACAGCGATTTTTGTAGTCGTGGATCGCCTATCTAAGATGGCCCACTTTCTCCCACTAAAAAATACTCCATCCGCTGCTGAGACTGCCCGTGTCTTCATCAGAGAAATTGTCAGACTCCATGGAATCCCTGCAAACATCGTGTCAGATAGGGGGGTCCAGTTTACATCTCGTTTCTGGAGAGCCCTGTGTGAGATTCTGAATATCAAACTTGCTTTCTCCTCGGCCTACCATCCTCAGACTAACGGACAGACTGAACGCACAAACCAGACCCTGGAGCAATATATTAGATGTTTCACTTCCTTCTCCCAGAACGATTGGGTCTCCCTGCTACCCCTGGCAGAATTTGCCTACAATAACGCCAGCCATTCAGCAACCGGACAATCCCCCTTTTTCGCCAATTATGGCTTTAATCTAACCTTCTTACCAGATTTTCTTCCAGAATCCCCAGTTCCGGCGGTGCAGAGCACGGTGGACTTCCTCAGTCGCAACAACCGGGTGCTACAAGAAGCAATAACAAAAGCACAAGCCGACAGCAAGAAAGCCTTCGATAGGAAAAGGAGAGGTGAGCTGAACCTACAACCAGGAGATCAGGTATGGCTTTCTACTAGTAACCTCAGATTAGCTTGTCCTTCCAAGAAACTGGCACCCAGGTTTATGGGACCCTTTCCGGTAAGAAGAAAAATCAATGAGGTTTCCTATGAACTGTCTTTACCCGAGTCCCTTAAGGTTCACCCGGTATTTCACGTATCATTGCTGAAACCCGCAATTCCTGATCCCTTTCCTGACAGAGGGGCTGGTCCACCTGAACCTATTTCAGTTGATGGCTGCGAGGAGTATGTAGTAGAAGCCATCCTTGACTGCAGGAAACGGCAGGGGCAAAATCAATTTTTGATCAAGTGGAAGGGGTACGGGCCGGAGGACAATTCGTGGGAACCCGAAAACAATATCCACGCCCAAGAACTAATTCGTGCTTTTTTTTCTTCCCACCCTGAGAAACAGGCCCGCCTGGGCATCCGGAGGCTGCCCCTTGGGGGGGGGGCAATGTCAGGGCCCTGGCGCCGGCTCCCGGCGCGCCCCTGGTGTGCGCGCGCGCGTGTCCGCGCTCGTGCGCGTGCACCGGAGGTGCGCGCGCGTGCGCGGGTGGTGCGCGCGCGGCGGGAGCGCGCGCGCGTGCACGTTGGCGCGAGTCTTTGGCGCCAATGTGCCTTTAAAAGACAATCAGATACAGCAGCCCCTTGCTGTCTGATCTGCCAAAATACCCTGTGATTTAAACCTGAATCTGCATCTGAAGTACCTGACCTGATCTTGACCCGGCTACGTTTGACTCTCCGTATCTCTCCAATCCTGACCTCGGCCTGTTTGGACTTACCTTCTGTTACCATTATCACCGCTGCCAGATCTTCTGCCTGAACACCCGACTACGCCTGCCTGTTTAACCCTTCGCCTGCTCCCGTGTTGACCTCGGCCTGCCTGACCCAGCTTACGTCTCATCCTCCTGTTTACTTCGCTCCACACCAGTTCTGAAGTCACCTGCCAAGTCGCATCGGGATCGCAAACCTCTGCATCTGCATTCATACCACCAGTTCCCGTATCGGAGTGCCTGTTCCGTCCTTGTTCCTGTGACCCCGGAAGAACCTGCACCGAGCTGACCTGACCTGCACCATCATCCAGGCACCCTTACCCCGCTGCGCTCCCGAGTCGCTGTTCCCAAATCCAGCGTCTCCCGAACCAGCGCCGTACGAGAGGCCACCTCCTGCGACCAGGATCTGACAACCAGGTATTTACCATACATAACAGCAGCACACAACATGCACCGATGATCTGGCACACAAAGTTTGGGGAATACAACAGGGTCCCCCCGGTCTTATCCAGGCATTGGAAATGGGACTTCAGGAGGCCAAATGTGCGCTCCACCACTGCACGGGTACGTATGTGTGCATCATTGTATCTTCTCTCTCCTCTGGTTTGGGGATCCCTGTATGGAGTCATGAGATGGGGCCCAAGTGCATATGCCGAGTCATCTGGAAAGGCAAAAGACAGGAGGATGTTAGCCATGCATGTGCCCCTTGTGATGTCTGCATCATGGGGTCGGACAGTCATGCCTGACTCCCATGTCACTCACCAACCAGCCAGCTGTCCCTGTACACGTTCTGTACACGTTCTGTTTAAATTCCGTTGGGATGTTGCTTTGACGGTATATGTAGCTGTCGTGGCTGGCCTCTGGGTGTTTGGCACGGACGTGCCATATGAGGCATTGGGCATCGGCTATCACCTGTACGTTGATGGAATTCCACTGCTTACGATTGCGGTATATGTGTTCTGTGGCACAGGGGGGCCGTAGTGCCACATGTGTGCAATCAATGGCCCCGATGGTGCGTGGGAATCCGGCAATTCTGTAGAAATCCTGCATTGCCTTCTGCAGATGCTCATGGGTGGGTTTGATCATGCGTGTGAGGATTGTGTGAGGATTGCGGGGACAACCTGGTGCACACATCTGCTCATGGTGGATTCTGACATCCCAGCCACTACTCCACTTGTACGCTGGAACGAACCACTGGCGAGGAAATAGAGTGTTGCCAGTACCTTGACCAGTGGCTGCACTGCGTGTGAGCGTTTTGTCTTGCTGGTGATGTCATCGTGCAGGGCTGTGGCTAATTCCAGGATGGCATCAGGGCTGAATCTGAAAATGCGATACGCCTCCGATTCCCCCATGCCAAAGACGTTCATGTGCGTTCGGTATATCCTCTCCCGTGCCCTACGATGTGCCTGTGGCCACAGTAGTAGTGCTAGGACCATGGCTGCCCCTGGCATGTTGGCATACAGATGTGTGTCCTGCAAGTGTGGATGCTCAGCTCGTCTGTAACGGTGCTGCTGCAGCTGCTCTCTAGCTGACATGTGCACGTCTGTTGCTGAGTTACACCTGCTTTATGAGGGGTAACTTTAGGCCGGACGTACAACTTACACACACCGCGCGTAGCCTGCGCCGGGGGCACGTACGTTCGTGAATCGGCGTATCTCCCTCATTTGCATATTTGAATAGGAAATCAATGGGAGCGCCAGATGCGTCCAGCGTAAATATGCACCCACGATACGCCGGCGTAGGAAAGTTATGTCGGTCGGAAAAAGCCTATTTTCAGGCGTATCTATTTCTGTGGGTACGGCGCACAGATACGACGGCGCACATTTTGACTTACGTGGCGTATCTCGAGATACGTTGGCGTAAGTCCTACCTGAATCTGGCCCATAGTGTGTATGGGGCTTTACAGCGAGTAAATTGATACCCAACATGTCATGCTTCAAAATTGCGCACCTTCGTGGAATGGCTATAAACTTTTACCCTTTAAAATCTCAATTGACGAATCTTTAAAAAATTCTACAGATTGCATGTTTTGAGTTACAGAGAAGGTCAAGGCCTATGCGATACCTTACATGTGTGATAGGATTTGGAAGTTAGGAAAAATGGACTTTAAAGGCACATTTTTTACACTGTTTTAAAAAAAATATATATAATAATAATTATGTCACTTTTATACCTATTACAAGGAATGTAAACATCCCTTGTAATAGAAAAAAAGCATGACAGGACCTCTTAAATATGACGTCCTGTCATTTAAAGCCGCTAGGGGGCGCGCGTGCACATCCGTTGCTTTACTGGGAACACAATGTGCGTGCCCGGCGGCCGCAATGGCCTCCGGGGCACCTGCGATTGCCCAGTAACTGAGCAGGACCGTGGATCTCTGTGTGTGTAAACACAGAGATCCACATCCTGTCAGGGAGAGGAGATCGATGCTGTGTCCCTTGTACATAGGGACACAGATCGGTCACCTCCCCCAGTCACCCCCCTCCCCCGACAGTTAGAACACTCACTAGGCTACACATTTAACCCCTTCCCCGCCCCCTAGTGGTTAACACCTTACCTGCCAGTCACATTTATACAGTAATCAATGCATATTTATAGCACTGTTCATTGTATAAATGTGAATGGTCCCAAAATGTCTCAAAAGTGTCCGATGTGTCCGCTATAATGTCGCAGTCCCGAAAAAAAATCGCAGATCACCGCCATTCCTAGATAAAAAAAAATAAAAAAATCATAATTATGTCCCGTATTTTGAAGGCAATATAACTTTTGCGCAAACCAGTCACTATACGGTTATTGCGATTTCATTTTTATTTTTTTTACCAAAAATATGTAGCAGAATACGTATTGGCCTAAACTGAGATAATTTTTTTTTTTAATGGGATATTTATTAGAGCAAAAAGAAAAAATATTGTGTTTTTTTTAAATTTACGCTCTTTTTTTGTTTATAGCCCAAAAAATTAAAACCGTACAGGCGATCAAATACCACCAAAAGAAAGCTCTATTTGTGGGGAAAAAAGGACGTAAATTTTGTTTGGGAGCCACGTCGCACGACCGTGCAATTGTCAGTTAAAGCGACGCAGTGCCGGAAGATACATTTTCGTCTGGGCAGGAAGGGGGTGTATGTGCACAGTAGGCAAGTGGTTAACATAAGTATCACATTTGTATTTTGTGCCATTCATTGATTTATTTTTGGTATTTTTAAAGCGCTACTTTATATTTATTGTTTACAATTTTTTGCTTGTTTACAATTTTTTGCTTGTTTACAATTTTTGTCAGATTGTGTTTAGCAGCTATTATTGCACATTTTTTGGTGCAATTTTCTCCTTTTTCACTTGTTGATATTTATTATAGCAAAAAGTAAAAAGTTATTGTGTTTTTTTTTCAAAATTGTTGCTATTCTTTTGTTTATAGCGCAAAAAATAAAAACCGCAGAGGTAATCAAATACCACCAAAAGAAAGCTCTATTTGTGGGAAAAAAGAACGTAAATTTTGTTTGGCTACAGCATCGCATGAGCGCACAATTGTCAGTTAAAGTAACGCAGTGCCGAATCGCAAAAAATGGCCCGGGCATTGAGCAGCCAAATCTTCTGGCACTGAAGTGGTTGTATACCCATTCCGATGACTTTTATTTAAATTGACAAATGCAGGTTTCTAAATTAGTTGCACTATATGAATGTTTCCTTACCTGCTTGCCTTGCGTGTATTCTGTATATTTCTCGCTAATGACGTTGTATGCCCTATTTTTCCGGCAAGCAGAGACCCTGCCAGAAAAATGCAGGGTCTATGCCGAGGCTGCATCATTTCCTAGTGTCGATGTCAGCCCCGACATCACGCGATACTTGCTTATAGTTTTTCCATATTGTAAAGAGGCTTAAATAACGCTATTACTGCGCATGCGTGGGGTTATGGAGAGCAAATAGAGGGTTACATGTTTTGTTTGCTTACCCTGCATAATGAATGACAGTTAAACTTGTGAGGAGGAACAAGGACTCCCTCTCTCTCACTTTCTCTGCCTCACCAACCCCTGTGATATTATTTGCTGCTTCCCTTTGTTACGCACATGACAGGTAAAACTTTATGGTATACTAGTAACACTCATCAAGATGCTATATAATTTTACATTTACTGACACTTTTATGTTCTGTGTTATGACGCATTGACCTTTTTCAGAAACCACTTTTCATTGCCATCACTGGAGTTGTTACAATTATCCATAAATAAATGTGATATCATATAAACTGTATATTTAATGTGCATGCTTTTACTGTACCAATTACATTGTTTTTAAGTTGTAATTATTTCAACACATTTTTCAATTCATAAAGACAGATACAAAATCATCTACAAATTACTGTTATTATTGTTCATTTCTTATTAACTGTGCCATGAAGCTTTTACTTCCTAATGAAAAAGACATAGAAGCTAGAAGTTTGAGAACAAAACTATCAATAAGTCTGTGCGAAAATGGTACATTGTATAGGGTACTGTACATCAATTTGTGTTTTAACCACTTGAGACCCGGGCCATTGTCGAATGATGGCTCTACAGGACTGGGAGGCCGTCATATGACGTCCTTGGGCGTCCTGCCGATAGGGGAGCGCGTGCGAGCCCGCCGTGCCACTCAGGTGCCGATGGGCGTGCCTGGCGGCCGTGATGTCTGCCAGGTACCCGCGGTCGGCAGTCACAGAGCCAGGGGCGTAGCTCTCTATGTGTAAAACAGGGATCCACGTCCTGTCAGGGAGAGGAGACTGATGGTTTGTTCCTTGTACATAGGGACACCCATCGGTCACCTCCCCCAGTCAGCCCCCCCCCCACGGTAAGAATCACCTAGCAGGGCACACATTTAACCCATTGATCGCCCCTGTTAACCCCTTTCCTGACAGTCACATGTATACAGCAATCAGTGCAGTTTTATAGCACTGTTCGCTGTATAAATGTAAATGGTCCCAGAAACGTGTCAAAAGTGTCCGATGTGTTCGCCATAATATCGCAGTCCTGACAAAAATCACAGATAACCGCCATTACTAGTAAAAACAAATTATAAAAAAAATGTCATAATTCTATCCCCTATTTTGTAGGCTCTATAACTTTTTGCACAAACCAATCACTATACGCTTATTGCGTTTTTTTTGTTCACCAAAAATATGTAGAGGAATACGTTTTGGCTTAAAATGAGGAAAATGTTTTAATTTCTTTTTTAAATAGGATATTTATTATAGCAAATAGTAAAAAAAAAATATATTTTTTTTTTCGAAATTGTCACAGAGATGATCAAATACTACTAAAAGAAAGCTCTATTTGTGTTGGGAGCCACATCGCACGACCGCGCAATTGTCATTCAAAGCGTGACAGTGCTGAAAGCTGAAATTTCGTCTGGGCAGGAAGGTGGTATATGTGCCCAGTAAGCAAGTGGTTAATAAAAACAGCCAAAAATATTCAACACAATGATTAATTTATAATACAATTGGTCTGCTTTATTATGACTTGATTTTAATTAAAAAAAAGCTAGTGTAATCCTGAGAAAATAAAGGAGTGCTAAGCTTATTTTATCCTTTTTGATAAATGTATTGGCAAATATCAAATAGACTACAAGTTAGTATTATTAATGGAATAACAGTATAGGTATCCCCTTACACCAGCAGTTTGATTTAAAATTAAATATGCTGCTGATCCAACTATAGCATTGTACTAGCTAAAATTAGGCAGTTCTTGTGGTTAATAATCAAGAGTTAGGATGACTACACAAGCACTGATACGACTCAACAGTCTAGAACAGTGTTTCTCAACTCCAGTCCTCAAGGCACCCTAACAGGTCATGTTTTCAGGCTTTCCATTATTTTGCGCAGGTGATTTGATCAGTTTCACTGCCTGGGTAATTACCACAGCCGTTTCTACTGGGAAATCCTGAAAACAAGACCCGTTGGGGCCTTAAGGACAGGAGTTTAAAAACACTGGTCTATAAAATCTCAGCAACCTTCAGATGAAAGTGAAATACTCCTTCCCATGCATGCATGCTTTTTGGTTACCTCCCTCTGTTCCTGGCTTGACGTACAGTATGTACTGTACCAGAGGACAGGCTAGCAAGGTGGGAAGTATGTTCGTATGTGTGTTATTACCCCCCTCCCCACCCCCACCTCCCTCCTGATGTTTTACTGCAAGGGCAGAAAAAGGAGTAATGATTTGAAAAATCTGGTAGGCTTTTGTTTGTGAATTAAAACTGTCTAACTTGTGTGGTTATTGTTATTTACAGTTGTATTTTTCTTAACAATTTAATTGTGGTATAGGGGGCGAGGGAATCTTCTATTTAATTTAAAGCTAACAAAAAACTAGATGGAGCTACAAACTTGTTGCTGTATAGACGATAAACAATAGGTGTCTCTAAAAGCATGTAATTAGACTTGAGGCTGAATACGGCTTCAACCCCTATTACCTTCTTTATTGTTTTGGTCGGGTAGCCACAGCATAAAGTCTAATGACTCTTTCTATGACTGATCTTGGTGTGAGAGAGTCACTCTGCAGAGGTCTAACACATCCCCTGTGAGTCAGAGCTAGATCTTACCACTCAGCAGGGGTCTTGAGCTTGGCGGATTGATAATTGCACAGTTTTAGCTTTGGCCATCAGCAGGGGGTGCGTTGAACCTCTATAGAGAGACCCCTGCTTCCACACAGAGAGCAAAGTTTATTCTCTGCAGTATGCAAGGAGAAGACAGACATCTCTACCCAGGCTGTTGCCTGAAAACAAGCTGCAAGACTTTGAACCAGTGGCCCGCCTAAAATATTCAGCACCCTTGGAACGGGCGGGGCCTGTGATGTCATTTCTGGTGTTTCCGATATCCAGAAGGTGGTGAGGAAGAGATTGCTGATGGCTTTTTATGTGGCGTGCAATTTCCAAGATGTATTAATGTGAGTGCATAGATTGAGGATATTTTAATAAAGCATTTAAAGCTTACATGTTGCGCTGAGCTTATTCCCTTTATGTGTTTGAGAAATACTGTGAAGTGGGCACAATGCTGGCAAGCCCTTTAAAGGGGACAACACACATGAAGGTGGTGTAAATAGTCGTATGGTGTTTCTGCAAGGACGATAACAAAAGTGAGATTGCTGACCTTTTAGATCCGTGTAGAAGGTGAGCAAACACCGTAACCAGAGGTGAAGGATATTTTTTGGACATTCACCGTAGCACAATTTGTTGGCTTCAAGTGTGGACCTTTGTGAGCACTGGATTTTTAATGTGGACATTTGACTTGCTTAATAATTTACAGTACGTTTGTTTATTCCATTACAGAGCGCTACTTGAATCAGATTTTTTACACCTAATAAATGTCTTATATGTTGATATTATTTGCACTTATTGAGTAAAATGTATTAATTATCGCAGGAGACCCTTTGCAATTTTTTAAATGCTATAGAAACAGCCCACCATTCATTTAGATTATTATCATTTTTTAACACCTCCTATACAAAAAATAAATTTATAGCAATTATAATGAAATTAAACGTCATGCATGCTAGGGTCTCAGAGTCAGGATCCGTTTCCTGATTGGCCATGAGGGGGATCACTGTAAGAATACACAACATGCAACTTGGTGGGCTCAGAGCGCAGTGCTTTGCACCCTGAGCCCAACCTTTTTAGGAGCCTATTAGAGCCTCTGGCTCTAATCACGTGCTTCAAACCCCACCCCCCCCACTGGAATCCATGGTCTGGCGCCCTGGATGTAGATCAGGGGGCTGGATGCATGTATAGGGTGGGTGGCGCCTGTGCGCCCCTAATGGACTGGCCGCCACTGGTTCTCCTGCACTGCCACCTCTCTTCCTGTTGGCTAGGACTATACTTCTAGAGAGATTTTCACATGACAGTTCTGGCTTCTTTTAGTGTCAATGTTGGGACAGAGATCTGGGATCAAAAATACCCCCAAAAGACCATATTTTTGGTCTTTTGCTTTAAAAAAAATGATTTACTTTCAACCTGGACCAGAAGTGACGTCGCTCCAGTCCTCCAAGGCCATAGAGTCGATCAAAGAGTATCTACTCTTCAATAACCTATGGGAGCAGCCGGCTGCACCGATGGATCGTTTCTCGGGCCAACAGGTGGAAACGGTAAGCCCGAGAAACACCGGCGAGCGCCAGGAGCAGGAGACATCCTCTCCTGCCGCTTCAGAAAACATTCCAGTGGCTTATGAGTCGCTTGGAAGACTTTCATGAGAAGGCCAGCCACCGGCCGGCAAAAACAGTACCAGGGTTATGGCTGCTATGTTTAGCCATAATCTCTGTAAACCACTTGCAATGCACAACGTATATATATACGTATTGAATGATATCTTATTATGAATCAATTGTTAATTGGCATCTTTATGTTGTATTTTCCACATGGCACAAAATGATTAATGTCCACAACTTACTGCTCTAAAAATCTCGAGTTAAAGCACAGACAGTAATGTCTAAGGCCTCGTACACACGATCAAATCTGTCTGCTGGAAACGGTCTGCTAGACCATTTCAGCAGACAGATTCGATCGTGTGTACGGGCGAGCCGACGGATTTGGCCACCCGACAGATTGGAAAGCATGCTTACCAATCTGTCGGCTGGGAACCCGTCCGCCCGACATGTCTGCTGGTTAGTACGCTAACCAGCAGACATGTCTTCTCGCACATGCGCCGAATGGTTTCGACGCATGCGCGGAAGTGTTTTACTTCCTGGTGCGGTGACATGGCGGCGTCAACATCACCGCCACGTCACCAACACGTCAGCGCGCTGTCTGCTGGCGGGGATTTTGGTTTGCTCGTGTGTACACGCGAGCAAACCAAAATCCAAGCAGACAGATTTGTTCAAACCGGTCGGTCCGACCGATTTGAACAAATGGATTGCCTCGTGTGTACGAGGCCTAACACTGAAAACAAATCAATCTACTGTGCTTGATTTAACAGTCTGTAGTAACACAAGCCGAGATGGCATTTCATTATTGTACCGAAGGTATAAACTCAGTTTTAAATAACTCTCTGCTAAATAACTTGCGAATATTTATAACCACGAACCTCAAATTGTTTTACCCTTTACATGTCTACAAAGACAGTCATTGGCCTCGGCAGGATTGTGAATTGGTAATTTTTAGAATTTGTTTTAATGAGGAATTGAAGCAAGACTTATGTAGTTTCTTTATTGTCGAATGTGATTGAATCTTCCCATCCTAAAATATTGTTTTCATGTTTTAATTAAACTCAATGGCTCTAAAACAGAACTTCTCCTGTTTCAGGGCAATTGAAAGATTCATCCCGCAACAACATGGATGCCCCCACCCATTTTGGGTCAAACTATCACCCCTAGCACCAAAGTCAAAAGTCTCGGAGTCATCTTCGACACCTACATGACAATGGATGCACAAATAGGGTCAGTAGTCAGCGGATCTCACCATCTGCTGCACCTACTACGCAGACTTACTCCATTTATCCCAAAAGAAGACATAGCAGTCGTGGTGGGAACAATTATCAACTCCAGACTTGACTATGCAAATGCCCTCTATCTTGGACTCCCAAAGTACCAAATCACTCGTCTGCAAGTCGTTCAAAATACGGCCGCACGACTTGTGACTGGGAAAAAAACATGGGAATCAATCTCACCCTCGCTGAGATCCCTGCATTGGTTGCCAGTAAAAGACAGAATCACTTTCAAGGCACTCTGTCTAACGCATAAGTGTGTTCAAGGAAATGCCCCGCAAAATCTATGCGAAAAACAAAAAGCTCACAACCCCAATCGCGTTCTGCAATCCACCAACCAAAATCGACTCCAGATACCCAAAGCCAGATACAAGTCCAAAGGAGAACGAAGATTTGCGGTCCAAGGACCCAGACTATGGAACGCTCTACAAACCAACATCCGGTTGGAGGTAAACCACCTGGCCTTCAGGAGAGTGATCAAGACCCATCTCTTCTGAGGGCCTAGGGAATGGATACTAAGCGCCCAGAGGCGATTCAGTTTGCATGTGCTGTGCTATATAAGTTTCTCACTCACTCACTCACTCATTATGATTTTCCAGTTTTAAAGTTGCCTAGGTGATCTGTCCTCAATTTTTTGCACTTTAAAGCAGAACTAAACTTTCTCAATCAACATTAACCTTTATGCAGCTAGCATTAGTAAATAGATAGGAAGGTACGGTATATTATATTTTCTTGTTTATTATATTTCTTTGATTGCTTTCTGGTTTCTGGCCCAGCCCAAAATGATGTCATATATCAAAATCAGTCTTCATGGGCATATTTTCTTGTAAATTTTATTTATTGAATATTAAATAATAAAGACAGTTACAATTAGTAATAAATAGTTACAACAAATGGTAATATTAGTTAAGTATATGATAATAAATTGGATGGAATTATACATATCTGAAGATTAGATATTATACATAAACAGGTAATCAACTCGAAAATAAAATGTTAAGTTAATATAAACAATTGAAAAATGTAATATGTAAATATGTGCTCATACACTTAGTTCCAAGCATATTCAATTAATATATAGTCACTATGGAAAGAAAGCTAATTGGAAACCAACTAATTCAATAAAAACTTCAAAAATGTATAATTATTGTAAGTTATAACTAAATATAGTATTTATGTATAATACAGTACCATTTAAATATGGTAATACAAAAAAATAGGGAAATAGAAAAAAAAGGACAGAGTAATAGTAAAAGGGAAAGAATGAAGGTAAGAAAGAGGGAAGAGAGTATAGGGTAAGAAAGTTCTCCAGAGCATCTATATTGTAAGAATATTATTAAGTTAGTACAGAAGACAAATGTTCATGTTTAGTACTTGTTTCCACTCATTGTTGTATAATATTATAGTATTATAGTATATCAAGGTCTTAATAGGGAATTGTCAGCGATCATAGGAAGAAAATACAGTATGTCATCCAAGGATTCCATATTTTCTCAAAATGTTGTATAGTATCGTTGGTTATGGCTTCTGATTTGGAAAGGATCATTGCTTGGTTTATTCTGTCTTTAGCTTCAGAGATCATTAGTGTATTGGTTTTCCAAGCTTTGGCAATGGTTTGCTTTGCGGCTGTGGTGATCTGGAGAAAGAGCATAAATTGAGTGTAAGAAATATGAACTGGTTTTATATTTAAACAAAGGATTCACCCCGGGACTTTAAATGAAGCTGATACCGTTACCACCAGTAAGAATAACAATAGTTATTACAGTATATAATTTATTCAAGCAAAATTGTTTACATGCATAGATAACACCAACAGTTGCCAATAAAAAGATACATAAACGAAAAATATTGGTACATAAATGTAGTATCGGTCAGAGTACACAGGCATCATACTATCTGACTAGTTTTGCAAGATCCAGCTCGCTCTTCAGGGGTGTGTAACACTGTACCTAGGATGAAAAAATATACATGTTTGGCAATATGGCACAGTATTGGTTGTAAAGGCACAGGGTAGGAGGGATTGTGGGTCCCCATACTCACCACTGAGCTTGACCATGGCTACAGGTGTGCAGCCCCAAGACGGCGGCAGCAGGTGCCTCACCCGGGATCTGAAGGGGCGGAGTCAGAAAGGGACCCCACCAGGTGCCAAACAGAGAGCAGGCATGGCATAGGTGTAGTGATGTATCCATAGAGACCTCGTTAGTATAGGCTTTGAACATAAGTATGTTTTTCAGGCATCTAAAGTAGTAAAGTAGAGTAAATAAGTATCAGCATAAGAATATGCATGAATGAAAGGCCTGGGCCAATGATGGTAGGGACATGGAGATGGTTAGAATAACAGAGGGATACTAGCAGATGACAAGATAGTAAAAAGAGGTGAACTGTGACTGTGTGTATGGTGATGTATCCCTAGAAACCTTGTTTGTCCATAAAGAGTATAAGCTACAGTATAAATATGTTTATCAGGTATCTGCAATAGTAAAGTAAAATCAATGGGCCAGATTCAGGTACATCTGCGCATTATTGGACCGGCGTAGCGCACCGCCTTTACGTTAGACTGGCGCAATGTAGCGGCGCAATCACCCTATTCTCGTCGGTTTTACGCAGAAATTTGCGCCTGCGCAACGTTATTTCAGAGGCGCAAGGCGGAGTAATACAAATTGGGAAGGACGTGGGCGTGTTACATTGAAATGAGCCGTGACCCCATGCAAATGAAGGGCCGGCCGGGTCGCGCATGTGCGCTTGAAGCAGACCATGGTCAGCACCTCTGTGCGCATGCTTACAACTCAGGAACGGCGCAATCAGTGAAATTGGAAGTGGACTAGGGCAAATTAGTGAACTACGCAAACAGCATAAATAGACAGAGGCAAACGCACTTCCTTTGCAAAAGTACATCCCTTTGTATCCCTCCCTATACAGCAAGGTGCTCTTGTTCTGTTGTTTATTAGCGTTTGTTTGTGACGTGTCTTTGAGATATTTAGGGACTGTTTTGCAGAGTGATTTTTGTCTTTTATGTGTTTTCTTTGTTGTTATTTTGTTTAAATTATATTTTTGCTGGGCATTTTTTATTTTTGCTGGTCAATTATTTTTTTTGTTCTGTTTGGGAATGTGAGGGTGACATTCCTGCCGAAAAAGGGGTGTCACCCTCATTTGTGGTGGAGAAGTGATCCCCAGGTCCGTGTGAATGGTGTATGAATGTACAGTGACATAATTGGAGCCGTGGCATGGCGTTGCAGCTCACAAGTCCTGCATGGTGGGCTTGTGCCAATCCAATGTGATGAGGATGTGGGGTGTGTGTGCTAGGAACCACAGTGGTGTGCATGCATGCATTCTCATTGTGCCTTGATTAATGTGTGTGTTTAACGTGCAAAGATGCATAATGTGAGCTGGCATGAGATGGGGTCATGAGATGGGGTCCCAGTGAATATGCAGAGTCACCTTGAAGGGAAAAGACAGGAGGATGTTAGTAGTGCATGTGCCCCTTGTGATGTGTGCATCATGGGGGGGGGGACAGTCATGCCTGCCACCCATGTCACTCACCAACCAGCCAGCTGTCCCCATACATGTTCTGTTCGAAATCTGTGGGGATGGGGCTCTGATTGTATATGTAGCTGTCATGGGTGTCATGGGTAGTGTCATGTGTTGGGCTGGTGATGTCCTCCTGCAGGGTTGTGGTTAATTCCATGATGGCATATGAGGGGTGAATCTGAAGATGCGAGACACCTCAGAATCACTCATGCCATAGATGTCTATGCGTGTGTGATACATCCTCTCCCGTTAAGAGTGAAGAGTGAAGAGTGAGGGGCTTGTATCAGATAAGAATATTGTATTAGATTAGATTAAATTTTAAAGTTTATATAAGCAAAAAAAAAGTTTAAAAAAAAAAAAAATCCCGTGCCCTCCTCAGTGCCCTCCTCAGTGCCCTCCTCAGTGCCCTCCTCAGTCTTTGCTCATCTAAAGTCAGTAGTATAGCTATGAGCATGGATGACACTGGCATGTTGGCATACAGTTTGTTGGGCAACATGTGTGACTGCTCAGCTCCTCACTAACAGTGTTGCTTTATCTGACATGTAGACGAATTGTCTAACTTTATACCAGCTTTTATATGGTCTAATTTTAGACAGGACATTTAGCTGTTGCGCACAGCGCGTAGCCTGCGCTGCACCAACGTTCTTTTGTGGATCCCCGTAACTCCCTCATTAGCATATTTGATTAGCAAATCAATGGTGTGTCTAGCGCAGTTTTGCGCGGACGGATGCGCCTGTCTATCGAAGTTACGCTGGACAAAAAAAAATAGATTTCTTGCGTATCTCGTTTTGGGAATGCCGTGCATCGAAACGCACGCGCACAATTAGACTTAAGCCGCGCATCTCCTGTAACACCGGCATAATCGCTCTGTGAATCTGGCCCAATGAGTATTACCTTAAAGATGTATACATCTCAATAAAGGGCCTGGATCAAAGATGGTAGGGGCCTGGAAATGATGGAAACCATAGGATAGCAAAGGGGTACTAGCAAGTGACAAGATGATAAAGAGAGAGAGGAAAAAGGGGTGAACTTGTGTGGAGGAATGTGTGATTTCAAAAACCAAAACCAAAAGGCAAAACCAAAATATATAAATATAAAAATAAATGAGTAATGAGTTCTCAAGAAATTAGCTGTGTAAGGAATACAGGTGTGCCTAAATATAGTAAGGTAGATATAGTAGGTACCTGAGTATGGTGAATATCCCAAGTATAAAAGTAATGAGACACAGCAGGCAATCTTCACAGTTGTGTGTGTCCTCAGTGAAGAGTGAAATGAAATCCAAGCCATGCCTGACCTCCAATTTAACCCCTGAAGAGCACACAGCTGTGGAGATTGCCTGATAAACATATTTTTAGCTTATACTCTTTATGGACAAACAAGGTTTCTAGGGATACATCACCATACACACAGTCACAGTTCACCTCCATGTCCGTACCATCTTTCGCCCAGGCCTTTCATTCATACATATTCTTATGCTGATACTTATTTACTCTACTTTACTACTTTAGATGCCTGACAAACATACTTATGTTCACAGCCTACTGTATACTTTTTATGGACTAATGAGGTCTCTATGGATACATCACTACACCTATGCCATGCCTGCTCTCCGTTTGGCCCCTGGTGGGGTCCCTTTCTAACTCCGCCCCCTCAGATCCCGGGTGAGGCACCTGCTGCAGCCGTCTTGGGGCCGCACACCTGTAGCCATGGTCAAGCTCAGTGGTGAGTATGGGGACCCACAACCCCTCCTACCCTGTGCCTTTAAAACCAATACTGTGCCATATTGCCAAACATATATGTATATTTTTGCATCCTAGGTACAGTGTTACACACCCCTGAAGAGCGAGCTGGATCTTGCAAAACTAGTCGGGTAGTGTGATGCCCGTGTACTCTGACCGATTCTACATTTATGTACCAATATTTTTTGTTTATGTATCTTTATTGGCAACTGTTGGTGTTATCTATGCATGTAAACAATTTTTTTTTTCACAAGAAAATGCATGTAAACAATTTTAATTATATACTGTAATAACTATTGTTATTCTTACTGGTGGTAACGGTACCCACTTCATTTAAAGTCCCGGGGCAAATTCTGTGTTTGACTATATGTTATAGGGATGGAAGTGTGTTACTGGGGACACCAGACCTTTCCTCTTTCTGGTTTTATATTTAAAAGTGCAATAGTCGTGTCTGGAATGATGGCTATCTTAGGCCGCGTACACACGATCAGTCCATCCGACGAGAACGGTCCGAAGGACCATTTTCATCGGTTAACCGACAAAGCCAACTGACAGTCTGATGTGCCTACACACCATCGGTTAAAAAAACGATTGTGTCAGAACGCGGTGACGTAAAACACACGACGTGCTGAAAAAAACAAAGTTCAATGCTTCCAAGCATGCGTCGACTTGATTCTGAGCATGTGCGGACTTTTGACCGATGCCTTTGCATATTAATGATCGGTTTTGACCCATCGGTCAGGCGTCCATCGGTTCAATTTTGAAGCAAGTTCTCTTTTTTTGGACCGAAGGACAACTGACCAATGGGACCTACACACGATCGGTTTGGACGGATGAAACTGAACTTCAGTCTGTTTTCAGCGGTTTTGACTGATCGTGTGTACGCGGCCTTAAATATTTTAGATACCATGAGGAAAATTCCATTCCAGAACTTTTTTGCAATCAGACAATCCCAGAATGTATGTAAGTGCGTTCCCAGACCACCACAGCCACGAAAACAGAATGGTGAGCATTAAGGAGCATATTTTTCAATTTTAACAGGAACCAACTACCAGTGCATGATTATTTTATAGTTTGTTTCTAAAGCAATTATATTTTGAGAAGACATTTTTTGTATTGGCCCAGACTTTATTCCTGTCAGAAATGTTGATTTTAGTTCCAAGTTCTTTCTCCCATTTTTCCACATATGAAGGTAGCTTTGGGTCAGAAAAAGTGATCAGATGATTATATAACATTGAAATAAGACCTTTGGTATAAGGGTCTTGTTTACATATACGTTCGAATTGTGACATATTGATTTGTAAGTAGCGAAAGAGTTCAGAAGTCGGGAGTTTGTGATGTTCACATATTTCAGGGAATGTTTTGAATGAGGTTAATGTTAAAAAATCAGCTAATTGTGTTAGGCCAGCAGAAGTCAATTTTTTTAAAGTATTAGGGTATATGTGGGCTGGGTAAAAGTTGGGGTTTCTGATAAATGATATTAAAGGTGTATGTGGAGATTATTTTAAATTTATCCCAAATGGTAATTGTATGGTTATTTTATTTTCAATTATTTTATGGTCAGAAGAGGTAGACCATATTAGATTAGGTAAGGATGTACAAACACACTTGTTTCAATTGCTACCCAAAGAGGGATTTCATGTTTTGTATGATATTTGGGGATATTCGCTATTTGTGCGGCATGGAAATAGGTGGTGAAATTGGGAAAGCCTAGTCCACCTTTCAATTTTGGGAGATATAGAGTGTGTGAGGGTAAACAGGATTTTAGAGTTCCATATAAATGCTTGTGCTTTGCGTTGAAGATTTCTCAAGAAGTATGAGGGTATTGGAATGGGTAAAACACGAAAAAGGTATAATATTTTTGGAAGTATAGTCATTTTTATGACATTTATTTTGCCTATCCATGATATTGGGAGATTAGACAATTTTTTTAGATAATTAGTAATTTTTCGTAATAGTGGGGGATAGTTAGCAGAGAATATGTCAGTGAGATCAGAAATAAGAGTAATACCTAGATAAGTGAGGTGTGTAGATGACCAAGTAAAAGGGAGAGACGTTTTCGTTTTCTGTAATGTATCTGGAGATAAAGAAATATTTAGAGCTGTAGATTTTTGTGAATTTATTTTTAAACCTGATATTCGGACAAATTGGTCAAATTTGTTGATAAGATTAGGGGCAGTAATATGTGGGGAAATCATAAAAATTAATACAGGTATGTCATCAGCAAATAATCAAAGCTTATGTTGATGACCTGCTAATTCTATAACTTTGATTGAGGGATCTGCATGAATGGATTGGGCAAGGGTTCAATTAATAGGGCAAATAGGAGTGGGGAGAAAGGACATCCCTGGCGTGTGCCTCTATTGATATCAAACACGTCAGATTTGTATCCTGCGTATTTAGCATAAGCTTTGGGTTTATTATATAATGATAAAACCCAGCTTAGAAAGTGGGGGCCAAACCCCAATTTTTGTAGAGCAAAATGTAAATATGACCATGATACCGTGTCAAAAGCTTTTTTGATGTCTAGTGATACAAGGCATGTAGGTATTCGTCTAGTTTTAGCTGCTTGGATCAATAATGCTGTTCTACGGACATTATCTGAAGCTTGGCGCAAAGGGATAAAACCTACTTTGTTGATTAGGGAACCAATTATATTATTCAGCCGAAATGCAATAACTTTTGCTAGTAGTTTTATGTCTAAATTTAATAAAGATTTTGGCCTATAATTTGCACAGGCTGAGTTATCTGACTAAGGTTTAGGGATCATTGTTATTATTGCTTTAAGGGATTCTGATCTAAAAGATTGATTGTTGAGAAGGGAGTTGAATGCTTCTGTCAGCATGGGAGTTAATACCAGGAGAGAATTTTTTGTAGTAGAGGGCTGAGAACCCGTCAGGTCCTGGACGTTTGTTTGGTTTGAGGGATTTGATTGCCAGTTCAATTTCACTAGGGTTAGATTGAAAAAATGCTATGGCAATTATTAAACAAATTTTCTAGTTCTCGCTGTAATTTGTGTTTCTCTTTTTTAATATATGATGCTTGGCGTATACAATAACCTCTAAGAACATGCTTTTGTGCTTCCCATAATGTTATTGGAGACATGTCTGGAGATTTATTGTTGCCAATGTATTCTTTTATAGCGATTTCTATTTCAACGAAATTTGACGGTTGAGACAGCAATGAGTCATTAATATGCTAGGTGGGGTCATGTTTTTTTGGGATTAGTGAGGTAAAAGGGATTGGTGAATGTTTAGACCTTGTACATTCAATGTAAGTACATTTAAATGAGCCATATATAAATAAATTAAACATATAAAATAAAGCTTGTACCATTGGACTTACCCCGGAGAAGGACAGAGAGAAAGAAAGAAATAGAAACAGAATATGAAATAAGAAGAAGAAGGAAATAGGAAGTATATATATATATATAGTCAACTTGTAGTAGTTTAAATATGTGATAAATAAATGTTTTGGGTGTACCAGGTGTGCATGTCTAGCAGACCCAGAGGCACAAAGTCTGTCTGGGGAGCCCCCCCCCCACCACAACTGAAGTGGAGGAGAGTCCCAAGACAGAAAAATAGGGGATGCAGTAAACGCTTCCCAGGTTCTTCACAGCAAAAATCTAAAACTATAACAGTTAAACTTAGACAACCTTTTTGGTAATATAGTTAGATATAAACTTATATGAGAGCAAAACATAGATAATTCTTTATTTAATGACTAAAATAATTAAATAAATAGTAGATACTACTATTTTAGTTCAGTAATGTTTGTTTTATCGTATACTTCTATTCAGAAGTATTAGGTTAATTGCCCTAGGGTTATCAGAGGTGGGAAAGGTAGGGTATACTTTTGGAGTCAGATTAGTGAGAGATAGAGTATTCATTGGAATTATTCAATTACGTAGATGGAGCATTTGGAGTATAGTTTAGTTTTGTAGTTTACAAATGGGAAGGGAGAAGGGGAAAAATAAAAATAAAAATAAAAAGAGGGGATGGGGTAGGGGAGGGGGGAGTAGGAGGGGAGGGGATTTAGGGAGCTAAGTGAGGAGGGGGAATAAGGGGTAGGGAAATGGGGAGAGGGATTAAAGAGGGAGGAATTAAAAGTAAATAAGGGATATGTGAACATATACTCTTTTACCTAACCTTTGTGATTAGGAAATCTTAACTGATGTGTTTTGAGTTCAATACATAGGCCAAACTAGAGCTTTGATAATTCAATCATGAAGTTGAGGGAATTCTTAGTATAATTAAGAGATTATTCAGTCCATGGAGGCTGAAAGATCCAATTCTGGGGAGTTGAAGCGACCTCTTTTGAATGTTGCTTGTCTGCTTCTGTCAGTTTCAGGTTTTGATGAATTTTGTGAAGAGCTGGATAGTGTGTGCTGGCGAGCAGGGCCGTTTGAAGGAATTTGGAGGCCCCAAGCAAGAAGCGGGGGACGGGGTGTTGCCGAGTTTTAAGTAGAGAAGCTGCCGCCGAACATCTTCTGTCGTTGATAAGCGGGGGGGGGGGGGATTTTGTTTATAGCACAAAAATAAAAACCAGAGGTGATCAAATACCATCAAAAGAAATCTGCATTTGTGGGAAAAAATGGACGTCAATTTTGTTTGGGAGCCACGTCGCACACATTTCTTATAATAATGCAGTGACTTTAAGGTCATTAAGGAGGGGTTAATCTTTTGGAGAGCTATAACATGGACTTTCTGTATACAGTACATCAGGGACTGCTTACCAAACTGGGATTAGAACTATTATAGTCACACTTGGTAGAGGGACAGAAGACAATAAAAGGACAGAGGGGTAGGTTTATAAAACAGGGACTGTTCCTATTAATCGGGGATAATACCATACACAGTAGTGGGTGAAGGAGAGGGACTGGTCTCCAGGCCAGGGACTGTCTCTCTGTGTACAGTGACATGCTGTAAATGGTAGAGCAGTCTCTCTGCACACAGCCAGTTTTGTCTCATGTCTCAGTGTAGCACACACAGGCAGTAGACATATACAAACACACTGACAGCTGTACATTCCCCCTCCCTCCTGAGCACTCCATACCTCACAGTGATTTATGAGTCTTCTAGCACGGCCACTGCGGAGCATTCCAAGCTGGCAGGTTAGGGAGGGGGAGGTAATGAAAGTGACCAACAAGGAGGCACAGGCTCATTTTATAGAACTCATACAACTTTGACAATCTGGTGTGTCCCCGGCAGTTCTCATTATGATGTGGACAGAGGCTGGCAGGTCCCTCCCTACTAGAATAACACTCACTGTGCAGTGTGATCAGGCAAAATTGCTGGTGTCAGCTGATCTTTGCTGTGGAGTCTGTAAGTGAAGAAGCAGAGACTCTTCTTTGGGATGTTGTGAGTGGGGCCCCCCGGACAACTAGCCCAGATGCAGTGTCACTTGCCAGAAGATTTCAGTGTCCTTTTCCCAGCCGGACTAAAAGGAAGTGAGCACTGAGTCTGTGCACTTCCTGTCAGTCCGACCGGGAACAGGACACTGAATCTCCTGTACCGCGTGCAGGAGGAACTCGGCCAGGCTGCAGCACTTATAGCAAGCGGCTGTGCAGCGGCGCAGCAAGGGCCTGTCCTGCTGGGGGCCCCTGGCCAGCTCGGGGGCCCCCAGCAGTTGCTTGCTTTGCCTGTCCTCTTCCGACGGGCCTGCCGGCGAGGACTTGTAGATGATTTGTTGTATAGCTGGAGTTTTTGCAGTGTGGTCTGTAATTCTTCAGTGGATCTACTTGTGTATTTAGTTCCTTGGTGGGTGAATCGAACAACGAATGGGAATCCCCATTTATAAGGGATGTGGTAGTGTTGGAGATTTTAAAGTAGAGGTTTCATCTCACGCCGTTTGGCTATTGTTATTGGCAATAAATCTGCAAATATTTGATAAGAATGTCCTTGAAAAGTTAGGGTTTCTTTAATCCTGGCTGCAGGCATAAGCGGATCCTTAGTACGGAAAAAATGGAATTTAATAATTATGTCACGCGAAGGTCCTTCTGTTTTGCGTATTGCTAATGCCCTGTGAATTTTATCAAATTCCAGTCTCTCAATAGGGATGGAAGGGGACAATTCCTGAAAGAGCGCTGTCATGGACGATTGAAGATCGATGATTGATTCAGGTATACCTCTTGTGTGGAGGTTTGACCATCGTGCTCTGTTTTTGAAGTCTTCCAAACGTGTTTGCAAAGTAAAATTTTCATCTCTGAGTAGCTCAAGTTCGTTGTCTTGGGAAACTACATTGGTTTCAATGTCATCCATTCTGCATTCTAAGTCTGCAGTACGTTGGTCTAAGTCACAAATCTCTTTAGTCAATTTCTCTGTTATTTGGTCAGAGGTCTGTTGCAGAGCTTTATAAAACATCTTCTCTATTTGTTAAAAAATATTTAGGTGTAATGTTTCAGTTTGTTGTGTTAAAGAACCAACACTCTGTTCATATTCTGTGTAATTTGAGTCCTGTGAAAAGCTCAGCTGTTTTCTGTCAGCACAGGCTTTAGCTGTGGGAGGTCAATTAGACAGAGCCATTACAACAGAGCCTCTAAAGGGGTTTTTCCTTGTGTGTTTTTGTCTTGGCTTTCCTGCCGGTCACTCCAAAAACCATACTATTATGTTCCCAGGGCATTAGGGAACATTATGGAGATTAATTACCGTGTCATTCAGGTGTCCGTGGAAGCTGTGAACACCTGAGAAGAACGGAGCCTCAGCAGGACATGTCTGATGCCATCAGCTCCGGCCCCCCCCTCATGGGCATATTTTATCTTTCATCTGGAGGAGAAGAGAAGAGGCTCTATCAGCTAAGCACACTCTCCTGCACACATGCCTGTACTGAAGGCAGATGGATTCAATGAGGTAAATGCTACATGAATTATCTTTCTTTATTTACGACATCTACATCTAGAAATGCTGGGGGGGGGGGGGGGGGAGACTGCTTTTCAAAGTGATTTCTCAACAAAATAAAAGCATTAAGACGTAGACGTGGATGCATGGATGAGTTTACTTTAAATGTTGAAAATTAACCGTTTACTGACCGCCCCATAGCAGTTTTACTGGTACAGGTTAGCTCTACTGTGCAGAATCAGGTACATATACATGATTCTGCAGCTCCCCTCACAGAGAGTGTGCGCACGCCGTTGGTGGGCCACTTTTGCTGTGATTATTCACAGCAGAAGCCGATCTACAGGTGCCGGGCACTTGATGTCTGCTGGCACCCGCAGATCACCGAGCACAGACACAGAAAGGGGATCTGCCTTGGCAAACAAGGCAGAGCTCTATTCTGACAGGGAGAAAAACACCTAACACAGTACACAAAAACACTGGCTAGGTACAAAGTTAGCCTTTTGATCGCCATAGATGTTTAACCTCTTCCCAGCCAGTGTCAATAGTATAGTGACAGTGCATATTGCTAGTAGGGATGAGCTTCATGTTCGAGTCGAACATTAGTTCGACTCGAACATTGGCTGTTCGCCCGCGAACAGCGAACAATTTGGGTTGATTGTGGCAAATTTGAAAAGCCGCGGAACACCCTGTAAAAGTCTATGGAAGAAATTAAAAGTGTTAATGCAAAAAAAAGTTTTAAAAACTGCAGTTTTTCAGGAGCAGTGATTTTAATAATGCTTAAAGTGAAACAATACAAGTGAAATATTCCTTTAAATTTCCTACCTGGGGGGTGTATGTAAAGTATGCCTGTAAAGTAGCACATGTTTCCCGTGTTTAGAACTGTCCCTGCAATGTAATTTCTAAAGTAAAACAAGTCATTTAAAACTACTCATGGCTATTAATGAATTGTCATTGAAAAAAACGGCATCCCCCTTAGTCCATTACCAGGCCCTTCGGGTCTGGTATGGATATTAACCACTTAACGACCGCCGCACGCCTATTTACATCCACAAAAGGGCACGTACAGGCAGATGGGCGTATATATACGTCCCTGCCTTCTAGCGGGTCGGGGGTCCGATCGGGACCCCCTCCGCTGCGTGCGGCGGTCGGCTTACCTGCGGGAGCGATCCGTCTTGAGGGGGCGGCGGTTAGATTCTGTCCTCCCCCTCGTGTTCGCTCCCAGCCAATCCCGTGCGCCGCCGCCGTGTCACTTCCTCTGCCTGTAAAATGTAAACCTAGGCAGAGGAAGTGATGCAGCTCTCATCTCGGCGGTATTTTCAAACCGCCGAGATGAGAGAAGAGGCACAGTAAGTCTGCACCAACACTACACTGACACCACACACATAGGCACATTTAACCCCTTGCGATCACCCCCCTGTCACACGGTCACTGAATGCAGTGATCATATATGTACTGATCACTGCATTTAGTGTCAGTGTGACAGTTAGTGTGACAGGCAGTTAGTGTTAGGTCCAGGGTAGCCCCGTACCCCCCCTAATAAAGTTTTAACCCCTTGATCACCGCCCTAGTTAACCCTTTCACTCCCTATTTCCAGCGTCACTAAGCGATCATTTTTCTGATCGCTGTATTAGTGTCACTGTTGCTGCTAGGTAGCTAATTTTTTTTTTATTGCGATTTTTTTGTGGCTGAATACATTTTGGCCTAAACCTTCAAATACATTTTGGCAAGTCCACAGCGCTGAATGTATCCCTTCCCAAATCGATGGTCTCCCTCTGTAAACAAAACTTCCCCTTCAGTTGGGAGGAGGAGGCTATAACGTACCTGGGAATTAAGCTCCCAAAGGACTTGAAAAAATTATATCCTCTTAATTTCCTCCCTGTCCTGCGAACCATGGGAGTTGATCTACATAAATGGGGGGGGGGACATTTCTCGTGGTTTGGCAGGGCGGCAATTTTGAAGATGAACATACTCCCCAGGATCCTGTATGTCCTCCAGGCAGTCCCGATTGGTCTACCCACCGCCTTTTTCACGTCCTTCAAAAGACATTGCAGAAACTTTTTATGGGCAGGGCGCCCCCCCCCCCCGAATTGGATGGGATAAACTCATTCTTCCTAAAATGAAGGGGGGCATAGGCCTGCCCGACCTGCCCCTATACCACAGGGCTAGCCAACTGACCGGTATTGTGGATTGGCACAAACATTGCCTTCATAAGGATTGGATCTCAATAGAGAATGCATATCTCCCTTTCCCCATCTCCCACCTTCCCTGGATCAAACCACGGACGATCCCCAAAACTTGCAGGGATCACCCTCTGATCGGCCCCTCATTGGCCACTTTCAAGACAGCATGTCGATCACTGGAGCTTGCTCCTTATCCAGGCCCTATGACTCCGGTCACGCAGAACCCAGACTTTCCCCCCGACATAGGGTTAACCCCGGGTCTAGTAGAACCCCGCGAACACACGGTTAGGGCTAGCAGACTTTTTAACGGAGGCATTCTTCTCTCACACCCTGAAATGGTCGAAAAATTCCCGGACATGCACATCCCGTTCTTCAAATACCTTCAAATTATAGACACTTCTTGCATAGCACCCCAAACCCAACACAATGGCATAGGGATCTCACTTCACTCGAAGTCATCTGTTCCGAGACAGGCCCCCAACCGCATCTAGTTTCCAAGTTGTATGCCCTCCAAATGGCTGGGGCCACCCCAAACACTGCCCTACTCCACAAGTGGGGCACGGATTTGGAGCTGAACTCATCCCCTGAGGAGTGGGATCGCATATGGGAACACACTCACAAGGGGTCCATCAACGTCTCGGCTCAGGAGAATAGGTACAAAATCTGTTCACAATGGTATCGCACACCAGAAAAACTTCATAAGATATTCCCGGGGGTCACACCCACATGTTGGAGATGCAACACGGGGGTGGGTACCTTTATGCACGTTTGGTGGAGCTGTCCATTGCTCCAACCATTTTGGAAACAGATCCACGATCTCATTGTCCAGATCACCACCTTCTCCCCCGATTTTACCCCGGCACAATATCTCCTTCACCATACGTCCTGTTCCAGGAGGACATACAAAAATTCCCTCATGCTGCAGCTCATTAATGCAGCTACCCAATGCATCCCACTGAGGTGGGGGTCCGCTACCCCCGACCCCCCCTCGGTGGAGGACTGGCACTCACGGGTCACAAAGATAGAAGAAATGGAAAGGATCATCCATCAGGCCAAAGATGCACATGAGAAATTTAGGCTAACATGGGCCTGCTGGACACACTACAGGGAATCCCAGAATTCCCAGGCTGGGGCCGCCCGCGATATACCAGTTATCTGAATGAAATCCTTAACCCTGTCTATATACCCATCCAAGGAGAAGCTCTCATTCTGTCTTCCAACCCCCCCCCCCCCCCACGGGTATTCCCTCCTATTTTTTCAAAATAGTTTTTTTTGTTTATAGTGCAAGAAAAAAAAAAACAAGGTTGCGTTCAAATACCACCAAAATAAATGTTTGGTTTTAAAAAAATTACATCAATTTTATTTGGGTATAGCATTGCATGACCACATAATTGTCAGTTGACAAAAGTTGACAAAAGTACTGTATTGCAAAAAATGGCTTGGTAATGAAGGGGGGTAAACCTTCCCGAGGTCAAGTGGTTATTTAACCACTTAAGCCCCAGACCATTTTGCTGCCCAAAGACCAGGCCACTTTTTGTGATTCGGCACTGCGTCATTAACTGACAATTGCGCGGTAATGCGACGTGGCTCCCAGTCAAAATTGACGTCCTTTTTTTCCCACAAATAGAGCTTTCTTTTGGTGCTATTTGATCACCTCTGCGGTTTTTATTTTTTGCGCTATAAACGAAAATAAAGCGTACATTTTGAAAAAAAATCTATATTTTATACTTTTTGCTATAATAATTATCCCCCAAAAATATATATAAAAAATGTTTTCCTCAGTTTAGGCCAATACTTATTCTTCTACATATTAATGGTAAAAAAATCGCAATAAGTATATATTGATTGGTTTGCGCAAAAGTTTTAGTGTCTACAAAATAGGGGATAGAATTATGGCATTTTTATTATAATTTTTTTTTTTACTAGTAATGGCGGTGATCTGCGATTTTTATTGTGACTGCATATTTATGGCAGACACATCGTACACTTTTGACACATTTTTGGGACCGTTGCCATTTTTACAGCGATCAGTGCTTTAAAAATGCACTGATTATTGTGAAAATTACACTGGCAGTGAAGGGGTTAGCCACTAGGTGGGGCTGACGGGGTTAAGTGTGCCCTAGGGACAGCTTCTAACTGTAGGGGGGATGGGCTGTGTGTGACACGACAGTGATCACAGCTTCTGATTACAGGAAGCTGTGATCACTGTCCTGTCACTAGGAAGACTGAGGAAATGCTTGTTTACATCAGCATTTCCCCGTTCTTCCTTGCCGTGATCGCGGATATGCCCCCGGACATCGAGTCTGTGGGACCTGCGGTCGGAGTCACGGAGCGTGTGCACGTCCACAATGCCGCTTCTTATAGGGGACGTGTATATACGTCCTTTTGCCTGTCTGTGCCATGCTGCAGATGTACATCTGCGTGTGGCGGTTGGCAAGCGGTTAAACAGTCTCTTTATTTTGTGGTACTCAGATACAGTTTAGTTCTGTTCTAAATAATGCTAAAAAAAACTACAATGAAGTTAACAGAAAATTTCTAAATACTTTCTTATTTTTCTTTTTAACTAGCAACGTTGTGAATAATTAATCTAGACTAATGCCTGGTACACACGATGAGGTTATGGGGCGAATGATCGTCTGTTTTTTTTTGCATGCTAACCTCAGATCGAACCTGAAGAGTTTACTAAACTCGTGACAATTCTCATATGACAGAAAGAAAAATGTTGTGATGTATTGTGTTTTCAAACGACAGCTGTACTGATTAAACGAAAATCATACGACCTGGCTTTGTACGAAAAATAAATTTGTGCATGTGCGATCTGATAATAACTGTCATGATTATCGTATGATCACTTCGAAAGCGGTATTGTGTGTACGGGGCTTAAAGTGGTTGTAAACTCATTACAACCACTTTTTGCTACAGGTAAGCCTATATTAAGGCTTACCTGTAGCTACCCTGGATATCTCCTAAACCTGTACAGTTTAGGAGATATCCCCTGTATATGCATGTGCTGATGACATTGTGCCGTTGCTTCAGTGAGTGTGCCGTTACCGGCAGCTCCTGCATGAATGCGTGAGAGTAAAGTCATTGCGGCTCCGGCCAATCACAGTGCCAGAGCCCGCGATACCTGGAAGTAACTCCTGGAGCAATGTCGCTGACCTAAGCGGGGTACTGGGACCGCTGTGGGGGCTTCGATCTAAGGTAAGTAATTCACAATGAGCTAGTATGCTATGCATACTAGCTCATTATGCCTTTGTCTTGCATGTTTTTTTTTTGCTTTTTTGTTTTTCAGTGTTTACAATCACTTTAATTCAGAACTTAAAGGAATCTGTCTGAATAGAATATTGGTGGCTGTCATTGCTGAATTAAGCTTTTGAGAATTGTAACGTTTGGGGGCTATAGCTCAGCAGGGATTCAGTGCTTAAACTGTTGTTTTGAAGAAAAAGGCTTTTATTCACAGAAAAGCAAAACAAGGCTTTCTCAGCATGTCAGAAAACTATAACATAAAAGTCCGCTTGGCTCCAGCGTCAACAAAAAGTCTGCTTATTTCCAGCCCAAAACAGTGAAAGCAAAAGACATACGGTTTGTTGCAAGACAAGTCTTCATCCCCTGCACTCCAAAAGTCCTCACTGTGCAGCTAACAGACTTCCATCTTGTCCTCATCAGGTGCACTCTCCAAACTCACTCACCACCTCCAGCACCACTTCCTGCTTTAATGGGTGGTTCTCTGTGAGAGTTAACGCCTTGTGCGCTGGCTCCCAAGGTTTAGAAGTGGAGGCTCCGTCCCACCCAAATAACACTTTGGAGCCTCCGAAATTCCATTCCCCAAACTACTTTATAAAGATAGAGAAGACTGCGAGCCAGTCCACTCTGAATTAGCGCCTGCCTGGAACTTTTCACCCACTTTTGGGTGATCCCCTGAACCTTCTACCTCTATTTAAATGGACCATAGTCCAAATAGTGGTGCCGTATATCACCCGTCCAGGACCCACCCCCCGGTGTCCTGTACAGAATATAAACTTTCCGGGGCAGATTCACAGAGAATTAGATTCTCGTAGAGTATCAGAAATACACTACGCCGCCGTTTTTTACCTGGCTCTACGTGGAATCCACGTAGATTTTGTCCAGTAAACGACGGCGGCGTAGTGTATTTCTCCCGTCGCAATCCATCTGCGCGAGTAGGGGGCGTGAAGCATTTAAAATAGGCGCATTCCCGCGGCGATCGAACTGCGCATTCTCCGTTCGCAAATTTCCCGCCGTGCATTGCGCGAAAACACGTCGTCACGTCGTAGTAGCGTTGTTTACGTACATTCCTATTCCCGAACGAGTTACGTTAAAAAAATATATATATTTTCAAATCGACGCGGGAACGACGTCCATACTTTACATGGGTTACGCACTGTTAGACCAGCAAAAAGCTCCTCTAACATTACGTAGCCAAAAAATGACGTAGGCGATTGCGAGGGACACTCGTACCTTCGTGGATCGCCGTAAAAACTCATTTGCATATCCCGACGCATGAAAACGACGCAAACTCCTCCCAGCGGCCACAAAAATATCGCAGTGTAGATCCGAAGGCTTACGAGGACGTAAGCCTCTCGGATCGAAGCCCGAAGCCGCCGTATCATGGTTTGAGGATTCAGTTAGACAGGCGTAATTGCTCTGTGAATCTGGGCCTCCGGCTTTTATGCTAATGTCTTGATTTCAATCTTTCATTCAGTTGTGTTTAAAAACAACCATAATGAATAGATAGCCATGTAATTCGTGTCGTTACTTCATTTCAACATGTTTCACCAATCACTGGTCCGAGGGCCTCTTCAAGAGATTTAATGAGTACTACATATTAAATATTAATGCCATATAGATAAATGCTGAAACAATATCATACATTAATCAAATTAAACATAAATCTTATGGAGGATAGAGAATTAGACTTGATGCATTAATACAAGCGGCACTGGATAGTTCCTTCAACCTTGCTTCCCATTGTTACCCACCTGAAGTATTAATAAACAATATGAGGTGCACAAAAGAACTAAAGACTTTAAGACGCTGGGCGGGACTGACGTTTTGACGTCACTTCCACCCAGCAAAGCTATGGGGACGGGTAGGTGCCATCTTGCCCTCACTCGCATCCCCACACAGCAGCAAAGAGGACCCGATCGCCTCCGCCGTTACCAACGGCTCCGGTAATCGGCCGAGGGTGCGGGAGAGCGGCAGGAGGGGGGGCCTTCTCCCGCCACCGATAACGGCGATCTCGCAACGAATCCACCGCGGAGACCGCAGTTATCATTTACAGGACCCTTAGCACTAAAGATGGATACCTTGGTTGTGGCAGCAGCTGCTGCTGTTACCGAGATATCCATCTTTAAAAAAAGGACCTATTTTTACAGTGCAGGGTCCTTAAGTGGTTAAGGAGTAATTTATAGGAAAGGTTTTAAAATCAGGGCATCATTCAAACCTGGAAATTTTGCAGCAGCCAGGCCGTAGATCCATTTGGTCTCTCACTGCAACAAAAATTTGTCCACGTCTCCTCCTCTTTCATGGGGAGGCACATGTTCTAATGCAAAAAAAATTAAATTTTGAAATCTTAGGACTAAAATTCTGGCCTGAGTAGGATGTACTCCTGGGCATTCAGAATGTGCCTACAAAAGTTAAACCTGCCGCATGGGCCCATGTCCACACTTCTATGCTTAATTTGAGACCTGTTAGTATAGTGACTGTAAACAAGTTGATCCTTCAATGACTGAGACCTCCTAAATGTGTTTTCTGGGCATAAATGCAAACTACTCAGTAGGGGGGAACTGCTGGGGGAATCAAAGATGGAGAAGGATCTGGGGGTCCTTGTAGATGACAGATTGAGCAATAGCATACAATGTCAAGCTGCAGCTACCAAAGCCTGCAGAATATTAGCGTGCTTTATAAAAGGGATATAATTCAGAGATAAAACTATAATCCTACCACTTTATAAAAATCTGTTTAGAAGATATCTGGAGTACTCTGTCCCGTTCTGGTCACCAGTCCTCAGAAGGGATGTGTTTGGAGCTGGAGAGAGTCCAAAGAAGGGCAACAAAACTAATAAGGGGACTGGAGGACCTTAATTACGAGGAACGACTGCAAGCACTAAATTTATTCTCGTGGAGAAAAGACACTTGAGAGGAGATATGATAGTGATTTACAAATACCTCAATGGTGATCTCAGCATAGAAAAAAATTATTCAGTCTCAAGGAGTGTAAGAGGACATGGGACCACAAAATGAAATTGGAGGGGAAGCAGTTTAACCTTAAACTGCGCAGGTTTTTTTTTCACTGTCAGGGCAATAAGGATGTGGAAGGCCCTTACACAATTGGTCGTGGCAGCAGGGAGTATAGATATTTTTAAGAGACGCTAGGGCCGCGTATTAGATTAGACATTCATATAATATGTCAAAAAAAGTTAGATTTTATTTCCATCATTTACACTTTCAAAATGACAGAAAACAAAAGAAAATGGCATCTGCAAAAGTTTGGGGTTTTATACCATGCACTGCCCCCTTTGCAAAGCTGAGACCTGCCAGTGTCATGGATTGTTCTCAATCATCATCTAGGAAGACCAGGTGATGTCAATCTCAAAGGTTTTAAATGCTCAGACTTATTGCCCTGACAGTGAAAAAAAAACCTGCGCAGTTTAAGGTTAAACTGCGCAGGTTTTTTTTTCACTGTCAGGGCAATAAGGATGTGGAAGGCCCTTACACAATTGGTCGTGGCAGCAGGGAGTATAGATATTTTTAAGAGACGCTAGGGCCGCGTACACACCATGAAATAAATCTGATCAAATCGGTCTGACAGACCATTTTGATCGGATTTGTCTGCTGGGATAGATTGGTTTGATCGTGTACACACGATCAAACCAAAATCCCCGCCGGCAGACAGCGCGGTGACGTGGCAGTGACGTGGCAGTGACGCCGACACGTCACCGTCACCAGGAAGTAAAACACTTCCGCGCATGCGTGGAATCCATTTGACGCATGTGCGGACAGATATGTCTACTGGTTAGCGTACTAACCAGCAGACATGTCAGACGGATGGGTTCCCAGCAGACAGATTTTAAAGCATGCTTTAAAATCTGTCTGCTGGAAAAATCTGTCTGTCTGCCCGTACACACAATCCAATTTGTCTGCTGAAACGGTCCGTCGGACCGTTTTCAGCAGATAGATTCGATCGTGTGTACGTGGCCTAGGATGTGCATCTTTAGATACACAACATTCAGGGATATTGTAAATAATTTGTACAGTGAACTATATGTACAGTGGTGATCGAAAGTTTGGGCACCCCAGGTAAAAATTTGTAATAATGTGCATAACGAAGCCAAGAAAAGATGGAAAAATCTCCAAAAGGCCTCAAATTACAGATTAGACATTCATATATGTCAAAAAAAGTTAGATTTTATTTCCATCATTTACACTTTCAAAATGACAGAAAACAAAAGAAAATGGCATCTGCAAAAGTTTGGGGTTTTATACCATGCACTGCCCCCTTTGCAAAGCTGAGACCTGCCAGTGTCATGGATTGTTCTCAATCATCATCTAGGAAGACCAGGTGATGTCAATCTCAAAGGTTTTAAATGCTCAGACTCATCTGACCTTGCCCCATCAATCAGCACCATGGGTTCTTCTAAGCAGTTGTCTAGAAAACTGAAACTGAAAATAGTTGACGCTCACAAAGCTGGAGAAGGCTATGAGAAGATAGCAAAGCGTTTTCAGATGTCAATATCCTCTGTTTGGAATGTAATTAAGAAATGGCAGTCATCAGGAACAGTGGAAGTTAAAGCATTATCTGGAAGACCAAGAAAAATATCAGACAGAACAGCTCGCAGGATTGTGAAAAAAGCAATTCAAAACCCATGTTTGACTGCACAATCCCTCCAGAAAGATCTGGCAGACACTGGAGTTGTGGTACACTATTCCACTATAAAGAGATACTTGTACAAATATGGTCTTCATGGAAGCGTCATCAGAAGAAAACCTCTTCTATGTCCTCACCACAAAAATCAGTGTTTGAACTTTGCAAATGAACATATAGACGAGCCTGATTCGTTTTGGAAACAAGTTCTGTGGACCAATGAGGTTAAAATAGAACTTTTTGGCCGGAATGAACAAAGGTACACTTGGAGAAGAAAGGGCACAGAATTTAATGAAAAGAACCTCTGTCCATCTGTTAAGCATGGGAGTGGATCAATCATGCGTTGGGGTTGTATTGCAGCCAGTGGCACAGGGAACTTTTCACGAGTAGAAGGAAAAATGGATCCAATAAAATTTCAGCAAATTTTGGATGGTAACTTGATGCCATCTGTGAAAAAGCTGAAGTTAAAAAGAGGATGGCTTCTACAAATGGATAATGATCCTAAACACACCTCAAAATCCACGGGGGATTACATCAAGAGGCATAAAAACTGAAGGTGACAGACAGCCCAGAAATCTCAAAAAACTGGAAGACTTTTGTAAGGAAGAATGGGCAAAGATACCTCAAACAAGAATTGGAAGACTTGGCTGGGTACAAAAAGCGTTTACGAGCTGTGATACTTGCCAAAGGGGGCAGTACAAGATATTAACTCTGCAGGGTGCCCAAACTTTTGCAGACACCATTTTTTTGTTTTCTGTAATTTTGTGTAAAGTGTAAATGATGGAAATAAAATCTAACTTTTTTTGACATATTATAAGAATGTCTAATCTGTAATTTGATGCCTTTTGGAGATTTTTCCATCTTTCCTTGGCTTTGTTATGCACATTAATACAAATTTTTACCTGGGGTGCCCAAACTTTCAATCCCCACTGTAACTATATGGATGTAATTTAACACAACATCATCTGCCAAAAGTAAATACCAGTATTTCTTCATGATTTGACAAACCTGTTTGTGTTGACCTGAGTATTGCATTATCAATCTAGTATTTTGTGAATTAGATCAGATTATTTTGCTGTGGATTAAGGTTGTTCTTTCCTGATTCTTGGCACGAATATATGCTTTCTTCAGGCAAGTTTTAGTAATCATGCTCCATCAGGCATGATTACAAAACCTTAAGACCCATACACAGGTTTGATTTTCTGCAGATTTTTGTCTTCAGATTTACCAAAATATAATATGAGGTCAAACCTTAAAGCCGCGTACACATGATCAGTCCATATGATGAGAACAGTCTGATGGACCTTTTTCATCGGTTAACCGATGTAGCTGACTGATGGTCTGTCGCGCCTACACACCATTGGTTAAAAAAAACGACTGGGTCAGAACTCAATGCTTCCAAGCATGCGTTGACTTGATTCTGAGCATGCGTGGATTTTTAACTGATGGTCGTGCCTACTAACGATCGGTTTTGACCTATCGGTTAGGAATCCATCGGTTAAATTTAAAGCAAGTTGGCTTTTTTTAAACCGATGATTAAATAACCTATGTGGCCCACACA
This sequence comes from Rana kukunoris, assembly GCA_029574335.1. Lineage (NCBI taxonomy): Eukaryota > Metazoa > Chordata > Amphibia > Anura > Ranidae > Rana > Rana kukunoris. The sequence goes on along the minus strand of CM056053.1, from coordinate 325,035,616 downwards.
CGATCGGTTTGGACCGATGAAAATGGTTTGGACTGATCTCAACCCTCGTGCAATTTCTTTTAATACGTAGGTATTGACTATACGGGATTCTGGTCACCAAAGAAATGGCATGCAAGATAGATGCAAGAAAGATGCATGTAAAATGGTGTTTCCAAAGGACGGTTTTCTGTAAAGAGTGGAATTCTAAATGCCCGGGAGATCATCCTAACCAGGGGTTTGAATTTTAGTCCTAAGTTTTTGCTTTCCATCTTTTTTTTGGGCCTGTCCATTTAAGATCTCCTATGCGATCTCTTATGCGTTACCCCTTGTACCCCTTTCGGCCTCCTTTGTTCTGGTGATCATTCCCTTGGTCAGACTTGGGCATAGAAATAGAGGTGTTCTAACATTTATGCATCTAACGTCATATGCAGGTTGCAGGATCGAGCATGCACAGTGACATCAATACGTGCCCCTCATCCATCCAGTGATGTCAGAAGACAGCAGGGTGGATAAGGTATAAATAGAGGCGTATGAGGCGGTATTTTCCACGGAGGTGCACTTCGCTGTGTACAACGCAGCGAACCCTCTTTATATGAGTGCTTGTTTGCCAGGTTGGACTCCATCCTTTCAACTCTAAACCCTCTTTTAAAACATTCTGGTCAGTCGGTGGGCCCCACAAATTCATGACTGGAGACAATTTTGAAGAAAACTTTAGCATATAGTTAGAAAATCCCTGTTAATAGTATGCCTTTCTTCTTTGGTGCTTGACATTTTTTTTTTATGTAGATGTACATGCAGGTAGATTCCTGCACCTGCACAACTTTTTTCCTATATTATACAACAGAAAGGGAGATGAGATGCCCTGCATCAGATTCATATTTAATTTGATTAATGTATTATATAAGTTGTTGCAGAATATATCTATATGGCATTAACACTTTTCAAACACCTGTGGTGCAATATACAGTATACTGTTGTGTGTGTGTTTTTTTGGTGATTTTCTCTGTTTTCAGTTGTTCAATATGTAGTACTCATTAAATCTCCTGAAGAATCTGGTGACTAAAAAAAGACGTTGAGGTGAAGAAACTCCATGAATTATATGGATATTGTGAGGGATTAGCTCGGTAGCAGGTGTGTGTAACCCCCTGGATGGGTTCACTACACACTGAACTGTACAGAAAGGCAGTTGAGGATGGTTGAAAACAAAGGATATGGTTTATTTTTCCACATTGCTGGATACAAGTGCAAGCATCGAAACAGCATAAACAAAACAAAACATAAAATAAACCCTTGCCACTTGGGACGTCTACCTTCCCAACACAGGAACCTACCTATAGAGTCTGGCACAGCCTACTGCTGGGCAGACACTGCTGGTCATACAGCAGAAAACAAAAAGTCTCTTTGATATTTTTCACACAGAAATATCAACAAGCACCTCACCTCTTCAGAAGTCACTGCTCTCCTTCACTCAAAGGCCTCAGGAAGCAGCAAAAAAGTAATCATCGTCTGGATGACTTATAGAGGTCTTAATTACCTCATTCTGAACAGCTGAGGTTTTTCAACGCCCTAAACCTTTCTGGCTATTTCTGCAGCCGACGCCTAGTAGTAATTGGTGTATTGTCTAAACAAGGCAGAAATGTATCTCCCGTCTGTGACAACACCCAAAGATTTACCTGACTTCCTGTATGCACTCGGGACAAGCCATCTGCATTACGCATTTTAACACCGGGGCGATGCGTTATGACAAAACTAAATTCCTGAAGGGCCAGGAACCACCTATTTATTCTCCTATTGGTCTTCAATTTTTGGCTGAGGTACATAAGAGGGTGTTCATTGCTCTGTAATATACTAATTTACAGTTGTAAACCATGCAAAACCTTAATTGGTTTTTCAATGGACACAAAGGTTTCCCTCGATAGCTCAATCCCTGAAGAACTCGGCGAGTCATAACCAATACCAAGAGCTGATAACACTGTTCTTTGCAATGGATCATCCATGTGGATGCCTTCTTCGGATTTAAACACACTAAGGGCCAGATTCACAGAGCGATTACGCCGGCGTAACAGGAGATGTGCGGCGTAAGTCTAAATGTGCGCATGCGTTTCGATGCTCCGCATCCCCAAAACGAGATACGCAAGAAATCTACCTTTTTTTGTCCGTCATAATTTCGATAGACAGGCGCATCCATCCGCGCAAAACTGCGCTAGACAGACCATTGATTTGCTATTCAAATATGCTAATGAGGGAGTTATGGGGATCCACAAAAGAACGTTGGTGCAGCGCAGGCTACGCGCTGTGCGCAACAGCTGCACGGCCTGTCTAAAATTAGACCACATAAAAGGTGGTATAAAATTAGAAAGGGCCTGCAGATTGACATACGTGATGACCTGACCCCTGAACCAGACAATCCCCCCCTAACCGAGGTTACCCCGTCTTCTGAGGGAAGAGCAGCCAGGAGACAGCTCACATTAGGCATCTTTGCACGTTAAACACACACATTAATCATGGCACAATGAGAATGCATGCATGCACACCACTGTGGTCCCTAGCACAGACACATCACATCCTCATCTAATTGGATTAGCACAAGCCCACCATGCTGGACTTGTGAGCAGCAACGCCACGCCAAGGCTCCAATTATGTCACTGTACATTCATACACCATTCACACGGACCTGGGAATCACTTCTCCTTGGTCCTGGGGAACCCTTCTCCACCAAAACTGAGGGTGACACCCCTTTGCCGGCAGGAATATCACCCCCACATTCCAAAAACATTCACATCACAAAAAAAAAAAAAATTAAAATGCCCAGCAAAATAAAAAAAATTCCAGCAAAAAAAAAGAAGGGGGAAAAACAAATTAATGCCGTTGGCGTGAGCCACGCCTGGGGCGCCCACGGCCACGGCCCCGGCTCCTCAGGGGAGACTCATGGGAGGGGGGGTAATCCGGGGAAGGAGGAGCAGCCCCTGGTCTCTGCCCACCTGGCGGCCTGCCCTCCAAGGCCACGGCAATTCTGTTCAGGCCAGCACCTAGTGTTGCCGTGTTGGCCTGGATAGCCTGGGTGAGGGCCCTCACATCCTGCCCAACGTCTGCTGTTGTAGTCTGCAGTACGTTTAGGCAGTTTGTAAGAGCCCGGGAGTGGCAGTCCAGGTCCCCAAGCGTATCCTTTATGGAGGACAGGCTCTCCTCCATCCGCCCCAAAGTCTGGCTGACCTGTCCCAGATGGCGGGTCTGAAGGGCCTGGTCCCTTCTCAGATTGGCGGGCAGAAGCTCGGCCACCCCCCTGGTCTTCTGGGATGACTTCCTGCCTCCAGCTGAGGCTTGTGTCCGGGGAGAAGGGGAGGCCCTTGGGAGAGGAGCCCTGTTGGGGGAGGAGTGGGAGGGGCTAGCCCTTATGGAGGGCTGGCTGCTGCCAGCCAGAGAGGAAAACTCGTCCAAAAACAGCAATCCACTGGCTGACATGACATCCTCCTCCTCCTCAAACTCCTCCTCCTCAACCTCCTCCGAGGACTCCGGTCTTGTCGGGGGGTCCTCATCAGGCTGTTGTCCCTGGGATGGTGCGGTCAGCCCAGATGGCCCAGCACCCTCCTGCTCATCTGTGGATGACACAAAACATTCAGAGGTTGGAGGATCCACACACTTGCCACATATTCCCTTTCACCCCCTCCCCCACACATGCTACACACCTGATAGGGCAAAAAAACCTTACCTGGCATCATGCCTTCATGACTTGAATCATAGCCGGGCAGGCCCTCCACCTGTTGTCTATGAAAGGTCTGGGCCACCGCACGCTCCTCCGCTGTCAGCCTAACAGGGCATGGTGGGCCCCCTCCTGTGGCCCTGGCATGGGCTACCATTTTGGCCAGCTTCTTTCTGACCAGACACGGGGGGGTCATTGATCTTATTTTCAATCCCCGACCGTGTCCGGGTCTCCCCCCCCGGTGCATTCACCTCGTCAGTAATGTTCTGCAAGATATCACGCCTCCTGGCCGCGGTGGTGTTGGCACTCTCCGGGCCGTGAAAGAAACGCCCATATTTGGTAATGGCCCGGGCAAGAATTTGTTTCTCCCCCAAAGTAAAATTTAACTTCCTCTTCCTCTCAGTCATATTCATACAAAAACTCTCTTCCAAACAGTCAGCAAAAATCATTTACAAAAACAAGCAGGAAAAATCAAGCAAGAAAACAAACAAACAAAAATCTATCAACCAAAAAGTCTCACAAGCAGTCACCAAAAAACACTTTCAAATATCTTCTACAAAACACTAGATCAAACAGTCAACAAATATCACAAAGACAAATCACAACGCAACAAACAACAGAACAAAAGCACCTTGCTGTATAGGGAGGGATACAAAGGGATGTACTTTTGCAAAGGAAGTGCGTTTGTGTCTGTCTATTTATGCTGTCTACGTAGTTCACTAATTTGCCCTAGTCCACTTCCAATTTCACTGATTGCGCCATTCCCGAGTTGTGAGCATGCGCACAGAGGTGCTGACCATGGTCTGCTTCAAGCGCGCATGCGCGAGCCGGCCGGCCCTTCATTTGCATGGGGTCACGGCTCATTTCAATGTAACACGCCCACGTCCTTCCCAATTTGAATTACTCCGCCTTGCGCCTCTGAAATAACGTTGCACAGGCGCAAATTTCTGCGCAAAACCGACGAGAATAGGGTGATTGCGGCACTACATTGCGCCAGTCTAACGTAAAGGCGGTGCGCTACGCCGGTCCAATAATGCGCAGATGTACGTGAATCTGGCCCTGGGTTTCACAGAATGTGACATTACCTTTATATTCAAACTGAAGATGTGCAAACCCCTACTTCCTGCACTTCAGCCACTTCATTTGCCCTGAAGCGGTCAGGGATTTCACTTTCAACAACTACTTTTAACAACCAAGAAGTGTCCAGAACAGAGAAGGATTACAGCAAAAATTAACAATGAGGACATGAAACCATTTATACAGTAATTAGTGCATTTTTATAGCACTGATCGCTGTATAAATGTGAATGGTCCCAAATTTGTGTCAAAAGTGTCCGATACGTCCACCGCAATATCGCAAGCCTGACAAAAAAAAAATCGCAGATCGCCGCCATTACTAGTAAAAAATAAAAAATAAATTATAAATCTATCCCCTATTTTGTAGGCGCTATAAATTTTGCGCAAACCAATCAATATACGCTTATTGCGATTTTTTTTAACAAAAATATGTAGAAGAATACGTATCGGCCTAAACCAAGGAAAACATTTTTTTTGTTTGTTTTAAGTTGGGATATTATTATAACAAAAAGTATAAAATAATGTTTTTTTTTATTTTTTTATTTGGTCTTTTTTTGTTTATAGCGCAAAAAATTTAAATTGCAGAGATGATCAAATACCACCAAAAGAAAGCTCTATTTGTGGGAAAAAAATGATAAAAATATAATTTGGGTACAGTGTTGTATGACCGCGCAATTGTCATTCAAAATGCGTCAGCGCTGAAAGCTGAAAATTGGTCTGGGCACGAAGGGGGTTTAAGTGCCCAGTAATGAAGTGACTTTACAGGGGGACTATAGTAAAACTGAGCTGATGCCTTTAAAATTGAGTGCTATTTTATTTATTTTTGTTAAAGGAAAGGGTATAGTTCTACCTTGAAGGCCTTAGCACTTTGTTTTTTACCAGAATTATGCTGGCCATACACTATACGAAAAATCGTCCGATTACGCTGTCAAAAACCAAACATACGTTCATGAGTGCAAACGATCACGCCATCATGTAATTCCGATATTCGAACGATAAATCGATCGGAGTACATTAATCTACCGTTTATTCGTCTGGTTTTTGCATCGAAAAGGGAAGTGACAAAACATCCTTGACCTCTGCTCCCTGACTTCCTGTGCTCACGTATACGCCCAGAGAAGCAACGTACGTTCGTCAGAACGATCCTTGAGCCTAGCATCTCTACTACATCACCTGCATCTCTACTGCATCACCATCAGCACCACCTTCACTATGGATGTTGATGAGAGGACAATTGCCATAGTAATGCTCGGAGTGATAGCTATAGAGCAAGATGAGCAGCCCCCTCAAAAAAGGCGAAGGTTATGGAGTAAAGAGTGGCTGAAGAACCGTGATAACTTCTCACATATGAGATTGGTGAGAGAATTAAAGGAAAACAATCCTGAAGATTACCGCAATTATCTGAGGATGCCTTTCAGCTGCTACTCAGTCTAGTTTCCCCTATAATAACCAAAAAAGACACTGTCTTAAGAGCCAGCATCACAGCGGAGCAGAAACTGGTAGCAACATTGCGTTTTCTGGCAACCGGCCAAAGTTTTGAAGACCTGAAATTCAGTACTGGAATCTCTGCCCAGTCACTCGGGCCGCATCATACCTGAGACCTGCCAAGCCATCATAAGAATTCTACAAGAAGAATATTTAAAGGTAATAACAGATTGCTTTTATTTTAAAGTCTGACAAACACTGCTTCCTTGAACATTGAAGATGCAAACATAACTGTAAAGTAATAAGTAACAATAAAAAGGAAAAAATCAACAAATCTTGTATGTATTTCACAGGGATGTGTAGTTATAGTCATTGCACCAGTGGCCTTGGGGACGATCCTGTTGTGGTTGATATGGGCCGGGCCACTGATTAATTGGGTGATATTGTTGGAATGGTTGGTTGTTGGTGGGTTTATGCTCAGCTAAATGGGTGTTGGTAGTCAGCTCCCCTCTTAATCCTTTATTTAAAAGCTGCAGAAGTAAGGGTTTCACCAATTGTTTCTGTTCCTCTGTCATGCTACGTATCTTTTTGGCTGTCGAGCCACCTAGGTCATCGCACTCATCTTTTTTTTTGGTTGGGGGCTGCAGTTGCTTGTAACAGAAAGTTCCCTGTAGCCTGTTGTGTTGTTTTTCTTTTTTTTGGTCGACTCACTGCTGGTGATGACACGGTCTGCGTCTCATTCCCAAACAGATCCTGTATAATATTCGCAAATAAAACAATGTTTAAATAATTGCCTTTTTTACCTTTTACAGCTCCCAACATCTGTGCAGGAATGGAAAGCTACAGCCAAACAATTCCACGACTATTGGAATTTCCCAAACTGCGGCGGTGCCATAGACGGCAAACATGTGCGCATAACCCCCCCAGCAAAATCAGGCTCCTTCTACTATAATTACAAAGGCTACTTTAGCATTGTCCTAATGGCAATCATCAATGCTAAATATGAATTCATGTTTGTGGACATTGGCAAAAATGGTAGAAATTCTGATGGCGAAGTGATTGACAAAACAGTTTTCTCTCACCGTTTAAAAAATTGACTACTCAATCTACCATCCAAACAGGAAACAGTTGAAGGCCTCAATTTTGTGTTCGTTGCAGACGACGCATTTGGATTATCTGAACATGTTCTGAAACCCTTCGCCCTTAAAAACCTTACCCCTGATCAATAAATCTTTAATTATCGGTTATCTTGTGCCAGACGAGTGGTCGAAAATGCTTTTGGGATTATGGCCAACCGATTTCGGATCTTTCATACGCCAATCAATGTAACCCCCCCCAAAAATTGACCTTATAGTTCATTGTTGCTGTGTGCTCCACCAGCTCCACCTACATATCCCAAACCATGATGGACCAGGAAGATACTCTGTCTGGGGATGTCATGCCTGGTGAGTGGCGTAAAGATTCTGAAGGACTTTCCGACCTAGGCCGTGCCCCGCCACGTCTCGCTAGTCAAATAGCCCGTCAGAATCGGCTGGACTATATGCAATACTTTCTTGGTCCTGGTGCAGTAGATTGGCAATACAATCTCTAAATGTTCAAAAATAATGTCAGTGTCTGTATTGTGATATTGCTTTTTCAGTAAATATGTTTATTTTAATAAAAGGAGAGATAATAGCATTTGTCCATAAAAACCTTTGTGGTGTGATTGTGTTCAATATTATTATTGAATAAACATTTTTTTTTTTTTTTGCAATGTGAATAATAAAAAAAAAAATTTGATTAAATTACCTGACTGTTATCAAGTTCTTCAATTGTCCCGTCTTCCTCATCTCCAAAATTAGTAGCACTCACACTACTGTCCAGACTAGATACCGAGGCTCTGGGTTCCTCATGTTCCGTCAGAAATCTCAAACTCTCAAAATACCACAGGCGTGGCACGTAAACTCGGTCTGCTCCAGCACCAGATTTCTTGGAATCTTGGATTTTATTCAATTCCTTCTTAACCACTTCAGCCCCGGAAGGATTTACCCCCTTCCTGACCAGAGCACTTTTTGTGATTCGGCACTGCGTCGCTTTAACTGAAAATTGCGCGGTCGTGCGTTGTGGCTACCAAACAAAATTGGCGTTCTTTTTTTCCCACAAATAGAGCTTTCTTTTGGTGGTATTTGATAATCTCTGCAGTTTTTATTTTTTGCGCTATAAACAAAAATAGAGCCACTATTTTGAAAAAAATGCAATATTTTTTACATTTTGCTATAATAAATATCCCCAAAAAAGATCTAAAAAAAATGTTTTTCCTCAGTTTAGGCCGATACGTATTCTTCTACATATTTTTCGTTAAAAAAAAATCGCAATTAGCGTTTATTGATTGGTTTGCGCAAAATTTATAGCGTTTACAAAAAAGGGGGTAGTTTTATGGCATTTTTATTAATATTTTTTTTTTACTAGTAATGGCTCACTAGGGGGAATCACTGATCTTCTGTCCATACATTGTATGAACAGGAGATCAGCGTTTCCCCCGCTGACAGGACCGAGAGCTATGTGTTTACACACATAGCTCCCGATCCCCGCTCTGTAACAAATGAGCGCGCGTGCCCGGCGGCGATCGCGCCCGCCGGGCATGCGTGCAGGACTCGGGGGGCGCGCGCGGCCCGCCGGCGGTGCGTGCGCGCCCCCTAGCGGCCGCAAATGATAGGACGTAGAGCTACATGCTCTCGCCAAGCATTGCCGACCTGCCGCCGTATAACTGCGGTGCGCGGTCAGCAAGCAGTTAAAAATGGTTCGCAAGTTTGATATTTTTTGTTTCACATAGGCCACATCTGCTTTTGAATACACCACAGCGCACAGTTCAGCCAATTTACTATATGCTTCATTGCACTTCTGCCTGTCAGAGTACTCTTTAGAGTGCACTTTCCAAAGACAAGACAGTTCCCTGTACATATCTATGAATTGGGGGAGGAAAGGTGGGGATGTAAACTTGTCCACCATTGCTTCTGTATTTTAAAACAATACAGCATGGTTTAATAAACATTATACACTTAAATCTTATCACTGACATATAATATTTAACAGGTCTGTTTTACATTCAAAAGTAAAGAATTTTCAGGATTTTGGTCCGTGTGATCGTTCGTTTGCGAGTTTCTCTCCAAAGAATAATCTTGCCAACGTTCTGTGTGTCGGATCAGAGTGCACCGCATTGCACTGTGGGAGTTTATTATGTGAGTTTACATGCTACGCCCTTCTTCTTTCAGCGCCATCTTACCCATCAGAACGATGTCTGAAGAGAAGGAGCATGCCCTTTCCAGAAGGATTAGGCTGGAAAATTTTAAGAAAAAGGCAACACCTATGTCCCTGGAAGAAATGACAACTATGGTGAAGATTTTGGAGAAAAATGATTATGATGGGAGACACAAAAACTACCCTCGGCTTAATAGAAGAAAAGGGGACATCATGGAGAAGGTTATCCATGTGCTTGGGAAGAAGTATGGTGTGGACAGATCAAAAGACCAGCTGAGGAAGAGATGGTCCGACTTAAAACATAGAGAGGAAGCACAGTTGTGTAAAATACACAAGTTGATCAAAAAAGGTAATTAAAAAGAATTTATGTCATTTTTGTTCTCTTAACTATCTATGCAATCCCTGTAGTCTGTCTGCAATGTGTTCATGTGTGGAATATTGTTTCTTTAGCATGCATATTAATGTTTGGCATTTTAATTTGTTTTCTTTTAAACACAGGAAAACCCCAAAAAGCAGTTAAGAACAGCACTGTGTCAACAGAACTGAATATTATTATGGTTGATGACACATCTCCAGTCACTGAAAAAGGAACTGATGAGGATGATGCTGAACCAGGCCCAAGTGTTATAGATTTTGAGGCAGACCAGGCACAGCATTCCTGTGAAAGCATCACAAGCACCACAGGTTAGCCAGTATACATACACTGTAACTAGAACTGAATTGGAAACACATTCCCCTGACTTTCTTTAATTTTTCTATCTTCAACAGCACATCATCTGCCTGTGGAACAGGAATTAGATACCGTCACTGGCCAAAGATTGGTATCTAATCTGTTGAAGTTCTCCTCAGGCCCCGTACACACAACCGAGTTTCTCGGCAGAATCCAGCGAGAAGCTCGCTGGGAGACGTAATCTGCCGAGAAAATCAGACGTCTGTACACTTTCGACGAGAAAACCATCGGGAAGCTCGTCGAGCCAAAATAGAGAGCATGTTCTCTATTTCCTCGTTGTTCAATGAGGAAATTTGGCTCAACGACCTTTTCGACCGCTCATCGGGAACCTCGACGGGCGGAACGATGAGTTTAGCCCGACGAGGTTCTCGGACATGTGTACGGGGCCTCATGCCGCGTACACACGGTCGTTTTTTTGCGATGAAAAAAAAAACGACGTTTTTTAAAACGTCATTTAAATTGATCGTGTGTGGGCAAAACGTCGTTTTTTGTCTTCAAAAAAACGACCAAAAAAAAATTCCAACATGCTTGAATTTTTTGTGTCGTTTTTCAAAACGTCGTTTTTTTGTTTCACAAAAAGTCACCGTGTGTAGCAAAAACGTCGTTCAAAACGACGTTTTTCAACCCGCGCATGCCCAGAAGCTAGTTATGAAGCAAGCTTCAATGGAAAAGAGTGGTGAACGTAACCTCGCTTTTTGTGAAAAAACGATGGTGTGTATGCAAAATTGTCTTTGAAAAGTGACGTTTCAAAAACGTCGTTTTTTACTTCACAGAAAACGTCGTTTTTTTCATCGCAAAAAACGACCGTGTGTACGCGGCATTAGAGTTGGAAAAATGCTCATCAGAATTAGAAAAAATTAAAGATCACTTAACCTCTGTCCAGAAGCAATTCCTGGTTGTTATTGACACACTAACTAACATTTAGGAGGTGTTTTTTTGATCCATGTCTATTTTTTGTTTTTTTTTTGGTTATTTGTTTGCTGAAGTTTGCACAAAATTTCAAATGATTTACTTTCGGATAACGAGAACTTTCTTTTGTTTGTGAGTCTTTTGCACATTTTTAAAGTCAAGCCTGGCATGTAAAAACATGGTTAGAGCAAATCTGTCAATGTGATTTTAGCTAACAGTCACTTTTACTATAGGACAGTCACTTTTTTATCTGTTGACATACATTATCATATTAGTGACTGACATCTCAAACCTCAAATAGAACCTCAAACCATGTTTATTCTGCAGGTCAAAAACAACAGATATTTTTGATACCAAAAACTTGAACTTTCAAAAGCATGAGAGCTAATTTTAAAAATATTTTAATCAAAAAAATGATGCTCTTCTTGTTAATAAATAATAATTATGTTCCCCTGTATAATATACACAATTATGCTTCTCTTTACAAAAAAATTATGCTCCCCTGTGTAATTAAAAATAATACTGCTCCCCTGTGTAATATCCAAAATTATGCTCTTCTATGTAAAACAAAATTATGCTCTTCTGTGTTAAACCAAATTATGCTCCCGTGTAATTAAAAAAAAAATACTGTTCCCCTGTGTAATATCCAAAATTATGCTCTTCTGTGTAAAACCAAATTATGCTCCCCTGTGTAATTTAAAAAAAATACTGCTCGCCTGTGTAATAAAACAATGTATACTCTGTTATTTAAAAAAAAAACAGGATTAATGTTTATTAATATTATGTCTTGTATACAAAAAAATAAAAAATAAATAAGGTCAAGAGATATTAAATAGGATTACTTTATTTTTGTTTCTAAATAATACATTTTGCAATAAAGTTTTAATATTGCATGTTTTGTGTATGTAGTGAATTCTTAACATTAACATAATGGTTTATAACATTTGAAGTGATTGCAGGTAGTTGGTGAAGTGTATTATGACCTTTTGACGTGAACGTTCTTTGATACAAATATTTACCTTCCGGGTTAGTGTTTTCATAAATGCGCAGTTGGAAGCATTCATTTTTTTTCGGACGAAAAACACATTAACCTTGCGATTTATCGTTCGGTCGTCGAAAAATTTCCAAACTAACTGATCGTTTTTTGTCCACAAAAACGTCACAAACGATTAATGATTTGGCCCCATTAACTAGAAAAAAAAACAACGAAGTGTCTCCATGAGCGATTTTCGGACGATTTTTCGTATAGTGTATTACAAGCATAACAGCCATTCCTATTGCTTGTATACCAATCATAAGGCTGGCCATACATTATACAATTTTCTTGTTCAATTTCCTTTAGATTTACCTTCAACTATGCAAGGGCCTGTCTGATTGCATACAAATTGAAAGTCTTTAGGTTTGACCTCATATTATATGGTTTTGGTAAATCTAAAGGAAAATTTAACAATAGTACAGCAAGTGCAAGGACCTGTCTGATTGCATTATACATTGAACATGTTTAGGTTTGACCTCATATTATATGGTTTTGGTAAATCTAGAGGAAAATTGTACCAGAAAATTGTATAATATATGGCCAGCCTTACTACAGTGTGTGGTGTAGCGAACTGTAATATTTTGCATGGATTTGATCAATGTGATGTGTGTTAAAAATATAACTAATCATATGAAATGTATGCATATGAATGAGTCAAATGATTATTAGCAATTGGTTGTACAAAGCAAATAGCTCGAGTTATCACCTTATTGCATAGGTACTGGAAAGTATTGATAGATCTACTCACAGATAATGAAAAGATACAGAGACCTTCCAGCCTTCCCATTAAATAGCTTCTTTTCAGTCGTTGCTAGGCTGCAGGCCGCGTGGGAGACAGACAAAGCACAGAACACACATAGGAAGCAATCCGTGGATTTACTAATAGACTGAAGATATTACTTATGTCAGTATTAAAGGTTTACTCAGGAAGGTGTCTACGCTGAATGATTGTATTGTTCACTCTGGATATATGACAAAATATATTGCTTCTAAAAACTCTACCATTATGTTAGTTTCATTAGCATTTCAGTGTCTCTTGACATGGACAGATTTCTTTAAAACATAAAACAAATAACACTTTCTTTTTAGTTTATTTGTGAGTTGATACATTTAGTTTTGCAGCTCTGTGATATGTTATGCAAACAGAATACAGACTTCGTAAGAAATGAACAAGGTTTTCTATCTTTTGGGCGAATTCCACCATTGCATACAAAACTCCAAGGTATGTAAAAGTCATATAGCCAGTAAAATTTAACCACTTCCCTACGGCCGTACGAGTATATACGGCCGCAGGGTGGCTCTAAATCTCCGGGCTGCCGTGTTTTCACGGCAGCCCCTTTCCTCGTTCCCAGCGCGTGCTCCAGAGCGCGCAGCGGGGAACTTGTGTACTGGCCGTGTCCCTTGGACACAGCCAATCACAGATCGCCGCGATCTGATGGGCCAATGAGAGATGATCTCATATGTAAACATATGAGATCATCTCTCATTGCCGGCTCTCACAATGACAGCGTCCTGTCATAGAGAGAGCATACCGATCTGTGTTCCTAGTACATAGGGACACAGATCGGTCACCCCCCCTACCCCCACAGTTAGAACACAATGCAGGAAACACATTAACCCCTTCCCCACCCCCTAGTGTTAACCCCTTCCCTGCCAGTCACATTTATACAGTAATTAGTGCATATTTATAGCACTGATTGCAGTATAAATGTGAATGGTGCCAAAAATGTGTCAAAAGTGTCCGATGTGTCCGCCATAACGTCGCAGTCGCAATAAAAATCGCAGATCGCCGCCATTACTAGTAAAAATAATAAAAAAAAACAATTCTGTCCCTTATTTTGTAGGCGCTATAACTTTTGCGCAAACCAGTCGTTTATTGCGATTTTTTATTTTTTTTTAACCAAAAATATGTAGAAGAATACGTATCGCCCTAAACTGATTTTTTTTTTTTAAATTGGGCTATTTTTTATAGCAACAAGTAAATAATATTGTATTTTTTTTCAAAATTTCGTCCTTTTTTGTTTATAGCGCAAAAAATAAAAATCGCAGAGGTGACCAAATACCACCAAAAGAAAGCACTACTTGTGGGGAAAAAAGGACGCCAATTTTGTTTGGGAGCCATATCGCACGACCGTGCAATTGTCAGTTAAAGCGACGCAGTGCCGCAAGCTGAAATTTCACCTGGTCAGGAAGGGGGTTTACATGCCCAGTAAGGAAGTGGTTAAAGAAGAACTTTATAAATTGTATACTTTCATGATTTATAGTAACATAGTAAATCTGGTTGAAAAAAAACCCCACAGGTTTATCCAGTTCAACGAACATTGACTATCATCTATACTGCAAATAAACAAGAAGGTATTTAAAATAATAAAGTTTCCCCTGAGGTGTATTGAAAAGTTGCTGACAGTATTCACAGCTAAACAGAGCATTGGGGGAATGAAGCAAAGGTGACTACATGATGCAGTAAAAGGGGTATTTAAGAAACCCTATCACTTTGACCTGCATGGGCAAAGCATAAAGCCCTGTACACACGATCGGATGCCTGATGTAAAGCGATGCGCAAACTATTGGCGCTATACAAATCCTGAATAATAATAATAATCTGATGGAATCTAATCCGATGGATTTTTTCATCGGATATCCGATGAAGCTGACTTTCATCAGTCTTGCCTACACACCATCGGTCAAGAATCCGACCGTGTCCAAACACGGTGATGTAAAACACTACGATGTGCTGAAAAATGTTCAATGCTTCCGTGCATGCGTCGACTTGATTCTGAGCATGACCGATGGATTTCCCGACAGACGATCGCTTTTTTTTATCGTTTTTTTATCCATAGGGAAATTTTAAAACATGTTCTATTTTTTTCACAGATGGAAAACAAACCAATGGGGCCCACACACGATCGGTTTGTCTGATGAAAACGGTCCATCTTTCCGTTTTCATCAGACAAACCGATCGTGTGTACAGGGCTTAAGTTTTCTTTACATCCTTCCTCTCTGGGTGTTAAGGCCCAACTTTCAACACTTTCTGGAGGCTATACTGGTCACTATTCCACTGATTAGTGCCCTGTTGATTCTTGTGGTTAGGTTAGGTATAGTGCTAGAAGAGCTTAGGACATAGTACAGAGTTGGGCAAAACTCAAGCCCTTTATGCAACCTATGCCTGTTATCCAATTGGGACACAAAAATGTATCTACTACAGTACTTTCAGGTGTTTCAACCATAGTATCAGTTCAAACCAAAATAATGTGTGCTTGATTTGTTGGAAGCTTTGAAAATTTACAGGCAGGTTGTAAAAACAAAGGTAAATCTTCCAGAAGGAAAAATAACAATGGTTGTCTATAATCTGATGCCAGTGATTGGAAAAGTTTGGATCACAGTTGTAAGTATTCTGCCTTTACTTTCCCATACTTCCTGGTTGCACTTTAGTGTAGAACAGTCTGACCATATGCTTGCACTGACAATCAGCAGGTTCAGGTACAGTTTTGGACTCCTACCCACACACGCAGGGCTGTCTTTAAGGCAGGGCAAAAGGGAAAGCTGCCCTGGGCCCTGTCATTGTTGTGGGGCCCAAAGCAGCTGCTTCCCTTGAAGTTTTAATAATCTCCTGTGTCCTGATATCTCAGTGTGAAGTGCTGCTACTAATGCTGCCCAGCTCTACCCTATTGTTGTGTACATATGACTCACCTGCAGACCCTGTGTTTACATGTAAATAACCAACATTCATATGTAAATATCGGCTGCATTTATATATAATTAGCTAAGGCCGGCGGCATTCATATGTGAATAAAGGCAGCATTCATATGTATATCATGCCCCCTGCAGTGAAGAGATGATGTGCTGTAACCTCCAGCAACCAATCAGTGAGCAATATTACTGTACAGTAACCTCTAGCAACCAATCAACAAGAAGAAATCATGTGCTGTAACCTCTAGTAACTAATCAGTGAGCCGTAATGTGTGCTGAAACCTTTAGCAACCAGTCAGTAAGTGGTAATGATATGCTGTAACCTCTGGCAACCAATCTGATACAGTAAACTGATTTTAAGTCTAGCTGATATTTATTGTATGTCTCAGAGCAGGTGTGGAGCAAAACTGCATGGGGGGCACAAAGATTTTTTTTTCCAAGCAAACATTAAAGACGGCCCTGCACACATGGCTGCTAGTAGACTATTTATCCTTGCCTCCCTTTCAATGAGCAGTTGCTTCAGCCTCCTGCAGTGTCTTGTAATTTCCAGTGTGGTTTTGTTCTGTGTCTAGCCTTGTTTGTTCCTCATCTACAGTACTTATTTACATAGGGTACCTTGTATTTTGCCCTGCTTTGTCTTTTATTTACCCTTGTTCATATGGTCCAGAGAAATTAATTTTTATAATCTATGGTCATGTATCCCAGATAGCAAGGATAACGTGCCACAAGATTTTGGCAGTGTTAAATTGAAAGTCTGTTAACTTGCTGCGCATTTTTACTGGTAAGTATTACACTTGCAGAGCACTTGACACTTTTCCAATTTGTAGCAAATTTGCGTGGTAAGTCTCCAGCAAAACCAGAGTTGCAGTGGTGAGTCTACAGCAAGAGCTCTGCAAATCTAGAGCATGAAAATTCAGCCACAGTGACCCCTGTGGTGGGATGACTATTGCACAACATAACTGACTTGCAGAATGTTTTCGAAGAAAGTTGATCTGGAGTCATGCAATGCCAACTTGCTGCAATAGTGCAACAAGCTTGTGAAGCCTGGCAAGTCTAGCAAAAATTTAGTAAGTACATTTTAAACTTGCAGCACAATTGCTTGCTCTATGCGATACTGTATATATGGTATATGTATATAAAATGACTTATGTGATTTAACAGTAGTTTAATTTTGAAACTGTTTGTCATGTACTTTCACTGTTTAACCACTTAAGGACCGCCGCATGTACATTTAAAACACAGGAAGGAGGAAGCGACGTGATCTCTCCCTCTGTGTTTTTTTCAACCACCGCTGAGGAGAGATCACAACACAAGTAAGTCTGCACAACACTACACTGCACCTACACTACACAAAAAACACATTTAACCCCCGCGATCGCCCCCCCCTCCCCCGGTCACAGTGTCACTGAATGCAGTAATCATACATGTATGATTACTGTATTTAGTGTCAGTGTGACAGGCAGTGTAAAAGTCAGTTAGTGTTAGGTTCAGGGTAGCCCTGTACCCCCCCTAATAAAGTTTTAACCCCTTGATCACTGCCCTAGTTAACCCTTTCACTCCCTATTGCCAGCGTCACTAAACGATCATTTTTCTGATCGCTGTATTAGTGTCGCTGTTCCCGCTAGGTAGCTAATTTTTTTTTTACTGCGATTTTTTTTTACTAAAGACATGTGGCTAAATACATTTTGGCCTAAATGTTTGACTAAAATTTAGTTTATTTGATTTTTCTTATAACAAAAAGTAAAAAATATAGATTTTTTTTCAAAAATGTCGCTTTATTTTTGTATATAGCGCAAAAAATAAAAATTGCAGAGGCGATCAAATACCACCAAAAGAAAGCTCTATTTGTGGGAAGAAAAGGACGCAAATTTTGTTTGGGAGCCACGTCGCACGACCGCGCAATTGTCTGTTAAAGTGACGCAGTGCCGAAACGCAAAAACCCCTTTGGTCATTTGGCAGCATATTGGTCCGGGTCTTAAGTGGTTAAAGAAGGCTGTTTATTGTGGATGAAGTTCATCAATTATATTTTTACTGTTTGGCAGGGTGATCCTATTTAGGTTTTATGAGTATTTGAATTGTGTTGTCCCCAAACTTCATTTTAACATTACTTACTTATGTTTTTTTAATCAAATTTCTGGATACTACGGCATATGTACGGGATCGTTGCCTTCTTAGTGATTTGTTTGGTAAATTTACAGATCACAATCGACTGCTTTAAGTGGAGTTCCGGCCAAAATTACACTTTTTAAATAAAAATACCCCTATAATACACAAGCTTAATGTATTCTAGTAAAGTTAGTCTGTAAACTAAGGTCCGTTTTGTTGGTTATTACAGCATTTTGAAAAATTATAAAATAGCATTAGACCATGGCCATCTTAAGTGTGGGCATATGAAGCCAGACAGTACTACTTCCTGGATTTCAGCTTTGCAGATTTCACACATGCTCAGTGCTGCACAAGCAGTGTAATAGGTTTCAGGTCAGGTTTCCACAGCAACGGCAGTGTCAGATGAAGTTGCTGCCCCTTATGCAAACCTCTCCTAAAATAACCCATTGAAAGTGGGGGGGGGGGATAGGGATTGCCGATCGCTGAAAGTCAATGACATTAAAAGTTGAAGTTGATAATAAAAGAATGACATCGCCCACTAAAAGTTGATAAGCGGGGGGGGGGGGGTTTGGGGGTTGGATGCTGCCGAATATAAATGACAATGACAGTGCCCATGCCCATTAGAAGTTGATAACTCAGGGGGGTTGCCGTTGCCGATCGCTGAAAGTTAATGGAAAGATATGACAATCAACCACGGATCGCCGAATATAAATGACAATGACATTGCCCATTAAAAGTTGATAAGTGGGGGTTTGGGTGGTTGCCGCCGATCGCCTAATAAAAATTGCAACATTAGAAGCGGGGGGAATTGCCGATCAGTGCCAAAATTGGGTGTTGACTTTTTGGTTGCCGCCGTTCGCAGAATAAAAATTGTCCATTACAACATTAGAAGCGGGGGGTTTGTCGATCAGTGCCAGAATGGGGTGTTGACTTTTTGTTGCCACCGATCGCAGAAAAAAAATTGCCCATTACAATATTAGACGCGTTGCGGGGGTGGGGTGTTTTTTTGCCGCCAATCGCCCATTTCAACATTAGAAGGGGGGGGGGGTTGGTTGGGGGTGATGTTTGCTGCCGATCGCCGAATAAAAAAAATGCACATTACAACATTAGAAGCGGTGGGGGGCAGAGGGTTGTTTGCCGACGATCACCGAAAAAAAAAAAATCCCATTGCAACATTAGAAGGGGGGTGGTGGTGATCGCCAAATAAAAAAAAAAACATTGCAACATTATAAGGGGGGAGGGGGGTGGTGCTTGCCGCGCTGATCTCAGAATAAAAAAAACACAATGCAACATTAGAAGGAGGGGGGGGTGCTTGCCGCCGATCACCGAATAAAAAAATAAAAAAGCACATTGCAACATTAGAAGGGGTGGTGGTGCTTGCCGCTGATCGCCGAGTAAAAAAAAAAAACACATGGCAACATTAAAAGGGTGGGGGGGGGGTTTTGCTGTGGTGCTTGCCGCCGATCGCTGTTTAAAAAAACATTCCCCTCTGGGTGATCTGGAGACGTTGCAGGGATTTTAACAAACTTTGTTGCCGATTCCTATCTTTTGTTATTCAGAAGAAATAGCTGTTTTCCTGTGTCCATATTCAAAGTGAATGTGAATGGAAGTGATTTTAAAATTATCAATCAGCTGCTGCACTTGCAGGGTTCTCTTTAGGAAAGTGTCTGCATCCCTTTAGACTGGCATCTGTGTACAGAAAGCCTCCAGGTTGCCATATTGCATTGCATTTTACAGAAAACTACAGATCTGCAGATCAACAAGAAAAGGTAATTTTTTAACAACACAACTACAATATGACTTGTGTAGCAATTGTACATAATATATATTTTTTTATTTGCTATTTTTTTCCTACAAAAGTGGAGTTAGGCCGCATACACACAATCGGTTGAACCAATGAGAACGGTCTGATGGACCGTTTTCATCGGTCCAAACCGATCGTGTGTGGGCGCCATCGGTTATTTATCCATCGGTTAAAAAAAAGACCAACTTCTTTTATATTTAACCGATGGATTCCTAACCGATAGAAAAAAAAACGGTCATTAGTAGGCACGACCATTGGTTAAAAATCCACGCATGCTCAGAATCAAGGGTGAAATGGCATAGCAGGTAAAAGAGAGGATTGAGAGACATAAGTATGTCATTAGACATAAGTAAGTGGGACAACAACATTTCCCCAACTCAAGTATACTGTTAAAATTCTATTACCAAATTAGAAGAGGAGGCAATGGAGAATTATTTCTCGAGAAGGAGGGAGGGTTTTCTGGATCCACAAACTGAACACATTGCATCCATTAGGTTTTAATGGCAATCTGGATTTGTATTTATTTTTATGACTGAGTATATTTTTTGTTTTCACAGCTCTCTTGTTACATATTGTTACACTATGACAATGGATGGTTTATTTTCATGGTGGGAGGATTGTAGCAGCTGCATGTTTCTCTCCCTATTCTTTGTCATATTTCTCATTAGGCTACACACAAATTGAGTTGTTCTAATGATGTAATCACTGGTTTAACTACAATTTTTTTTGTTTATTGAATAATATATGACTTACAATCATATGAGAAAATGATGCAAATATGATCATGAAGTAAGAAGAAACAAGACCAGTATCCTTAAGTATTTGCTCTAAATGACAATAATTCAATAGTATCTAGAAATTTGTTATGGATAGCAAAACCTGAAAAAAATGAAGGTCTTACGAATATATATTTATATATCTATCTATCTATCTATCTATCTATCTATCTATCTATCTATCTATCTATCTATCTATCTATCTATCTATCTATCTATCTATATATATATATATATAAATATATCTATATATATATATATATATATATATATATATATATATATAGATATATAGATATATATATCTATATATCTATATATATAGATATATCTATCTATATATATATCTATATATATATATATATATATATATATATATATATATAGATATATATATATATATATATATCTATATATATATATATATATATATATTAATATTTGTTGACACATCATTATGTCTCTTTGGCCTGACTAAGGGCTGATTGTCTGAAACTTGGTTGCTGGCATTAACTACAATAGTTGCCATGCACAGCTGCTATGGATAAGATCACTTCCACATTGTAGGGAATTGCTGTCTAGAGAAAATGATATCTGAATCATGACCCATATATCACGGCTTCCTCATTTCCCTTTCCTTAAAACCTGGGAATAGATTAGGGGATAAATTCTGCATTTTAGTTTGCAAGCTAAGAATTTTTAAACAGAGTTGTGATGGATTAGAATCACTGTCAGGTTTTTCTTGTTGTCTGTGCTCTAAAATTCATTATCCTCCTCACTCATCAGAATAGGCTGTCATTTATAAGAATCTACAATTATTCTTTTATCTTTTAAAAGGATATCCCTATATTATAGCATCTTAAAATAGCAAAAACAATTTTATATCCCCTTACAAATTTTCATACAATAATGTCATCACAAATAGCTGCACCTCCTTAATACATATTAATACATATTAAAAATAAGCTAACACTTAAAACTTTACACACATAAAATTTACAAGAATTTAATTATAACAATAATGGCTTTAGGGCATGATGCCCTAATCACCCCCCCCCCCCAATAGAACATTACTAAAAACTGAATAATCTGTACCAAAAACTGCTTCATCACAATAATGGTGTCATCCCCAAGCAAACATAAAACAAAACAAAAAATAATAATATTTTCCAGCCCTTTCCAGGCTTCCATCCAATACTAACCTGGATTCATCCTGTTTAGCTTATAAATCATATCAGAGTGGGTGCTGTAAGGGGGTGTGCCAATAGTTGTAATTATGAGATAAAAAACAGTTTGGATAAATCTCAACATTTGGTCCCCGTGGCTGTAATGTATCCAACAGGTAGATCAATTTTGTTTCATTTTTTTAAATATCCCTTTTGAGATTTAATCCTATCCATTTATTTGCTACTTTATTAATTCCATACAATCTTTGTTGTGAAAGCCTTTTATTTTCTTTGTTTACTATTGCCCCTTGCTACTTGACATTATACACCAGTTTGTTCTGGAGGGAGTTCTCCTGTAAATAATGTTAGGTTGCTTTGGCACCATTGATCCCAATGTTTTATATTTTTTTTAGGATAAGCCAATGTCTAGCAATTTTTTTCTGCATCCTGAGTTATAATTTTTGCTGTCTGAAAGCAGAGGCCCTGTAAAATAAAATTATGGTAATTGCAATTTTTTTATGTCATGCGATATTTGCAAAACTATTTATCAAACATATTTTAATAAAAAAAATACACTTACATAAATTGTAGTTCAACCAAACACACAATGATGAAATATAAATAGATACCAAGCATATCAAGACTTAAAATTGCGTGCAACCAGAAAATTGCAAAAAATCATGGACCCCAAATTCTTGTTAGCGTTACAGATCATCAATTTACAGTTAATCATGAGACAATGACCACAATGATATCTTGTGTGTGGTGCAATTTATGCCTACATACACATGCATGCTTTAGACTGTAAGTTTATATTGGGGTGTGTACAGGGGTGGGGGGTGTTTCTATGTTTTTTTCTTATTTATATAATTACGATGTATTTATCTACATTTATTACATTTTTTAAATGTAACTTTATTGCAATCTCAAGAGGGCTAACAGGCCCCCTATGTGATAGCATGGGAAAGGGGGGGGGGGGGTAGGGTAGGTAATAGATCCTCTTGATGGGGACATTGTGAGTCTATTAGACCCCTAATTTCTCACCTGCCTTTTGTTGCAGCTAATCAACCATAGATTGTGCTTGATTAGCTGCATCCTTGGATCCAGTAGCAGAGCAATGATAGTTGTGAAACAGGAAGTGATGTAATATTTGTCGCTCCAGGGTTCATTACTCACAGGGGGGATCTGTGAAGATCTCCTGCTCTTTAAGATACTGCTACAGTGGTCCTGGTCCAGAGCAACAGGAAAGCCTGTTTTACCCAAGAGCCGGTGGAAGGGACTGCAGCTTTGAAGCCCTGTAAAACTGATTAAGAATCTCTAAAACTCCCAAGATCACTTTTACCTTAAAACCCCTCACTGGCTGTAAAAATCAATACAAAGTTAAAGCGGAGGTTTACCCTAATAACATTTCTATCAGACCAACTTCCTTATACTTGTAATAAGTAGGCGCCGTATAGAGCTGACTCACAGCTCTCCACGTTCGGCTTCTTTCGGAAACTCTGTGACTCGTGTGCGCCTACGCAATATGGAGGTGGGGCCTTATCCGCCGGGGGAACAGACGTCAATCATCGGGGCGACCTCCCAGATGACAATCCTCCTCGGCAGAGAAACGCCTACTCCCGCGGGGAGAAGTCCCGGAAGCCCGATTGATAAGAGATTACAAGGTACGTACAGCCTAAATTTTTTTTTTAAAAAGCGGACTGTGCTTGTTACAAGTATAAGGAAGTTGGTCTGATAGAAATGTTATTAGGGTGAACCTCCGCTTTAAGGACTACAGATAAGCCTTGAGCTTGTTTTAACACCTTGTTTACCATGACATTAATCAATGTACTGTGGTAGTAAAGGGGTTAATCTCTTAACGTTGTAATTCATTGTATTTTGAAAAATGTCTGAACGCTAATTAAAAGCATTTTGAGGGTTAAAAGTATATTGATTTTCCAGATTACTATGCATATAAATGTACCTATGTCTCCAGATTTTGCATGGACATAAAATATTTTGTTTAATTTCCTAAAATACTTTTTCAGATCAATGTATGTGGAAAATGTATCCATATTAGCCTTGGGGGCATATTTTAGGTTTAGATGAAATAGTCTTCTTTATTCCCTTGTTACTTTTGCAAAACTGAGATTAAACAGATCCCCTAAAATTCCCTTTTTTGGCCTGTTTCCTACATGCTCTCTTATTTGTCCTTTTCTTCCAGTACAACTAGAGGCGGCTCTAGGCTTTGTGAGGTCTTAGGCAAAACTTGACATGGGGCCCCACTCACACCCATGATGGGAAAAATAATTCAAGGACAAGAGCCTCTTTCCCACAAACCTGGCCAGTGGATGTGGGGGTCTGCAGGCAGGGGGCTTATGGGAATCTGGAAGCCCCCTTTAACAAGGGGGCTCCCAGATCCTGCTCTTTAAAAACGAAGGGGCAGGGGCCACCCGGTGAGGTCACCTGGTGAACCCACCCCCTTTGTGACATCACTGACTGAGGGCATGCTGAGTCATTGACATCACAAGGGGTGGTGTCACTGATATTTAGTGGTTGTTAGGGATCCTGGCAGCTCCTCTCCTGAGTCAGGGCTCTTAACGTTGCCTGAGCACATCAGCGTTAAGAGCCAAAACTGGGGTAATACATTGGGTAAGTTAGGTGGCCACGAGGCCCCTGTGAGTGTGAGGCCTTAGGCGACCACCTAAGTTGCCTAATTAAAGAGCCTTTACTCTCTGGGAGTAAAATATGAGTAATACTTTCACTGTGGACTCCATGGTCTGTAGTGAATATAGCTCCCTTAAAAAAAATGTGTTTGTTGGGGGCTTTGGGTATGGCCATTTAAGGGTTTCCTCCCCAAAGGGGAAATTGAATCTCCGTTTAGATGTCCATTCATTGGTTACCACAGAAGGACATTTGCACAGTTTTGATGGAAGGATATTTGCACAGTCTAATGGAATTGCACTAAATACACTGTGATTGTGGGATTGCATAAATGAACGCATGAGTGTTTATACATTTTATATTTGTATTTGTATTATATATTCAATATCATTTTCTGATTTTGATTTTATTCAGGCAGCATTTATCTAGACAACATTTAAATAGGAATGCTGTGTTCATACAGATAACTATAAGGCGATATGTGTGCTCACCTATCACAGTGTGTTGGATTATCTGATGTGGCGAGTTAAAGTAGATATGATTTTGCAGAGCTGAGACTGTTGTGTTTACCTTTCAATGTTTGAGCAACCTTTTGTTATCTCCAGTGTAGAATGAGAACAGTGTTGCAGGGTTGGAATAGTGGTGTTTAAATGTAATGCCACATACACACGATCACTTTTTGTGATGTAAAAAAACGTTGTTTTATCTCACGAAACAACCCTTTTCAAACTTCATTTTAAAAAACGACGTTGCCTACACACCATAATTTTCTGAAAATGCTCTTGCAAAGCGTGGTTACGTACACCACGTTCGACGGCACTCTGTTCTATTGAAGCTCCCATCTCATAACTTGCTTCTGAGCATGCGCGGGTTTAAAAACTGTTTTAAACGTCGTTTTGCCCACACACGATAACTTTTTATGACACAAAAAACGACATTCTGAAAAACGACATAAAAAATGGAAGCATGTTCAAATTTTTTTTGGTAGTTTTTCAGAAGACATAAAACAACGTTTTGTCCACACACGATCATTTTAAATGACATTTTTTAAAACGTTGTTTTATTTCATCACAAAAAACGACCGTGTCTACGCGGCATCAGTGTCAGAGCAAAGTGTTAATCACCTCTCATAATCCAGCAAACATATTCTCTCATCCTGGTTTTAAAATTGGATTTAGTGTGCCCTAAACACTATTTCTAGCAGGGGCACTACATGTAATACATACAACAGGTTTAGTTCTGCATGTTACGGGCCTATTAGCACAAATTGCTCTTTAGTACTGGTTGTGAAAAAGGCCCACTTTTTCCTTGTCCCTGCAAATAGTTTTTGTTTATTGTACCTGCTATGCAGCTTGCACAAATCACAAATCCACCTTTCGTTGTTAATCGGTTATCCTTGTGGTTAATTTTCTTATTCTGCATTGTAGGAGAACCATTTGATTACAAATTTGGTGCTCTTTTCTTAAAATAAAGAACGGGCAAAAACGAGAATGGCTGTGTAACGGTCACCACCGTTTACGATCTTCCGTCCACCCAAGACAGCTTATCCGACACTCCGACAAACCAGCAGACACGATCCATATCAATTCCCCAGAATAACCGAGACACACAGATCTGGGTTCTGGTTTCAAATGAATGAACGCATTCTTTATTGGTTAGCTCTCTTAGGCCGCGTACACACGATCAAATCTGTCTGCTGGAAACGGTCTGCCAGACCGTTTCAGCAGACAGATTTGATCGTGTGTACGGGCAAACATACGGATTTGGCCAGCCGACAGATTTGAAAGCATGCTTTCAAATCTGTCTGCTGGAAACCCGTTGGACAGATATGTCTGCTGGTTAGTACGCTAACCAGCAGACATATCTGCTCACACATGCGTCAAATGGATTCGACGCATGCACGGAAGTAATTTACTTCCTGGTGCGGTGACGTGGCGGCGTTAACGTCACCACCACGTCACCACCACGTCACCGCCATGTCAGCGCGCTGTCTGCCGGCGGGGATTTAGGTTTGATCGTGTGTATACGATCAAACCAATACATCCCAGCAGACAGATCTGTTCAAATCGGTCTGTCCGACCGATTTGAACAGATATATTTGCTCGTGTGTACGGGGCCTTACAGTACAAGGCATGTTTCAGTAATCACAGGAACAATCAAACTCTCCACCCCCAACTTCACACCATGGGGGGGGGGCTTCAATCACATTCTTTTAGATAATGACATCCAGTTGAGCTAATCATTAGTCATCCCCCAGACGTCCCATCTCCGGAATTAGAGGAGGTAATTACTACAGCTTGACAAGTCACATTCCTTTACTAAACATAATTGACATGCTAATTCAATACACCTGAAGAGAGACGTCTGACCTTTAGAGTCACAACACATTTATACACAATGAAAGGTCTTATGAGCAGACCTGAATTAACACCTTGTCAGTGATTAGAAATAGACCAGTACTGTGTGATTGCAAAAAGAGGAATCCAAACAGATCTAGGTAAAAGGGTGATTTATTTAAGAAGAGGGGGTAACACCCCACCACCTTCAGCCAGCACAGTGCAACAAACAAAAGATCCACAGTGACACAAATAACACAAAAGACAATATCTACAGAAAGGGAAATACCGGAATCGTAAACAGGCCAGGCCGAGGTCATACACGGGGAATCAGGAAGTAGCTGCGGACGGGGAATGAATAGGAAGGGAAAGTCCAGGAGAGGGATCAGGTCAGGATGGATCAGGACAGGATGGATCAGGATGGATCAGGAGGATCAGGAGGGATCAGGAGGGACACAGCAGGTACAGGGTCCAGATAACAGGTACAGGGTCCAGATAACAGGTACAGGGTCCAGGTAACAGGCACAGGGTCGGTTTGATAGACGGATACCAAGGCAAGTTCTGTTTGAACCTGCCGGGTATATATAGGGCGTGTTAATTGTGTTCAGGTCACACCTGAACGTAGCAAGGGCCAGGTGCTCCACCCTGCCAGGGTCCATCCGCTGGTGAAGGTCAGTACTGCGTCCCAAAGGTGATATACCAGCAGGGGGAAGTTCCCCTGACAGCTCTGAACTGCCAGGAGACCCCTGCTGGTGGGACGCAGCACTGCAAGAAAGAATATAAATAGCACCAGCGGATGGAACCTTTCCTGACAGTACCCCCCCTCAAAGGAGCGGCCTCCGGACGCTCTAACTATCCGTTGCCGGGAAGAGTCCAGGGTGACTAACTGGGCAATGGGAGGCTCCGGGTCATCGAGCTGGGCAGCAGGCTCCGGGTCATCGAGCTGGGCAGCAGGCTCCGGGTCATCGAGCTGGGCAGCAGGCTCCGGGTCATCGAGCTGGGCAGCAGGCTCCGGGTCATCGAGCTGGGCAGCAGGCTCCGGGTCATCGAGCTGGGCAGCAGGCTCCGGGTCATCGAGCTGGGCAGCAGGCTCCGGGTCATCGAGCTGGGCAGCAGGCTCCGGGTCATCGAGCTGGGCAGCAGGCTCCGGGTCATCGAGCTGGGCAGCAGACTGGAAGTCATCAACCTGGAAGTCATCAACCTGGGCAGCAGACTGGAAGCCATCAACCTGGGCCGCAGACGGGAAGTCATCAACCTGGGCGGCATCAACCTGGAAGTCATCAACCTGGGCAGCAGACTGGAAGTCATCAACCTGGGCAGCAGACTGGAAGTCATCAACCTGGGCAGCAGACTGGAAGTCATCAAATGGGCAGCAGACTGGAAGTCATCAACCTGGGCGGCAGACTGGAAGTCATCAACCTGGGCAGCAGACTGGAAGTCATCAACCTGGGCAGCAGACTGGAAGTCATCAACCTGGGCAGCAGACTGGAAGTCATCAACCTGGGCAGCAGACTGGAAGTCATCAACATGGGCGGCAGACTGGAAGTCATCAACCTGGGCGGCAGACTGGAAGTCATCAACATGGGCGGAAAACTGGAAGTCATCAAGCTGGGCGGCAGACTGGAAGACATCAACCTGGAAGTCATCGACCTGGGCGGTATCAACCTCAACCTGGAAGTCATCAACCTGGAAGTCATCAACCTGGAAGTCATCAACCTGGAAGTCATCAACCTCAAGGAAGTCATCAACCTGGAAGTCATCAACCTGGAAGTCATCAACCTGGTCATCAACCTGGAAGTCATCATCAAGCTGGGCAGCAAACTGGAAGACTGGAAGTCATCAACCTGGAAAGACCTGGGTATCAACCTGGAAGTCATCAACCTGGAAGTCATCAACCTGGAAGTCATCAAGTCATCAACCTGGGCAGCGGACTGGAAGTCATCAAGCTGGGCAGCGGACTGGAAGACATCAACCTGGAAGCAGCAGACTGGTATCAACCTGGAGTCATCAACCTGGAAGTCATCAACCTGGAAGTCATCAACCTGGAAGTCATCAACCTGGAAGTCATCAACCTGGAAGTCATCAACCTGGAAGTCATCAACCTGGAAGTCATCAACCTGGAAGTCATCAACCTGGAAGTCATCAACCTGGAAGTCATCAACCTGGAAGTCATCAACCTGGAAGTCATCAACCTGGAAGTCATCAGCTGGGCACCTGGAAGTCATCAACCTGGAAGTCATCAACAGACTGGAAGTCATCTGGAAGACATCAACCTGGAAGTCATCAGTATCAACCTGGAAGTCATCAACCTGGAAGTCATCAACCTGGAAGTCATCAACCTGGAAGTCATCAACCTGGAAGTCATCAACCTGGAAGTCATCAACTGGAAGTCATCAAGCTGGGCAGCGGACTGGAAGTCATCAAGCTGGGCAGCGGACTGGAAGTCATCAAGCTGGGCAGCGGACTGGAAGTCATCAAGCTGGGCAGCGGACTGGAAGTCATCAAGCTGGGCAGCGGACTGGAAGTCATCAAGCTGGGCAGCGGACTGGAAGTCATCAAGCTGGGCAGCGGACTGGAAGTCATCAAGCTGGGCAGCGGACTGGAAGTCATCAAGCTGGGCAGCGGACTGGAAGTCATCAAGCTGGGCAGCGGACTGGAAGTCATCAAGCTGGGCAGCGGACTGGAAGTCATCAAGCTGGGCAGCGGACTGGAAGTCATCAAGCTGGGCAGCGGACTGGAAGTCATCAGGCTGGGCAGCGGACTGGAAGTCATCAGGCTGGGCAGCGGACTGGAAGTCATCAGGCTGGGCAGCGGACTGGAAGTCATCAGGCTGGGCAGCGGACTGGAAGTCATCAGGCTGGGCAGCGGACTGGAAGTCATCAAGCTGGGCAGCGGACTGGAAGTCATCAAGCTGGGCAGCGGACTGGAAGTCATCAAGCTGGGCAGCGGACTGGAAGTCATCAGGCTGGGCAGCGGACTGGAAGTCATCAAGCTGGGCAGCGGACTGGAAGTCATCAGGCTGGGCAGCGGACTGGAAGTCATCAGGCTGGGCAGCGGACTGGAAGTCATCAGGCTGGGCAGCGGACTGGAAGTCATCAGGCTGGGCAGCGGACTGGAAGTCATCAGGCTGGGCAGCGGACTGGAAGTCATCAGGCTGGGCAGCGGACTGGAAGTCATCAGGCTGGGCAGCGGACTGGAAGTCATCAGGCTGGGCAGCGGACTGGAAAGCTGGCACAGGAACACCAGGGTGGCAGGCTGGCACAGGAACACCAGGGTGGCAGGCTGGCACAGGAACACCAGGGTGGCAGGCTGGCACAGGAACACCAGGGTGGCAGGCTGGCACAGGAACACCAGGGTGGCAAGCTGGCACAGGAACACCAGGGTGGCAAGCTGGCACAGGAACAGATGGCACTGGAACGGGTTGCGCAGAGGGCACTGGGACAGGTTGAGCAGAGGGCACTGGGACAGGCTGGGTAACTGGCACGATGGTATGGGTTGGGAAGTATTTCCGTTTCTTTTTAGATTTAGACACTGCAGGTTTACTAACAGAAGTGATGTATGACGAGGATGGAATAAAGTAGGAGGAAGGATTGGAATATGGCAGAGACACAGGGATGGTGACTGGAGGAGGTTTTTGTGGAGGAGTTACAGGTGGATTAAAGGCAGGGTAGGTACAACAAGTAGAGACTGGGTAATAATACTTGGTAGGAAGCGGAATTAACTGGGCTATAGCTGAGGTTGTCATTGGCAATGGACGGCTAGATCCTTGGGAAGGTAAATGGTTAATGGCAGGGCTGGGATGCAGTGGCTTGGCTGGGATCAGGAGATCTGACCATGCCTGCAGCACAGGTTGAACAAAGGCTGGTTCACACACACCTTGTTTAATCAAGGACTGCACTGAACTAATGCATTCAGATAACTTCTGCTGGGAACAAGAGCAATAGTGTTCATCAAAGGAGGCTGGATCATCCTCCATCAACCATACCAGGGATTCAACTTGGTCAGGACTGAAGGGGGGAGAGAAGTCGTCACCACCATCAGGAATAACACACGGAGCCAATTCAACACATAACTGAATCAGTGAGTGAATATCGTCAAAAGACATATAGCCCTGATCCACCACAGAATGAGCTGATCGGATGGTTTCCATCAGCTGATTCCTTGTCCACCCCTCAAAAACCTGGCGACAATACTCCCTATCCTCCTCAGCCAGTAGGGAAAAGTAACAGATTTCATTGAAATCCATGCTTCAGAAAAACGCACAACAACGGGGTGGTTCCTTAAATGCAAGCACGTCTGGTCTAGGATGGCCTTGGTATACTGTCAGTGATTAGAAATAGACCAGTACTGTGTGATTGCAAAAAGAGGAATCCAAACAGATCTAGGTAAAAGGGTGATTTATTTAAGAAGAGGGGGTAACACCCCACCACCTTCAGCCAGCACAGTGCAACAAACAAAAGATCCACAGTGACACAAATAACACAAAAGACAATATCTACAGAAAGGGAAATACCGGAATCGTAAACAGGCCAGGCCGAGGTCATACACGGGGAATCAGGAAGTAGCTGCGGACGGGGAATGAATAGGAAGGGAAAGTCCAGGAGAGGGATCAGGTCAGGATGGATCAGGACGGATCAGGAGGGATCAGGAGGGATCAGGAGGGATCAGGAGGGACACAGCAGGTACAGGGTCCAGATAACAGGTACAGGGTCCAGATAACAGGTACAGGGTCCAGATAACAGGCACAGGGTCGGTTTGATAGACGGATACCAAGGCAAGTTCTGTTTGAACCTGCCGGGTATATATAGGGCGTGTTAATTGTGTTCAGGTCACACCTGAACGTAGCAAGGGCCAGGTGCTCCACCCTGCCAGGGTCCATCCGCTGGTGAAGGTCAGTACTGCGTCCCAAAGGTGATATACCAGCAGGGGGAAGTTCCCCTGACAGCTCTGAACTGCCAGGAGACCCCTGCTGGTGGGACGCAGCACTGCAAGAAAGAATATAAATAGCACCAGCGGATGGAACCTTTCCTGACACACCTCTACAGCCTTACACAATGGACAATGGAATATCTTAGGAGTCTATTGACCTGGTGTGGGTCAACATTAACTAACAACGTGTAATATCTGAAGATATCCTGCAATACATGAATTATTATTTATCAGCCACCCTATGCCCAAAAGGGGAACAGGGTGACCTTTGACCCAAGAGTCCTTAGTGCTGCTGGTACAGGAGTATCTTCCATCCCTCAAAAGTCTCTGGGCGTCACGGGTCAATCCCATTACAGGCTGAATAGGTCTTCTTTCCTTAGAAAGCTTTCCAGTGTTTTCTTACTATGTGTTGTATCCTAGATATAAGAGAATTATAATTTAATAAGACGGGAAGTCTGTAGTACCATTGTCACATGTTTTATGTTGTAGAAATTTAAATCTATCATTATTCAATGCCTCCCTGGCATTCTAATCTAGAAATACTTCTGCATACCTCTTTGTGTAAAATGTTCTGTTCTGTTAAGTGTACGTCTTGTTTGTAGTCCTCTATCCTGCTGCTATTTATTTTAAGTCTTCTAAATGTATTTCTAGGAACATTTTACATCCGCCTACTTAAATGGTAAATGTGTGCTAATATCAAGCTGTTTGTATCCACTATTTAGGAATTGTTCGTGCCTGGATTTTTATCTCCGCCACAGAGACAGAACGGCGGTCTGCCGATGTGAACAAGCAGACTGCCGTGCTGTCAGGCATGGACACTCTGATCTAGTGTTCCTGCTAATCAGGAACTTGGATCAGAGTGTCCATGCAGTGAGCCCATCCCCCCACACAGTTAGAAACACACTGAGGGAACACTGTTAACCCTTTGATCGCCCCTGATGTTAACCCCTTCCCTGCCAGTGTCATTTATACTGTGTCCGTGCATATTTTTTCACTGATCACTGTAATAATGTCACTGGTTCTAAAAAAAAGTGTCAAAAGTGTCAGCTAGGTGTCTGATCTGTCCGCTGCAATGTCGCAGTCTTGCTAAAAATTGCTGATCACCGCAATTACAAATAAAAAATAAATAAATTAATTAAATGCCATAAGTCTATCCCCAATTTTGTAGATGCTATAACTTTTGCCGAACCAATCAATATACGCTTATTGGGATTTTCATACCCAAAATATGTTGCAGAATACATATTGGCTTTTAAGTTTTCAATTATTGGATATGTTTTATAGCAGAAAGTAAAAAATATTTGTTTGTTTTTTCTTATATGATTGACTTTTAGTTTGCGATGGGTGAACTTTCATGCGATCAATGAATTGTATAAATAAATGTTTTTTCCAGTGTATGATGAACACTACAGCCGGCATCGGACACAAACATTCAAAACGCAATGTCTGATATCCATTGATAGTTTGTATACATAATTGTGTACTGATGTGTATTTTTAGCAGTGTTCAGATGTCTCCGGCGTTTGGGCTGACAGACGGGCACAAATAGATGATGGCTGCATCGTAATGAGCGTCCAGTAACTTTGGAGCTGATGGCTAGATATCCATACTTGCCAATAGGATGTCTGATTGAGCGATCGCTCTGCATCTTAAATGAAGTGCAGGAATCACTTGGCTCCACCCTCGGATGATGTCAATACAACAAAACTAGTCAGGGTGAAGCCAAGTGACGTGACTAGGTGTAGCCAGACAGGATCAGGAGTGGAGGTTGATATCCCCATGACACAGGAGGCAGTGTACTGACGCTGAGTCTGAGCTGATATGCGGTATAATGATTAAGGCTGATATGATCTGCTTTTTTTTGTGAGTGCATAATCTGATGGATTTTTTAAACGGTGTGTTGAATAAATGTTTTTCTTGAAAACGGTATAACGCTATGTTAAGTTCCTTTATTTCCTTATGTGAACACTGAGCAATCAGAGTGGTCTATTGTGAATAAGTGGAGACACATGCTGAAGGATCGTCTTGTAACAATTACATGCCAGCTTTTTAAAACTCTGGGGTAAGAGTCTAGACTAGAGGGGGCTTCTATCTGCACAAACCCCCTCTATTTTTCCTTGAGCACGCGTGTGGGGGTAACATATATACCTGCAGCAAGATTTCTGTCCCTTATTCTCTTCTGGGATTATTTGGACTTTTTTCAACTATACCTGTGTCTTTGTAATTGTATTACAGACTTTTATCAGATCAATTATATGTTATTAGAGATATATACTGTACATGTTAAAGCGCTGCTTAGTTTATATTTAAATCATATTCATTATATATGTATTGATTTATATTAACCTTTTTGACAATATTTTCTGTGACAGGGTTTATTTCAAACCTTTTGTTTTAAGGCAGCAGCTCTAACCAGCAATGGTGATATTATTATTGTTTTAGATCTGGTGCAGTATTCCATAAGCGCTTGTTTTTTTTTTGTTTTTTTTTAGATTAGGCTTTTATCTCGGATTCAAAATTCTTCTTTTTTTAATGCATATCCTTGTAAATGTATATACATCTCGAGCGTCGTTCCGAGGAATCTAACAAAACTCTGTCACGATCCGATTCGGCCTCCACGGGAGGCGACTGTTGAATAGTGATGAGTGGAATACGCCATATTCGATTTCGCGATATTTCACGAATATATAGAAGAATATTCGCGAAATATTCATTAATATCGAATATTCGTGATATTTTATCAAAAAAAAATTTTTGCGAAATTTCGCTAATGCGAATGCAAAATTTCGCTAATGCGAATGCGAAATTTTGCTAATGCGAATGCGAAATTGATTGCGAAATTCTCGTCAACACACGAAAATGGAGATCATTTCCTGGATTACTAAACTAATATGCACTAAACACTAACTCTACTTACACAAACTTATATGACTAAACTAAAGCTAATTTTTTTTTTTTTTATACACAAAACACAGAAGGGCAGAGAAAGTATTCGCGAATATTCGTAATGCGAATATTCGCATTGCGAATATTCGGCAACATAAAAGGATCACCTCAGCTACTCGGCCCAGGGTCTCTAATCATACCAGCAATGCTTTTAGACGTCGATAGAGATCACTAGGATGTGATCTGTTTAAAAAATAAATTTGAAAAAATACGAATATTCGCAATAGCGAATATTCACCGCAATATTCGATTTATTCGCGAATACTCGAATATGCAATATTCGTAACGAATATTCGCAATGCGAATATTCGTGAGCAACACTACTGCTGAATGACGCTACACCTGCCATGACAGCTCTTAAATAGCTGACGGCGGGGCCACCCATGTTGTACGTGACCCTGCCCCTTCTGACGCCACAGGGCATCAGAGGGAGGCGGGATCGCCAGCTTACGTCACGGGTGGCCCGCCAAAAGGGTATTTTTTTTACTCGGAACGAAGCTTGAGATGGATATACATCACTGGAAATGTTTTTTATTTTTTAATAAAGGACTTGTCCCAAGCTGTCTCCTGTGTTTTTTTTTACAATTTTTTACACTTTTTTTGTGAAATGGTAGGGGTACCAATTCACATACGGGGGCTGGGATCTGGGGGTCCCCTTTGTTAAAGGGGGCTTCCAGATTCCGATAAGCCCCCCGCCACAGACCCCCACAACCACCGGACATGGTGCTTTGGACCCCAAAGCATCCTCCCCATGTTAAGGGCATGTGGCCTGGTACGGTTCAGGAGGGGGGGCACTCTCTCTTCTCCCCTCTTTTCCTTCTCTTCCTCAGAGGAAGGTCCAAGAGATCCCGTCTCAGACAAAAGCAGTGATGGCCAGGCCTTCTATGATGGTGAAGGAATGAATGCAGTATCTGGGGTTTCTATCAGACACAATTTCAGTAGCCCTGTGGGCCAGGTGGTGCAGAAGTGTCACAAATTACGGTGAACGAGAGTGAACCACAACTGCGGTTAGCGAAGATTTCAATGCATTTCTCTATGTTATGTGAAATTTCAGTATTGGACCCCAGGCGTCACTCCAATCAGAGAAAAGGAGTTTTGGGGTTCACTACATCATCTCTCTCACATATAGGAATGTGTTGAGCTACTAAGGGTGGTGGTATTACATCATGCCTCCAATCCCTAGCATTGAAAGATTACGATAAATGTGAATGAGCACAACTGCATTAAGGATTCCAATGCACTTCTCTATGCGAGTGATTATCAGTACCAGACCCCAGGCTTCACTCCAATCAATGAACAGGAGTTTGGGGGTTCTCTACATCATATCATTTTACATAAAGGAATGCATTGGGCTACTAAGAAAGTAGGTATAAAAAGGCTACAATCCTTAGCATGAAAAACTTAGAGCGAACATGTTCAATATTTTAGGGCGGAAGCCCGTATACATATAACAACACATGTCAAGCACATAGCATATGAGAATACTGTATGCAACTAGCATTTGCGTGGGAGAGGCAAGTATAGCTCAGTTGGTATGAGTATGTATGTCCCTTTAAGATATTGCAGAGCTGTCAGCTGAAGACATACTAAGTAAACTCAGGCAGCAAGATAGTATACGAATTGAGTAATTCTAGAGCAGTAAGAGTACTTATTCGTTTGCAGGGATGAGTGTTTTCCAGTAAGCTAGCAACAGCCTTGGGATTCTGTAGTGTAGCGTCTCCTGGAGAAAGATATCTTAGGATGTCCCCATCAAGTGTTATAGGAATGGAAGCGTGGATATAAGTAGTGAATATCTTTAGGAATTGCATAGATCCGGCCTGCCGTGATGTCCAGGTTCAGGGTATAGTACCTGTAATTGGTCTGTAGCGTAATCCGGCTACGGCGACAATAATAGGACGCTGTTTGAATGTGAGCTGGATGAATTTATAGGCAGCAGACAGATACATGGGGAAACAGCTGTGATCATACTGCGCACTTCTGCGTTCCAGGCTGTAACGCACGATAATCTGGTCCCCGGGTTGGTGGTCAGTAGCTCGCAATCTTTACCGCGGAGTTCCGTTGAAGGCATCAGAACCAATAGTGGTGACGACCTATGCCAGTCTGGCAGGCTGGGGGGCACACTGCCTGGGACAGCAGGTTTAAGGCCAATGGAACATTTGTGGGGTGAATAGTTTAAATTTCCAGGGATTGGAGGCTGTCAGAAGCGCTCTCTTAAGTGTTCGAACCTATGTTGCAGGGTCGAGCTGTCAAGATCCTTTCAGACAACAAAACTACCGTGGCTTATGTGTCTCATCAAGGTGGCATGTCAAATCTCCCTGGGCAGAGAAAAATCTCGACTTTCTTAAAGCATCCTATCTCCCAGGGCCCGGGAATGTTTTAGCAGATCAGTTGAAACTTTGTGGATCACAATAAATTGGAGCCTCAACCCCAAGGACCTACGCAAGATTTTCAAAGGTCTGAGGGATGCCTTTGATAGATCTTATGGCATCAGAGTAGAATTGTCAATTTGCTTGCTTCTTCTCCCGGACCTGGCATCCACAGGCTTTGGGTCAGAGTGCTCTGTTTAGGCCTTGGAACGTCCCCTTGATGTATGTGTTCCCACCGCTTCCATTGGCTCTCAAAGTCCTGCTGAAGAGTCAGCGAGAAAAGGTCACAGCAGTTGTAATCCTATCCTACTGGCCCAGGAGGCCACGGTTCCCTCTGGCTTAGAGGATGAAGTTGGGCTCAACAATCCCAATGCCTCCTTTCCAAAATCTCCTTCTGCAGAGTGGGGCCTGAAACCCAAACCCCAGGAGATTGAAGTTAATGGCTTAAAAGTTAAGAGGGGGGCTTTAACTGGCTTGGATCTCTCGGGCCGTGTAGTGGAGACATTATTACAGGCTTGTAAGAGGTCCATGAATGTAACCTATCATTGGATCTGGAATACATTTTGCCACACTGCTACAGAAAGGGGTTGGGACCTTGGACCTCCTTCAGTATCAAACACTTTGGAGTTTCTGCAGAGTGATCTCGATAAAGGGTGAGCTTATAATTCCCTGAAGGGCCAAATCTTTGCCTTGTCGGCTATGTCGTGTACAAGATGTACTCTACATCCGTTGGTGATCTGATTTTTAAGGGCAGTCATGGAAATCAGACCTCCATTGAAATAGTTTTTTTCCAAAATGGGACTTAATGCTAGTCTTGAGAGCCTTGCTGGTTCATCAGTTTGATCCAGCTTTCTCTTGTTCATTATTCCATTTAACAGTTTTTTATTGGTTTGTTTTTTTATAACCATGGCCTCAGCCAGAAGAGTCTCCGAGTTGTGCTCCTTCTGATCTAAAGAACCATATTGTTTGGTGCTCCCAGACAAGATAGTCCTTAGGCCGATACCTAGCTTTCTACCTAAGGTGGCTACATCATTTCATATGAACTGGGAAACCATTCTCCCAGCCTTTCCGGTGGATACAGCGGATGATAAGAGGAGTAGGTTAGACCTGGTCTCTGCAGTATTAATCTACCTGAAATGGACTAAAAGCTTTTGAAAACAAGATCAGCTCTAGGTTTTCCCAATGTGGCCTAAAAAGGGTATGCCAGCAACATCTAGAGTTGTGTCTTTCTGAGTTTGGCAAGACCATACATATTGCATACAAATTCCTGGGCCTTCCTTCTCCTTCAGAAATCAAAGCACATTCGATGAGGGGTATGGGAGCATTATGGGCAGCATACACGAAGGTCGCCCCTGAGGTAGTTTGCAGAGCAGCATGCTGGAGCATGCCAACACCTTTATTAGGCATTACAGGCTTTATGTGGCTTACGGCGGCTGTTGCCCATTAAAAAGTTTGAATAGCATTGCACTGAGAGTTTGGCTTATTTTTTTTTGTCTTCCCTCCCTTCTTAATATTGCTTATTACATCCGATAGTAGGCTGACATGGGGAGGTCCAGAAATAGGGAAAAGTGTTATCCATACTTACTGTAATTTTCCTTTCCTGGATCCTCCCCATGTCAGCCGGGGATTCTCGCCGATTTATCCATTGCGAGGCGGATATTTTTGAACACTGGTGTGGGCAGACAGCCGCCCTTTACGGGTTAGGGAAAAGGATGGAGAGAAGCAGCGGATGGCGGTGTGAGGGAGGGATGTCCCCTCCCGCCGCCTGTAAGAACAATCAAGCGGCGGAACCGCCACTATGATAATTCTTACGGTGTGCAGGATCACCGCGCAAGAAAATGATATCTGAATGATGCCTCTAGGTGCAGGCATTATTCAGATATCTCCCCGCAAAGTACAGGACGTCATATGATGGCGTGCGGGTGTAGAGTGGTTAAAAAAGGTAATTGCTTACAATCACTTTAAAGATTAAGAGAATTACATTTCTCAAGATTTAGGACTCTTGGATTCATTATGCCCTACTTTCCTGGACCTGGCAAGTCTAATATCCCTTTAATCCTCTTCTCTCTTGCTCCATCAGATTAAAGTGATTGTAAAGCTTTGTTTTAAAAAAAATAACAAACATGTTATACTTACCTCCTCTGTGCATGAGTTTTGCACAGAGTGGCCCTGATCCTCCTTTTCTGTGGTTCCTCAGTGGCATTCATGGCTCCTCCTCTTCTCGAGTTCCCCCACGGAAAGACACTTTCCATGGGGGCACTCATGTGGGCGTGCTGATGCTGCATCCATTGACACAGACAGCAGGACTTAACCCCGCCCCCCACTCTAGTGTCACTAGATTTGATTGACAGCAGCAGGACCAGAGACAGCGGCTAGAGCTGCTGTGCTCCTCCCTGTCACTGTAACGATCGGGCTCAGGTAAAAAAAAGGGGGGCTATTGGGGGCTGCTGTAACACAAACGTTTTTTTGTGAGGGTTTACAACTCCTTTAAGTTTGAGCTTTGCGAGGGGGTTTCATCTTCTGTCTCCTCCCTTCCCCCCTAAAAAATTTCCCTCCTGTCTTTTTTGACCGTCATTTATCCTCTTTTCCCCCACTTCTCTGTTCCCCCATCCCTCTATATTGAATTGCCTACCTAATGTCGACACCTTGTAGTACATGCATTCATTCTCATCAAAGAACTACTCAGTTACATCTGATCTTCCTGACTTGATTTAACGCCTTCTGATGCTATAGTCCTTACGTGGGCATAACAGTTGGTACTTAAAACTTCAATAAAATCCTTGAATAAGATAGATTAAGATAATTATTGAGGAAGGAGATATAAAATTTCCAACAGCAGTGCTACAACTATACTTGTAAGAGATACTAAAAGATTTTTTTTTTAACTAACAAACATTTCATACTTACCTGCTGTGTGCAATGATATTGCACAAAGCCGCCCCAATCCTCCTCCTCTTCACGGGCCCCCCACCCCCAGATGCTCCTGGCTCCTCTTGCTATGGGGGGCCCATATGAGTACTCCCTGCCAAGACCTGCTCTGTGTGTCCTTAACTGCTTGCCGACCAGCCGCCGCAGTTATACGGCGGCAGGTCGGCTCTCCTGGGCGAGAGCCCGTAGCTCTACGTCGGCACTTCTGCGGCCGCTAGGGGGCGCGTGCCCGCCGCTGCCGGCCGGCGCGCGCCCCCCGCTCGCCCCCGAGTTCTGTGCGTGTGCCTGGCGGGCACGATCGCCGCCGGGCACACGTGATCGCTCGT
This sequence comes from Rana kukunoris, assembly GCA_029574335.1. NCBI lineage: Eukaryota > Metazoa > Chordata > Amphibia > Anura > Ranidae > Rana > Rana kukunoris. The sequence goes on along the minus strand of CM056053.1, from coordinate 324,995,508 downwards.
TACAGAGCGGGGACCGGGAGCTTTGTGTGTAAACACAAAGCTCCTGGTCCTGTCAGCGGGGGAAACGCTGATCTTCTGTTCAAACAATGTATGAACAGAAGATCAGTGATTTCCCCTAGTGAGGCCACCCCCCATACAGTTAGAACACACCCAGGAACACACTTAACCCCTTCCCTGCCCCCTAGTGTTAACCCCTTCACTGCCAATGCATTTTTATAGCATTGATCGCAAAAAAATGCCAATGGTCCCAAAAATGTGTCAAAAGTGTCCGAAGTGTCCGCCATAAGGTCGCAGTACTGAAAAAAAACGCTGATCGCCGCCATTACTAGTAAAAAATAAATAAATAATAAAAATGCCATAAAACTACCCCCTATTTTGTAAACGCTATAACTTTTGCGCAAACCAATCAATAAACGCTAATTGTGATTTTTTTTACGAAAAATATGTAGAAGAATACGTATCGGCCTAAACTGATGGAAAAATATATATTTTTATATATTTTTGGGGGATATTTATTACAGAAAAAAGTAAAAAATATTGATTTTTTTTCAAAATAGTCGCTCTATTTTTGTTTACAGCGCAAAAAATAAAAACCGCAGAGATGATCAAATACCACCAAAAGAAATCTCTATTTGTGGGAAAAAAAGGACGCCAATTTTGTTTGAGAGCCACGTCACACGACTGCGCAATTGTCAGTTAAAGCGACGCAGTGCCGAATCGCAAAAAGTGCTCTGGTCATTGGGCAGCAATATGGTCCGGGGGTTAAGTGGTTAAGACACACAGAACAGGGATTGGCTCTACTTCTCACTGGCTGTGATTGATCGCAGTGGGGGCAAATGGCTCAGGATGCTGTCTTTGACCCAATGAGGAAGCAGAGAGGCGGGAGAGCAGCTGCTCTTATGCACATTGCTGGATCAAGATTGGGCTTGAATAAGTATTAGGGGGCTGGGAAGCTGCATACTGAAAGTTTTTACCTGAATTTATAAAATGCATGAAGGTAAAAAGGTTACCAGTCCTTATATGTGGTGGTAGCATTAGATTTTTATTTTATTTTTATTTTTTTAGCTTTTTTTGCCCTTTTTTTTTAAATGTGATGATTCTGCCCGCTGTCCATCCTAGGGTGACAAGGCACCCTCAATGGACTGTATCTATGGGGAAAGGACTACAGCACACCTTCCACTCTCCCTATCATCATAACCTAGGGAAGATGAGTTCTTTAGAAAACAGAGGTAATCTGGGCTAGCAGAAAATAATGTTTGAGATAAACCTGAAGAGACCGCAGAGTGCATTGGAACATATTAGTTCTTTGCACTTATCAGATTAAACAAAATGTTTTCAGTTGTATATTTAACATACCCAGAGGAAATAAAAGAAGCTCAATGCTAGAGTTTATATACATTTTAAGAGTAAATATATTTCAATTAACCACTTCAGGCCCGCGCTACCGTCGGATGACGGCAACAGCGCGGGCCTGAATATCCAACATGCCGTCATTTGAGGGCATGTCATTCAGGCGTTCCCAGCACGCGCTGTAGAGCGCGCTGCGGGGAAGCCCTGTGTTGTCCGTGTCCCTTGGACACGGCCAATCACAGATCGCGGCGAACGGCCAATCAGAGTGGCCGTTTGCGATGCGATCTGTGGGCGAATGAGAGATAATCTCTCATAGATCATCTCTCATTGCTGTGTTACACAGAGACATCGTCCTGTCTCTGGAGAGGAGGAGCCCGATCTGTGTTCCTTCCTACATAGGGACACAGATCGGTCACCCCCCCCAGTCACCCCCCCCTCCCCCCACAGTTAGAACACACCTAGCATACACATTTAACCCCTTCCTCACCCCCTAGTGTTAACCCCTTCAATGCCAGTCACATTTATACTGTAATTAGTGCATATTTATAGCACTGATCGCAGTATAAATGTGAATGGCGCCAAAAATGTGTCAAAAGTGTCCGATGTGTCCGCCATAACGTCGCAGCACCAATAAAAATCGCAGATCTCCGCCATTTCTAGTAAAAAAAAAATAATAAAAAATAATAATTCTCTCCCCTATTTTGTAAGCGCTATAACTTTTGCGCAAACCAGTCGCTTATTGCGATTTTTTTTTTTTTTTTTTTTTTACCAAAAATATGTAGAAGATTACGTATCGCCCTAAACTGAGAAAAAAAAATGTGTTTTTTTTTTTTTAATTGGGATATTTATTATAGCAACAAGTAAAAAATATTGTATTTTTCACTAAAATTGTCGCACTTTTTTGTTTATAGCGCAAAAAATAAAAATCGCACAGGCGATCAAATACCACCAAAAGAAAGCTCTACTTGTGGGGAAAAAAGGACGTAAATTTTGTTTGGGAGCCACGTCGCACGACCGCGCAATTGTCAGTTAAAGCGACGCAGTGCCGCAAGCTGAAATTTTACCTGGGCAGGAGGGGGGTGTAAGTGCCCAGTATGCAAGTGGTTAAAATAATTCATCTTTTTATGGTTGCCGAATTCTGTATATGCTTATTTAACCTCCCTGGCGGTATGATTAATTCAGATTTTTGGTAGTGGAAGTGGTACCATTATTTTGCATGGAAATTTTGGCGTTTTATATTGTAGGCCTGTAATTTTTAGGCCGCATACACATGATCAGACCGGTCCGATGGTGTGTACGGCCCATCGGACCGTTGTCCGTCCGACCAAAGTTTTAAAACTTGCTTTAAAATCTGTCCGACAGACACCTGTCCGTCGGACAAATTCGATGGTTAGTGCACAAAAGCATCGGACCAAAACCTGTGCATGCTCAGAATCAAGTCGAGGCATGCTTGGAAGCATTGAACTTCGTTTTTTCAGCACGTCGTTGTGTTCTATGTCACGCGATCTGGTCTGATCGGATTTTTGGTCCGATGGTGTGTACACACATCAGACCATCAGACCACTTCAGCGTGGTCCGATGAAAACGGTCCGTTGGACCAGTTTCATCGGACCGGTCTGATCGTGTATACGTGGCCTTAGAAATAACTCACTTAAATCTGTCCAAACAAGAGTCTAGTAGACATCCCGTATATAATCAAATTTGAAACACAAAATCATAAATTATAATATAATTAATAAATATAAATAATTATTACTTTTAACTTTTGACGGATTTCCCCACAAATCACTATCGCTCAATTCTGAAAGTGATTCTAATTTATTATCGCTGTTTTCTAGCTGGTCTAAAACCACTTTTGACAAAAAGGGACACTTTTTGGTTGCTATGGACAATCTCCAGTTTCCAGGCAGAAAGAACAGTTTTTATTATATAAAAGTGCATGTAGGACACTGGGCAGACCACTAGGGACAAAAGGGGTGTGTATTTTTTTCATACAGTACTGTAATTTATAAGATTACAGTATACTGTATGTATTGTGTTTATTTACTTTTTTAAATTTGGAGCCGAACTCCGCCCCGTGCGTCGTAACATCGAAGGGAAAGGAGCTCGGCGGCACTCGGCACTGTGAAGCGAGCGAGGAGGACACAGCTCGATCACACAGCGGGAAGGCATCTCAGGATCCAGGGACAAGGTAAGTAACTTGTGCCTGCAGACACTGCAAGGCGATCCCGAGTCTGGCCCGGGGTTACCGCTTTTGATCCTGAAGTTCCACCCCAAGTCAAAATACCAGGCATACCGCCGAGGGGTAAATATGTATATATAGCTGTTAATTATGTAGCGCCCCCTTGCTTTTTGTGGGGGTGTTACGCTAAAGTTAGTGGGGAATGGGAGAGTTACATGGCTCCCATTCACAATTTGTCAAATTTTGGCTGCTGCCATTTTCCAGAACTGACCTGTGGGCCGGTCTGCGCTCCAGGGGTGTGTTTCCACCCCTGGGCGACAGCTGGTGCTAGAGGGGTTCTGGCAGACTCGTTTTTCTCAGCATCCAATCAGAGGGGTTAGTTCCCTCACTAAGGCGTGCTGAGGGAGGCTATATCTGGGACAGCCGCCTTGGCCTCGAGGCCGTTCTTGCTTTCTGCGGGGTCCGAGTTCCAGGTGCAGCATCCCCCTTCAGGGTGCGCGCATCAATGGACCCCGCAGCCGTGGCCTACCTGTATTGGAAGTTGCGCACCAGGTGGAGCTTCATTCTAACAGGGAGAGGGATCCCAGTAGCTGCTGGGTCCCGAACTCATCCTAAAAGATCCCAGGCTGGGAGTTGTATGGTGGGGGATCGGCTTGAGGAGAACCCGGAGGCAGGAGATCCAATAGGGCTTGAACAAACCATCAGGGATCCAGAGACTCTAACTAAATCTATTGGGAGGATTAGCTAATTTCAATTTCATGCTCCTCAAGTACTAGGCCTGTGGCAGAGGCCCGAGCCAGGCCTAGCACGCGCCTACAACGTGTCCGGATAAGTTCTTCAAGTGGGAGGAGCTACCCTCCCCTGCATAAGACGTGCATAGGGATTTCGCGCCAAACGAGCGAGGAACCGCCCCTCAGCGCGCCAATTCAGCAGAACCACCATTTCTTTGAGAAAGACGGATCGCTATTGGAGATGTCCGGAGCTCCAAAGAACTTACCTGCCTTGAGGCGTCCCATGACCACATCGGGAGTGCCCTCTATGCCTGTCCCCACGGGAGCATCCGTGACGGATACGGGCATTCGACTGTCCACGAAAGGGCAGTTTGTGCTGATGTCTGCAGAAGGGACAGAAATGCTGGGCCTGGCCTCCCCTAAATGCCAGGAGCTGGCCGTTCATCTTTTGCCGTTCGCCTGATGCCAGAAATGCCGGGCACACCTGTTCAATGTTACGCCGTCCGTCGGTCCCCCAAAGGATTACTTTGTGGACCGCTTTTCGGGGACGGTTGCCGTGAAGGCGGATGTTGCATTGAATGAATGAATGAATGAAAACTTATATAGCGCGGCACATGCGAACTGAATCGCCTCTGGGCGCTTGTTGTTCCTGTCTCCTTTGATATCAAAAGAGAAAAGTCTTGACCTTTTTCCTAAATGCTAGGTGGTTCTCCTCCAACCGAATGCTGGTTGGTAAAGCGTTCCATAGTCTGGGACCCTGGATCGCAAATCTTCTTTCTCCTTTGGACTTGAAGTTGGCTTTCGGAACCTGGAGCAGGTTCTGATTCGTGGATCGCAAAACGCGATTTGGATTATGCGCTTTTATTAATTCGCATAAGTAAAGGGGGGCATTCTCATGGACACATCTATGCGTAAGACAGAGGGCTTTAAAAGCGATTCTGTCTTTAACTGGCAGCCAATGAAGGGCTCTCAGTGAAGGAGAGATAGATTCCCAGGGTTTTTTCCCAGTCACAAGTCTGGCGGCCGTATTCTGAACGACTTGCAGACGAGCGATTTGGTATTTGGGGAGACCGAGGTAAAGGGCATTTGCATAATCCAACCTGGAGTTTACAATAGCTCCCACCACGACCGCTAGATCTTCTTTAGGGATGAACGGAGTGAGTCTGCGTAGTAGGCGCAGTAGATGGTGAGATCCGCTGACCACTGACCCTATTTGTGCGTCCATTGTCATTGCTGGAGCCTCACTCTTCCGAAGGGATCCTGGATGCCGATGTCCCGATCGCCAGGGCCCCAGTATCAGCTGCCTCGCCCGCTTGTTTGATGGAGGTAAGCTTGCCGGGCGAGAGGGGACAGAGTGACTATGGAGGGCAAGCGTCAGACACATGGGCCGGAGCCATCTCCGAGACCATTTCAGTTGCGGCGGCCCCCGTCAGGGGTATCATCACCGAGGAAAGGCTCCCCCGGTCAATTAATTGGGACGAGGTCAGGAAGTCCCGTCGACCTGATACGGAAGCTTCCGCGGCCAGGTCCCTAAACTATCTCCCTGCTGGGGTGGAGGACACATCCGACCCTGAATTTTGGTCGAGCAGGTCGCAGACAGATGGCGGTGACCTGCCTGACCACCTTTTTGAGCCGCGATTCCCTGAGCAGCAGGGCTTTGGGGGATTTCGGGTCCCTGGAACCCGGAGAAAGAAGAAAAAGCGACCTGTCCGTAGTGCACTCTGTGAACCCGGCGCTGCTGGTCTACCTTATGCCGGGTTCACAGAGTGCACGCTCGATATTGTACTGACTGACCTGCACACCCACTAAAAGGGATGTTACGGACAAGTATGCCTAACTCGTTGTTCCAAGTTTCCCCTTCCCCCTTGCTCTTCCAGATCCACACGGACATTTATGTGAAGGACTCTTGGGAGGGGTTTGGGTTCAGTCAGTTAGAGTGAGTGGGACTTTGCCAACTTTTCTTTCAGTATCGGAGTGAGATATTTTTTCTCACTGCTATTTCTTCATCTTAAGGGTTTTTTTTTCTTTTGGACTGCTGCAGTACCAGCGCACTGACCGCTAGGGGCAGTGCTCTGCACAATTAGTTTGCAAGATAACAGTGTCAGGAGTTGTGCTCAAATATTTCTTGCATAAAATGTTTATTTTCAGCACTTGTATTTCAGGAGTCTTTGGGAGGGATGGAGACTTTGCGTTCAGGTCTGAGCGTACAGTCTCAATCCCGACTTTGGAGGTTGTATATATCCCGGAAAGATTGTATTGATGTCTTAAGATATATATGTATATATGTTGTACAGTCGTATGCTCTTCACTTTTTTTTTTCTCTATACAGGTTGTTTTTTTTTGGACCCACCTGTTGTCAACACTGCGGAGAATGGGCAGTTAGATAGCGGGGTTGTGTATGTTTGTGTGTCATGTATAGATATATTACTGTAATGCAAAAGTTTATAAGTATTTTCCTCCTCTTTTCTTTTTTTTCTATACCTTTGAAGTATCAGGCCAGCATTCGAATTTGAACGCTTTGGGACACTGGGGACAGTGTCCATTCAAGTGGGGAGGGGATATGTAGCGCCCCCCTGCTTTTTGTGGGGGCATTACGCTAAAGTTAGTGGGGAATGGGAGAGTTACATGGCTCCCATTCACAATTTGTCAAATTTGGGCTGCTGCCATTTTCCAGAACTGACATGTGGACCGGTCTGCGCTCCAGCGGTGTGTTTCCACCCCTGGATGACAGCTGGCGCTAGAGGGGTTCTGGCAGACTCGTTTTCCTCAGCAGCCAATCAGAGGGGTTAGTTCCCTCACTAAGGCGTGCTGAGGGAGGCTATATCTGGGGCAGCCGCCTTGGCCTCGAGGCCATTCTTGCTTTCTGCGGGGTCCGAGTTCCAGATGCTCCTCAAGTACTAGGCCTGTGGCAGAGGCCTGAGCCAGGACTGTGGCAGAGGCCTGGTCCTCCCAGTATTTCCAAGTGACGTTCCGGCTGCCAGGCCTGTGGCGGAGACCTGTCCAGGGGCACTTTACCCACTCCAATTGGAGTGGCGATGAACTGAGTTCATCATTGCTGAGAGTAAGATTGCTCTCTCACCTTTTTGATATCCAAGGCTTGATGCTCAAATCCTCCCTCTCTGCTCATCAACCTTTCCTGTCATGTACCATGTTGATGAAGGCCATGTTGGGCCTTGGAATAAAGCATTGAAGAAAACCCAACTAAAGACTGGACATTCGCTCTTCTTCTCCTCAACTCACAAGTATTACCCCTAGACACCTGCCAGGTAACACAACACGCCGATCCCATTTATACTCAGCGGCTCCTGAATGGGGTAGCACTACAATTACACAGACAGTACCTTTCGTCTTTAAATTGGAGCACGTAGATCTTTAACATGTATCCAAGGTTACAATTTACCAGAGTAATATTCATACTGTATTTGTTGATGTAACAAAGTGTTTCTATAAGCTCACTAATCACAAAGGTGGATACCAGCTCAAAGTGATATGATGTTCCTGTGAAATTCTACTCACCCACTGGGAACATTGCAGTGTAAGTACTGTATTTGTTCCATTATAAATATAATATTTAACTCTATTTCTAAGCCCCAGGAAGAATGACGGAAAATGATGAAGATAGTAGAGTTTCTCTACTCTATAGAGATGAAAATAAAAAGGTAGCAGAGAACTATATAAAAGATGCAGGGTAACATTCATTCCTCTGAAAATCAGTCCTCACAACTCAATAAAAAGGAAGACTGCGTGACGATTCTGAAAGGGTACATCATGTCGACTTGAAAGACCATATACTTCAATTGAGCATGTTACAGCAAAATATTTTTCTTAGTAATTAAAGCAGAATTACAGTCTCTAATGCATCAGTTCAATCTGCTTCTGCCTTTGGTGCCAGAAGTGCTGCTTCTACACTTTCTACCCCTTTCCTCCCCACAAACTGCTTCTGAATTTTCATAAGAGGACATTGCAGCAAGCATACTTTTTACCCTAATACAAGGCTCATTAACTATTATAGATATGTCCACCCTGAGATACAAGGGGTGTCAGTCACAGTTGCTGTGTTCTATTTGGCGCTCATGACTTTCATAGAACAAGTTTCATCTGTCCTAGAAAGAGTTGGTGGCAGATCCCACCCCCTATGCAAACGAAATCATGAAACTCTGAAAATCATATGCAGCAATTGGTATGTTGTCTAGACTAGTTCATGTACAGTATGAACGTTGTTTTATCTGGATGAGAAAGAGTATCTTACTTTTCTTTTCCAATATATACACCGATCAGCTATAAATTTATAACCACCCATATTGAGTAGACCCCATTTTTGCCACCTGTCAAGGCATCGACTCCACTAGGCCTCTGAAGGTACGCTGTGGTATTTGGCACCAAGTTGTCAGAAGCAGATCCTTTAATTCCAGTAAGTTGAGAGGTGGGGTCTACATGGATCGGATTTGTTTTTTCTAGCACATTCAACAGATGCTCAATTGGATTGCGATCTTGAGAATTTGAAGGTCAAGTATATATCTCAAGCTTATTACATTTCTCAAACCATTTATAAACCATTTTCTCAGTGTGTCAAGGCACATTATCCTGCTGAAAGAAGCCACTGCCTCTAAGGAAAAACATTTCCATTAAGGACTTGGTGAGCAACAATATTTAAAAGTAGGTAGGTGATACATATCAACATCCACATGAATGGCAGGACCCAGGGGTTTCCAGCACAATGTTGACCAAAGCATGACACTGCCTCCACTAGCTTGCCTTCTACCCATAGTGCATCCTATCCTCAGGTAATCCAGATAGCAAGCAATTGAGCTACAAGTGTGAAAATGACTTGCTAAGCTATTTCTAGACTTGCCAGGCTTCATATTGCTCTAGATCAACTTTCTTTACAAATATTCTGCATTTCTGATGCAAGTTCTGGTTCAGTTATGTTGTGCAATAGTCATTCCAACACAGGGGTCACTGTGGTTTGCAGAGCTCTTGCTGTAGACGCACCGCTGCAAGTTTCCTTTTGCTAATGACTTGCCACACAAATGTGCTCCAAATTGTAAAAGTGTCAACTAGAACTTGTGCTTCAAGTGCTCTGCAAGTGTACAAATTGCCAATGAAAATGTACAGCAAGTTAACAGACTTACAATTTAACACTGCCTCAAATTTGTGTCAAGTTTTCCTATCTGGGAAGTGACACACATGCACCCAGCCATCCATATCCCAGATAGCAAGGATAACTTGCCACAAATTTGTGACAGTGTTGAATTGTGATGCCGCGTACACACGGTCGTTTTTTGCGATGAAAAAAAACGACGTTTTTTAAAACGTCATTTAAATTGATCGTGTGTGGGCAAAACGTCGTTTTTTGTCTTAAAAAAAACGACCAAAATTTTTTTCCAACATGCTTGAATTTTTTGTGTCGTTTTTCAAAACGTCGTTTTTTATTTCACAAAAAGTCACCGTGTGTAGCAAAAACGTTGTTTAAAACAACGTTTTTCAACCCGCGCATGCCCAGAAGCTAGTTATGAAGCAAACTTCAATGGAAAAGAGTGGTGAACGTAACCTCGCTTTTTGTGAAAAAAACGATGGTGTGTATGCAACATCGTCTTTGAAAAGTGACGTTTCAAAAACGTTGTTTTTTACTTCACAGAAAACATCGTTTTTTTTCATCACAAAAAATGATCGTGTGTACGCGGCATAAGTCTGTTAACTTGCTGCACATTTAAAAGGCAAGTTGTACATTTGCAGAGCACTTGAACAGGGCCGGCGCTACCACTAGGCGGATTAGGCGACCGCCTAGAGCGCACTGCCGCCTAGAGTGCCCGTCCGCTATTTCTCCTGTCTTCTGCACTGTCCTCCACAAAATGCTGGCAGCGTCCTCAGCCCTGACATGGCAAGCAGCGCCGCCCGCTAGGCAGACCCCCCCCCCCCCAGCGCGGCTCGAGTTCTCCGCTCGCCTCTGAGTGAGTCTGTGATCATCGTGTGTCACAACAAGTGGCATAGATTAGGTCCTGTCCCAGCTGCAAATCCCGACCCCCCCAGCCTGGGCGCCCTCCGCTGTTTCACTTTCATCTGATGTCTGTGTGATGCATACAGGATGGAACAAGCCCTGCATGTAATTTAACTACGGCGGGCTTGCCGCTCCCCCTCCTCCTGGGCGCTCGGGATCTGGTGTACAAGTACAGGCAGGCCAGCCCACTCTCGTGGAGTAAAGTAATCGCCGCTGACACAGGTACAATGAAAAAGCACAGGCAGCCTGCACCCAGTCACGGTAAATAAAACATTGACTGGCTTTTAATAGTGCATTGCACTGTGTACAGAGGGGGAACTGAAATGTGTGTGTGTGTGTGGGGGGGGGGGGAGACAGACATGCAGGGGGGTACTAATGTGTTTGTGGGGGGGGGCAGACGTGCAGGGGGTACTGATGTGTATATGTGTAGAGGGGGGACAGACAGACATGCAGGGGGTACTGATATGTGTGTGTGTGTGTGTGTGTGTGGGGGGGGGCAGACAGATGTGCAAAGGGGTACTGGTATGTGTGTGTGGGGGACAGACAGATGTGCAGGGGAGTGCTGGTATGTGTGTGGAGGGGGGGGGGCAGATGTGCAGGGGGTGACATATATCTGTGTGGGGGGCAGATGTGCAGGGGGTGACAGATATCTGTGTGGGGGCAGGTGTGTGGGGGGCAGATGTGCAGGGGGTGACAGATATCTGTGTGGGGGGCTGATGTGCAGGGGGTGACAGATATCTGTGTGGGGGCAGGTGTGTAGGGGGCAGATGTGCAGGGGGTGACAGATATCTGTGTGGGGGGCTGATGTGCAGGGGGTGACAGATATCTGTGTGGGGGGCAGATGTGTGTGGGGGGGCAAATATCTGTGTGGGGGGCAGATGTGCAGGGGGTGACAGATATCTGTGTGGGGGGGCAGATGTGCAGGGGGTGACAGATATCTGTGTGGGGGGCAGATGTGCAGGGGGTGACAGATATGTGTGTAGGGGAGCAGACGTGCAGGGGGTACTGATATGTGGTTGTGGGGGGGGGACAGACGTGCAAGGGGGACAGATATGTGTGTGGGGGGGCAGACGTACAGGGGGTACTGATATGCGTTTGTGGGGGGGACAGACGTGCAAGCGGGGACAGATATGTGTGTAGGGGGGCAAACGTGCAGGGGGTACTGATATGTGTTTGTGGGGGGGAACGTTCAAGGGGGTACGGATATGTGTTTGTGGGGGGGGACAGACGTGCAAGGGGGTACTGATGTGTGTGTGTGGGGCAGCTGTGCATGGGGTACTTATATGTGTATGGGGGGGGGGGGGACAGACAGATGTGCGAGGAAGTACTGGTATGTGTGGAGGGAGGACAGACAGACGTGCAGGGGGGTACTGATATGTGTGTGGGGGGGACAGACAGACATGCAGTGGGGTACTGGTATGTGTATGGGGGGGACAGATGTGCAGGGGGTACTGATATATGTGTGTGGGGGACGAACGGACAGATGTGTGTGGGGGGGGCAGATGTGCAGGGGGTGACAGATATGTGTGTGTGGGGGGGGGCAGATGTGCAGGGGGTGACAGATATGTGTGTGGGGGGGGGGGCAGATGTGCAGGGGGTGACAGATATGTGTGTGGGGGGGGCAGATGTGCAGGGGGTGACAGATATGTGTGTAGGGGAGCAGACGTGCAGGGGGTACTGATATGTGTTTGTGGGGAGGGGGACAGACGTGCAAGGGGGGACAGATATGTGTGTGGGGGGGCAGACGTGCAGGGGGTACTTATATGTGTTTGTGGGGGGGGACAGACGTGCAAGGGGGGTACTGATATATGCGTGTGTGGGGCAGCTGTGCATGGGGTACTGATATGTGTGTGTGGGGGGGGACAGACAGATGTGCGAGGGAGTACTGGTATGTGTGTCGGGGCAGACGTGCAGGGGGGTACTGATATGTGTGTGGGGGGACAGACAGATGTGCAGGGGGGTACTGATATGTGTGTGGGGGGGACAGATATGCAGGGGGGTACTGATATATGTGTGTGTGGGGACGAACGGACAGATGTGTGTGGGAGGGCAGATGTGCAGGGGGTGACAGATATGTGTGTGGGGGGGCAGACATGCAGGGGGTACTGTGTTTGTGGGGGGGACAGACATGTGTGTGGGGGGGGCAGACGTGCAGGGGGTACTGATATGTGTGTGTAGGGGGGGCAGGTGTGCAGAGGGGACAGATATGTGTGTGTGTGTGTGTGTAAGGGGGACAGGTGTGCAGGGGGAACAGATATGTGTGTGTTGGGGGGGGGGGCAGGTGTGCAGGGGGGTACAGAGGGGTAGCAGATGTGTGTGGGAGGCAGATGTACAGGGGGGTACAGAGGGTGAACAAATGCGTGTGTGTGTGTGGGGGGGGGGGATAGATGTGCAGGGTGGTACAGAGAGGAACTGATGTGTGTGTGTGTGTGTGTGGGGGGGGGGGGTTGAGGGGAAACAGAGGTGCAGGGGGGGGCATGCAGAGTGGACCACGGCTAGCATGAGGAAGTGAGCTAGTGCCATCCACTATTTGTCTTCGGGCCAGGTCCAGAGGCACAGGTGCAAGCCTGTGGCCCACGGCTAAAGAAATAGGTGCCGCAATTTTTTTAGTGAGGGCCGGAGCTAACGTGTGTGTTTTGAGGGGGGGTGGGGGGCGGCAAAATGAGGTTTCGCCTAGGGTGTCAAAAATCCTTGCACCAGCCCTGCACTTGAAGCACAAGTTCTAGTTGACACTTTTCCATATTGTAGCAACTAGGGATGAGCTTCGCGTTCGAAACGTATGTTCGAATCGAACATTGCCTGTTCGATCGTTCGTCGAAAAACGAACAAAACGGGTCGTTCGCGCCAAATTCGAATGACGCGCAACGGCCCATAATTCACTGCGGCGTTGCGCGCTAATGATTGGCCAAGCATGCACCATGACCCCACATGCTTGGCCAATCACAGCGCCCAAAAAACGAAGAGCCCTAATTGGCCAAAGCCTGGGTGCTTTGGCCAATTATGGCTCAGGGCTTTAGCACACGCCCCACACTATAAAAGGCCGCCTCCAGGGCGGCCTTGTGTAGTGTGTTCAGGCTTGCTTACAGATAAGTCAGACAGACAGTCAGTTAGAGAGAGATAGATAGATAGATAGAGACACAGGGCCAGATTCTCAGCTGAGATACGATCGCAGTTTTTTTCAATGGGTATCGCAGTTTTTTTCAATGGGTATCTATGCGAGTGATTCTTAGAATCACTTACGCATAGATACACTAAAGATCTGACAGGTGTAAAGCAATTACACCGTCGGATCTTAGATGTAATGACAACGCCGGCCGCTAGGTGGCCTTTACTTTGTTTTCTCATTTGCCTATGCAAATGAGCCTAATACGCCGATTCCCGAACGTTTTTGCGACGCGGCGACGTAGTTCACGTAGGTTGCGTACGCGCAAGGTTACCCCTGCTATATGAGGGGTATGTTTATGAAGTTTCGTCGTTGCCATGTTAAGTATGGCGTTGGGTCAGCGTCGTCTTTTTCCGTCGGTTACATCGTTTTACTAAGTCGTTCGTGAATAGGGAATTGCGTAAGTGACGATCACGTCGTTTTGATGTCGGTTTCAACAACGCTTTCCGACGTGAGCTGGAGCATGCGCACTGGGCTTTTTTCCCTGCCGGCGCATGCGCACTTCGTTTGACACGGGTGCGCGCTTAATTTAAATACAGCACGCCCCCTCCTTCACTATTTGAATTACACGGCCTTACGACGCCGCATTTACGCTACGCCGCCAAAAATTACGGAGCAAGTGCTTTGAGAATACGGCACTTGCTCCAGTAATTTGCGTAGGCGTAGTGTAAATGCGATACGATACGCTACGCCGCCAGATACGCCATTTTTTGAGAATCTGGCCCACAGTGTCTTTCTACCAAATAGATAGATAGATAGATAGATAGATAGATAGATAGAGTAGGAAGGCTAGTAGTCAGTATAATAAATTTACAGTGTGTAGAGAATATATATACATCCTTAGGAGTTGTACATATATTTATACACTGTATAGCTTAGCTAGATCTGCTATTAGTATTTGTCAGGCAGGAGATTGTGCTGTGCTGTGTTTTTGCCCATAAACTCAGTCCATCATACTGCACGTTTGCTGTTTTTGGCCAGAAACTCAGTTGATCTTACTATACGTTTGCTGTGTTTTTGCCCATAAATTTAGTCGATCATACTGCACGTTTGCTGTTTTTGGCCATAAACTCAGTCGATCTTAATATAAGTTTGCTGTGTTTTTGCCCATAAACTCAGTCGATCATACTGCACGTTTGCTGTTTTTGGCCATAAACTCAGTCGATCTTACTATACGTTTGCTGTGTTTTTGCCCATAATTCAGTCGATCATACTGCACGTTTGCTGTTTTTGGCCATAAACTCAGTCGATCTTACTATATGTTTGCTGTGTTTTTGCCCATAAACGCAGTCGATCATACAGCACGTTGCACGTTTGCTGTGTTTTTGCCCATAAACTTAGTCGATCTTAATATAAGTTTGCTGTGTTTTTGCCCAAAAAATCAGTCGATCATACTGCACGTTTGCTGTTTTTGGTCATAAACTCAGTCGATCTTACTATACGTTTGCTGTGTTTTTGCCCATAAATTCAGTCGATCATACTGCACGTTTGCTGTTTTTGGCCATAAACTCAGTCGATCTTACTATACGTTTGCTGTGTTTTTGCCCATAAACGCAGTCGATCATACAGCACGTTGCACGTTTGCTGTGTTTTTGCCCATAAACTCAGTCGATCTTAATATAAGTTTGCTGTGTTTTTGCTCATAAACTCAGTCGATCATACTGCACGTTTGCTGTTTCTGGCCATAAACTCAGTCGATCTTACTATACGTCTGCCATGTTTTTGCCCATAAATTCAGTCGATCATACTGCACGTTTGCTGTTTTTGGCCATAAACTCAGTCGATCTTACTATACGTTTGCTGTGTTTTTGCCTATAAACGCAGTCGAACATACAGCACGTTGTACGTTTGCTGTGTTTTTGCCCATAAACTCAGTCGATCTTACTATACGTTTGCTGTGTTTTTGCCCATAAATTCAGTCGATCATACTGCATGTTTGCTGTTTTTGGTCATAAACTCAGTCAATCTTACTATACGTTTGCTGTGCTTTTGCTCATAAACGCAGTCGATCATACAGCACGTTGCACGTTTGCTGTGTTTTTGCCCATAAACTCAGTCGATCTTAATATAAGTTTGCTGTGTTTTTGCCCATAAACTCAGTCGATCATACTGCACGTTTGCTGTTTTTGGCCATAAACTCAGTCGATCTTACTATACGTTTGCTGTGTTTTTTCCCATAAATTCAGTCGATTATACTGCACGTTTTCTGTTTTTGGCCATAAACTCAGTCGATCTTACTATACGTTTGCTGTGTTTTTGCCCATAAACGCAGTCAATCTTACTATAAGTTTGGTGTGTTTGCCCATAAACGCAGTCGATCATACTGCACGTTTGCTGTGTTTGCCCATAAACGCAGTCGATTATACTGCACGTTTGCTGTGTTTGCCTATAAACGCAGTCGATCATACTGCACGTTTGGTGTGTTTTTGCCCATAAACTCAGTCGATCTTACTATAAGTTTGCTGTGTTTTTGCCCATAAACTCAGTTGATCTTACTATACGTTTGCTGTGTTTTTGCCCATAAACGCAGTCGATCTTACTATAAGTTTGGTGTGTTTGCCCATAAACGCAGTCGATTATACTGCACGTTTGCTGTGTTTGCCCATAAACGTAGTCGATTATACTGCACGTTTACTGTGTTTGCCTATAAATGCAGTCGATCATACTGCACGTTTGCTGTGTTTTTGCCCATAAACTCAGTCGATCTTACTATAAGTTTGCTGTGTTTTCGCCCATAAACTCAGTTGATCTTACTATACATTTGCTGTGTTTTTGCCCATAAACTCAGTCGATCATACTGCACATTTGCTATGTTTTTGCTCATAAACTCAGTCGATCTTACTATACGTTTGCTGTGTTTTTGCCCATAAACTCAGTCGATCATACTGCACGTTTGCTGTTTTTGCCCATAAACACAGTCGATCATACTGCACGTTTGCTGTGTTTTTGCCCATAAACGCAGTTGCTCTTACTGGACAGGTGCTGTTTATTTCTGATTTTGTCCTGTGCAGGCTATTAACAAGTCTGGAAGGACAACAAAGAAAGGCAGAGAGCCACGAGGGAAAGCAGGCTCTGAATCTAAAGGCAACACTGGTGGTGGATGCGGTGCATCCTCTTCAGCACGTGGCCGCTCGTCCTTATTTTCGGGAGCTGGCCATGTTGAGCCTCAACATGCAGAGAAAATAGTAGATTGGATGACCAAGCCGTCCTCATCCTCCTCATCCTCTCTCACACAGACTGATCTTAGTTTGTCTGGCAAAGCAGGTGCCAAGGCTTCCTCTTCCCTCTGTACCATGGCATCACACAATCCTTCCCTTGTCCCACCGTGTCCTCCCGAGTCTAATAGAATGTATCAAATAACTGACTCCATTTTACGTAGAAATTAGCTTTTCTATATGTTTTGACATAATTAGCTTAGCTAACAGTTTGCATAGAGTCACACCCTGCTACTGTTAAGTCATTGTGGTTAAGCATGAAACAGCCTGATTGTTTAAGCAAAGTCATCTTTTAGCCATTGTTAAAACTAAATTCAGCTGGTTTAAATCTTGATAAGAATATACTGAGTTTTGTGTAAAACTTACAGACATATGCAATAATATGCAGCCCCTCCTATCTTTCTTCTGTATATAAGTCTGTTGAGAGAATACACTTTAGAGATCTAATGAACAGCACATCTATCTCTGTGTCATTTGTCTCTCCGGATCCGTGGGTCATTAAAGCTCTTCTTTCATTAACTGAAATACACCTGGGTGGCAGTACCTGTTTACCTCTTCAGAATGGTGGCAGCTGTGTGGGGTGAGATAATCATCTTTGGTAAGTAAAAACGTATTTGTCTTTTAGACAGACTGTTTTCTCTTGCCTTAGCTCTGATTTAAATTTCATCTTAAACTAAATTCATGTAGAAGAGGTGTATGAGCCACGCATTGGTGTATAGGGGATTTTTTGGGGAAATCCGCCTTTGAAAGTACCTTTGAGAAGGTCTTAATTGAATAATACAGTACTGTACAGTCCTTTTTGGGGAAGGAGCTGAAATCGTTAATGAGGATTATGCTTCAGTGACCCAACCTACTTTCGCTTTTCTTTCTTTCGCATAAAGTATAAGACATATTTGTTTGTGTGGGAGAATGAAGTCTGTAAGGTAAGACAGACAGACTCTCACTGTCACTATTTTAATATGGGTCTAAATCATAGTAAAAAACCTCCCTCATATCCTAATCCCAGAGAAAATTGTAAAGATTATGTAGCCAGGGTTTGTAGTACAGATTATGAATTTATAAATCCTTGGGTTTGTAAAGTATACACCAGTTTACCTAAGGAGGAAATACACTTCCAGGCAGGACATTATGCTGTACAACAAAGAACCCCAACTCCACCTGCACAGGTAGGAGGAGTATCTGTAGGCGGAGCGCCCACATCAGGTGCACCGCCTCATAGAGCTTCTGTGGTCACCCAAGTAGATCTTGTATCACAAAATCCTGTTTTGGGAACTCCTGGAGGCTCACCTCAAGGTGGGGTTTCAGGAGATTCTGATTCCCCTGTTTTTCCATCAAAAACGTCTCCACCTGGGAACGAACAAGGTTCTGGTCAGGAGAAACAAGTAAATAGTTCCGTAAGAGAAATGTTTCTCAGAGGATTAACAATTGTAGGATCTGATACCATGAATACCCCACTCGTACGCCCACAGGGTAGCCAAATGGAATTAAGAAATTTACCAAATAGACAGAGGAGACTAGATGATGATGAGATAGAGGGAACGCAAAACTATCCTTTACTGACAGGAAACGACATGTTAAACAAGGTGATTGATATTAAAAATATCAACCGCATTGTTAAAAATTGTTCAAAACCAACTGAGTCTGCCTCTGCAACCTTGTCCTATTTGAAAAAGGCTTGTAAAGGGAGAAATTATACACAGGAAGATATGCGATTGATTATAGATGGTGTCATTGGACACACATCCGCATTTGATTGGACTAAAGTAGCATCCATAAATGATATCGAAGATCCAAAAATAGTAAAGGCTGATGCACATAAATTAAATACTGAAAGGGAAAAAAACACCACGTGGGATCAATTAGAAGCGGAATTAAATAATGCCTTTAAAAACAGAACTTCCCTTCCTACTGCCATAGCTTGTAAACAAAAGTCAGGAGAAAGTGTTTTAGAATTTTGGAAGAGATTTATGGCTGTGTGGACACAGGAAGCTGGATAATCAATACTCCTGGATATGAATAGTCTGATGATTCAGATTTTCATTAGTAACCTAAAACCACAACATGGTTTAACGGTTAAGCAAATAATTTCTGATTGGCCTACAAAGACCATACCGGAATTCACAGAGAAGGATTCAGCAGGATGTTTGGTGATACCGAAAAGTTCAGGTACACATTTCCAGAGAGGACTGCCACAACAGCAGCAGTCCCACCCAGGGAATGGCACACAGCAGAATAGGGGTAGGAGCAGAGGGAGAGGAAGAGGTCGAGGCCGTGGTTTTCCCAGGACACAGCCCCCAAAAAGAGGTTGTTTTGACTTGGGTCATTGGAGAAACCAATGTCCATATGGCATACCTTAACAAAATAGCACACAAGTTACACAACCCCCACAAACATCAAGGGCCAAAATACCCCATCCCCAATGAGGATACCCGGAAGATAATATCCCAGCATTTCCCCTGGTTTCATCCTCTTATTCAGAGCAACCAATTATTATGTTGCATGTGAATGGAATGGAAGTACCATTTCTCCTCGATTAAAAAGCCACACTGAAACCCGGAGCCCAACCCATTTATCAAACAATATCCTCTTTCTAAAGAAAAGGAAGAGGGGATTGTGCCTATAATTTAACATTTCCTGAAACATGGCATAGCGGGAAAAATCACTGGAAACAAATGGAATACACTAATTAACCCTGTAAAGAGGCCTGATGGTTCTTATAGATTTGTGCAAGATCTTAGAGCTGCAAATAATTTATTTGTCCCTATAGCTCCTATAGTGTCTGATGTGCCATGCCTTCTTACTTCTATACCATTCGATGCAGAATATTTTTCTGTTATTGACCTTACAAATTTTTTCCGTCCCTGTGGACGAAGAGACACAGCCTATTCTTGCATTCTGTTTTCAAAACCGCCAAATGACATGGTGTAGAATGCCTCAGGGCTATGTGGACTCCCCTGTAGTCTACTCAGTTGTGCTCCAGGCCACTTTGCGGTCCTGGACTCCCCATCATGGTTCTGTCCTACTCCAATATGTATCCCAAGCCAGGTAGCCTGCAAAGTGAATGGTTTAGGTCTGCTACATTGGTTGGCAGATAATGGTTATAAAGTTTACAAAAATAAACTTCAGTGGTGTCAAGAAACTGTTGAATACCTTGGTTTTACACTCACAAAAGGTGAAAGGAAAGTCAGTCACAAGAGAGCTGCGGCTCTCGTGGGTCTAGCCTGCCCACAGACCAAGAAGGATATGCTGTCCTTCCTTGGCATGATTGGTTACTGTCGCCAATGAATACCTGACTGTTCCTACTATGATAAAATGTTGAGACAAACCACAGGTACCGACATGTCAGATTGTATAAAATGAAATGTACAATGCTTTTGTATACCTTAAAGCTTCTATGGTAACAGATCCTGGTCTTGGCCTATACGAGTATAGCAAAGGGTTTCACCTATTTGCTAGGGACAACTGTAAAACCATGGTGGGAGTCCTAGCGCAAGAACATGGGGGCAAACTGCGCCCTATTGCTTTTTTCTCAAGAGTAGTGCCTATGCTGCTTCAGGGTATGTCGGTGTGTCTAATAGCTCTTGCATCCTGTGCTATGGTTGTGGAAATGGCCACATCTTTCACTTTAGGTCACCCAACATATGTCCGCATAGCGACTGAGTGGGTGTAAGGTCATTTTTGCTCTCAAATCCTAATTTGGAAATAAAATATGCCTCCTCACCTCAGGCCCAGCCCTATTCCTAAATGCTCTCTTGGGATTAAAATAAATAAATAAATGAGTAACATTAATGTATTTAAGCTATACAGCAGGACACCTCACTCAAGGAGGATATGTGCTCAAGTGCAATCTCGGGAGCTCAAAATGTGTTTGAGATGGGTCTTGCTCAAGACTTTCTCAAGACCAGATGACCATACTTATCATGCTGGATATGCTATGGTCCAGCTCCCTGACATTGTACTCGAGGCAAATCCAGTCCCATTTTAATCTGCACAAGCAGCTTCCAAACAAAAGACCACTATTTAGATGCCTTCTCTAGCCCCTGAAATACCTTTACTTGATCAAACACTCTTAGATTTACAAACATATGCCACTGAAACTGACATAAAACAATGGAACATTGCAGGTGTGCAGAAAAATCCAGAGTCTGGGCTTATCTGCAAAGAGGGGGAACCATGTATACCTATAGCTAGTGCCCCATGTTTATCTCTCAGTACCATGGGGTGGGACATAGAGGCTGGCAGATGACATATGAATTACTGGATAGGGATATTTTCATCGCAGGTCTTCCCTCTCTTGTGAAATCATATGTCTCTAGATGCATCACATGCATCCGGAACTAACCAAATAAATCCACACAAAGCAAAACACGAACACTTAATATATCCATCCTCACCATTCACTCATTTACAGATTGATTTCACCCACATGCCCAAATTAGGCAAACGACAGGAATATTTACTTGTAATAGTAGACATGTTCTTAAGATGGGTAGAAACATTCGTAACTACAAGAGAAGATGCTCAAACAGTGGTAAAAATCCTCACGCAAGAAATCATCCCTAGATGGGGATGCCGGCTCCAAATAAATTCTGACAATGGTCCTGCCTTTATTTCAAAAGTGTGCCAAGATTTAGTGAAGAAAAAGAAAAAAACAGAGGGCGCCTCCAGGTTAAGCGTTGCAAAGCTTTATTACAATACAGATGATAGTGTAGACTTACATTAAAAACAAGTGGAATCCAACATGTAGATTCGATCGGTAAGTTCTTGAATGGGGGAGATGTGGCGTCTTTCCGGGCTAGATGTATTGCTGATCGTGCTGCCGGGTGAAAACTCCTAAGTCTCACCGTCCATAGAGCAGGTTTAGTGAAAGCACTTAAAATTGACTGGAAGTTTCACATTACTTACCATCCTCAAGGTTCAGGGATTGTAGAAAGAATAAGATCAGGAAGGCTACAGGTGGAACTTTTACCAACTGGAAAAGGGTGCTGCCGACAATTCTAGCAGAGGTAAGAATGACCCCAAATAACAAGACAGGTTATTCTCCCTTTGAAATTCTTATGAGCAGACCATTTCCCACTCCCTGGGCCAGAGAACCCTAAGGCGGCGTACACACGAGGGGATATGTCCGCTGAAAACGGTCCGATGGACCGTTTCAGCAGACATCTCCGCTCGTGTGTATGGGCTAGCGGACAGATTTCTCCACCCGACAGATTTCAAAGCATGCTTTGAAATCTATCCGGTGGGAATCTGTCCGCCCGACATGTCTGCTGGTTAGTACACTTACCAGCAGACATGTCGGCTCCCACCACCGCCGCGCCGCTGCCGAATGGATTCGGCGCATGCGCGGAAGTGTTTTACTTCCTGGTGCGGTGACGTGGCGGTGACGCGGCGGCGTCAACGTCACCGCCGCGTCACCACTACGTCACCGCGCCGTCCGGCGGCGGGGAATTTGATCCGATGGTGTGTACACGCCATCGGATCAAACTCCCGATCGGACATATCCGATGGAAATGGTCCGCGGACCGTTTTCATCGGATATATCCGATCGTCTGTACGCCGCCTTAATGTTAGAAAGAGGGGATCTTGATCTTATTCAGGAAGAATATGTAAGAAAATTAATTGAAACGTTGGACAAAGTTGAAAGAAATGTCGCTCGCACCTCTTCTTTTTCTTCACAGGAACCAACACACCCCTTTAAGGTCGGTGACCTCGTAGTGGTCCAGCAGCTGAACCGAACAAAAAAAGCAGGAATATCCTTTTGGACCACCAACCACCGTGATCGCAGTAACCAGGACAGCCATCCTCGTGGAAGGACAACAGTCTTGGATCCATGCCAGTTGAGTAAAGAAGGTCAACTAGGACCCTGAGGCCGCGTACACACGAGGGGATATGTCCGCTGAAAACGGTCCGATGGACCGTTTCAGCAGACATCTCCGCTCGTGTGTATGGGCTAGCGGACAGATTTCTCCACCCGACAGATTTCAAAGCATGCTTTGAAATCCATCCGGTGGGAATCTGTCCGCCCGACATGTCTGCTGATTAGTACACTTACCAGCAGACATGTCGTCCCCCACCGCCGCAGCGCCGCCGCCGAATGGATTCGGCGCATGCGCGGAAGTGTTTTACTTCCTGGTGCGGTGACGTGGCGGTGACGCGGCGGCGTCAACGTCACCGCCGCGTCACCGCCACGTCACCGCGCCCGCTGGCGGCGGGGAATTTGATCCGATGGTGTGTACACGCCATCGGATCAAACTCCCGATCGGACATATCCGATGGAAATGGTCCGCGGACCGTTTTCATCGGATATGTCCGATCGTGTGTATGGGGCCTAAGAGGCAAGGCAAAGATAAAGACAAAGGAGGTGAAGAAAGTAGTGAAAATCCTCGAATACTGAGTGAAGAAAGTGGTCAAGTCTCTGAAAAAGATGACCTCGCTTATTTCATCATAGACTTCTGGGAAGGCATTTTGCCTCCTGTTCCTAATCTCTCTGATAGTGTTCCCACCTACATGGATTGTAACTCACTGTATTTATCATCCTGAGGACTTGGGAGCCCTTAAAGTCATATGTGGGTCACGCAATAACACCATCAATAATACACATATCAGACACAAGAGAGATACACAATCACATAATGAAGGAGTTAAAACAAATAGTTTTACAGACAACATGTTGCTACTGAATTTAAATATAGCTATGCCCAGAAGTCTGGATATGAAAAATGTTGGATATGTAGTAAACTCCATCCTAGCACTGCTAGGATCCCCCTAATGGTAGTACCTCTAAACTTCACCCCCTCCTAAATAGCACACCTCCTGTCGTCCTTACAAATGTCACAAAAACGCTTTCAAATAATACCCTTATTTTCCAAAATATTGAAGTCATTCCCCAGACTGGTGTTTTAGGTTGGGAAACTCCACAAAGGGAGCTGAAGTGTGCCAACAAGCTACAATTAACTTTTCAATGACTTAAATTGAAAACCCTTTCTTTCACACTTCAGAACCTGCCCTAAACACCACTCTAATAAACTTTCTTATCTCCAGTTCCACTTCCACAGTAGGAAAATTATTGTCAAGTTTAACCTTTTCCAGTCTTTCTGATGAAATGATGACAATATTCATATAACCATATTCATATAACCAGAGCTTTTTTTCTCAGAAAATAGGTGCAGGAACTCAACCACGACCCGTTCAGATTTCACAAACAGTAGAAGGGTCTTAAAGGGGCATTAAATACCAGAATTGCATTACATACAGAGTGCAGAGTTCAGGGGGTTACAAAGCAGTCACTTGTAAACACAGAAACCAGATTTCTGTGTTTACAAGTGATTGTGGTGAGCAGGCACCAAAGGGTCTGAGCCAAAGGTGGTGGAACTGAGTTCCCCCAAGTTCCCCCAGAAAAAAAGCCCTGCATATAACGATCCTTAGCTCTAGGAAACAGTATTTATATTTGTTGTGGAAAAATCTGTCACGCCCCTCCCCCTTTGTATTCCATGGACAATTGCTATGAAGCTGAGATTAGCTGGTTATTGTTCTATATTTTTATATGCTTAGGATAATGATACATTTATGGGAAAGTAGCGCAGGTAAATATCGGGGGTTTCAGGGTTTGTGATTATCACCTTTGTGATAAAAGAGGGGATTCTAATAGAATGTATCAAATAACTGACTCCATTTTAAGTAGAAATTAGCTTTTCTATATGTTTTGACATAATTAGCTTAGCTAACAGTTTGCATAGAGTCACACCCTGCTACTGTTAAGTCATTGTGGTTAAGCATGAAACAGCCTGATTGTTTAAGCAAAGTCATCTTTTAGCCATTGTTAAAACTAAATTCAGCTGGTTTAAATCTTGATAAGAATATACTGAGTTTTGTGTAAAACTTACAGACATATGCAATAATATGCAGCCCCTCCTATCTTTCTTCTGTATATAAGTCTGTTGAGAGAATACACTTTAGAGATCTAATGAACAGCACATCTATCTCTGTGTCATTTGTCTCTCCGGATCCGTGGGTCATTGAAACTCTTCTTTCATTAACTGAAATACACCTGGGTGGCAGTACCTGTTTACCTCTTCACCGAGGAGTCCCCCAATCAACACAGTGTTGGGTACATGCTGAATGAAGATGCGCAGCATTTTGAAGGCTCCGATGATGGATAGAGATAGAGGAAGGCATTGATGTGAGTCCAGGGAGAGGGATTGGCCGCGAGGGACAGCAATCTGGCAGTGATGTTCCCCCAGCTGGAGCATGCTGCCAGGTTTTTGACAGTGATGAGGAGGGAGGGGATAATGAGGTCACTGACTCTACCTGGGTGCCTGATAGGAGAGAGGAGGAGGAGGAGGAGGAAGAGGAGGAGGACGAGGACGAGGCACAGGACATCTCCAAAGAGGCAGGATGCCCTCCAGGGATCAGCTTAACCACTTGCGGACTGCCGCATGTACATTTACGTTGGCAGAATGGCACCGACAGGCACATCAACGTATATATACGTTGGTGCCTTGGGGGGGGTTCGGGGGTCCGATCGGACCCCCCCCCCCCCGGTACATGCGGCGGTCCGGTAACCTGGCCGAGCGATCCGTGCAGAGGGGGCGGTGGTTGGTTTTTGTCCGCCCCCTCCGGATCGCTCTCAGCCAATGCGCGCGCTCCCCCTGGGGAAGGAGGAAGTGATGTGATCGCTCCCTCTGCGTTTTTTTCGACCACCGCTGAGGAGCGATCACATCACATAGCAAGTGTACACAACAGCACACTGACACACAGACACATAGGAACATTTAACCCCCCCCAAAATGTCGCTCTATTTTTGTATATAGCGCAAAAAATAAAAATCGCAGAGGCGATCAAATACCACCAAAGAAAGCTCTATTTGTGGGAAGAAAAGGACGCAAATTTTGTTCGGGAGCCACGTTGCACGACCGCGCAATTGTCAGTTAAAGCGACGCAGTGCCGAATCGCAAAAAGGCACAAGGTCATTTGGCAGCATTTTGGTCCGGGTCTTAAGTGGTTAAGCGCACACCAACTGCATTACAGCGCACATCTACAGCTCTTGTGCATGGCGCTGCTGTGTCTGACTGGTACAGCAAAAGTTCTTTGGTGTGGGCCTTTTTTGAAACATGTCCATTAGATCGTACCTTTGCTATTTGCAACATATGTCGCAAGCGTATCTCGCGTGGCCAAAACATCAACCGCCTGGGTATCACATGCTTGTCCAGACATATGTCGACCTGCCATGCAGCTCGTTGGCAAGCACACCAGAAAGACCCACACCAAAGACAAAAGCGTACCTCCCCTTGCCCTTCTGGGACCTCCAACCCCACTAGACCCCCAGTCCTCTCTGAAGCCTGCAGTGAAGGTGTAGAAATAGGTGTGTCACAACCTAGTAGTAGTAGTACATGCGGGCAATCTACTGATAGTACCAGGCAAATTTCCCTTCCCCAGCTGCTGCAGCACCGAAAGAAGTACTCTCCCAGCCATCCACATGCCCAGCGGTTGAATGCTAGCTTAGCAAAATTGCTAGCACTTCAACTGCTACCTTTTCAGTTGGTAGATTCTGCCCCCTTTCTGTGAGTTTGTGGAATGTGCAGTACCTCAGTGGCAAGTACCAAAACGCCTTTTTCTCACGTAAGGCGATTCCGGCTCTCTAGCGGCATGTGAAAGGCAATGTCCATGCCTCGCTGGACAGGGCAGTCAGTGGTAAGGTGCATCTTACCGCTGATCCATGGTCCAGCAGGCATGGACAGGGACGTTACCTGTCTTTTACGGCGCATTGGTTGACTCTGCTGGGAAGAACGCCGGGCAAGGTACAGTAGTTTTGGAGGTTGTTCCGCCACCACGCCTCCAAAACACTACTACTGTTTGTGACACACCTCTCTCCTCCACCCCCTCCTCTTCTTCTTTCTCTGTGGCCTCTTCCTGTGGTGATGTTTTCTCAGAACCAGCCGTGCTCCGTATGCGTACGAGGGGCTACGCAGGAATGCAGGCCAAGAGATGCCATGCGGTGCTAGAGCTGGTGTGCTTGGGAGACAGGAGCCACACTGGGGAAGAGGTTTTGTCAGCTCTGCAGGGTCAGGCTCAGAGGTGGTTGA
Organism: Rana kukunoris; assembly: GCA_029574335.1. Classification (NCBI taxonomy): domain Eukaryota; kingdom Metazoa; phylum Chordata; class Amphibia; order Anura; family Ranidae; genus Rana; species Rana kukunoris. The sequence goes on along the minus strand of CM056053.1, from coordinate 324,968,787 downwards.
CGCCACGCCAGCTGAAGCCTGGAATGGTGGTCAGCGATAATGGCACCAACCTCCTCTCTGCCCTGCTACAGGGAAAACTCACCCACGTGCCCTGTTTTGTGCATGTCCTGAATTTGGTGGTGCAGCGGTTCTTGGGCAGGTACCCGGGCTTACAGGATGACCTGAAGCAGGCCAGGAAAGTCTGTGTGCATTTCCGGAGGTCATATAATGCCACTGCTTGACTGACAGACCTCCAAAGGGAATACAACCTGCCCAAGAACCGCCTAATCTGTGACATGCCCACCAGATGGAACTCTACGTTGGCCATGCTGCAGCGGCTGCACACGCAGCAGCGGGCCATCAATGAGTACCTGTGCCAATATGGCAGCAGAACTGGGTCAGGGGAGCTTGGTTTTTTTCCCCCACGCCAGTGGACCTTGATCAGGGATGCATGCACTGTCCTGTCACCATTTGAGGAGGCCATGAGGATGGTGAGCAGTGACAGTGCATGCATCAGTGAGAATGTCCCTCTTATTCACATGTTGGAGCACACGCTACGTGGAATAATGGACAGGGCCCTTGAGGCAGAACAGAGGGAGGAAGAGGAGGACTTCCTTACCTCTCAAGGCCCCCTTTACCCAGACAGTGGACCTGCTTGCCCACCTAGCACACAGGAAGAGGAGGAGGAGGAGGAGGATGATTGTATCAGTAGCATGGAGGTGGAGCCTAGCACTGAGCATCAGCAGCAGCAGTCTTCAAGGGATCATTTACAGTCCCAAGGAACACGTGGACTTTTACGTGGCTGGGATGGGGTGCCTGTGGATCCTGTCGTCCTCAGTGACCCAGAGGACTGTGCCCCGAATGCCTCTGCAAACCTACGCTGCATGGCCTCCCTGATCCTGCAAAGCCTGGGTAAGGATCCTCGCGTATGTGCTATCTTATGTTGCCATCGCAGAAGGAGCAGAAGATGAAACTTCTGCGGGAGGCCTTGCAGAAGGGTCTGTGCAATGCGTTCCCAGAACCGGGGGGGATTACCAAAACCTGGCTCTGGACAACGTCTTGCTGAGGCTTCGGTGAGTCACAGAAGGAGCAGTGGAGAAGGTGGCCGTCTGACCGATGCGTTCAGACAGTTTTTTAGTCCGCAGCCCCATGGTCTGACCGATTCCAGCAACCATCGCCATCGTCTGGTTTACATGGTCCGGGAATACCTAGGGGCAAGATCCGACTTGGACACCTTCCCCACTGAAAATCCTCTGGCTTACTGGGTCTTGAGGATGGATTACTGGCCAGAGCTTGCACAGTACGCAATTGAGCTACTGGCTTGCCCTGCATCCATGTGTTCTTTTAGAACGCACATTTAGTGCTGCTGGAGGCTTTGTGACCGATCACAGGGTGCGCCTCTCCACCGTCTCTGTTGATCGACTGACCTTCATCAAAATGAATCAGGCTTGGCTCAACACCAGCTACCAAGCACCTGATGCTGATGTTACTGAATAATATTTTTTTGTTGAAATGTCGGATCCCTTTGAGACTGCGTATGCTGATGCTGAGTGACTGTCCTGTTATGCTGCTGATGGAATATCCTTCTCCTCCTCCTCACTATTCTTGCTGATAGCTAGTAAGTAATGTTGTGTTTCTGGGCTCCGCCACCAGTGCCTAAGGCACAATTTTTCAGCCCCTGTTTAACAGGGGCGCCTAATAACAATTTTTGATGCAATACTTTGCACGTGGCTCTTTGTTTTGCTCCAATTACAGTTATTGGGAGGGGTTGCAGTGTTGGGTTGTGCCTAAGGCACAATTTTTAAGCCCTTGTTTAACAGGGGTGCCTAATAACAATTTTTGATGCAATACTTTGCACGTGCCTCTTTGTTGTGCTCCAACTACAGTATCTGTGAGGGGTTGCAGTGTTTTAGGCAGCATTGATATAATAAGAAGCCAGACATTGTTGAGTATCCAAAAATATTTATTGTATCACACTGAAAATGTGTGATTTAATTTTTTTTTTATATCAAAATAGAAATTTTATTTTTTTATTTTTAAGACCTATATTTTTGCATTTAAATAATTGTCTACATCTATTGTTTTTTTAATGCTTTTTTTTATGTTTTTTTTTTTTTATTATCATTTTTTTTAAACCCTCTCCAGAATGTCAACAAGATTTTTCAGGTTTTGGTCCACCTCTTTGTTGTTCTTTATGATCCTCTCGAGGGCAAGGTTTGTGTCCTCTATTTGTTCCCTGCAGGACATTATCTCCCCAATTAGCATCCGGGGCACTGTCGGTGTCTAAGCCGCCTCCAACAGCTCGTACACCTGAAATTTGGAGAAAAAAACATGTTTTAAAATTATGCAGGCCTACATGTATTACCTGAAGCTGTGCTCTATGACACTGACCTGATGTGGTTGCATTTTGCACTTCCTGCACATCCGGCGAGGGTGGGGCTTGGCACTGTGTGGGGTTGGTCGGCTCCACTGCTGCAGCTTGATTGCGGTCTATGAGATTGTAAAAAAAGGGATAGATGTATCAAAAAGATTAGAGGCCTGAAATAGGAATATCAATCATTCTTTTTAAAAAGTGTCGTACAATTGTGTGTTTTTACAATCCTAAGCTTAACACGGGATTGTATCCATTACCAAAGCTGCTGCATTTCTCTATCTTTGGCCAAGTTTCCTACATGGCAAAACAACAAGTTGACACTGGATCACCTCTGTGTGAAATGCTAACTAGGTTGTTCTTGTGACCAACACTCAGTGCCGATCCTGACCTCCCTGGGGCCCGAAGCAAAATGACATGGCACATTTAAAATGAGAAGCGGGGGGCGCTAACGACAGTGACGTGTCACATTAAAGAACGCAAGGGGTGAGAAGCAAGGGGTGCTGACTTCTTGCCTCTTCTCCCATGCAGCCAGCGAGTTGAGAAACGGGGGTTAGGGGGCGAAAATGACTTCTTACCAGGCGGGCCTCTAGTTATTTGGGGGGCCCTTCGCAGCTTTGCGGGGCCCTAAGCGGCGTGCATAGTGAGCCTATAGGGCTTATCGGCCATGCCAACCATTGTGCTACTGAGTGCATATGTGTAATCAACTGCTTTGCTGAGCATACTCTCCTTTTAATGTATATTGACTTAAGTTGGATTATTTAAATCAACTTAATAACACATCTACATTAATTAAAAAATTGGTCTCACATAAAAATGTCTTAAATAGAATGACCAAACAATTATTATGCCCACACAAACATGAACCTTCAAACATCTGTTTTTGAACTGTATATATACACAACCTGCGATAAAAAGCACATGCCACAAAATAATAAAAAATAATATTCAGAGTACACATGAAAATTACTTACGTCTTCTGAGGACTCTTCGAAATTCTCTCCATCTGCTCTGGCTCTTGGATTTTCAAATCACTTCATCTCTTGCGCAACTGCTCCCTGGACCTCGGCACCCCGAATTTTGCATGGATAGCCCTCCGTACCTTATCTATGATCTGGGCCTTGAGTTTATTGGGGTTTTTGTAAGGCCCTTTTTTGCCGTCATAGTCCTCCTTTTTTAAAATAGCCACCATCTCAACCATCTCTTCAAAGCTCATGTTCCTGGCTTTGTACCTCCTGCTCCTCCTAGTGCAGGGGTGTCAAACAGGCGGCCCTCCAGCTGTTGCAAAACTACAAGTCCCATGAGGCATTGCAAGGCTAACAGTTACAAGCATGACTCCCACAGGCAGAGGCATGATGGGACTTGTAGTTTCGGAACAGCTGGAGGGCCGCCAGTTTGACACCCCTGTCCTAGTGTGTGCCTGGCCTGTCTCCTGCCTGGTTGCAGCTTGCTGTCTCTCCTCCATCATGTCCGACATAATTTTTTTTTGCTAAATTTTGACTTGCAGAAATAATGGAGGCTTTCAGAGAACTTTTTTCTACAATTTTTCTTTCACAAAGAAATAATTGATTGAGAGCCTTTAAGGGGCGGGCTCTAGAGGAGCAGACATGCCTGCCTAGAGCTCCGCTACTCGGGGAAGAAAGCCGTGGATAACCCGGTATTTGATCCAGTCAAACCATCCCATAAACGGACCACAAGCTGTAGGAAGGTGAGGGGGATATTTGGGTGAAAGAATGGTGCTAGGAGGTGCCAGAAACAGGACAAAAACGAATCCTCCAAGCAGCCCTCAGCTGAGCAAAGGCACCACTAAGACAGCACTGCTCGCCTCAGAACAGCTCCCCTCAGGGAAACAGAGAAAGCAAACGGCAGCTAAAACTGCCAAAACAACTAATCTTATGGCATCTCTGTCCAATATTACCTCAGATAGTGAGGGAGAGGACTCAAATGTGTCACCACAGTTGGATAAAGGTGACAAGGAAATCCCCTCAGGATTGCTCAAACAATTTGAAAAGATGCTTCACAGAGCACTTAAACAGACATCTGAACAAATCACCTCAAGTCTCACAAGAGAAATAAGGGAGATAGGGAACCGCACAGATGCCCTGGAAACCAAGGTAGATGAAATAGAAATCTTTACTCAGGAATGCATGTCTGATATAGATACCCTCAAGGAAGAAAATTTAACCCTGCAAAATAGACTGGAGGATTTTGAGAATCGGGCAAAAAGGTCAAACCTGAGATTTAGGGGGATAACAGAGTCTGTAGTAGACCTTCAATCCACCATTCTTGCCCTATGCCAAGAACTGCTCCCAGGCATCCCTGTAGAGCGCCTAGAAATGGACAGGATTCATAGGGCTCTCACCCCTAAAAAGGCTGACGGTCCCTCCAGGGACATAATAACCAAATTTCATTACTATAGGTCCAAAGAGCAAATACTACAGGCAGCAAGAGAAAAAAACATCTTGACTTTTCAAAACTACAACTACCAAATTTTTGCGGACATCTCACAACAGACAATTAACAAGAGAAGAGCCATGAAGCCCCTCCTGATTGAGTTACAGCAACGCAACATTAAATACCAATGGGGTTTCCCTTTTTCCCTCCGTTTTACACTGCAAGGGACAAAGATAGTCTGCAGGTCACCTGACCAGTTACACCAAGCCCTTGTGGACTTCAAATTAATTGAGCAACCCTCTGCCACATCATCCACACGCAGAAGATCGTCATCATCCTCAGCCAACAACCATGCTACGCAGCAGGACCAAAATGAAGACTTCCATCAGTCAAGCAAACGAGGCAGATTCGTGTCACATCCTCCTGAACGAGAAGACTCAATGGACTGATCATCTTACATTATTAACCATTTTTCCCTTTCTCTCTAGGTTGGAACTCTGGTCACTTGCATCTGAGCTGCTTGTACCACCCTTAGGGTGACCCCCCTCTTCTGGTAACGACCCCAAAACCATTCACTAGGTAATAATATTGTAACCACCACCCTACCCTTTTATCACACATTCCCCATAGTAGCCTACCCAACTATACCCTTCCCTCCTTTTCTGGAACCACATCCATGGCTCTGTACTCTGAAACTTTGGTAAAATCCAGAGAAAGCAAGAATAGTTTATCACGCCAATCCCTCCTAACCGGCACAAATTCATGACCACCTTCCTTTAATTGTCAAATCCACTCTCTTTAAGCGAACGGTTGCCTACTGCACCCCCTCTCCCTCAAGTCATTCTGGCTATCGCAATAGATGACAGCAATATGGATTTAATCCTATTGTTCTAATCTATCCCTAATAATCCAGACTCCACTCTACTCCCACTCCCAACCTAACCTCCCGGTATATCTCCTGGGTGATCCCGCCTGTCCCAAGACCCCTATACCCCATTAGGCAGTACCATTTACCTCAGGTACGATAGGGTTCCCCCTCCCTTGCTCAACTAATATTGTAATATTCTACATAGCCAAGCGCATCCTCTCATCTCTTACAATTGCTCTTCTCTCCCCTTTTTGTACACTACGGAACGCGGCACTCTGACCCTTGGAAAAACATGTGCCCCATTTGGTCTAACTCAGACCCCCAACTTAATATGTGGGGATCTGACGGAGACCCCCTTTTCCCTGGTGGGGATCCTTTTCCCCAACCACGGACTTATGCTAAATATGTTTGTTACAATTTGTTAACTGTTGTTGCACTAACCTTTGTTGTCTTTTATTTTTCCCCTGAAACCTCCTTTCCTGCCCTTCTCCCCATCCAGTCTGCACGGAGTGGTCCGGGTAATTGCTACACGCGGAAGCACGGTAAGATTGAGTTGTCGGTTTGGCTACCATGGCACCATTGAACTTATTGTCACTCAATGTTCAAGGCTTAAACATACCACAGAAGCGATCAAAAGCTTTCAGGCTTTTCCAGTCAAAAAAGGCCCACATAGTCTGCCTTCAGGAAACTCATTTCACCCCAAGCACAACCCCTAAGTACTTTCACACAGCTTATCCACAAGTTTACAATGCATCCGCCACAGTAAAGAAAAGAGGCACCCTTATAGCCTTCCACCGCTCGACTCCTTTCACATTGAACACAGAAATCAGAGACCCAGAGGGGAGATACCTGATCTTAACAGGCTATATTTTAGACACGGCAATTACGATTGTCTCATACTATGCCCCTAATCTCAATCCTATGCCATTCATGTCTCACCTTCTTCAAACCATAAATGCTCATAAACTTGGCTCCCTTCTGATTTGCGGAGACTCAAACCAGGTTCTTCTCCCTTTCTTAGACAAGTTCCCCTATATTCAACACAAACACCATCCTAAATGGAATCTTCCCAATCTCCTCTCAAAATACAACCTGGTGGACTCATGGAGGGAGATGAACCCAACAAAACGCAACTTCACCTATTTTTCAAATCTGCACCATTAATTTAGTAGAATAGATCACATATTCCTAACGACCGGAATGATGCCTGAAATCCTCCACTCCAATATAGTCCCTATTCCGTGGTCAGACCACAACGCAGTTCTTACAACTATTGCCTCAACCATTCCAAAAAAGCACGACCGGTCTTGGTATATGCCTGAGCTATTACTTAACCACCCCACTCATTGTCTAGAAATAGAACAATCTTTAAGAGACTATCTAACCCACAATGAGAGCCCTGAAATATCCGCCCTCACACTCTGGGAAGCCCACAAGCCAGTTCTAAGAGGGACTATTCAGAGACAATTAGGGATCCTCAAAAAACAAAGGAAACAAATGGCGATGAAATTGGAAAAATAATTTAATCTAGCATTTTTAGACTTCCAAGACAATTATTCACCCAGAACTAAGGACCGCCTAGACAAAGCTCGCTTAGAGTACGACCTATTCCTTACAGAATCAGCCAAAAAAAGTTTAAACAGGTCCAAACACACCTTATACAAACAAGCCAACAAGCCGGGGGCTTATTTAGCAAGATCATTAAATTTCTTTAAGAAATCCTATACCCCCATTAAACTGAAATTGGCTAACAACATCATTTCTAGCAACCCCCTTAAAATCGTACAAAAATTTAGCTCCCACCTGAAAAAACTGTAATCAATGAAAAAGAGGCGGACTCCTTTTATTCGCAACTCCATCTACCCCAAATGTCGGACTCCCAAAGATTGCAATTAGAATCACCTGTATCACATAAGGAAGTAAGCAACGCGATAAAGGACCTTAAACTAAATAAAAGACCTGGACCCGACGGATTCACTGCTAAATATTACAAAACATTCACTGAACTCCTCTCACCAAGGCTGGCTGAGGCCTTTAATGACTTGCTAAACCGAAAATCCTTCCGACAGGAATCACTCATGGCCACAATCTGTATGATACCAAAACCACAAACCGATAACACCGCATGCGAAAACTTTCGTCCCATTTCAATGCTGAATACGGACATTAAACTTCTTGGTAAGATCTTGGCGGTGCGCCTAAACAGAATAATAGGCTCACTGGTCCATCGTGACCAGGTTGGCTTTATACCGAACCGACAAGCAGGTGACAATATTAGAAGGGCGTACTTGCTAGCTCATATAGCTAAGAAAAGGGGCATCCCAGCGTGCTTTCTGTCACTGGATATAAAACAAGCTTTCGACTCTATATCCTGGTCTTACCTAAAATATGCATTACAAAAATGGGGCTTTGGACCCAACTTCATGACATGGATAATGGAATTATACAATAATCCGAAGGCATGCGTCAAATACGCAGGCTACAAGTCAGACTAGGCATGTGCATTTCGTTTCGTTCCGAATCGAAATTCGGACGAATTTTCCATTATTCGGACATTCGGATGCATACGAATTCCCGAATTGCTATATTAGCGAAAAATTTCGACCGTTTTCTGAATTCGTTCATTTTCGACCGAATTTCGAAAAAAAAAAATGGTCGAAATCGAATTTTTTTTTTCGAATTCCGAATCGAATACCCGCGGACTAAATTCGATCGGAATTCGAAAAAAAAAAAAAAAAATTTCGAATTTTATTCGAAAAAAAAAAATTCGAAAAGAGACTATTTGTTTTCTAATCTGGTTGAAATATTTTCGATTTCGACCGTTTTTTTCGAAATTCGGTCGAAAACAAACGAATTCGAAAAACGGTCGAAATATTTTCGATTTCGACCGTATTTTTCGAAATTCGGTCGAAAACGAATGAATTCCGAAAACGAATTCAACACATGTAAGGAACCTAACTTAACTAAATTTATTAAATGACGAATTGAAACGAAACGAAACGAAACAAATTTTTCACTTTTGCACATGCCTAAGTCAGACCCATTTTCCATTTGCAGAGGCACAAGACAGGGATGCCCGCTTTCCCCTCTTTTGTTCGCCCTCCTCATAGAACCACTTGCGCATAAGATTAGGTCAGACCCCAAGATCTTAGGTATAGAGGTAGGGGGCCATAAGCATAAACTATGTATGTTCGCCGATGACATCCTCCTTTTTCTCGCGACCCCTCAGGTAACAGGCCCAAACCTAATGTCCCTACTAAAACATTATGCGTCTTTCCCAGGACTAGTTATAAACCCCAAAAAGAGCTTGGCTCTCAATATATCACTCTCAGCTTCGGACCTTAATGCAGCTAAATCTGGTCTTCCCTTTCAATGGTCAGATAAAAACATTCCATACCTAGGAATCCGCCTTACGGCTTCTTTCACAGAGATATTTACAGCCAACTACCCCACCCTTCTAAAAGAGATATCGAATCTTTTAAAATCCTGGTCTCATTTACCTTTATCTTGGCTTGGAAGAATTAACGCAATCAAGATGTCAATTCTGCCTAAACTCCTTTACCTCTTTAGAGTTCTCCCAGCCCCAATCCCATCATACTACTTAAGGATTGTACAAAAAAGAGGTTCCAACTTTGTGTGGGGCTCCTACAAACCAAGATTAAAACATCAAATCTTGCATCTCCCCAAAGTTAAAGGAGGACTGGGGCTACCCAACTTTTTGAACTATTATAGAGCTGCACAATTAGCCACGTTAGTAAAGTACCACACAACAAAGGAACCTCCCCTCTGGGTTTCGATTGAAGCGGTGGAATGCGACCCCATCCCGATTTCCAACATTATGTGGATCCCATCCAAATCACGCAAACATATCCATAACCCCATTCTTAAGCACTCTCTTTCCCTATGGGACAATTTAAAGATAAAGAACTCCCTTTTATCCTCCCATGTTCCACTCTTATCATTCTATAAAAATCCATCGTTCTACCCTGCTTGGATCTACCCCAACACCTTTAAAGAATGGGTGAAAAAGGACTGTACATGCCTGTATAAATTCTTGGATTCCTCTACATTTAGGTCCTTTCCGGATTTATGCGAAATCTATAACATACCACAATCTGAAATATTTAGATACCTCCAAATTAAAAACTTTTTCAAACCTTATGCAGACTCCATCCCCAGCCCTCCCCGACTATCTGCCTTTGAAAAGCTCTGCAAAAGCACCCCTCCCTCTAGAGGTTTGATCTCATCAATATACTCCCAGTTGTTGACTAACTCTATTATGGGGAAACTCCCCTATGTAAACAAATGGGAACTAGACCTGGATATTGAACTAGATCCAGAAGACTGGAATCAAATATGGACCAACACTAAATCTGCTTCAATAAATGTACTAGCTTGTGAAACTAACTATAAAGTTCTTACTAGATGGTACCTAGTTCCTACTAGGATTGCGAAATTTGTGCCAAACTACCCTGAACATTGTTTCAGGGGCTGCTCATCTCCAGGAACATTCTTTCATATCTGGTGGTCGTGCCCTAAAGCACAGTTATTCTGGTCAGAAATTTTCACAATAATCAGTCAACTATCGAGTAAGGGGATCCCATTGGACCCCAAAAGCGCATTATTAAACCTCAAACCCAAAAATGTCTCACATAAACAATTTAAACTATTAACACAGCTCTTTACAGCTGCGAAACAAACATTGGCAAAAGCATGGAAAACCCCTAATCTATCAATTAACAAAGTAACGAACAGAATGAACCTAGCTATGACTCACGCCAAAATGATGGCAATCGACATGGACGCGACCGCTGGATTCGAAAGAACCTGGAAACCGTGGTATAAATATGCAATACCCAATGAAATCAATGATATTGTATTATTACCATGGTAGCCCAGCCTGTTTAACAGTCTACCGCTTAGCGTATATTTGATATTGACAGCCAATTCCGGACCACTCCTGCAGACACCCCTTTCTCCCCTCCCCGCTTTCCTCCCCACCCTCCTCCCCCCGCCTTGGGCTCTGACTATGAATCTCGTTATTATACATGTTCTTAGCATTGTTATAAGGTTGATTTTGGTTGAAACACTTACGTTGACGCATCAGGACTCTTGCCTAAACCACAGCTTTAAAACCATCTGGGCTGGTTGGAAGAAACGAAGCATCTTTAAATAAACTCCAGAAAATTGGTCTCTTAGTTATAACCTTATCTGTACTATTAATATGTCCATTGAAGCCACCAGACTCACCTGTTGTGAACTTACCACTTATGTAAACCAAGAAATTATTCTGTGTCTGTAATTAACTTATTTTATTTTGTTGAATTGTACATTTCTTTATCACCTCAATAAAGATATATTGACAAGGAAATAATTGATTGAGCCAAGATCTGGCATTGTAATGCCCCCCACCACCCCTAAAATAATCAACATATTGTTGCCACACAGCACGTGCACTTTGGGGGGGCCAAGCCTGTATGGCCACAGGCTCACGGGCCACCACTGGAACATCAATGGCCTCATCACCAGGCACAAGTGTCATGTAGTTTGTTGAGGGTCTCTTTAGGAAATTGTGCAATATGCAGCAGCAAAGTATGACATGGTTCAGATTCTACGTAACAAACCTACATTCCTTGTCTTGTTTGCACCGCCTGTATACTGCTGTTTAAAGTATATAGGGCCATAGGGTCTTGTCAGAGCCAATCCTCCCTATAGGCGCACTATGCAAGCCGCTTAGGGCCACGCAAAGCTGCAAAGAGCCCCCAAAATTACTAGAGGCCCCGCCTGGTGAGAAGTCATTTTCGCACCCTCACCCGGTTTCTAAACTCGCTGGCTGAGTCATTTCCGACAGCAGAACACCCCCTCCCCCGCTTCTCAACTTTCTTTAATGTGACATGTCAATGTTGTCAGATTTTGCTTAGGGCCCCAGGGAGGTCAGAATCGGCACTGGGTCTCGTAAAGACCTGGGGGGAGTGGTGGCGGGGAAACTCATGCTATTTTTTTCCATTAGTTTTATCTAACATTACTTTGAAGCCGCAAGCAGTATTAAATTACTTTTTTCTGAGAGTAATCTCATGTTGTGCAGGGACATTTCTAAACACGTGCCACTAATATAGAAACACAGCAGGTACGATATTTAAAGGGATTTTTTTTTTTTACTTTAAGCATCATTAAAATCGCTGCTCCAGAAAAAAATACAGTTTTAAAAAAAAAAAATTCCATTGATACATGTTCCCTGGGGCAAGACCCGGGTTCTCAAAGACGTTTTCCAACAATAACTTGAATATTGGTCTTTAAAATGAGCGTTTTTGAATTCGAACGTTCGAGTCCCATAGACTTCAATGGGGTTCTAAAAGTTCGCGCGAACCCACGGTCTGTTCGACGGTTCTGGTGCGAACCGAACGCAGGTATGTTCGGCTCATCCCTAGTAGCAACTTTGTGTGGCAAGTCACTAGCAAGAGAAAAGTTACAGTGGTGAGTCTACTACAAGTGCTCTGCAAGTCACAGTGACCCCTGTGGTGGGATGACTATTGCACAACATAACTGAACTAGAACTTGCAGCAGACTTGAAGAATGTTTGCAAAGAAAGTTGGTGTATTCTCTAAAAGGGGCAGTCTGAGAGGTGGATAGAGGGTGGAACTAAGGCACACTGCTTGGAGGTGGGTAGGGGTCAGAAACAAGGGGTGACTCAGAAGTTGGGAGTACCTGCACCTATTTTCTGAGAAAAAAAAGCCCTGTATACAATGCAGACTTACAGCAATTGTGCATCAAACTTGTAAAGCCTGGCAAGTGTAGCAATAGCTAAGCAAGTCATTTTCAAACTTGCAGCTCAATTGCTTTTGAGATCGAATGGTAAGGGAATGTTACATTCGCCTGGCGAAAAAGAAAAAATAGAAGCTGACATACTGTACAAGGAATACGGGTACTACTTTTTGCGTGAATGCTGAGACATTTACATTGCATACATTTTTTTATAACTAGAACCTATAGTCATTTTTAATGACGATGCACCATAATAAAATACAAACATAAATGGCTAATGCAGTAGATCTTCAGACAAGATATGAAACTATTGTATATTTGGGATGTTATGTACATTACCTTTTTAGGAGTCCTTATTGAAATTCAATTTTTAAATATAATTAATGGCATTACACTGAAACTACCATGTTAAAAATATCTAAAAATGTTTAACTTTTTGGAAACAGTTCTCTAAATTAGGGTTTGAGTTTTATTGGTGGCGGTTTATCATAAAGCAACATAAATATATTTGCAGAGAACAGGATGTTACCTTGACAATCAATTTAATTATTTGCAACTGTGAAAATTTTGGAAAAATTAGGTTTGAGGTGTTAGGCCGCGTACACACCATCGGTCCAACCCGATGAGAATGGTCCGACGGACCATTTTCATCGGTTCACAGCTGAAGTGGCCTGATGGTCTGATGTGTGAACACACCATCAGTCCAAAATCCGATCGGGTCAGAAAGCGGTGACGTAGAACACAACGGCGTGCTGAAAAAACGAAGTTCAATGCTTCCAAGCATGCGTTGACTTGATTCTGAGCATGCGCCGGTTTTTGGACCGATACTTTTGCGTACTAACCATTGGTTTGGCCTGATGGTCAGGCGTCCATCGGTCCGATTTTAAAGCAAGTTTTAAATCTTTGGTCCGATAGACGACGGTCCGATGGGCCGTACACACGATCGGTTTAGACGGTTTGGCCTTAAGGCCAGTTTCATCGGTCAAAACCGATCATGTGTACGTAGCCTTAGAGGTACTAAAACACAGTAACCCTATATACAAATTTGGGGGAAAACACAGGATGTTACCTAGCCAAAATAGGTGGATAGGTGGATAGGTGAACCCTCCTGATGACTGTGTGGTCTACAGAACATTGAGTAAAAAAGGCCTACACAGCTTTTGCTAGACTTACTGTAATTGTGCCTTTTTGCAGTATTTAATACTCATGTTCTAGCCTTGATCATCGCTGATATTTTTAACCCTTTTAGGGTAAAAAAGGGTTCTTTAGTTATATTGTTTTTCTTTTCTTTTTTTTTTTTATTCTTTTCTAATTTTTTCTTTTGTTTGTATTTTTGTTTTATGATATATTAATGTATTATGGTTAAAACAATTGGTTAAAATAGCTATTGCTTTACTGTATACAATATGTAAAAATGAGATCACAGGCCATTGTATATATGGTATATTGTAAGTGGGCTTGAACCTACTAGTGATTTTTTTTTTAAATGTATTTATTTTTTAACGTTACCATATTTTTCAAGTTTCTTTGCAAAAAAAAAAGATTGTATTTTTTCTTATCTCTTAGTACTGGCATGGGGGGGTCTAACTATTGCCTTCTTCTATCCAAAACAAAAAAGGCTTTAAATAAACTTTAAGTTTGTTTTTGTAGGAAGCGATTTTATTTATGCAACTATTGTATATTTGGGATGTTATGTACATTACCTTTTTAAGAGTCCTTATTGAAATTCAATTTTTAACTATGATCAATGGCATTACACTGAAACTACCATGTTAGGCCCCATACACACGAGCGGACAGATTTGTTCAAATCTGTCCGTCCGACAGATTTGAACAAATCTGTCTGCTGGGATTTTGGTTTGCTCGCGTGTACACACAAGCAAACCAAAATCCCCGCCAGCAGACGGCGCGCTGACGTGTCGGTGACGTGGCGGTGACGTTGACGCCGCCACGTCACCGCACCAGGAAGTAAAACACTTCCGCGCATGCGCCGAATTGGGACGACCTGTCGCGCATGCGGCGGCGGAGCGGGACGACATGTCTGCTGGTAAGTGTACTAACCAGCAGACATGTCGGGTGGACAGATTCCCACCAGATAGATTTCAAAGCATGCTTTGAAATCTGTCGGGTGGACAAATCTGTCCGCTAGCCCATACACACGATCGGAGATGTCTGCTGAAACGGTCCATCGGACCGTTTTCAGCGGACAAATTCGATCGTGTGTACGAGGCCTTAGTCTTTGCAAACTCCAGCAAATAATCCTCTCTGTTCTTTTTGCCTCTGGCATTGATGATACAAGCCATTGTCATTTTGAAAGTTGGAGAAATGTTAACTTAAAGGTATTAAATTGTTTTGGAATATGAGCACATTAACAAAGTATTAGTCATTGGAACACATACCCAGAAGGTTTAGAAGTAAAAAAAATTCTGCATTTGACTTGGTAGATGAAAAACCAAAATTGATGGATACATTATCAGTATGTTCTTTTGATCTATTCATAATCATTATTAGCCCCAAAACATCAGAACTAGATCTGGTACATCAAAAAATTGTTAAATTGCAGGAGGAAATATCTACCCTCAAGCAAACATATTTTTTTGAACTGAGTGGAGAGCTAAATGTAAAATTAGATTCCATAGAAAAATAAGCTATTGATGTCAAAAATGAAAAATGTCACAGTGATGTAGTAATGAAATGAATTGTGTATGTACTTTGAACCAAAAATTCGGATATATATTCTTTCATATACAAAAACACCAGGTGAATGGGTACATCCAAACAAAGAATCCATGTCAGCTTCTCTGATACAGATCCAGAAGTTGCTAGTTTTGCTAATGTTGATACACACAAATCTTCAGAACCTACTCCTCAAGGTTCTAAAAAAATGTCACTGCGGATTCCTTTACTTTTGCTCAACAACTGGATTCTGTAATGTCTAACTGTCAATAATTTTGAAGCGCTGTCATTAAAATAGAAAAAAACAAAAAACAAACAAACATACAGAATTTTACTATGTCATTTTTGGATCTGACCTTTAAAGTGTTGTAAACCTCCACAGGCTTACCTCTAAGTACTGTAAATATCTCCTAAACGTGCGCAGTTTAGGAGATATTTATGGTGCACCGATGATGTCATCGATGATTGCGCTGTGAGGAAACGACCCTCTGTGCCGTTTCTTCCCGAGCGAATGGCGTGACTGGCAGCTCTTGCATGGCTCCGGCCAGTCACTGAGCTTCAGTCCGGCAGCCCCAGAAGTTAGAGGGGTGGAGATGGATGTGGCCTGCAGCGGTGACAGCGTGGACTTCAATTGCAGGTAAGTATGCAATGCATAGGAGCCCATAATGCTTTTACTTTGCAGGGAACAAAAGAGGAAGTAAAACCCATCAGGGTACATGTATCAATGCAAAAATTAAAACAAAAAAATACCTGCATAGCAACCGCAATTTCTGGTAAGTAAACATTTTTTATTTTAAAAAAATGTATTAAAAAAAAAAGAAAATTGTAGCATTTTGGTGTATTTTTTTTTTTTAGGGTGGACCTCCAGTTTAACCACTTGCATACTGGGCACATAAACCCCCTTCGTGCCCAGGCGAAATTTCAGCTTCCGGCACTGCTTCGCTTTAACTGACATTTGCACCGTCGTGCGACGTGGCTCCCAAACAAAATTTACGTCCTTTTTTCCCCCACAAATAGAGCTTTATTTTTGTGGTATTTGCTCGCCCGTGCGGTTTTTATTTTTTGAGTTATAAGCAAAAAAAGAGTGAAAATTTAAAAATATATATATATTTTTTACTTGTTGCTATAATAAATATCCCAATTTAAAAAAAAAAAAAAATTTCTCAGGTAAAGGCCGATACGTATTCTTCTACGTATTTTTGTATATAAAAAAAAAAAAATCGCAATAAGCGACTGCTTTGCGCAAAAGTAATAGCACCTACAAAATAGGGGACAGAATTATGTTTTTTTTTTACTATTTTTTTTTTACTAGTAATGGCGGCGATCTGCGATTATTATTGGGACTGCGACATTACGGCGGACACATCGGACACTTTTGACACATTTTTGGGACCATTCACATTTATACAGCGACCAGTGCTATAAATATGCACTAATTACTGTATAAATGTGACTGGCATTGAAGGGGTTAACACTATGGGGTGAGGAAGGGGTTAAATGTGTATCCTGGGTGTGTTCTAACTGTGGGGGGAGGGGGGGTGACTGGGGGAGGTGACCGATGCTGTGTCCCTATTTACACACAGATTTCCACGTCCCTGCTCTGTCACCGCCGATCGCGTGTACCTGACGGACACCGCGGCCGCCGGGTACACGCATCGAATCCTCAGTGATGCAACAGCACTGTTTTTCCCCGCTGCGCGCCATCCAGTGGCGCGCGCGAGGAATTACAATCACAATGACGTCCAAAGACGTGATCCCGGCACTTCAGGTCTGCGCTGTTGACGTCTTTTGTCTATAGCGCGGATCTGAAGTGGTTAATGAATAAATCACCTTCTAATACAGAAATCTTCCTCATAGGACACTCAGAGAGCAAGAAAAGAAGTTGAAAAGTGTTAAAAGTACTATTTATTTACAGTGCAATAAAATAACATTTACATGTTTTTCACGAATGCATTTCATTCAGAATCAACTCACAAGTATTGGTAAGCAAAGTTGACCCAGTTCTGCCCAGAATGATGACATCAAGCTGATCAGTAGGGATGAGCCGAACTCCCCCCGGTTTGGTTTGCACCAGAACATGCGAACAGACCGAAAGTTCACGCAAACTTTCGAACCCCGTTAAAGGCTATAGGGCTCAAACGAAATCAAAAGTGCAAATTTTAAAGGTTAATATGCAAGCTATTGTCCTAAAAAGCGTTTGGGGACCCGAGTCCTGCCCCAGGGTACATGTATCAATGCAAATATTTTTTTTTAAAACTGCCATTTTTTTCGGGAGCAGTGATTTTAACCACTTAAGACCCGGACCAATATGCAGGTAAAGGACCTGGCCCCTTTTTGCAAAACGGCACTGCGTCACATTAACTGACAATTGCGCGGCCGTGCGACGTGGTTCCCAAACAAAATTGTCGTCCTTTTTTCCCCCACAAAAATAGCTTTCTTTTGGTGGTATTTGATCACCTCTGCGGCTTTTATTTTTTGCGCTATAAACAAAAATAGAGCGACACTTTAAAAAAAATACAATATTTTTTACTTTTTGCTCTAATAAATATCCCCCAAAAATATATATATAAAAAAAAAATGTTCTTCCTAGTTTAGGCCGATACGTATTCTTCTACTTATTTTTAGTAAAAAAAAAATAACAATAAGCGTTTATTGTTTGATTTGCACAAAATTTATAGCGTTTACAAAATAGGGGATAGTTTTATGGCATTTTTATTAATATTTTTTTTTTTACTACTAATGGCGGCGATCAGTGTTTTTTTTCATGACTGCGACATTATGGCGGACACATTGGACACTTTTGATACATTTTTGGGACCATTGTCATTTTCACAGCGAACAGTGCTATAAAAATGTACTGATTAATGCAAAGATGGCACTGGCAGTGAATGGGTTAACCAGGAGGGGGTGCTGTAGGGGTTAAGTGTGTACTAAGGGAGTTTTTTTTTACTGTGGGGGCTGTGCGTGTGATGTCACTGATCATCGTTCCCTAACACAGGGAACAGACGATAACTGACAGCAACACTAGGAAGAACGGGGAAGGTTTGTTTACACTCACCTCTCCTCATTCTTCCTCTCTGTGACCCGATTGTGAGACACTGGCGGCAATCGGGTCTGCGGACGCGGTCAAGGAGGACAGGACCACAGCTGAGCATCTTAAAGGGGACGTAAATAGTCGCGCGACGGTCCTTAACTGGTTAATGATGCTTAAAATGAAAAAATAAAAGTGAAATATTCCTTTAAATATTGGCTTATTACAATATAGACTTATTACAAACGGAACCACCACCACCAGGAAAAAACCCTGAAGGTATTTACCTGTGTATGAGCACCTATCCTTACCTGATTTTGCCGAAGTTAGCACACTCACGGGTGTGGAACCTTTATTCTTGCATCAGTACCTTTTCAAAGATTTATATTTTTATTTATTTGTATTTATTTACGTTGTTGCATTAGCATTTGCATGATTACTTTGCACTATATATGAACTTTTACGGAATTCACTACATGTATTTTATGGACTCATAAAAAATGTAATTGCATGTTTTATTATTTATTTGCTATCAATTTTATGCACCGTTCATCCACTTTGAGTTCATAAATGTTTTCAGTTTATATTACACACATAATTTGTATCACCTCTGGCACTGTATAATTTATTTGGAGCGCAACACCATTATATTGATTTTTTTACATACCTTACCTGTGGCTAGTGTTTGACCCATACGGTGTCTGCCGCACCAAAGCTCCTCAGTTTGCCTCATAGTAGCGCAGGAATATCCTCTAAATATATGCTTAGGGACAGACCACCTGTCGGAATGGAGGAAAGTGCAGTTCATCAGGTTTGTCGGGTTACAATGCCCCCATTGGCCACATGGAAAGCAAGGCACTGTAAAGGAACTTCTTTCCTGGTGACTCCCACCAGGCATAAAATTAACAAACTTTTTGTTGTGCTCTCTGAGCCATATCTCAATTCAAGCTGAAAGAACTGTAATCCAATTAATAAAAGGGACAGGCTAGGGAAAGTTTTGGCTGGGAAGGAAAGTGCTAGATAATGCCGGACATCTTCCAGCCAGGAAATAAGCTGGGTCACATATGACCTATTGCAGCTTCTAATGCACTTTGCGAGAAGCTCACAGTATGCAGTGAAATCAGCTAAATATTTTCGAAACAGGAGCTTGTACACCTGAAGGATAAACATGTAAAGATGCATTATCCTTTACATCTATTATGACTCTTCCACACCCTGTTAACCTCCCTGGCGGTATGATTATTTCAGATTTTAGGTGCTGAAAGCGGTACCATTATTTTGCAAGGAAATTTGGCGTTTTACATTGTAGGCCTGTAATTCTTAGGAATAACTGACTTAAATCTGTCTGAACAAGAGTCTAGTAGACATCTCGGATATGATAAAGTTTGAAAAACAAAAATCATAAATTATAATATAATAAATAATTATAACAAATAAAAATAATAATAAAATTCATTTTATTAAATACCCATTTAGTTTCTTGTTCTAATAACATACGAAGGTCATCTCTCTTTCCAGTTAGTAGTTTTAGTACCTGTTCATCCTGTATTTTTTTATGTGACTGTTCTAAACTCCATATTTCTTCTAATAGATTTAGCTTCTGAGCCTGCCATATTTTCTTCCTTTTAGCTTTTTCCGCTATCAGCCTCCCTCTCATATAAACCTTATGTGTCTCCCATAGCGTCGAGGGGGCCACATTTTCTATATCGTTCTCCTGGAAAAATAAACCCATATCCCTTGCAAGACCATCGGCCACCTTGGAGACATTCAAAAGGGTTTCGTCTATTCTCCAAATTCTCTGTTGCGCCTGAGCATCTACTAACTCCAGTATCATCTCAACTGGGGCGTGATCAGAGATTGTTATCGATTTTATTTCTACACTTCTCAGTTCCTCCAGTAGCCGGTGGTCCAGGAGAACATGGTCAATTCGCGAATATGACATATGAACCGATGAAAAATATGTAAAGTCCTTCTCTTTAGGATGTAGAACCCTCCAGGCTTCTACTAATTGCATTTGGTGGAGTTTATATTTAATCGCTCTTAAACCTTTTCCTTCTGACCTCAAAGAGACGGGTTGGGTGTCCAGCTGGGGGTCAAATACAAAGTTGAAATCCCCTGCTAGGATCACCCTACCCTCTCTAAATCTCTCTAATTCACTCAGGATTCATAATACATTTTATGCTATGGGGAATAAGCCCGGGAGATTTTTGGCAAGATCTATAAAGCCAAGAAACTCACAGAACTTTATCCCGAAAATAAAAGATAAAAAAGGAGAATTAATGTATTTCAGGAATATTATCAACAATTTTATAGGGTTAACCAAGAGCAAGATACAACAGAAGCTCAGAGTAGGAGTCAGAAAATTAAACAATACCTAGAAAAAGCTAAGACCCCGGGTCTATCAGAGGAAGTGATCAGAGTCCTAGAGAGGGAAATAACAAAAAGAGGAAATAAATCAAACTATAAGAAATATTAAGATGGGAAAGAGCCCTGGCCCAGATGGGTATACCTCTTTATATTATAAAAGATTTGGAGAGATTCTGTCCTCTTTTTTTCAGAGGTACATGAACTCTATTGGGGGAGGTCTGAGAATGCGTGAAGAAGCCCTGGGAGCTCATGTGACTCTGATAGGGAAGGAGGACAAAGACCCCTCATTGTGTGCTAGCTATAGGCCCATATCTTTGATTAATGTAGACATAAAAATATACTCTAAAATTCTGGCGGAGAGAATCAGACCTCTTCTTTCGGGGCTGATAGAAAACGATCAGGCGGGGTTTATCCCCGGGAGGGAAACAAGAGATAATGTGTTGAGAGCATTATTTTTGATTCAGAAAGCCAAAAAAAGTAAGGAGTCTATAATGTTCCTATCATTGGATGCCAAAAAGGCTTTTGATAGGTTGGACTGGGAATTTATGTTAGCAACTCTATCACATGTGGGATTCGGTCCGAATATGATGAGGTGGATAGGGGCATTACACTCTAAACCATCTGCCCAGGTAAGGGTTAATGGCATACTGTCAGAGAGTATCCATCTTTACAATGGGACCCGTCAGGGATGCCCGCTGTCTCCCCTCCTATATGTCCTTTCATTGGAACCGTTAATGGAAACCATCCGGATGAATTAGGAGATAGTGGGGATAAAGGTGGGGGATGGGGAGCACAAGATTTCTGTGTTCGCAGACGATATGATGCTATATGTATCGAATCCCAGGAAAACATTGCCAATAATACTAGCAGAATATTAGAAATATGGTGAGATCTCAAATCTGAAAATCAATAAAGGGAAAACGGAGATTCTGAGCATCTCAGTAAGCCATAAAGAACGCAGGGATCTTGAGGCCCTCTATCCTTTTGTATGGAGGCAGAGAGGGATGAAATAGCTAGGGATCTTCTTATCAGTTACAGATAGGTATATATATGAAGATAATTAAATTCTCCTTCTGAATAAACTAAAAACAGAACTAAAGGGATACAGAGTCGATAGAGTCTCTTGGTGGCGAAGAATAAACACCATCAAGATCATGATTTTACCCAAAGCTTTATACATCTTCCAAACATTACCGATAAAAATCCCAGAAGTCTTTTTTAAGACCTTGGGGAAGATTATAAGGAGGTTCATATGGCAGGAAAAAAAATTCTGACTAGATCCAGACAGGAAGGAGGACTATATGTTCCGGACTTCAAGAGGTACTATGAGGCGCCAGTCCTTAGGAGAATAATAGATTGGTTCTGGAAGGAGGGAAAGGGAAAAAGATGGGTAGAAGTGGAGGAAAATCTGAGTGGGTTCGACCTAGGAAAGAGAATCTGGGTACCGAAGCAATATAGAGGCCTCCCACAAAATCCCCTCGAAATAACAAAAGAAACCTTTAGAATATGGGACAGAATTAGTAAAATAAAAGGATGGGCCTATTATAGCACGTTGTTGCCCCTAACGGGAACAGATTACTTCCTGCTCAGAAGGGGGGGTGGTATGTTCCTGAGGTGGGCGACTACTGAAACACTAAAACTGATGGACTTAATGAAAGGAGATGTACTGGGCACTATCTCAAATATAAGAGAGATATGGGGCCTTCCCAGGTGATATATGGAGATATAGACAAGCCCAACATTTCATAAATACTCTACCAAAGCCCCTGCGAGATCCCAAAGATTTGAACCAATGGGAAAAACTTATAACCCAGGGAGGAGCAGGAAAACTAGGATTATCTACTATATATAAGATACTGACACCTAAACGAGAGTTAGAAGCATTAAAAATAGTGGAAAGCTGGGAAGTGGAACTGAACCAAGCTATATCTATAAATAGGAAGAGGCAAGTTTTAGATTATGCCCACTCAACGTCAATGGAGGCAAGGGTAAAAGAGATGAACTATAAGCTCCTCACTAATGGTATTATGTCCCAACAAAAATGCATAAGATAGACAAAGAGATATCACCCCTATGCTGGAGAGAATGTGGGATGGAGGGAAGCCATGCCCATATTTGGTGGCAATGCCCCAGGATACAAGTTTATTGGAAAGAGGTATTGGCCCAGATAAAGAAAATCAACAGACAGGAGGTGAAACACGATCCATGGGAATGTCTGTTTTATAGTACGGGGATGACAAGGAAAAAATATCGAAGTTCCTTGGTCCCATACTTATTGAATGGAGCCAAGGCACTCATACCCAGGAATTGGAAGAAAAGAGAACCACCTTCGGTTGAGGAGTGGGTAGAGGAAATAGAAAATATTAGAACGATGGAGGAATTATGGGCATCCCATAATAACTATAGGTCAAGGTGTGATGAGATATGGGAGGGATGGAGGAGATATAGGGACCTGGGGGGAGGGGACTGGGACGGGGGGGAGTCGGGATGAGGGGGTAGGACCAGGGAATCCCTTTAGCTGTGTCCTCTCTATCGACCCTGCTTTCTCTCTCCCCCACTTCTTCTTTTCTTCTTTATTTTTTATTTATTTATTTATTTATTTGATATATTTTTAAAGACACGTTAGTTCTGTTAAGAAACCGTAAGTTTGGGAACCTAGGTGTCCCTAAACCACAATAAGCACCAGATTTTTTTTTTCTTCTCACTTTAGTTTCATTAAGAAACTGTAGGAATGGGACTTTGGTCCCTCTAAACAACACTTAACAATAGGGGGGTTTCTCCCTCCCTTTTTTTTCCCTCTCTCTCTCCCCCAATGACACTGGAGGGGTAAATCTTTTTACGTTATCTTCACTAAGAAATTGTAGGTATGGGATTTTAGATCTCCTTAAATTACACCTAACAATAGTGTGTCTTTTTTTTTTCTCACTATAGTTCCACCAAGAAATTGTAGGATTGGGACTTTAGTCCCTCTAAACAATAAAAGAGGGGTCTCTCCCTCCTTTTTTTTTTCTCTCGTTCCCCCCCCCCTTTCTCGGGCCTATACTATGCCTCTGCCTCCCTCTCCCCCTTTTCTCTGTCCTTGATCCCCCGTGGATGGGGCCCTTGCAAAGAAGTCTTAAATGATAAATGGGGGAGTACCTAAAATTAGGTAGATGAATAGTGAGAGGCATGTATTAGATCAGATTACTATATCCATCAAGGTTTTAAAGGGTTATTGAAAGATATTGAGACCGTGTTTGTAGTTAGTATGTATGTTATGTATTGATGTATATATGTATGTACATTTATTTTTGTAATGTTTATAAAAGCGAATAAAAATTTAAAGTGAAAAAAAAATTAAAAAAATAAAAATTATTCAATAATGTAATCAACTCAAAATCACTGAAATTTGCTCAGTTGCAGAATTGTCGCTGTCATTACTTTTATTTTTTTTAAAGACGAATTTCCCCACCAATCAATATCGCAAAATTCTGCAAGTGATTATAATTTATTATCGCTGTTTTCTAGCTGGTCTAAAACCACTTTTGACATAAAGGGACACTTTTTGGTTGCTATGGACAAGCTACAGTTTGGATTACCGCTTTTGGTAATGAAATACCACCCCGAGTCTGACTCGGAAATACTGCCAGGGGGGTTAAATGAAGCGGAAAAATAATGGATCTATTGGCAGGTAATAAATGTGTTATAGGGGGAATCCATGTCCTAATCTTAGTGGCAGAATGCATTATAAATGATTTTTTTCCCACATAACTACCTTTTAAAATTATAATTTTTTTTAATATATATTATGTATATTATAATATCATGCATGAGATCAGCTGTGAATTTTAATTAATAGACAGCTGAGGATAAGCTATCCTTAACTGGGCTAATGTCTGGCCAAGTTAATAAATGATAGTAAGTACCGTAATACCTGAAACATAAGTTTCTCTTTAATGAACACAAAATAAAAAGTGTTATTATCTAATTGGTATATTAATATATTACAATTTCTGCACCATTACCAGTGCAGGTTCAGGAAAGATAACTAGATTTCTTCTTGTTTGCTAAGTGACTGTATATTTATACTGGTATTCTCCTCAGCTGTTACAAGGAAAATTCTGTACCTTTCATGATTGGCAAAATTCATCTTTCGAATTATACATTTGTTGCAATTGATGATTTTAATCCAGGGGTGAACATTGTTCCTCATGATTTTTTGTAGCTTTCTTGATTAAAAACCTTTACTTAAACCCATATATTTTTTTTTAATGAAGACTTCTACCTGGTAGAGTAGAAGGTGTCATGTCATATGTGCCCAGTCTTGCCACTAACAGTTAATCCAGTTCTGAGAAATCCTCTCATCTTTTTTCAGTAAGAATATTTTTTTTTATCTGTGTGCTGTTACTTCCCCGTGCTGTGATTGACATCTCATTTTGAGTTGAGTTGCATCTTGATATAGCGCGGTCATTTACCCTGTAGGATCTCAACGTGCTTGAGTGTATTTAGAAACTTTTTACAGTAAGTGCTTGGTGAAAAGTGCAAACATTGCCCTCTGGGGTATGCGTTTTTTTTGTGTTAAGTTCTAGATTTGAAGAGCATACATTGTGGGTTTGAATTAGTTGTGAACACATTTGACATTTTACATTTAATCCATCTTCACAATCAGAGTTGTACAGCTGATTTGTTACTTACATGTGTCTATACAGTGCTGACCGCACACACAGGGCTCTACATAGATCACACATTTAAATCACTTTACATTAACATCTATACCTCCCCTCAGGATGTGTATAGTATGAGGTTCCTTCATGTACTATGGACAATGTAGACAGGAGCGAATTCACCTACACGCATATCTTTGTAGTGTGAAAGGAAACCCACGCAGGCACGGGGGGAACATGCAAACTCCATGCAGGAAGTGTCATGGTAAGGATTTGAAACCATGACCTACTTACTGCAAGGCAGAAGTGCTAACCACTAAGCCACTGTGCTGCCATTGTGTTTTCTTATCTCATGGACAAACATGAGAGCAGATAAGAGTATCTGCGATTTAGATACAGACTACCCAGACTCCCCTCCCTCCACCTATGACAGAGCGCTTAGCCCCGCTTAAACACTATACCTGTGTTGTATTGAATAATACTTTGTTCGGCACGTGCGCAGGAGTGACAGGGGGCTATGCGCACGCTCTGCTTGTGCCCAGAACGTTCTCTCCTCAGGTGCGAGGTTTATCCTTGCAATGCTGCCTGACCAAGGGGAGTGTAGAAGTGGGCAGAGAGTCTGGTGACATCAGGACTCTGCCCACCGAGCGCTGGAAAATAGACCTGCCCACTGATTCTGGAGTTTTGCTGGGCTCCAAATGCAGAAGGGGTGACAATTCAAAGGTATGGATGCATGCAGGAGACATGCATATACATATAGATCACTAGGATGGATGAGCCTAATACCCCCTGGTTTGGCTCACAGTAGAGTGCTCAAAGGCTTATATGCAAGTTATTGCCATACAAAGTGTTTGGGGACCAGGGTCCTGACCCAGGGGACATTTATCAATGCAAAAAAAGTTTTAAAAACAGGCATTTTTTTGAAAGCAGTGATTTTAATACTGCTTAAAGTGAAACAATAAAAATAAAATATTCCTTTAAATATCATGCCTGGGGGGTCTCCTTAGTTTGCCTTTAAAGTAGCGCATCTTTCCCATGTTTATAACAGTACCACAGCAAAATCCCATTTCTAAAAGGAAAAAATGCCATTTAAAACTAATCGTGGCTGTAATGTAGTGTCAGATCCTGGAAATATAGATAAACATCATTGAAAAAAATGGCATGAGTTCACAGCAGGAACAGCCCCTGCTGTGAAATATTGTATCAAAAATTTTAATTACATGCCCCAGTTAAACAGTGTTGGAAAATTGGGCATTGGGTGGTGGTGGTGCCACAACACTCTAACCCCTTACAGATATTCTTGTTGGGCGCAGGAATGGCCCTGCTATGAAATATTATATCAAAAATTGTAATTACATTCCCCTGTTAAACAGGGTTAGAAAATTGGACCTTGTGTGGTGGTACCACTACACTGTAACCTCTCACAGATACTCTTTTTGGGGCACAGGAATGGCCCTGTTTTAAAAAATTATATCAAAAATTTTAATTACACGACCCTGTCAGAAATAATGGGCCTTTCGTTTTTTGTGGTGCCAGAACACTGTAAGCCCACACAGTTACTCGTGTTGGGCACAGGAACAGGCCCTGCTGTGAAATACTATATCAAAATTTGTAATTACATGACTCTGTTAAAAAGGGGCAGAAAAATTGGGCCTTGGGTGGTGGTAGGGGTGCCGTAAACCAAAAATATTATTGGAAGCTAGCATCATCAAGATTGAGGAGGAATAGGATAGTCAGCATAGGCATAGGTCTTCAAGGTGCTGGATAGCTACTGATCCAAGACTGATTAATTTTTATAATTTTTATAAATGCGAGCCTATCAACAGAGTCTGTGGACAGCAGCACTCTTTGATCCGTTACAAACCCTCCGGCAGGACTGAATGTGCATTTAGAAAGCACGCTGGATGCAGGACAGGCCAGTAGTTCAATTGCTTATTGAGCAAGTTCTAGGCAGTGGTCCATCCTCATTTCCCAGTAACCCAGTGGATGCTCTGTTGGAAAGGTCTCCAAGTCTGCTATTGCCCCTGGATATTCATGCACCATATAATACAGATGCTAGCGATGGTTGCTTAAATCAATCAGACCTTGGTGCCGAGGACTGAAAAATTGTTTAAAGGCATCGGTCAGCTGGCCACCTTCTCCACCGCTCTTCCTCTGAACGAAGCCTCAGCAACACATTGTCCAGCACCAGGAAATGGTAACCTCTCAGGGTCTCAAATGTGTTACACAAACCTTTCTTCAAGGCCCCCTGAAGATGTTTCATCCTCTGCTCCCTCTGCAAAGGCAGGGTGACTTCTGCCACTTTTCCTTTGTATTGTGGATCAAGAATGGTTGCCTCTCCTTAATACAACAAATCCTCTGGTCCTTTTGTAGGCTTTGCAGAAACAGGGAGGCCATACAGTGTAAAGTTTGTAGAAGCATTAGATTCTAAATCCTCTGTGTCACTAAGGATCACATTATCCGTAACTACCTCCTCCACCAACCACGTACAACTCCTTGGGTTTCTGGGGACTGAAAACCATCCCTTGAACACTGCTGCTGAGTGTTATCCTCTACATCCATGCTGACACAATCCTCCTCCTCCTCTTCTTCCTGTGTGTTTGGCGGGCCCACAGGAATGCTATCTGGATAAAGGGGGCCTTGGGGAAAAAGGAAGTCCTCCTCTTCCTCCCGCTGTTCTGCCTCAAGTGCGCTGCCCATGATTCCACAAAGCGTGTGCTCCAGCAGGAAGACTAGAGGGACAGTGTCACTGATGCATATATTGTCACTGCTCATCATCCTTGTGGCCTCCTCAAATGTGGACAGGACAGTGGATGACGATCAGTAGCCACTGGCATGGAGAAAAGAAGCCAAGCTCCCCTGGCCCTATCCTGGTGCCATACTCGCACATGTACTCATTGATGTTTTTTTGCTGTGTGTGCAGCATTGCCAACATTGAGTTCCACCTGCTGGGCATGTCACAAATTAGGTGGTTGTGGGCAGGTTGCACTCCTTTTGAATGTCAGCCAGCCTAGCACTGGCATTGTATGACTGGCAGAAATTACCACAGACTTTTCTGGCCTTCCTCAGGAGATCTTGTGAGCCTGGGTACCTGGCCAAGAACCACTGCCACCAAATTCAAGATGTGTGCCAAACATGGAACATGGGTCAAGCGTCCCTGTTGGAGGGTGGAGAGAAGGTTAGTGCCATTGTCGCATACAACCATTTCTGGCTGAAGCTGGCAGGGTGTCAACCACTTCTTAGCCTGCACCAGCAGAGCTGACAGAATCTTTGCCCCAGTGTGGCTCCTGTCCCCTAGGTAAACCAACTCAAGCACTGCAAGGGCTCATTTAGCCTGATTGCTTGCGTAGCACCTTGAACGCTTACAGAGCACTGCTGGTTCAGAGAACAAATCTGAAGAAGAGGCCGTAAAGGAAGAAGAAAAAGAGGGGGTGGAGGAGAGAGCTGTGGCAGAATCACCACTAGTATTTTGGAAGCGTGGTGGTGGAACAAGCTCCAACAACACTGAACCCTGTCCTGCATCCTTCCCAGATGCCAGAAGAGTTATATAGTGCACCAAGAAGGAAAGGCACCATCCCTGCCCATGCCTGCTGAACCATGAGTCAGCGGTAATATGAACCTTATTGCTGACCGCCATGTTCAACGAGGTCAAAACATTGCCTTCCACATGACGGTAGAGAGCCAGAATGGCCTTCCGTGAAAAGAAATGGTGTTTTGGAACCTGCCACTGAGGTACAGCACATTCCACAAATTCAGGAAAGGGGGCAGAGTCTACCAGCTGAAAAGGCATCAGTTGCAGTGCTAGCAAATTTGCCAAGTTAGCATGTAGACACTGAGCATGTGGATGGCTGGGACCAATTTCTTTTTTACAGTTCAGCAACTGGCGTAGGGAAACTTGCCTGCTAAAATCAATTGGTACTGCTAGCAGATTGTCTGCAAGTACTTTGGACTGGAGTTGAGCGAACACCTGGACCCGAACCCAAACTTTGAAAAAAAAGTTCGGGTTTGGGACCCGAACTTTTTTTTTTTCAACTAAATCTTTTTTATTGTTCAACACATATCGTTGTAATACATTTTGTGCACATCTTCAAATATAAATACAAAATACTGCATATATTAAAAGTATAAAAATGTGTGCAAAACTTGTATTTCCCATATTTCACAGCTTACTCCCTTATCTATGTCTCTTTTGTGCGTTAATGTGCATTATATTGTGTGTGTGTGCATTTATCTCCCACCCTCTCCCCTACCCTTCCCACCCCTCCCGTCCCTCCCTGTCACACTCTTAAATATTGTATTTTAACTCTCATTTGTTTTCTTATTCCTTTGCCCTACTCTTCTTTGTTCCTTATGTTTGTCTCCGAAGACCTTCCCTTATCGTCTCTGGAGGCGAGAGTCTGTCATCGCTCAACCATGTTTGCCATATTTGATTGAATTTCCCGGTGTCCCCCCTCCGGCTATATGTTAGTCTTTCTCTATGGAGTAGAGAGTTCACTATTAAGACCCACTGCCTTCCCGTAGGGACTTCTGGTGCCATCCAGTATCGCGCTATAAGTTTTCTTGCTAAATATAATATCCTAGTTAACATTACAGTATATACATTCCTTTTGAAAGTGTTTCCATCTCTATGGCCCCCAGTAAATATATCTGGGGATCCAAAGGGATGGATATCTGTGCAAGTCTACTTATGTGCTGGGAGATCTCCTCCCAATACCGGTGCAGTTTTGGACATCTCCAGATCAGATGTATAAAATCGCCCTGGTGTATTTTGCACTTCGGACATAGCGGGGAGACTCTTCCCCCCCACCTATACATTTGCTCTGGCGTTCTATATGCCCGATGCAATATAAACAGCTGCGATAGTCTGTGAGATGCTGATATCGACACTACGGGGATACATTCTACAGCCCTTTTCCAAAGGCTTTCGTCTATATTCCCTACATCTTCAACCCATTTACTTCGACATTTTAAGACTGTGTAGTCCTGCGCCCTGGATAATATTTCCCTATATATTTTGGATATTAATCCTTTCCGATCCTCTACTCCGAGTACTGTCTTAATTAGGGGGACTTCCGATATTGTTAGAGATTGTGTCTTTTGTTGTACCTGTAGCGCATGTCGCAGTTGAAGGTATTGATAGAATCCCTTTGATCCCAACTGAAATTCTTGGCATAATTGCTCATATGTCTTCAGCACCTCTCCTTCATACAGCTGCCTAACAAATTGTATCCCTTTCTCTTTCCACCCAGTAAATCCTTTTAGCACCTGTATTTCCGGGTACCTTGGATTATCCCATACCGGGGTAAGGGGCAACGGCCCCCGTACTCCCAGAGCTTTCCTGACCTCTCCCCATACCCTTTTCAGCAAGATACCTGTCGGAGCTGAGCGTGGTATGCTAGGGAGGTCCATTTCCAAGTGCGATGCTGCCGCCAATGCAGGTGCCCAACTTGTTACCATATTACAAATAGAGTCCTCTTTGTTTTCCCGTCCCCATCCCGCTAAATGTTGAGTCTGGGCAGCCAAAAAATAAGTTTTAGGGTGTGGGACTGAAGGGTGGCCAGGCTAATCCTGGCCGCCTTTTTCTTCCATATTAAGGCTCTCATCAGAGTTTCACTTTGTTTGAACCATTTATTTGTAATCCACATAGGGGAGTTATGAAAGACGTACAAGAGCTGTGGTGCCCAAATCATTTTAACTAGATTTGCTCGCCCCACTACTGACAGAGGAAGTTTGCACCAACTATTGCATTTCTCCCTCTGTCTGTCCAGCAGTGGGCCCAAATTCAACTGAAGGTACTCCGCCGGATCTGGAGATACCACTACTCCTAGATATTTAAAACTGTTACTTATGGCAATCTGCTCAGCTCCAGGTGGCAGTTGTGCCACCACTGGATCTATGTGCATCAAGGTTGATTTTGACCAATTAATAGCAAGTCCTGAAAAACGGCCGAACTTCCCAATGATCTGTATCACTGCCTGCAACGATGCGGAGGAATCACCTAGATAAATTAACGCATCATCTGCATACAATGATATCTTATCTTCCCTCTGGCCCCTACAGAATCCCCTCACCTCACTGGAACTACGAATATAGATAGCCAGGGGTTCAGCCGCCAGTGCAAACAACAGTGGGGACAATGGACACTCTTGCCGAGTCCCTCTATGGAGCTTGAACGCAGATGAGAGACTATTATTAATGCGAAGTCTGGCTCGAGGATCAGAGTACAGTTGGGACCCGAACTTGACCGGAACTTTGACCCGAACCCGAACTCCATTGAAGTTAATGGGGACCCGGACTTTTGACTTCTAAAATGTCTCTAAAAAACTAATAGGCATGTGCATTTCGTTTCGTTCCGAATCGAAATTCGGACGAATTTTCCATTATTCGGACATTCGGATGCATACGAATTTCCGAATTGCTATATTAGCGAAAAATTTCGACCGTTTTCGGAATTCGTTCATTTTCGACCGAATTTCGAAAAAAAATAAAAAAATGGTCGAAATCGATTTTTTTTTTTCGAATTCCGAATCGAATACCCGCGGACTAAATTCGATCGGAATTCGAAAAAAAAAAAAAAAAATAAAATAAAAAATATTTTCGAATTTAATTCGAAAAAAATTCTATTCGAAAAGAGACTATTTGTTTTCTAATCTGGTTGAAATATTTTCGATTTCGGCCGTTTTTTTCGAAATTCGGTCGAAAACGAACGAATTCGAAAAAAGGTCGAAATATTTTTGATTTCGACCGTATTTTTCGAAATTCGGTCGAAAACGAACGAATTCCGAAAACGAATTCAACACATGTAACGAACCTAACTTAACGAAATTTATTAAATGACGAATTGAAACGAAACGAAACGAAACGAATTTTTCACTTTTGCACATGCCTAAAAACTAAGGGAAAGGGCTGCAGATGGCAGCAAAATGTCGGGAAGAGCATGGCAAAAAAAAAAAATTTTGACCTAGGAGGACGAGGTCCATATGGAGTAGGAAGTTCTTTCCCTATAGCAAGAAGCAGGAACCTAGCCCTAAACAATGTAATGCACAGACAGTATATCACAGGGGACAGGTGGCGTGCTGGTGAAATATGCAGAGAATCAAATATATTTTTCTCTCCCTATAGCAAGAAACAGGAACCTAGCCCTAAACAATGTACTGGACAGACAGTATATCACAGGGGACAGGTGCAGTGCTGGTGAAATATGCAGAGATTCACCTAAACAATTCTTTCCCTATAGCAAGAAGCAGGAACCTAGCCCTAAACAATGTACTGCACAGACAGTATATCACAGAGGACAGGTGGAGTGCTGGTGAAATATGCAGAGATTCACCTATATAATTCTTTCCCTATAGCAAGAAGCAGGAACCTAGCCCTAAACAATGTACTGGACAGACAGTATATCACAAGGGACAGGTGGAGTGCTGGTGAAATATGCAGAGATTCACCTATATAATTCTATCCCTATAGCAACAAGCAGGAACCTAGCCCTAAACTATAAGATGCAGATCTCACAGAAAGAAACAGAGCTGGTGTAGATTTCTCAAGCAGGATAATCCTATCTAACACTCTCCCTCAATCAGCAGCAGCCTGTCCCTAGCCTAGCTGAAGCAGACTGACGAGCCCTAAACGATGTAATGCACAGTCCCTAAACTATAAGATGCAGATCTCACAGAAAGAAACAGTGCTGGTGTAGATTTCTCAAGCAGGATAATCCTATCTAACACTCTCCCTCAATCAGCAGCAGCCTGTCCCTAGCCTAGCTAAAGCAGACTGACAAGCCCTAAACAATGAAATGCACAGTCCCTAAACGATAAGATGCATATCTCACAGAAAGAAACAGTGCTGGTGTAGATTTCTCAAGCAGGATAATCCTATCTATCTAACACTCTCCCTCAATCAGCAGCAGCCTGTCCCTACCCTAGCTAAAGCAGACTGATGAGCTGTGCTGTGTGCCTCTGATATAGAGGCTGGTCACATGCTGGGTCGCATGCTGCACTGGCCAATCACAGCCATGCCATTAGTAGGCATGGCTGTGATGGCTTCCTAGTCACAGTAGTAAAACAAATGGCGATTGGCTGCTGTGCAGCACACAGTTACATAGTCGAACCCCGAACCCGAACTTTTTACAATTATTTGGGTTCGGGTACCAAAAAAAACCAAAGTCTGTACTGAACCTGAACTTACAGTTCGGGTTCGCTCAACCCTACTTGGGACACCTATTGCTATACCTTCATTCCTCTCAATGCAGGTTTTTGAGAGGACTGGAGGTATAGTAGGGTTGGAGATCCCAGATGACTAGCAAGGAGAAGTCTTTTTCTTTGATGTGGGTCTTTCAAGTTCTGTTGCCAATGGACTGTATGGTAGGTCGTCATATGTCTGATCAAGCGTGGTGCCCAAGTGGCTGCTGTTCTGGCCACACTTGAGCTTCTTCAGACATAGGTTGCAAACAGCAATGGTGCGATCTGCTGCACATGTGTCAAAAAAGGCCCACACAAAGGAACTTTCAAAAGCCAGCGGGGAGCTAGGCACCTGCGGAGCTCTGCGGTGTGATGCAATAGGTTGGCTGCCCTTAAGCTGCCCCCTAGAGGACATTCCGCCTCATTGGAGTTGTGCCTCCTCCTCTTCTCTTCTCTCAGGTACCCAAGCACAGTCAGTGAGCTCATCATCCCCTCCCTCCTTGTCACTGGAGCAAACTTGGCAGTATGCTGCAGCTGGGGGAACACGACTAACAGTTTATTGTTCTTCTGTGGCACCCCCTCGCTCTAGGCTCACGTTACTCCCTTCCTCAACCTGTGAACCAACATCAGAGCTTTCAAATCACTGCGCATACTCCAGCAACATATAACCAACACTGTGGTTAAATAATTCTGGGGACTCCTACGTGCATGATGGTAAGGCTATGGAAGAAGTGACTGTGGTCAAGGAGCCGGTGGAATTGGCTGCTTTGGCAGGTGCGTTGGAAGGCAAACTACTCTAAACCTGGGTGACAAAGGATGAGGAGGATGAGGACAGCTTTGTTATCCACTCCACCAACTCTTCTGCATGTTGTGGCTCAATAACACGACCAGCAGCAGAAAAAAAGGACATGCGTGCCCAAAGGTCACCTTCAGAGGATGCACCATGTCTATGACCACCACTGTTGACTGAAGACACAGAGGCTGCTTGCCCTCTTTTAGTGGCCTGTGAGAGTCTGCCTCTCCTTGGTGGCCTTCCAGACGTGAAGTATTTTTTGGTTTGCAACATCACTCTACACTATTATATACTGTGTACACTGCCTGAAGTGTATTCAAAACTGTATACACTGACATAGGTACTGTGCACACTGCCTGCACTGTATTAGAAACTGTACAATGGCTGCTCTGTATTGTATACCGTTTACACCACCAGAAGTGTAGTGGAAACTGTACATATATAGGCTACACTGGATGCAGAGTGTATATATATATATATATATATATATATATATATATATATATATATATATATATATATATATATATATAGTACAGACGAAAAGTTTGGACACACCTTCTCATTCAAAGAGTTTTCTTTAATTTCATGACCATGAAAATTGTAGATTCACACTGAAGGCATAAAAACTATGAATTAACACATGTGGAATTATATAAATAACAAAAAAGTGTGAAACAACTCAAAATATGTCATATTCTAGGTTCTTCAAAGTAGCCACCTTTTGCTTTGATTACTGCTTTGCACACTCTTGGCATTCTCTTGATGAGCTTTAAGAGGTAGTCACATAAAATGGTCTTCCAACAGTCTTGAAGGAGTTCCCAGAGATGCTTAGCACTTGTTGGCCCTTTTGCCTTCACTCTGTGGTCCAGCTCACCCCAAACCATCTCGATTGGGTTCAGGTCCTGTGACTTTGGAGGCCAGGTCATCTGGCGCAGCACCCCATCACTCTCCTTCTTGGTCAAATAGCCCTTACACAGCCTGGAGGTGTGTTTGGGGTCATTGTCCTGTTGAAAAATAAATGATGGTCCAACTAAACGGAAACCGGATGGAATAGCATGCCGCTGCAAGATGCTGTGGTAGCCATGCTGGTTCAGTATGCCTTCAATTTTGAATAAATCCCCAACAGTGTCACCAGCAAAGCACCCCCATACCATCACACCTCCTCCTCCATACTTCACGGTGGGAACCAGGCATGTAAAGTCCATCCGTTCACCTTTCTGCGTCGCACAAAGACACGGTGGTTGGAACCAAAGATCTCAATTTTGGACTCATCAGACCAAAGCACAGATTTCCACTGGTCTAATGTCCATTCCTTGTGTTCTTTAGCCCAAACAAGTCTCTTCTGCTTGTTGCCTTTCTTTAGCAGTGGTTTCCTAGCAGATATTCTACCCTGAAGGCCTGATTCACACAGTCTCCTCTTAACAGTTGTTCTAGAGATGTGTCTGCTGCAAAAGGTGGCTACTTTGAAGAACCTAGAATATGACATATATTTTCAGTTGTTTCACACTTTTTTGTTATGTATATATATATATATATACACACATATATATATACTGGACTGTATGTCAATAAAAAATAAATATATAAATATAAATATATATAAAAAGTACTACAGCGCTATGATCGTCACTGGTCACGTGACTTAGTCATGTGACCAGTGATGATTCTAGTGGGGGAGAAGCCTAAGTGACGCGATCGATGGAACTACATTCGCATGAGGAGATCGTATCTACAAGCTGTCTATGTGCAGAGGATTCGTGAGTGTGGTTTCTCTAATCAGTCCACAATCTCTGTTTTTTCTCGGCCATACTACACTATGAGCATTCCCCTTTGTTTTTTCTTCTTTCCCCTCTCTATGAGCTGGCTTTCTGAATCAGAAAGTGGCAGTATTGGACTGTGGATGGAAGGTAGGGTGAAGTGCTGGTGCTCCCTATCATTGAGTCAGTCTACATGCTGGAACTGTGAATGGTTCGTTTTTTGCTGCTTTTACCTGGTGTTTTTCACTTCACAGTGTTTGCACTGATGCACAAGTGCACTTTTTTATATGTTTGTGGACTTTTTTGTTTTTGTATTTTGTTTCATTTGAACATCTGAGTGTTTACTCATATATATACACTTGATGTGTACTGTACAATAGCAATGATATCCCGACTCCCGCTGATTAACATATTTTTTCAGCGTTAATCAGCGGGAATGCCCCCGGCGCCATTTTTAAGTTGAAGTAACGATGCGATGGCGAAATTCAATTACGCCGATCGCATCGGAACTCCAACCCGGCGTTTCTTGTTTTCTGGTTACAGAAAACAAAAACGCCGGCTTAAAGTGACAGTTAGGCTGGCGGATCAATGGATACTCCAGCCTAACTCTACCTGAATCTGGCCCTCTGTGGGTATCGTTTGCCTCAAACAGGCTAACTTCCTGCATACACGTATACAAAAAAACTGGGTGTCACAAAATTAAATGTATATACTTGTGCTAGGAAAATATCCAGTCCAACACCTTTTGATGGTACCGTCCACAAGTCGCATATGTTAGGGGATCAGAAAAGATACACAAAACAGTCCAGCAACTGGGGGCAATAACGTTCATAGGTCACATTCACCACAGCAGATGGCTCCAAAGAAACATATGCACTCACGTGCTGATGTTACTCACGATCCTCGGTACATGCAAAAAGAAAAAACCATACCATAGCATAGTACTGCTTGTACCACTGTTTAGCAATAACGCTTGTGTATGATTGCACTCACGGATCCCCGTTGCAAACAAAAGCCGCTCAGTATTGCTGGTCTCAGTACGTTAGGCTCCTCCCCCTAACGTACTAGTGAAGCCATACAATTAGGCCCCTTTCACATTGAGGAGTTTTTCAGGCGGTACAGCGCCTGAAAAACTCCTTCACTGCATCCTCAATGTGAAAGCCCGAGGCGCTATACCGCCAACGCAGCTCCCGCCGCAATGTGAAAGGGGACTGATTGACTGTAAAGTGATTAGAACAGGATTGATCATCTTGAGTTAACCTCCATACTTCAACTATTCTGAAATATATCATCTTCATCAGCACAATTGTCTATTTATGATGTAGTTGTGGGCAGTAAAAAAAAAAGCTACCCACAAACACATGCCAAGATAGTCATAAAATACCAAATACAAAGTGCATAAAAAAGAACAATTATAAAAGAATGGCTCTATTTGCTGATCAAAAGATGTAGTGCAAAACAGTTATTATGGGTCACTGCAGCAAATCATTATTGCTCTTTGCACTGCCTCAGGTGATGAATCTGTAAGGGCATGCATACCATATACTAATGTGCACTTTCACTTTTCTGTAAAAGCAGCATAGCTGTACTGATATCCATGTGTATAATTCTTTGATTTGTAAAGTATGTATTTAACAGATTAGGTAAGACAGACAATGGTGGCTCCTGATGTCTCCTGCTCTTTTCCTGTATATGTGTCCAATATGGATGATTCAACAATGACAATAGAGATAGAGCAGGTGTCAAGCTGTTCTTTATACTCCGAGATTGACATAAATGGCTTGCAGAAAATAGCAACACTTTATAGTGAATAATTATTCACAGGATGGAGTTTCCTTTATTTTGCACTGTCCCCAAGAAACATTCACACCCACACATTCCCACTGCACAACTGATGCTTTTAGAAATGATTACAAATGTAATTACTCAATAATTTTCTTGTTCACTAAAATCATTTATTTATTAAGACTTGACTGTAGCACCCCTTCAGTTTAAAAGTTAGTTTGTGCAAATGTTGTGCATGCTGAATTGACATACTGTACATACAGTACATATCCCTACTGCCACATTAAATGTGTGTCTAGACCCCTAGTGCCCAACCTGTTGCCTGAGATTGGTGTTTGAAGTGTGGTCCTTGAGCCCCAGCAGTCAGCAGAAGGACTATTGATTGCCAAAGGATCCCATTATAATCATAAAGTCTAGAGATTTAATGGAACATGTCCCTAATCTGACTGTCTCCTTTAGCCTGACTGCAACTCTCATCCATTCCTGTAGAACAATCTCTGACCATGTTCTCTATCAAGCCTTCCGTCTGTGACAGTTTTTTGTAGCATTACATGTAAAACATTTTATATGTGGAGAC
Organism: Rana kukunoris; assembly: GCA_029574335.1. Lineage (NCBI taxonomy): Eukaryota > Metazoa > Chordata > Amphibia > Anura > Ranidae > Rana > Rana kukunoris. The sequence goes on along the minus strand of CM056053.1, from coordinate 324,930,605 downwards.
ATTAGGGACATTTTCTCTATTTGTAGTCAGGACTGAAAGAGCACTGATGGGACATTAGCAGCTGGTCTGCTGGGAAGTAAAAAAGGCCTCCCAGCACCAAGTCTTTTTTTTGCATTAACATTGGGGTCTATGGACCAGCTCAGGGAGTCATAATATGTTTATTTTATAGAAAATGTATGTAATTTAAACTAAACATAATAACATATACTACCCCAACACCTATTATGTAAATCCAAAGGGGTTTTGTGCATGATCTGTATTTATTATGATTGGTACTAAAATACTAAAACAATATTTAACATTCTCTTTTTGGAACAGTGGGTGGTGCTTTAGATATTTTTTCACATTTTATAGGCTCACCTTTTACTTCTTTGAAAAAAAAAAAGACTGTTGCTTACAAAATGCAATAGCTCATGCTGAAATTTACAGAGAAAAATTGATCATTAGAGGAGTTACTCAGCTCTTATTGTACAGCTTAGTATGAGGAATTTAAAATGCTGGTTAGAATTGGGATGGCATGTTACCTCTATAACTCCGCCGTCTAGGGTAATTGATGAGAGCAAAAATGATGAATTGTTCAAACAGCAGGTGTCTTATATCTTGTGCTTTTATTTACCCAACATGGTAAATGGTAAAACGTACAGTGAAGGTTAAGATGTATAAGAAGAAGAAATAGCAGGTTTAGGCGTAATGATGAGGAAGTCAGTCCTGCTTCCAATAGCACCTTATCTTCTTCACCACTCTAGCCAGAGTGGTTTTTCTATACCCGGACAGGCCTCTGCCACAGGCCTGGCAGCCGGAGTATTGCTCTGAGAACTTTGAGAGAACGGACCTCTGCCACAGGCCGTCCTCAGAACTTAGATCATGGAGATAATCCTCCTCAATGAAATTTAAGCAATAGGTCAAATCACTTAGATAAGAGACAATAGCCAGGAAGTTGAAAGTTCCAGTGTAATCCTATCTTTGGCAGAGTTGTGGAGTATGATAAGATTATAGATATAAGAAACAATCCTACGATAGATATAAGTGGGGTTCAAACAGCTAAGAGTAACAACTAGTGGAGGGCTCCAGTAGACTTCAACAAAAAAGGCAGCCATCTGCACACAGACACTTACTCCCGGTTGCATGAGTGTGAAGCATGAATAAAAGATGGCCTAAGCTTCTGTCTTCCACCTGTAGGAAACACCTCTGACATGTTTCACCCTTTTTGGGCTTAATGATAGAAGCCTCTATGATTAAACCCAGAATAGGGTGAAACAAATCTAAGGAGTTCTCTACAGGTAGAGAAAAGAAGCTAAAGTGAAGCTAAAGGCTTCACTTCGTGGTACCCTCACCGAAGATGGCGGTGGCAGCACCCAAGAGCTGAGGGAGAGATCGGCTTCGGGTGCCGACATCGCAGGCGCCCTGGACATGAAAGTGTCCTTATTTTAAAAGTCAGCAGCTGCAGTATTTGTAGCTGCTGACTTAAAAAAAAAAATAGGCAGAACTCTGCTTTAAGAAAAGCATCTCCCACAGCATGATGCTGCCACCACCATGTTTTCAGGTGGGAATGGTATGTTCAGAGGATGTGCAGTATTAATTTTCTGCCACACATAGCATTTTGCTTTTAAGCCAAAAAGTTCACTTTTGGTCTCATCTGACCAGAACACCTTCTTACACATGTTTGCCGTGCCCCCGCCCCCCATGGCTTCTTACAAATGGGATTTCCCTATGGATTTCTTTCAACAGTGTACGACTAATAGTTGTCCTGTGCCCAGATTCTCCCACCTGAGCTGTGGATCTCCTCAGCGCCTCTAGAGTTACCATGGACCTCTTGGCTACTTCTCTGATTAATGCTCTCCTTGACTGGCCTCTCAGTATAGGTGGACAGACATGTCTTGGTAGGTTTGCAGTTGTGCCATACCCTTTGCATTTTCGGATGATGGATTGAACAGTGCGATGTGAGATGTTCAAAGTCTGGGATATTTTTTTATAACCTAACCCTGCTTTAAAACTTTATCCTTGAGTTGTCTGGTGTGTTCTTTGGCCTTTGTGATGCAGTTTGTTTACAAGGATCTCTAACAAACTTCTGAGGGCTTTAAAGAACAGCTGTATTTATACTGAGACTAAGTTACACACAGATGGACTCTATTTACTAATTTGGTGACTTCTGAAGACAATTCCGCTAGATTTAAGTTAATCTAGATTTTAGTGAGGGGTATCAGAGAAAAGGGGGCTGAATACAAATGCACGCCACACTTTTCAGATATGTATTTGTAAAACATTTGGAAAACAGTGCTTGCAGCTAATAGTATTGGTGATATGTCTGTTAGGTTGAACATAGGTGTGAGCAGCCTATTGAATTAGGGTGTGCACCCTAAATCTAGAGTGAATTACATTTTGGCAGTGAGTTTGGATTGTATTAAATAATTACTGTTAACATTAGCCCTCTAGCACCAATCACACATACCACCTGTTGCATCATACGTTAGGTAAAGAATTCAAATTTTCTGACATTATGAAAGTTGCTTGCAGTGTTTCTTGAATAATAATCATTAGGCAATTCAGTAATTGACTACCCTTTTCCCCTATTTAACAAAGTTATAATGTTTCTTGGCTAGCTTTAGGAGTCTGCTCATTAATTTTAATCATTGCTTAGAGCAAGTAAACCTTAGAACACTATATTTTTTTTTTCTTCAGAAAAATATAGATTTGAATTAATATAAAAAATTCACAGCAGGTAAATGATTAGAAGTAAATCCAGCAGAAAATAACAAATATATGCTGCTAAAATTAATACACACTGGTTCTCCTTCCTCCCTTTGGGCAGTTACCGTATTTATCGGCGTATAACACGCACGTTTTCACCCTGAAATCAGAGTGAAAATAACATGTGTGTGTTATACGCCGATATCATTTTAAAAATCCAATGGTACTCACTGCATAGCGTCTTGGGAGGGGTGCGATTTGAACCGTGCAGACATCACCAGAGACAGCCCAGGGGACCTGGGAGCTCCGGGACACTCGGACCCGGCATTGCAGACCTCCGCGGCAAACATCCTCCTGTTACACTGCACACATAAGCCACAGTCTAAAGCCCCGTACATACGATCCGAAAATCGTATGAAAAATGCCGCTTTCGAAATGATTGTATGATAATCGGATCGTTAGTACAGAGCTTCCGAGAGCCGATCAGGACAGTTCATCCGATTTTATTCTATCGGACATGCACAGAATTTTTTTTCGTACGATGCCAGATCTTATGATTTTCGTTTAATCAGTACAGCTGTCGTTCGAAAATGCAATACAAATGCATTACAACACATGACATCACTTCCGATTTTTTATTCTGCCTTACGAGAATTTTTGCGACTTTAGTAAACTCATCAGATTCGACGGGAGATTAGCATACAAAAAAAACGGACGATCATTCGTCCGATAATCGGATCGTGTGTACTGGGCATAACTCTCGCGGCCGTCAGAGCATAACCATGGTAACACTCTGCACTGCTCGCGAGAGTTGAGGCTGACAGGAATCTGACGTGTGGAAGACAGAGCTTGGACCTTGCAGGTACAAATTCTTTGAAAAAAACTGATTGAAAAAAAGTTGGGGGAGAGCAATAAAATGTAATGCCAGCGGGACAATGAATTACACTGCCTGACAGGGGGGAGCTAATAGACACACACAACACACAGTCTGACAGGCCCCCCCTCCCTTCAGAGTTTGTGTCTCTTTGCCCTCCATTGTCAGGCATCAGTGTGTGCACTGGTCTTAACAACTTCAGCCCCAGAAGGATTTACCCACTTTCTTTGTTAAAACAGTTGCTTTTACTTTCAAATTATGTTATTTAAATATTTACCTTATAAGTGGTATAAATGTTAATAAACTTTTGAGCTACCCTTATTTTGCTTCAAAGTTCTATATTTAAAATTGTATTTTTTCCCCTGAAACTTCCCTCTTAGGCCACGTACACACCATCGGTCCAAACCGATCGTGTGTGGGCCCCATCGGTCAGTTATCCTTCGGTCAAAAAAAAGAGAACTTGCTATAAAATTTGACCGATGGACGCCTGACCGATGGGTCAAAACTGATCGTTAGTATGCAAAAGCATTGGTTAAAAGGCAGTGCATGCTCAGAATCAAGTTGACGCATGCTTGGAAGCATTAAACTTCAGCACGTCGTTGTGTTAAAACACGTAAACGTCACTGCGTTCTAACACGATCGTTTTTTTTTAAACGATGGTGTGTAGGCACATCAGATCAGTCAGCTTCATCGATTAACCAATGAAAACGGTCCTTAGGACCGTTCTCATCGGATGGACTGATCATGTGTACGCGGAATAAAATTGGGGTGCGTGTTATACGCCGATAAATACAGTACTTTAGATCAGCGATAGGTGGTTACCATGGCCTGAAGTTGCTTTTTAATACTGCTTCCTGAAATGCACTGACAGGACTTTGACAGCTTTTGTCAAAAGAGATGTGAGAGAATTAAAAGAATGTACAACACTAAAACAGCAAATACTGGCTGCGGGATGGTATCTTTGCTGAATGGTTGCATATGTTATGTGACTTGAGGATTACATGCCCATATTTTGCCTCCCCCTTAACAAAAGGCTATTTGAACCTCCTGGACTGACAGCTACTATATCTCTGCAGACTGATGACTACTTTCAGCAACTGTATGAAGCCCTTTTTTTCTTTCACGCACAAGCACAATTTTTCTCTTTTACATTTTTACAATTCAGCAAAAATACACATTATTAAAAGTTCTCAGTCAATGGAGGTTTGTGGAATTTACACAGACAAAGTGACAGCTGTCAAGATATTTATAAGGCATAAAATGAGCCCACTGGTGGAGGTTAACGTATAATCACAGAGCTGAGCTACACTCCAGAAGCCAGGAGGTCACATATATTAAATTAGACAGCTGTATTAGAATTTGAAAAAAACTGTAAGGCCTCGTACACACGAGGGGATATGTCCGCTGAAAACGGTCCGATGGACCGTTTCAGCAGACATCTCCGCTCGTGTGTATGGGCTAGCGGACAGATTTCTCCACCCGACAGATTTAAAAGCATGCTTTGAAATTTATCCGGTGGAATCTGTCCGCCCGACATGTCTGCTGGTTAGTACACTTACCAGCAGACATGTCGTCCCCCACCGCCGCCGCGCCGCCGCCGAATGGATTCGGCGCATGCGCGGAAGTGTTTAACTTCCTGGTGCGGTGACGTGGCGGTGACGTGGCGGCGTCAACGTCACCGCAGCGTCACCGCGCCGTCCGGCGGCGGGGAATTTGATCCGATGGTGTGTACACGATGGAAATGGTCCGCGGACCGTTTTCATCGGATATGTCCGATCGTGTGTACGAGGCCTAATGAGTATTTTGCTGCATACCAGTCTATAGATGTTGTGGCTGCTTTTGTTTTTTCAGGCTCTTTTTCATTTATTTTCTCCTGGTAAATCTACAAATTACAAATTACCTGTCCCTTTGTGGGTAAACTCATTGTTCTACTTTATGGAGGGAGAACTCGTTGGCACACAGGTAGACCTTCAAGCATGTTTGTCTTTATTACTCTTAATTACATGTGGATTGATGGGACTAGTAGTCTACACTAGAAAAATAGGGATGTTTATAAATATTTTTAGCTGGAAAAAATGAACTAATCAGCCACCAAATATAAATACTGCTAAAATGAAACATATTATTATTTTTGGTTTTTGGAATTATATATGCTGTAAAGTAATTGTGAAAGGTAATATATATATATATATATATATATATATATTAAACAAACATGTCTATACTTACCTGCTCTATGTAATGGAATTGTACAGAACGGCCAAGAACCTCCTCTTTTCGGGTTAATTTACAGAACATGCCCACAACTTTGAAGATGTTTTTTTTTTTTATTGTGAACAACAAATAGGACAAAATAACAGAAAAAGTCAATGTGCATAACTATTCACCCCCCTGAAGTCAATACTTTGTAGAGCCACCTTTTGCGGCTATCACAGCTCCAAGGTCGCTTTTGATAAGTCTCTATGAGCTTGCCACATATTACCACTGGGATTTTTGCACATTCCTCCTTGCAAAACTGCTCCAGTTCTTTCAAGTTGGATGGTTTGCGCTTATGACCAGGAATCTTTAAGTCTGACCACAGATTTTTGATTGGATTGAAACCACTCAACTGTTGCTTTAGCAGTGTGTTTGGGGTCATTGTCCTGCTGGAAGGTGAACCTCTGTCCTAGCCTCAAATTACACACAGAGTGGTACAGGTTTTTCTCAAGAAAATCCCTGTATTTAGCACCATTGATCTTTCCCTCAACTCTGACCAGTTTCCCAGGCTAGACTGCTGAAAATGGGATGGTGTTCCTTGGGTGATGTGATGTGTTGGTTTTGCGCCAGACAGCATTTTCTTTGATAGCCAAAAAGTAAGTCATAAGACCAGTGCACCTTCCTCCATACATTTTGGGAGTCTCCCACATGCCTTTTTCGCAAACTCAAAACGTGCTATTTTGTTTTTGCTGAAAGTAATGGCTCTTTTCTGGCCACTCTGCCATAAAGCCCAACTCTATGGAGCGTACGGCTTATTGTCGACCTATGTACAGATACTCCAGTCTCTGCTGTGGAACGCTGCAGCTCCTTCAGGGTTACCTTATGTCTCTGTGCTGCCTCTCTGGTTAATGCCCTCCTTGCCTGGTCCATGAGTTTTAGTCTGCGGCAGTCTCTTGGCAGGTTTGCTGTTGTGCATTGTTCTTTCCATTTGGTTATGATAGATTTGATGGTGCTTCTAGGGATCGTCAAAGATTTGGATATTTTTTTATAACCTAACCCTGACTTGTACTTCTCAACAACATTGTCTCTTACTTGTTCGGAGAGTTCCTTGGTCTTCATGGCAGTGTTTGGTTAGTGGTGCCTCTTAGGTGTTGCAGCCTCTGGGGCCTTTCAAAAAGGTGTGTATATGTAATGAAAGATCATGTAACTTTTGGATTGCACACAGGTGGACATCATTTCACTAATTATGTGACTTCTGAAGGTAATTAGTTGCACCGGAGCTTTTTATGGGCTTCATAACAACGGGGGTGAATACATACTTTAATATACATATTTTCTGAAAAATTGTTTTATGGATATATTTTTCTAATTTTACTTCACCAACTTAGACTATTGTGTTCTGATCCATCACATTAAATTCTGATTAAAAATACATTGAACTAAAGGCTGTAATGTAACAAAATATGTAAAAAGCCAAGGGGGGTGAATACTTTTGCAAGGCACTGTAGTTGTAACGGTCACCACCGTTTACGATATCCATTCCATCGCCCCAACCATGACAGCTTAGCCGACACTCTGACAATCCCTGTAGACACAATCCATTCCCTAGAATTAAGACAAGACAAGCTCTGTTCTCTCTGGTTTCTGGCACCACTCCCGATCATCCCCGAAGTCTGGATCACTGGACATCCTCCAATATAACAATCCCAGGCCATCATAGTCATAGCCTTCCGTGGGGCTGTCATCCGCTGACCATGGGCACTCTTGGGCTACATACCAACGGTGGGCTCTGTAGCTCTCGTCCAACCGCATCTCTGCCCGAATCAGCCTGCTTAACTCTGCTGTCCACTCCTGCTTTGGTTGTTCCCCCAACAACGGCATTCGTACGTCATACTGCGGCCAGTACCTTACATGGACGGAGGGCAGCTCCAGAGCTAGCGCTTCCTTCCAGAGTTCGCAACGGATCACATCCCACCATCCCAGCAGGGCTTCCTCTGATACTGGTCCTCGGTGCTGTATCCACATCTCTTGTAACCTCCTTCTGAATTCCTCTTCCATGGAGACTGGTATCTGTACCTCTCCTCTCTCTTCAGTTGGTGCTGCTGTGACTTCAGCTGCTGCATCACCTCTTTGATGTAGCCAAGTGGCATCCACAGCCACTATAACCAGGTCTACGATCTCCGGTGGAGGATAAGGACCATATTGTGCCAGCCCGATTAAAACTTTCTTCCTCGGGTGTCCTGTCTGTTACACCGAGCCTTTCAGCTCCATCCATTTCAACAAGTTCTGCGATAATGTCCCTTTTCTTACTGTTGCTGGCCGGTCTGCCCCGGCTCTCCAGTAAGTCTATGAGGGAAGAGAGCTTCAGCCGTTCATACTGTGTCTCCCTTGTCCTGTCTTGTGTCCTTGTAGCTGTTCCTCTGGCAATTGAATCATCCCACTGCTGTGCCACTACTTGTAACAGTCACCACCATTTACGATATCCATTCCAACGTCCCAACCACGACAGCTTACCCGACACTCTGAAAATCCATTCCCCAGATTTAAGACAAGACAAGCTCCGTTCTCTCTGGTTTTTAAATGTATGAACTCTTTTAATGGGTAGCTCTCAGCTTTATATACAGTACAGCCATGTTACAGTTATCAAAAGAAACAATGAAACTCTCCACCCCCCTCATCACACAATTGGGTTTCACTCACATTCTTTTAGGTAATGACATTTAGAGGAGTTAATTACTAATCATTATCCAGACAGCCTGGCACCGCATACAGCTTGACAAGTCACATTCCACATCTAAATCATCAATAGACTTTTCACACAAAACAGTATTAGTATCACACAATAGACAATGAAATATCTTAGGAGCCTGACTCAAATAACATATCAAAGTTAGACACCTGACCATTAGTACAATAGAAACAATACAGTATTATTAGCATACCCAATGAAACGTCTTTCAGAAGCAGACTCAATTAGCATCTCAACAGCCTGTTACACAGAGGAATTAGTCACTGTCCTATTGACCAGTGGGTCAGAATAAACCAACAACTTGTAATATGTCCAGATCTCTTGCAATACATGAATTATTAGTAATGTCCGATCTCATGTAATTTATGATATAATTTCTCAGTCACCCTATGCCCCTATTGGACATAAGGTGACCCTAGACATAAGAGTCATTGGTGACGCCGGCACAGGAGCACCACGCATCCCTCAAAAGTCTCTGGGTGTCACGGGCCCTTCTGTTACAGTAGTTATGCTGGGTGGAAGCCAGCCTGGCTAATTTTAATGTTTAGTGGTCAAATGGTTTCACTCCTAATCCTGTTCAGCTGTGGTTTCTCCCTTTTGGCAGTAGGTGGTGTTGTTGCCTTTGACATTTGAGTGATGAGCTACAGTGAGTTCAGGTTATGAATAAACATACTTTTCTCAGCCAATCAGACTGACAGCTTTGAATGCTGGGAGAAGGTATTTATTTGGGAGAAGTCAGGTGATATTAGTTTTCCAGCCCAGGACTGCGGCCTGGGTGCATGTGTGTGAAACAGCTGGCTGCTAGGCCTGAAACCTGAGGCCTACCCAGGTGGCCGCCGGCTGCTAGGCCTGTCTGAGGCCCATCTGGGATTTCTAAGGTTCTGCCGAAGAAAGCCTGCTCAGCATCCAGAAACAATTCTGAGAGGGATAATATTCTAAGAAAGCACCAGAGGTGACTCTTCACGAACCGGGGATCCATGAAGTGGCTAGGAGAGAACTTATCCAAGAAAATTCAGTAAGATGCAGTGAGTAAAGTTCAGTTACTATAAGAGACATCATATCCTACACAGTACAGATGTGCTGGTTCAGCTTAAAGGCTCTTTTCCTGTATTGCTGTCTACTTTATCTCACCTATTTTCGTCTAAGGAATCTGCCAATCTGCCTATTTGCTCGTTGTTACTAAGGGTGTCCTGTGCCCTATTCCCTCTCTCCCACAATTTTTCTGTTTTAAAAAATAAACCTCTCTCTTGTTTAGGCATACAAGTGACTGATGCCCAACTTTCTTTCTTGTTCATCACCCACAATGCCTAGTAACCTGCACCCTGAGGAATTATGTCAGCCCTTATCACATCTGGTAGTCACAACCACTCTCCGGGAAAATTGGGGTAGGCACTACATAGACATTAACATAGATCTAGTATACAAACAGGGATCAGCTGATCTTTCATAATGAACTTCAAGAAGCTTTATCTTAGACAGCAACAATGAAAATACAAGGAATATTCCCAAAAGACCCATTTTACTTTTAACCACACGTGTCTAAACATTCAATGTAGCCTACAAACAATTAATAAATTCAATTCCAATGTAATATTTGTCATCTGATATTTCTAAAATAAGTCTAAGCTAATATAAAAGACCCCTCTTTGTCATACGTATATATACACTAATAAAAAACTAAAAATGCTCCCAAAAGACACATTTTGTTTAACCACACATTTGGTGTCTAAACATTCCATGTAGCCGATAAACAAATACATCTTTATTCCAGTTATATACTATTTAAAATACTTGGCTGTATTTTATTTAGCACCTCAGTCTGTCTTTGAACCAGTTCCTGTATACCTGTCCATCAGCAGTCAGACAGAGAAAGGAACAGCGTTGTGTAGCCATTCAGCCATTATTGATTTGCTAAATACCTCAAATCAATCATTTAGAGTTTGCCAATTGGAAAAGGCAAAAAACAAGCCCACTGGTGTAGGAATTATACTTCCGAAGCCAGGAGGTCATATGGCAGATGTAAGTCAGACAGCTGTGTCAGAATTGATATAATGAGCCCAGGATGAGGATTATGGGGAATCCACCAGGAATGAAGAAATTATTTTCAACAGAATGGCACTGTTCTTGACAAGATATTTCTGCCCTGGTTCTGAATTAATGCATTGAGAGGGTTTAACCCAGACACAGACATCACTGACGTATCTCAAGGATGCTTCTCTACAGAGTAGCATACAAAAGTTAGAGATATATACGTTCAGAGATGCAGTTCCAGCTCACTGGATCCATCAATATCCCTCTTCCTAAAAATCCCACACAGAAAGTATGACATTTCACTGTAGTTATTACCACCGAGCATTTGACTCCAGAAAGAATTTGCAGATGGGATTACAAATACTTAAAGGGTTACTAAAGGAAAAAAAAAATGTTTCTTTAAAATAACAAACATGTTATACTTACCTCCACTGTGCAGTTCATTTTGCACAGAGTGGCCCCGATCCACGTCTTCTGGGGTGCCTCGGCTGCTGTCTCTGGTCCTCCCCGCAAGAACTCATCACATTCATGCAAGAGAGCTTGCATGGTGATGAGCCCTTGCGAGCGCGCTTCCGTGATACAGCGAGCGACCATAGCCGCTCACTATCACTCAGCCCCTCCCCTCGGCGCGCCGCGTTATTGGATGTGATTGACAGCAGCGCCAGCCAATGGCTGCGCTGCTCTCAATCCATCTGCTCTAGCCAATCAGCGGGATATTGGTGGGATATTGTATCATTTGAGCAGTATTTAGCTGCTCAGATTATCCCCAGACGCTTAAGGTGGGATTTACCACCTAATGATGGTTTATTTGATAATGAGTCAAATAAAGAGTGGTGTGATTTTTTCACCAGTAAGGGTTTTGATCTGCTCTTTTGAGCTCTCTCATAAAAAAAATTAAAAAGAAATGGCTTGAAAGTCAGATTACAAATATTACTGACCGTATTGAACCCTGTAAGGATACTCCAGAATGTATTCAACTTTCTGGTGAATTAAAAACTAAACTTATTAAATTGGATAAAGAAATACAGGACAAAAAAAGAAAAACGTTTTTATGTGATATGAATGATTTTGGAGTTCAACATGTATTCAAATGGCAATCCTTGAGTGCCACCCAATCCGACCATTCTCAGCTGGTGTCGATGGATACCACTGAATTAGTACCTAATGGTCCCATACCAGTGAATCAGGGTCCCCAAATTTCTTGGGCAAATGTAGTTGAATCCCATATTACACCTATTATATCTAATACCCCTAAATTTAAGGGACAGGGTCCTCCTAAGACTAGGGGTAAGGGGAGGGGTAATTATCCTCCAACTGTTGCTAATTCATTTTATTCACAACAGTCTAGTTATCATGATAATCCCCCTTGGAGACCAGTGCCCAATGGGGGAAATGGACACCAAAGAGGGGGAGGTAGCTATCCTGTAAGGACACCACCATTGCCCACTTACAATAATTATGCTTCTGTACAGGATTTTTGGAGGAACTACCTCCTAATAATCATTTTTTAGGTAAGAAGAGGACCCCCCTGGAGGGGACCTCCACCACATACTCTAACATGGGCAGGAAACTGGAGGGAGCATCCTGTTCCCCCAGGCCCGGTCGGAAATGGACAATCCAGTCTAAATAGGAAAAACCGAGAGGAACCAGGGGTGGACGACGAGCCCAAAAGGCAAAGACCATAATAGGTACAGGGATTTTCAATACGAGTGGTGTCCCTCTGCCTGAAGATGAGACATGCATGCTTGACAAAGGTTTGAAATTTGCTCCTATCAGGAATCTTAACAAATTTCAAACGTATATTAATGTTCAAAAATATGTTCGAGGTCTGAATATGAAAACTTATTTTCTACAACCAAGCATTCTAATTTAAGGAATAGGTCTGTCTTTAATCCCCAATGCAACGATAATAGACATCTTGATGTTTTAAAAACATGGGCCCAGATTCACAGAGCGATTACGCCTGCGCAATTTCCTGCGCAAAAGCTACGTGAATCGGGGGATTACGCGGCTAGATGGCGCAAGTCTAACGTAATGGCGGTGCGCTACGCCGGACCGATAATGCGCCGATGTACGTGAATCTGGGCCATGGTGTGCAGTGACCTTGAGGGTCTTCAGATCAAAAAGGTGAGAGACTCACAACACATCAGACGAGGTATCATTTCATTGGAATGGAGAAATTATATAGTTATCCGGCCTGCGGATAAGGGAGGGGGGTTAGTGCTACTCAGTAAAGTTTATTATCAGGAAGAAATGAATAGACTTCTGAGTGACCGAAATACTTATCTTCTACTGAAAGGTGATCCTATGGTGACATTTAAGAATGAGTTGCACTCTTTGATAGAAGGGGCCAAAGGTGAGGGGATCTTAAATGCTAAGGAAGCTTCCTACTTGGATCCATTTTACTGTCGTACACCTATTATTTATTTTTTGCTTAAATTTCATAAAGATTTAGAACGACCGCCTGGCCGTCCAATAGTCAATGGAATTGACTCAGTGACATCACGGTTGGGCCAGTATCTGGATTTTTCTTGCACCCTCTAGTATGTAAGATGGAAGCATATCTTTGTGATACCAAACAAATCATCCAGATACTTGATACTTTACCTTGTACACCCAATACTATTCTGATTACCGCGGATGTCGGATCTTAATATACTATTATTGATCATGAGGGGGCTTTAGCTTCTGTCGTATGGGCATTGGCTGACACTGACCTTAGTAGTCAACATGTTCAGTTTCTATTGGATGGCCTTAAGTTTTGTCTTCTTAAGAATTATTTTGGGTTTAGTCAAGGATTTGGAAAAGAGAAAGGAGGGAGTTCCCCGTTGGGGTTTTTAGGCAGCAATCAAATAATCAAATGATCAAGGTAAGGATGAGTAATGGAAGCGTCATACAAGGATATATATGTAGAAAAGATATTTTAATGGGTAAAAATACATAAAATACAAATTGGCTCTGGTATTGTGTACATTAAAAGCAACCGCACATGGGGTATGCACCAATAAACATGACAGACAATCAACGTGAGTGGTTAACTATTAAGTCAAGTATATACTGACGCGTTTCAACCCTTCAGTGGGTCTTCTTCAGAGAATTAGATGCAACTGTAACAACATACATAACAGTAATAAATAATAAAAATCTTTCACATTTAAATATTAACACATACGTATCTTTATCTAAGTATAGTTACCCATTCACAATGTGCAGTTTGGAATATGTACAGGGCCAGAGTCAGTCCACAGACAGATTCCTGGATGGATACCACCAAGACTGGGGGGGCCAGCTCACCACCAATGCCCACCAAAGTGTAGTAGAGGGGGCCTACAAGGGCTCACCGATGCTGGTGGAACCAGATGGATTCCAATTGCGGGGAGAGGGGGGGGAGTTGAAGGCCCCCGGGAGGGGAGGCTGGAGGGGACCGAGATGGGGGGCAGTCACCAACACAACACCTAATAAGACGATATATATAAGTATGAATTGGTCAGTTAGTTTAAATTATAATAAGATATAAGGTATGACTAAATTAGGGAACAGCAGGCATGCAAGTAGGATCCCCAAACTCCACAATAGGTAGGAGAGTCATAGTGTAGTAGTGTATTGGGGTTAGTGACATACAGGAATAGGAAATATTGAGGTGAGGGGTGTGGGTGAATGAAAGAATGAGTGGCGTGATGAATGAAGGGAAGAAGGTGAGAGGGTGAACAGTGCCGAATTGTGAGCCTAAGAAGTGTAGGCGACTGTGGAGAAATCGATCCAGTGTGGTGATATATATAGAGGAAGGGGGATGTGTAAATTATTTTGGGTTTATTTTCGGTCCGCTGGTTAGGCGTACTAACCAGCGGACATGTCCGACGGACAGAATGCTTAGAAACTTTTGTCCGCTGAAAACCTGTCCGCTGGGCCGTACACATGATCGGACATGTCCGCGGAAACTGGTCTGCGGACCAGTTTCAGCGGACATGTCTCCTCATGTGTACGCGGCCTAAGGTTTATGGACAGGAGTATTATTGTTGTGGATAAATTAGTGAGAACTACTAATAAAGACGATTTTAGTGGATTTAAGATGGTCATGGATTTTAGTATTCAACACAAAAAAATTGAGAAGATTGTAGCCAAGCACTGGCCCATCTTGAAGGGGGATCAGATTTTGGACCCTGCTCTCCCTGACCATCCTCAGTTCATTTATAGAAAGGCACCCTCCCTTCAGGATAGTATAGCCCCTGGGGTCATTGATCCATCAATTATCGCTCAGCCCAAGCTTTTTAGTTTTCTGTCAGGTTTTAATGCTTGTGGTCGATGCGCAACATGTAAGCATGCTAAAAACAATATCAAAAAGCGTAAAACCTTTAGCTCTTCAGTTACACACATTCAGTATCCAATTAAACAACTTATCACATGCACCACCGTTGGTGTGGTATATATGTTGGAATGTGAATGTGGCCTGCAGTAAGTGGGGGGTACTTCTCGTGCGCTCCATGTTCGTGTGGGTAAACACATTAGTAATACCAAAAGAGAAGTGAAAACGCATAGCATTTCCCGACATTTCAGAAAATGCCACCAACGAGACCCAAAGGGCTTAAAGTTTTGGGGGATCAAGAAAGTATCCAAACATTGGAGGGGTAGACATTTTTTTCGCCAACCTAGCCGTCTCAAATCATTCTGGAAATTTGATTTGTGCCTCTTTCAATTTTAACTTATCTTGGCAATCGAAATCAGTGATCGTGTAACTCCCCTTTTTCAAGATGTTCATCTTGTATGTTTTGTGAGCCATGATTGGCCGTATCTCTTTGAGGGTCCGATTGGCAACTGGGCGATTGCCATGACACTATATAAATCATTACCTGCGGGACGTCTGCGTGTCTTCCTGGCACACGCTGATGAAGTCCCGCCCATAGGACATAGCATGTATGGGGGGGAGGAGCCACGTAGGACGTCGCCAGCGATCACCGCTGTTTGTTTGTTTGTGTATCTCCACATGGCTATGCTGTATGCTGTATCAGTCGGCACTTGCGGTTAGAGTGCCCTATCATGTGAGTTATTTTAATGCTTGTACTTCATTAACCACTTAACCCCTGGACTATATTGCTGGTCAAAGACCAGGTCACTTTTTCCGACTCATCACTGCGTCACTTTAACTGAAAATTGCGCGGTCATGTGACATGGCTCTCAAAGAAAATTGTTGTCCTTATTTTCCCACAAATAGAGCTTTTTTTTGGTGGTATTTGATCACCTCTGCAGTTTTTAGTTTTTGCGCTATAAACAAAAATAGAGGATTTTTAGTTTATTTTCACTCATGTGACTTTTTGTAGAATTTTTTATAATTTTTTTTTTTACACATTTACACTATGAGGAGTTTTTTATTTTTTCATTCCTCAATATAACCTCATTTGGATATTATTTGGATACTATCACAGGACCCATTACTTACTGGAGAACCTCAGTGGACCCCTGGATACAACAAACCCCAAGGACAACGATCTGAAGGGTGACCAGAGAGGACAATCGGTCCACACAGGCCTGAAAGACTCCTCCACCGTAAGGTGCAGTGTGAGTCCATCTTGTCCGGTAAGGGTACCTATTCTTACCTTATTATCTTCGAAGATTCTGCTTTGACATTTGTATCTTCACTCAAGAGGAATTTTGTTTCTTATACCTTCACGGTGTATGGACTTCTTTTCTCCCCTTTTTTATGTGTATGCTGTGAAGTGCAGCCGATACTCATATAATTTTTTCACTTGTATATTAATGTTCACTATATATTTGTGTACGTGAGGTATCATTTACAAGTATTGTACACACCACTTTTGGACACATGCTAACCAATAATGCCAATTAATGTCGGACTGGAATTTGCTTTAGAGTTCTTCCCTTATGGTTTTTATTGGCTCACTTTGTTTTGAACATCTATCCCAGCTATTGCTGGGATAATTATTATATTGTATGGTGTTTCTAGCAGAACAGTAACAATTAGTAAGTTTACGTTTTCACGTCACTAATATCACATTAGGTCCTCCCTTCAGTGAGCCCCTATTGTTTGGGCGCTAATCTGTTATTTTCACAAAAATAGAGCAACAATTTTGAAAAAAATGAATATTTTTTACTTTTTGCTATAATAAATATAAAATAATAAAATAAGAGAAGAGGGTGCTAAAGCGATCACCAGCGGGTGAATATATTTGCCAGCACACCGAGGATTGTTAAAAAAACGTCCAAAATGTTTTTATTGCAGAGAAACGATAACAGAAACAGCAACAATTCGAAGTCGCACAGGACCTCTTCGTCACTTGCCTGACGAAGAGGTCCATTCTGCACATGCGTACTGGGATGCGTCCAAGAGCCGATGCATGCACAGTTCATTTTTTGAAGCTCAGCCTATCATTTGCATGGGGTCACGCTTTATTATAATATATCACGCCCACTTCCAGCTAATTTGACATACGTCGGCTTACACCGACAACTATACACTACGGAGGCGCAACGTTGAGCACATATTCTTTGTGAATAGTAGGCTTGCTTCTCAACGTTGCGCCAGCGTAGCGCAAAGAAGATACGCTACGGCGGCATAAAGATGCACCGTTCTACGTGAATCTCCCCAATGTTTTTAAAAACGTCATTTAAAATGGTCGTGTGTGGGCTTCACATCGTTTTTCATCTTCTGAAAAACGACCAAAATAAAAAAATTTGAGCATGCTGCATTTTTTAACGTCGTTTTAAAAAATGTTTTTTGGGTTGTAAAAAATGATTGTGTGTGGGCTAAAACGACGTTAAAAATAAAGTTTTAAACCCGCGCATGCTCAGAAGCAAGTTATGAGACGGGAGCTTGAATGGAACTTCCCCTTTAGAGTGCCGTCGTATGTGTTGTACGTCACCACGCTTTGCTCATCATTTTTTAAGAACGATGGCGTGTGGGCAACATCGTTTTTAATGATGAAGTTGGAAAAACTTTGTTTTTTGTCATGCTGAAAAACGATCGTGTGTATGCGGCATAAGGCCGTGTACACACGATCGAATCTATCTGCTGGAAACGGTCCGATGGACCGTTTCAGCAGACAAATTCGATCGTGTGTACGGGCGGACAGACAGGTTTTTCCAGCAGACAAATTTTAAAGCATGCTTTAAAATCTGTCTGCTGGGAACCCGTCCGCGTGACATGTCTGCTGGTTAGTACGCTAACCAGCAGACATATCTGTCCGTACATGCGTCGAATGGATTCGACACATTCGTGGAAGTTTTTTACTTCCTGGTGCGTCACCGCCACGTCACCGAGCTGTCTGCCGGCGGGGATTTTGGTTTGATCGTGTGTGTACACGATCAAACCAAAATAGCCCAGCAGACAAATCCGATCAAATCGGTCTGTCAGACCGATTTGATCGGATTTATTTGGTCGTGTGTACACGGCCTTACAGTTTATCAGAAGATGTTTGCTCTATTATATTGGGATATCCAATGATTTAATAACACATACGCCTCATTTTATCAGTGTTTTTCGAACATAAGTGGCGGTAATGCCCTAAAAATGTCAGCTGAGTTCCCATAAGTTGCAAATTATAATACAGACATTTTGATTAGTAAGGCCCAATATACCATACTTGCAGATCAACATCGATTTTTAAAAACAAAATAATGTTCAAAAACCGTGCAATATATACGCAACCTAAAACCCAGCTCCAGATGACTTCTACAATGAAGCATCACTATTCTGACTTTAAATTCTCAATCAACTCCTTTTAAACTATTACAATTACAGGCTTTCCATTTTCTAAACACATTTTTAAAGCTGCTTTAAAACATTCTTCCGCGATCAATCCTTGGAACCTGCTCTGGTGACCCATTGTTTGTCAGCTCAGAGGTTAAATCTTTAATCACAATCTCTAGACTTGCTGATGCAATTTTTTTTTGTCATGACAAAGTTGTACCAGCTACAACTCGGGATATTGAAATGTACTGCCTTTGTGAATTAAAAAAAGGATTTGCTGAGTTTTACTTCCTTTCTTTCTCTCTGAATCTGTTTTTGAAGCAATTACCTGTCCTCGATTTATCTTACTCTGTTGTAGAAGAGGTATTTTCCTCATACTATCTGTAAAAGTGAAAAAAACTTGCTCTACAGAAAAAAAAAATATCATATATTTTTACAGATAAAATGAGCTGCTTCCCTCAAAGTGCAGATTACTGACTTTAAGTGATTGGGGTGAGTTGCGATAGGGGGTGCTATTAATACTAATAACACAGAATAATACACATTAACAATCTAAATAAGTTTACATAAGTGCATAGTGCTCATTATTAATTAAACAATTCATTATTAAGGTACTTATATAGTGCCGTCAATTTACACAGCTCTTTACATATACAATGTACATTCACATCAGTCCCTACCCTCAAGGAGCTTACAATCTAAGGTCCCTAAGGCCCCGTACACACGATCGAGTTTCTCGGCAGAATCCAGCGAGAAGCTTGCTGGGATCCATATTCTGCTGAGAAGCTCGATCGTGTGTACACTTTAGTCGAGCGTCCCGTCGGGAAGCTCGTCGAGCCAAAATAGAGAGCAGGTTCTCTATTTTCTCGATGGGCCATCGGGACTAATGGCTCGATGCCTTTTTCGACAGCCTGGTCGACGAACTCGACGGCCGGCCGAGAACCTCGTCGGGCGGAACGATGAGTTTAGCCTGACGAGGTTCTCGGTCGTGTGTATGCGGCCTTACTCACATTCATATACTAGGGCCAATTTAGGCAGAAGCCAATTAACATACCAGCATGTCTTTGGAGGGTGGGAGGAAACGGGAGTACCCGGAGGAAACTCACACAGGCACAGGGAGAACATGCAAATTCCAGGCATCAATAATCCTCCAATAATGATGATATAATTAATAGTGAATTAAATATTTAATCATAGCAAAGTCCATGTGTCTTTGGCCTTCTGCCTGGTGTTTCAATTTTGCAATTTTTAAATAGCTCCCTCTCTCACAACTCACCCCAATCCTTTATACAATCTGTACTTAAAGTGTCATTATGCCCATATTATTAAAAACTATCAATAAATGCTGTATTACATGCTGACCATACTCATTCTGCAAAAAAAAACAAAAACTGGTTGTGTTGGCAGCTAGTGCACATGCATGATTCTATGCTAAGCGTTCCTTCCATGATCACAAATGAGAAGCCTGTGTGGGTAAATCCACAGCGATGATTGACAACCTGCTCCCTCCACAATGGGGGCAGAATATTACATGTAGATTGATAGAGGCTTCACCTCCTTGTTATTCTAAGCACATACACACCATAGACACAGGGTGGAGGGGTGTAACATAGCCAGGAATCTGCCCACATCATAGAATGTCAACTTATGATTGTCTGCTTAAGATTCCCTGCAGACAGGCTGAGGAAGTGCCAGGTCATGTGACAGCTGTATATCACTTGGGAAACAAGGCACTTAGATGATTTTTTTAACGAAAATAATTACAGTGTCCTCATCCATTACAGAAATATAAGGGATAATGTAAATTAAACAGTGTGAGTTTAGTATCACTTTAATTCTGCATCACAAACGTTGAACCAGTACCACTGAATGCAATAATAAAAAAAACATGCTAGTATCACAGTACATGTTCTGCGTAGTGACTTTCTCCAATTTTCATCTATAATAGTCAGCTACCTTGTTAGCTAAATTACTGTGTCAACCAGAGTATTGTATTTTTCTGAAAATGCAGGCCTCTGTATTCAATAGCTCAAGCTGTAGATATGTATACCGTGGTTAGTATGTATTGGTTTCAAAAAGTTCCAAGTATTTTTAACCACTTGAGTCCCTAGGTCTTTTTCTCCTTCCTAACCTGGAGGATATTTTCCTTATTGGTGATGTGTCAGTTTCTATGCATTATACCTTTAGCATTTGTGGTCTGCTATAGCTGATTATTATATAATTTTTTCATTGGGAATATATCGTAAAACAATTCCTCCAATTTTCCCAATGCAGAATTTACATAATTTGTCCATTCCCCATATAGTTACCACAACATATAATCAACAAAGCCTGCTGATTAAATTGATATCACATTAGTGCAATTGTTACGCAACATAGGCTTTTTACTTTAGGTGAGTTTATTTCCACTTTTGACGCCACAGCACACAGCAGAAAAATAAACAGCTTGTGCAAGTTTGTAACATTAGGATAAGATTAAGTCATACTAAAAGAGCAAATTTAGCATGATAGCAACCTTTTCACAGGTTTGGTGATATCTAAAAATGTTAAGTTTTTTTTTGTCTATTACATGAGCATTTTATGTAGCAGTAGCGGGTGCAGTAGCGGGTGCACGGATTAAATGCACACTATGTGCATTTGGATCCATACACTCGCTCTTGCCTGCATGTCAAATTTTGACATGCAGCTATATGCTGTTGTGCCCAACCTGGTGCAAAAGCAGGTGTAATAACAAAGGGAGCCTGCAGCACAGGACAGGACCCTTTCCCACAGGTGGAACAGCAGACCTCAGGAAGCACAGTTGGGGGTCATGGGGGGCACAGTTCCAATCCCTTTCATCAGAAAGCCAACAGTAGGCTTGTGGGGTGTACATGGCTGGGAGTGTATGTAAAACCCCCTGCTACGACCGACCTATGGCATATTGGTGTCAGTAAAAGTGTTGAAATACTTAATGTTTCTGTGCTTTTAATGGCAGTGGATGTAAACCTGAAAATATTTTGATGTATTTTTTTATGTAAAAATGTAGAGTATATGATTTCCTATCATCTGCGCTCAGTCTTGCCACACAGAGTTAATGCAGCTCTGAGCAATCCTCTTTTATTGTTCAGTGAAATAAAACAGACTTACAGAGAAAAACCTTAGTCCATTCCGCCCCCTTGCTGTGAGTGACAGGTTATTTACAGATCTCACGCATTAGCCTGGAGACAGGCATTATTTTTTAATTCCCACCCCACTCCTTTTCTGAAGTCATGTGGTTACTTTTCGGGATTTTGACTGGATGTTAGTGATCATAGCAGAATTTAGTGTAAGGAATACACAGGAAAAAAAATGCATGTTTAAAGGGGAGTGTAGAGGAGGGCAAGGAGTCTACTGACATCACAACTCCACCCACAGAGCTCGAAACAACAGATCCACCCACAGAATCTGCAGTTTTTCAGGTCTTATAACAGACAGAGGGGAAACATTTGACATGTAGAAGGCATGTATATCCTTATAGATCAGAACTATGGCAGTAGTTTAGAAAGGATGAGAGTGGGTTTACATCCACTTTAAGTTGGTGTCAGGGTGTCTTTAAGAATAAATGAAACATGGCAGAAAATAAGCTCTTTTACATAGCATGATGGGTGAACAAGCTATACCTAAGTACACTATATTGTCAAAAGTACTGGGGGGGGGGGGGGGGGGGGGGGGCTTTTTATTTCTTTATTTTAGCTGGTGATCAGGCTAGTAGGTCTGTAATATTTTAACTTGCTTTTTTACTTAATTTTTTTGACAGATTAATAAATAGTTAAAATCCCTCTCAGTCTCTTCCATGCCTGTAAAAATCTACAAGATATCCACCATTTGCCAGCTCCTTAATGCCACTAAATATGTTATCTCATTGAGATGAAAGACACAAGACCTCCCTCTGTCACCTTTTGGCTGACATAAGTTCAGGAGTAAAACAAGATGGTGCTTTCCGCTCACAAATCAGCATAAGATTTTTCCTAAAACATAGGTCCATTTGAATATGTTCATATTTTTCAACGAGGCTGCGGCCCTTCTTGAACCTTGCCTATAATGCCCTGCATTGCTCCTTTTCCACCCTCCCTAACCTTTGACCACTCCTTCCTCTCTCCCTCCCCCTCCTGCCCCTACCTATAATCCCATACAACTTATATGGAAAATCAGTATGCCATGCATTCCTTTGGCTATGGAGGTGGACCACCTACTATTAGCCTAACTGAACAATCTTGACACAATAAATATTTGGACCCAACTCTCCACCTTCTAGATTGCTGTCTGGTCTGGAATTCCATGTGACTGCTCTAATTATGAGCTATCACTAGGGATGAGCTCCGCGTTCGATTCGAACGTATGTTCGACTCAAACATTGTCTGTTCGTACATTCGACGAAATTCGAACAAAACGGGTCGTTCGTGCCAAATTCGAGTGACGCGCAACAGCCCATAATTCACTGTGGCGTTGCGCGCTGATGATTGGCCAAACATGCACTATGACCCTGCATGCTTGGCTAATCACAGCGCGCAAAAAACGGAGAGCCATAATTGGCCAAAGCCAGGGTGGTTTTGGCCAATTATGGCTCAGGGCTTTAGCACACACCCCACACTATATAAGGCCGCCTGCTGGGCGGCCTTGTGTAGTGTGTTCCAGCACTGAACAGAGATCAGTCAGAGAGATAGTCTTTTTATATAGCTAGATAGAGCAGGCAGGCAGGCTAGTCAGTTTAGCTTAATTTTCAGTGTGTAGAGGATAGATATACATCCCTAGGAGTTGTACATATATTTATACACTGTATAGCTTAGCTAGATCAGCTATTCCTATTTGTCGGGCAGTAGATTGTGCTAGCTGCAGTGTTCTAACGTGTTGTATTGCCAGTGTGCTGTGTAGTAGCACCTAAACGTACTCAGTGTTACTGTACTTGTCCAGTTTAATAGCACTTAAACCTATTTGCTGTTACCGCACTTGTGCTGTGTAGTAGCACCTAAACGTACTCGGTGTTACTGTACTTGTCCAGTTTAATAGCACTTAATCCTAGTTGCTGTTACCGCACTTGTGCTGTGTAGTAGCACCTAAACGTACTCGGTGTTACTGCACTTGTCCTCTCCAGTTTGTACCTAAAGTCTGCACGAGTGCGGTAACAGCAAATAGGTTTAAGTGCTATTAAACTGGACAAGTACAGTAACACTGAGTACGTTTATGTGCTACTACACAGCAAAAGAACGGTAACAGCAAATAGGTTTAAGTGCTATTAAACTGGACAAGTACAGTAACACAGTAACACCGAGTACGAAATCGAGGCCCAATATTTCTGCCCCTGTTTAACAGGGGCGTCTAATAACAATTTTTGATGCAATACTCCAATTACAGTATCTGTGAGGGGTTGCAGTGTTGTGTTGTGCCTAAGGCCCAATTTGTCTGCCCCTGTTTAACAGAGCGTGTAATAAAAAAATTTGATGCAATACTTTGACATTAGCTTTTTTTGCTTAATTTTGACTTGCAGAAATAATGCAGGCCTTCAGTGAACAGGAGTTCTTCACAGAATTTGTTCAAAGGGGGCCCCGGATGGCAACCCCCCTTTTTTCTAGAATTTTCCTTTCCCAAAAAAATAATTTATTCAGCCAAGATCTGCCATTGTAATGGCCCCCCCAACCCTAAAATAATCGACATATTGTTGCCACACAGCACGTGCGCTTTGGGGGGCCAAGCCTGTATGGACAGTCTTACGGGCCACCACCACTGGAACATCAGTGGCCTCATCAGGCACAAGTGTCATGTAGTTTGTTGAGGGTCTCTTTAGGAAATTGTGCAATATGCAGCAGCAAAGTATGACATGGTTCAGATTCTACAAACCTACAGTCCTTGTGTTGTTTGCACCGCCTGTATACTGCTGTTCAAAGTATATAGGGCCAAAGGGTCTTGTCAGGGCCGATCCTCCCTATAGGCTCACTATGCAAGCCGCTTGGGGCCCCGCAAAGCTGCAAAGGGCCCCCCATCTTTCCTACCACTAACCTGTCCAGCATGCTATACTAGGCACAAACACACCTAGCCTAGTCTGTTTCCAACCTGATTTTTGTCTGCTCCATTGTAGTTCTGCCCCCCCCCCCCTTTTAATGTGTTCCAATGTATTTTTTCTCATTCAATTTAGGCAGAGTGCTACCTGTTTTTTTTTTCTGGGCCCAAACTCAGCTAGAGCCCCCCCCCCCCCCCCCTCCAAAAAAAAGGTTTAATGGCCCATCAGAGGGGTGAGGAGTCTGATAAGTGGGCCTATATTTTTTGCCATGAAATACTCACTCCAATAATAAATGTTATACTGATGTTGGACAAGGATGTTTTTTGTATTGCGGAGGGGCAATAGACGGGAAACACGTCCGCATAATGCCGCCACCCGTTCGGGGTTGTACTATTATAACTACAAAGGTTTTCATAGTATCGTGTTGATGGCGGTGGTGTCGGCACAGTACGAATTTTTGTATGTGGACGTGGGGAAGAACAGCCAGCTGTCTGATGGGGGAGTGTTCGCGCAGACGGAGTTTGCCCATCGTCCACAGACTGGTGGTCTGGCACTGCCACGAGATGAAGACAATTTGGAAGGACTTCCGTTTGTTTTTCTCGCGAATGAAGCTTTCGGGCTTGGACCTCACCTCATGCGGCCTTTTCCCCCAGAGAGCCCTAACCCAGGAGAGGAGGGTTTTCAACACCATTGTTTTTGCCTGTTGCACTTTGCACAATTTTTTACGCAGGCACTCCCAGACATACCTAACCAACATTGGTCCTGAGCATAGGTGTGCGCAGTCTATTGCATTAAGGTGTGCACCCCAAAGCTCAAACACACACTACTGATCACTCACAATGTTTATTCAGAAAGGGAAGGGGATGGTACATATTTACCGGCCCCTTCCTCCACTCATCCTAAAACATCCTTGCAGCAACAGCCGATGGGAGAGGAGAGAAGCTGCACTGCAGGGGGAAGGAGGGAGCCAGGGAAGTAGAGGAAATCTGTGCTGTAAAGAGTGATTAGGGTGTGCCTGGGCACACCTGGCACACCCTGTGCGCACGCCTATGGTCCTGAGGCAGGACTACCCTCAGATACCCTTGTTGGCCTGGACTTTGGGCGAACTGGCTTGGCCACCCAATCTGCTCGTGAGGCATGCAACAAATATGTTGAGTACTTCGTGGGTAAGGGGGCCATTGCTATGCCAGACCATATTTCTTTCTAATTTGGCCCACAAAAGAAAGAAATATTATTTAATAAATAATTTGACCATTGGAATTCATACAGTTGTTTGTCATTCTTGCTTTGGTTTCTTTTATCTGTCTCCCTGGTTCTCCAACTAGTGCATTTCTCTGTTTTAGTAAATAACCACAATTGCACAGTAATCACTCACTTTTTTAACCTCTTAAGGACCGCCGCATTTACATTTACGTTGGCAGAATGGCACAGACAGGCACATCAACGTATATATACGCTGCTGCCTAGACGTGGGTTGGGGGTCCTATCGGGACCCCCCTGGTAAATGCGACGGTCCCCGTGGCTGTACAATCGATCCGTGCTTAGGGGGCGGCTGTTCGTTTTTGTCCGCCCCCTCCGGATCGCTCCCAGCCAATCCACGCGCTCCCCCTGCAGTGCACTTCCTCCTCCTGTGTAAACACAGGAAGAGGGAAGTGATGTGATCTCTGCTCTCAGCATTTTTTTCAACCGCCACTGAGGAGAGATCACATCACATAGTAAGTCTGCACAACAGCACACTGACACACAGACACATTTGACCCCCCCGATCGCCCCCCCCCCCACCCTCCTGTCACAGTGTCACTGAATGCAGTGTACTGATCACTGCATTTAGTGTCAGTATGACAGTTAGGTGTGACAGGCAGTTAGTGTTAGGTTCAGGATAGCCCCATACCCCCCTAATAACGTTTTAACCCCTTGATCACCGCCCTTGTTAACCCTTTCACTCCCTATTGGCAGTGTCACTAAGCGATCATTTTTCTGATCACTGTATTAGTGTCTCTGTTCCCGCTAGGTAGCTATTTTTTTTTATTGCGATTTTTTTTTACTAAAGACATGTGGCTAAATAAATTTTGGCCTAAATGTTTGACTAAAATTTAGTTTATTTGATTTTTCTATTAACAAAAAGTAAAAAATATTGTTTTTTTTTTCAAAAATGTCGCTCTATTTTGTATATAGCGCAAAAAATAAAAATCGCAGAGGCGATCAAATACCACCAAAAGAAAGCTCTATTTGTGGGAAGAAAAGGACGCAAATTTTGTTTGGGAGCCATGTCGCACAACCGGGCAATTGTCTGTTAAAGCGACGCAGTGCCGAATTGTAAAAAACCCTTGGGTCATTTACCAGCATATTGGTCCGGTCCTTAAGTGGTTAAATGTAACTGGTATTGAGCATAGAAAGAAGAAGCCACACAAATGTTTTTTTTTTGGGGGGGGGGATTTATTCTGAGCACAACTTGTGCGTTTTTGCAATTTTCAGGTATCCTTTTTTTGTTTTTCTGTGCACAACTTGTGCGTTTTTATTTTTTCAGGTAAAAAAATAAATTTTTTTTGTTGTTGTACGAAAACCAGACTTTTTTCAAACAAGCAAATATCTACAAACAATGGAACTTACAAAGTTCAACCTTATTAGAAACAGATATGATGGGGTGATGTCACTCCGGAACAAGCCAAAATTTTAAGATGCACACATTTTGAGTGGCAAAATGGGGATTTCTATCCTGATCCCATGCCAAATATCAACATGTTCTATCTGCCATCAGGGGTGATCAATGGATGTGTTTTGGTGGTGCAAACCCTTTCTCTCACCTACTTGAGTAGTGAGGAAGGGGTTGCACCCACAAAGCACAGACAATCGATATCCTGTGATGGCAGATAGCACATGTTGACACAGTGGGGCTGATTTACCAAGCCTGTGCGCCATGACTCACGGAACACAAGCAGGAGTAAAATAGTTTTTGACATTTACAAAAGAGACACGCTGCCAGTGCAGTGTGTTATCTCATTTACTAAAATGCCTAATGCGCCCAGGAGAGGGTGCACGGTACGCCAGTACAGAGCTGGCGTACGGCATTTAGTAATGTAAATATCGGGGATTCGAGCGGGAGTTTATTAGGGGAGGTAGGGGGTGATGTAGGGGAAGTGTAGTGACATGTGTTTGAATGTGTGTGGCGGGCCAAATTGAAAGTGAAAGTGACTTTTAAAAACCGATCCCCGTGCGATTGCAAAGTGCGCCTTCTTGGTAAATCCCAAGCGGTGTACCTGTAATTGCGATGCGTGACGCGGCGCACGGGAATCTCCGAACGATTTTCAGCCTGCGCTGACCATGAAGGGGAACTCCGCGCCAAATTTTAAACTTGAAACTGGCGCGGGTCCCCCTCCAGGGGTACAGTAGGCTCTTCGGCTTGGTCTGGAACGTGAGAGGTTAAACCCACGCCAAAAACTGCGTGGGGTTCCCCCCCAGGTCCAGACCAAGCCCTCATCCCAGGCACGCAGTCTGGCCGGACAGGAATGGGGGTGGGGATGAGCGAGCACCCCCCCCCCAGAGCCGTACCAGACCGCATGCCCTCAACAGGGGGGAGTGTGTGCTTTGAGGGAGGGGGGCACTGCCCCCCCACCCCAAAGCACTCTTGTCCCCATGTCGATAGGGACAAGAGCCTCTTCCCGACAACCCTTGCCATTGGTTGTCGGGGTATGCGGGCGGGAGCCAATCGGAATCTGGGAGCCCCCTTTAATAAGGCGGCCCCCAGATTCCGGCCCCCCACCCTATGTGAATGAGTATGGGGTACATCGTACCCCTACCCATTCACCTGGTGGTAAAAGTGTAAAAATAAGACACCACACAGAATAAAATAATGTATTAGTCAGCTCCGGGGGTCTTCCGCCAACCCACCCCGGTCTTCGCCACCGCTGTCTTCCGCCGCGACCCCCTTCACCACAAAGCTCCAAGCTTATGGGGGAGGGCCGCGGGCTTCATAGTTTTCTGCCGGGGTGGGGGTCTCGATGGCCTCTTCTGCCTGGCGCCTCTGCTGAGGCCAAGGTTTAGCTCCGCTGTCTTCCGCCGCGGGGTGACACTCGCGGGTTTCTCCGGTGCCTGCCGCTGGGGCCAGGGCTTCTTCCATTCGATGTTGACACAACGAGGTCCGGCGCTGAAATGCCAACAGAGCGGTGGGCACCGTCTTATATTGGCATAGGGCGTGGGCATGGTGATGCCACCATGTGACCTTAACCCATGTGACATCACATTCCCATCATGCCCAGTGATGTCACATGGGTTGAGGTCACATAGTGCATCACCACGCCCTATGCCAATATAAGTCGTTGTCCTCCGCTCTGTTGGCATTTTAGCGCCGGACCTCGTTGTGTCAACATCGAATGGAAGAAGAAGCCCTGGCCCCAGCGGCGGAGCCAGGCAAAGCGGAGGGCACCGGAGAAGTCCGCGAGTGTCACCCCGCGGCGGAAGACAGCGGAGCTAAACCCTGGCCCCAGCGGAGGCGCCAGGCAGAAGAGGCCATCGAGAGCCCCCCCCGGCAGAAAACAACGAAGCCCGCGGCCCTCCCCCATAAGCAGGAAGCTGAGAGAAGCCCTGGCCCCAACGGATGAGCCAGGCAGAAGCAGAGAGCACCGGAGTAGCCCCCGAGTGTCACCCCGTGGCGGAAGACAGCGCAGAGAAGCCCTGGCCCCAGCGGAGGAGCCAGGCAGAAGCCGACGAAGGTGGCAGCGAAGACCGGGCTGGGTTATCGCCCCTCCTTGGCAGAAAATGACGAAGCCTGGTGCGGGGCTGGAGCCTCCCCCGGCAGAAGACGACTAGAAGGCCGAGGAGGGGCAACGCCGTTTTCGGACCCCCCCCCCCCGGATGTAAAAGAGCATAATTTGGGGTGGGGGCCCGGCCGAACATGGCGGAGAGCATCGGTGGGTGTCGCCCCCCCCCCGGCGGAAGGCGGCGGCGAAGACCGGGGGGGGGTAGGCGCACCCCCCCGGCGGAAGACAGCCATCAGCCCGTGGGAGGCAGGAGCCCCCCCGCAGAAGACAGCTAGAAGACCGAGGAGGGGCGACGCCCCCCGTTGTTCTCCGCGGTTTTCGGAGAGCATCGGTGGGTGTCGCCCCCCCCGGCAGAAAACGGCGTACACCGGGGCCCAATGGGGTGGTGGTGGGGGGCCCCGGAAGAAGACCCCCGGAGCTGACTAATAAATTATTTTATTCTGTGTGGTGTCTTATTTTTACACTTTTCCTCCCGGTGAATGGGTAGGGGTACGATGTACAATGTATGAACAGCGATCTGTCATTTCCCCATGTCAGTCCCACCCCCTTTACAGTTAGAACACACCCAGGTAACATAATCAACCCCTTCCTCGCCCCTAGTGTTACACCTTCCCTGCCAGGGACATTTTTATAGTAAGCAATGCATTTGTATACCATTGGTCGCTAGAAAAATGCCAAAGGTCCCAAAAATGTGTCCGCCATAATGTTGCAGTAGCCATAAAAATCACTGATCGCCACCATTACTAGTAAAACAAAAATATATTCCTAAAAAACCCATAAAACGAACCCCTATTTATAACTTTTGCACAAACCAATCAAACGCTTATTGCGATTTTTTGGAAGCAAAATATGTTGAAGAATACGTATCGGCCTAAACTGAGGGCAAAAAAGTTTATTTATATATATTTTTGGGGAGATTTATTATAGCAAACAGTAAAAAAGTTGTCTTTTTAGTTACAAAATGGTCGCTATATGTTTGGTTCGAGCAAAAATAAGAAAAAACGCAGAGGTTATCAAATACCACCAAAAGAAAAAATAAAATTTTGTGGGGGAAAAAAAGAGGACGCCAATTTTGTTTGGGAGCCACGTCGCACAACCGCGCAATTGTCAGTTAAAATGACGCAGTGCCGAAATGCAAATATGGTCTGGGGCTCAAGTGGTTAAAAATTAAGAAAACACTGAAGTTAGCCCAATTTATGGCCATAATGTGAAAGATGATGTTACACCGAGTAAATAGATACCCAACATGTCACGCTTTATTATTGCACACACTCATGGAATGGCGCCAAACTTCAGTACTTTACATATGTGGGCGGGACTTACACATTTAAGGCCTGCCCACATATGTAAACACCGTTCAAACCACACATATGAGGCATCATAGCATACATAAGAGTGACAGCAATACTTTTAGCACTAGACCTCCTCTGTAAATCTAAACTGGTAACTTGAAAAAAAAATTGTGTGTGTTCGCTTCTGACTGCGAGCTACTAGGGACAGGGGCGTTTTAATTATTATTATTTATGTTTGTTAAGTAAAAATTCAATAAGACCTCCCCTTCAGGTTGGGAAGCATCAGTTCATCAGTTCAGGTGAAAAAAAAAAAAAGCTCTCATGCTTTCATCCGCCATTGCAGCTTTGATTCTCTTAATGCATCTCGAGTGAACTGGGCATGCTCAGACACTTAGAAAAATTAAGCTGGGTTTTGGTGCCACAAAATTACTTGCATGTTTCTGAGCATGCTCAGAAAGCTTGTTTTTTGGCTTAGTAATTTAAGGACATCCTTAACAGGTGTAAGCAGTTACAAGTGCACACAAACTAGAGGCTGACATTTCTTCATGTGTTTCCAATTGGTTCATTAGCACACATGTTATAAAAAGCGTGGATAGTGCACGTGTCAGCTGCCCTGAGAGGGGGCAGACTTGCTGGCTGGCTTGGAATGGAATGGAATGGAATGAAATGAAATGAAATGAAATGAAATGAATGGCGGGGCGAAACAGAGATGTTTTTGAGCAAGTTATTTTTTTTGGGGGGGGGGGGGATTGTTTGATTTAATGATGTTCACTTTGATGTTTTGGTCTGCTGCATAATTTAGCAAAATGTTTCTCAAGACGTTAATGACTAATGTTTTAATCCTGTGGGTCTATCCTGTTATTTCAAAAGCATATTCTAATTACTGTCTGAAATAAATCTAGGTCTATTTTTGTTTTTTGTTTTTTTTTGTTTGTGTGTTTATTTTTAATTGTTTGTTTTGCTTTCCTTGTTTTGTGGACCAATAAAATTACTTTCAAATTTTGAAGTTTGTTTTGTGATATTTTTTCATGCTACGGATCTTAACAGCTGCAGCTGAAATAGTTTTGGCCTAAACCATCAAGTGTGAATTGTCTCTAAACATCTTTGCTGGTGTGTATGCATGAAATGTTTGCCATGTTTAGTCACCAGAAAAGGAAAGACAAAGCGGTAAGTATTGTTTCCTAGAATTGATGACCAATTTTTAAAGCACATGTGCAAGATAAAGGAAAACCTGCAAACAAGGCCTGTTAGTGGGGGGGGGGGGGGGGGGTGTGTATTGGTGGGCAGGCTTGAAATGCTGATTTTCAGCACTGTGCTTGAATCTAGCACAAGACAATCCTATTCTAATTGTGGGTGTTTGAGGGAAGCCAAGTGAGTGTTAGAACTTCTAGGGCTTCTTTAGACAGGATCCGATTTACAGCATGTTTTTAGATTGTGGGAGGAAGCCCATGCAGGCACAGGGAGAACATGCAAACTCCAGGCAGATAGTGTCACGGGCGGGATTTGAACCAGCGACCTTTTTGCTGCTAGGTGAACGTGCTATACACTACACCACTGTGCTGAACGAACATGATCGCAGCTGAAAGCATGAGATGTTTTTTTTTCTCAAATTCCATGCTTTCCAGCCTGGAGGACAGATGTGTGTCTTATTGACCCCGCCTCTCTCCATAAAGAGGACCTGTCACACACTAGTCCTATTACAAGGGATGTTTACATTCCTTGTAATAGGAAGAAAAGTAAAAACTAATACAAAAAAGGGTAAAAAAAAAAGTGCAAAAATAAAAATATGATGTTAAAAAAACAAATAAAAATCTAAATTTAAATGCCCCTGTCCCTAGTAGCTCGCACTCAGAAGCGAACACGCATGCAAGTCCCACCCACATATGTAAATACCGTTCAAACCCCACATGTGAGGTATCATAGCGTGCGTTAGAGTGAGAGCAATAATTTTAGCACTAGACCTCCTCTGCAACTCAAAACTGGTAACCTGAAAAAAAAGTCAAGCGTCGCCTATGGAGATTTTTAATTATGAAGTTTAGCGCCATTCCATGAGTGTGCGCAATATGAAAGCGTGACAAGTTAGATATTTATTTACTCAGTGTAACATCATCTTTCACATTATCCCTAAAAATTGGGCTAGATTTACTGCTTTGTTATTTTTGAATTCATGAAACAGGTTTTTTTTTAAGCCCAAAAAAAAGGCGTTAGAAAATTTTTGGCGCAAATACCGTTTGAAATTTTTAATAAAAAATGCCCGCCACTTTATTCCCTAGGGTGTCTGCTAATAAAATAGCAGACATGTAACCCATGAATAAGTCGCGTGCCCGTGACGTAACGCGTAGGGAGGAGCCTACGATCGAATCCATCGGATCGAATTGAGGAGACTGCACACTGAGCGGTGTTCCATGCTTGCACAAAGCGGGGATTCGTGAGTGTATTTGCTGATGCATTGGATCACATTATCCATTTGTTTTTGATGTCTGTGCAATGAGGTTTTCTTCTTTTTTCCTTTCATATACATCCACCTATGAGTGCCTATTCACCGGATAGCAGCGTTGAAGTGCTGGGATTTGCATTTATAGTGGAGGAAGACATCGTATGTTTTTCCTGGTTTGGAACTTTTGTTTTTGCTTATCACTGTGCACCTGAATTAGGACTTATCACATGAGTTTGTGTGATTACCCTCACTCACAGTATATGGAGATTGTCTCTCCCTGATTAGTCTGTACGTTTTACACTTATAAGTTAACACTAGCGCATCCATATTATTATAATTTTTTCACTGTCTTGATTTGGTATCACTCGGATAGCAGCTGTGTTATTTTTTTTTTAATAGGTGTTCCTGGGATTATTAATTTAATTAGCACTGTAGTTCATTTTCACTGCTAATAAAATATTTATAATGTTTGGGGGTCCTGAGTAATTTTCAAGGAAGAAAATATAATTGTTACATGAAGGAGAGAAGTGTCAGAATAGGCGCGGTATGGAAGTGGTTAAAGTGCAACAATAAAAGTGAAATATTCCTTTAAATTTCGTACCATGGGGCGGGGGGTGTAATCAGGGCCGCCATATATATTAAAAAAAGGGTGGTAGCCATCCGGGGGCCCTGGGGACCTCTGGGCCCTTTAATAAAAATAAATCTCTGGGCCCTTATATATATATATAAAAATGATTACAAAAAAACAAGGGGGTTGCCTGGGGACCTCTGAGCCTTTTACTAAAAATATATCTATATATATAAAAAAAATTAAAGTAAATATAAAACGTTTAAAACATTTTTATAAGCAAAAAGGTTGTCATCTGGGGTCCTCAGGGCCCTTTAATAATAATAATATTATATATATATATATATATATGTGTGTAAAAAAATAAAAAATAAAATATAAAAATATATATATATATATATATATATATATATATATATATATATTTTAAAAAAGGGGGGTTGTCATTTGGAGCCCTGGGGTTTTCCGGGCCCCTGGGAACCTCCAGACCCCTAAAAAAAAAACATTGGCCGTTTAATAAAAAAAACGATCTTTCAAAAAAATAAATGAAAAAATGTGGGGTTGCCACCCGGGGCCCTGGGGGCCTCTGGGCCCCTGGGGACCTCCGGACTGCTAAAAAAATAAATACAAAAAAATTGTCCCTTTAATAAAAAATAAAATATAAAAAAATATATATATAAAAAAAAAAAAGAGGGGGGTTACCATCTGGGGCCCTGGGTGCCTCCAGGCACCTGGGCACCTCCGGACCCCCGGGCCCCTTACAGGTGTACTGCCTGTACCCCCCTGATGGCGGCCCTGGGTTTAATGTTAGCATGTGAAAAGTGACATTCTGAAGGAAAAAAGCCGTTTAAAACGAACTCGCGGCAATAATGAATGGTCGGCTCCCGGCAATTGCAGGAGAATTCATTCATAAAAAACACCAAAAAAAAAGCGTGGGGTTCACCCCAAATATCCATAACCAGACCCTTTAGGTCTGGTATGGATATTAAGGGGAACCCCGCCGTCAATTAAAAAAAAATGGCATGGAGTCCCCCCTAAAATCCACACCAGACCCCTTATCCGAGCACGTTGACCTGGCCGGCCGCAGAAAAGAGGGGTGACAGAGCGCGCCCCCCTCTCCTGAACCGCACCAGGCCACATGCCCTCAACATTGGAAGGGTGCTTTGGGGTGCCCCCCAAAGCACCTTGTCCCCATGTTGATGAGGACAAGGGTCTCTTCCCCACAACCCTTGCCCGGTGTTTGTGGGGGTCTGCGGCCAGGAGGCTTATCGAAATCTGGAAGACCCCCTTTAACAAAGGGGCCCCCCAGATCCTGGCCCCCCCTGTGTGAAATGGTAATAGGGTACATTGTACCTCTACCATTTCACCAAAAAAAAAAGTGTCAAGGGTTAAAAAAGACAAGAGCCGCTTTTTGACAAGTCCTTTATTATGTTCTTTCTTCTTCTTTTCTTCTTCCTTCTTCTTCTGCTTCTTTCTTGGGTCTTGTAGTCCCGCATCTTGACCGGCGAGTTCTTCTTTCTTCTCCTTTCGCTGTCCTTCTCGTCCGCATCTTCTTCTGGTTCTTCTTCGCCGGAGGCGCCGCTTCCAATTGAATTCCACGCTGTATGCCGGACCACGCTCCCCTCTGATGCCACAGGCAAGCTCTTAGGAAAGTCCCCGTGTGGTGCCTGTGCGTCAGAGGGGGGCGTGGTCACATGTCAGATGGCGGGCAATTCAATTGGAAGCTTGTGCGCGGCTTCTTCTTTGCCGGAGTCGCCATTGTCCAATTGAATTGCCCGCCGTCTGATATGTGACCACGCCCCCCTCTGACGCACATGCACCACGCGGGGGCTTTCCTAAGAGCTTGCCCGTGGCGTCAAAGGGGGGCGTGGTCTGGCATACAGCGGGGATTTCAATTGGAATCGGCGCCTCCGGCGAAGAAGAACCAGAAGAAGATGCGGACGAGAACGACAGCGGAAGGAGAAGAAGATGGAAGAACACGCCGGGCAAGATGCGGGAATAGAAGACCCAAGAGAGAAGCAGAGGAAGAAGAAGAAGAAGAAGGAAGAAGAAACCCGAAGGAAAGAAGAAAAGAAGAAGAAAGAAGATAATAAAGGACTTGTCAAAAAGCGGCTCTTGTCTTTTTTAACCCTTGACACTTTTTTTTTTGGTGAAATGGTAGAGTACAATGTACCCCATTACCATTTCACACAGGGGGGGCGGGATCTGGGGGGCCCTCTTTGTTAAAGGGGTCTTCCAGATTTCGATAAGCCTCCTGCCCGCAGACCCCCACAACCACCGGGCAAGGGTTGTGGGGAAGAGACCCTTGTCCTCATCAACATGGGGACAAGGTGATTTGGGGGGCACCCCAAAGCATCCTCCCAAAGTTGAGGGCATGTGGCCTGGTGCGGTTCAGGAGAGGGGGGGTGCGCTCTGTCCCCCCCTCTTTTCTGCAGCCAGCCAGGTCAACGTGCTCGGATAAGGGGTCTGGTGTGGATTTTAGGGGGGACTCCACAACATTTTTTTTTAAATTTGGGGTGGAGTTCCCCTTAAATTCCACACCAGACCTGAAGGGTCTGGTTATGGATATTTGGGGGGAACCCCACGTCATTTTTTTTAAAAATTGACGGCGGGGTTCCCCTTAATATCCATACCAGACCTAAAGGGTCTGGTTATTGAATTTGGGGGGACCCCCACGCTTTTTTTTTTGGTGTTTTTTATGAATGAATTCTCCTGCAATTGCCGCGAGTCAGTTTTAAACTGCTTTTTTTCTTTGGAGAATGTCATTTTGTGCAGGGACATTTCTAACCACGGGAAAAGTGCACTTTTTCACATGCTGACATTACAGCCCCCCATGGTATGAAATTTAAAGGAATATTACACTTTTATTGTTGCACTTTTAGCATTATTAAAATCACTGCTCCCGAAAAAACTGCCGTTTTAAAAAATAAAAAAAGCATTGATACATGTCCCCTGGGGCAGGACTGAGGTCCCCAAACACTTTTTAGGACAAAACTTGCAGATTAGCCTTTAAAATTAACACTTAAGATTTCCCCCATAGACTTTAACAGGGAGTTCGGTGGCGGCTTTACTTATCAATTGCATTGCGCTGCTGTGCTACGCCGGTTCATGCGCCTAATTAAGGCTTCATCCAGCGCACTAATTAAGGCATGTACCGGCGCAGCGCAGTGCCATTAGTAAATCAGCCCCACTGTGTGCATCTTCAAATTTTGGCTTGTGGATTTTCCAATGCAAATTGGTGTGCAAAACATATCAAAAAATGTTTAAGGGGGGGGGGGGGGTTTAATCTACTATATGGCCCATCATGTCAAGGATGTTCTTAAATTGTTGCTCAATGACATTCATCCTATTCCTCATGTCCATTTCACTACTGCATTCCATGATTTCTTGTTTCACGATTTGGGCACTAGCACTGGAGAAAGGTGTCCTAGCAGAGGCTGTGATACCACCATGTTCATCCCCTAAAAAAATACAAAGGGGTTTATTATTAGAAATGTGCAGGCCTACCTACATCTTTTTATCCCTGTGAAGCTGGGGTGACAGACACTGACCTGTTGTGCTGATAATCTTCACCTCTCCTTCTTCCACCTCTCCTTCTTCCACCTCTCCTTCTTCCACCTCTCCTTCTTCCACCTCTACCTCCTCCACATGCTGAGGTTGGTGGGGTTTTTCCTGTCTGTGCCTCCTTGTCTCCTCCCAATGGTGTCCTCTTCTTTCCCCTAATAAAATGAAACAAAAGGGTATACTCAGCACACAGATATTGGAGGGCAGAAATAGCAACCATTGGTTAGAAGTGGGGTACAATTGTCTGTTTGGGATCATTCCTAAAAACATCACCTTTGTTTTTCTGAGTTACCCCAAGCTGGAATACTGATGCTTTTTGGCAAAGTGACACACATGGATGCACCCCCAAAGTATCATTTGTGGGAGACCCTAATAAAAATGCTAGTTATGGGGGACACACAGGTGTCCAGATGTGTAAACAGCTGCTTATTCTCACTGTGTGAATAAATCCGCCTTGCCTTTTACATTCTAGTAAGGTTGAACAAACACATCATCTTGACAATGTTTATAAACGTTGGTCTACGCCAAATAGGCATGACCACGTGTGCTTTTCCTGGATCTGCGGAAAACATCGGATTTTTGGAGGAACGATGTTTACTACAAACAGAAAATACTACACTTTGCCAACTTAAAAACAGAAATTTGCCATGTTCAAATGTACAACCAGGCCAAAGAAGCACATGGAGAAAAACATGTCAAAAAATTATAAAGACAATTGCACCGAACACATGAAAATGACCTACTTTTGTCAATAATGTTCTTGATGTTCCTATACTGCTCTGGCTCGCGCAATTTCAAGTCAGACCACCTTTTTCAGAGCTGCTCCTTGTACCTCCTGACCCCAAAATAATCATAACAATTAGGGGTGTGGTATGGGCCATGATCTCCATCATAATATTTCCTCTGTAGTATGTCCACCATCTCTTCAAGTGACATATTTGTCGCTTTGTAGTGCCTGAGCCTGGATCGTGACGTTTCAGTATCCAGGCTTTCCTTGTTGGGACAGGGTATACCATGCACCTGTGACACCGCCATATTGTCATTTCACAATGATTAGGGGCGTGCAATAGAGGAAAAGGTCCGTCATGGGCGGGCAAAGAGGGCGGAGTTTCACGCATGCACTGGGTATATAAGGAGAATGACGTGACTACATTTGTTATGCGGAGTCTGCACGGGCGGAAGTGACGAACAAGGGTAAATCTGAAAATGGGGCCAGCAGAGGCCTATATAGACTTGAGTCATGGGATGGGGGGTTTATATGTTAATTGGACCCTTGAGCAATTTAATATTGGTGGCAGCAGCAGGAGACACTGTGTTTGAAGGTCAAAAGATTATGCTAAGATTATGGAAATGTAAAAGCTGACCTAGTGTTTATATGTTTTTGGTTTTCTCTTCTAGAAATATATTGAACATGCAGAAGCTCAACAATCCTGACATTTTGTTGCGGTTCATTGATAAATACAGGGAGCTAAGGTGCCTATGGGACGTCAAAAGCCTGATTTATCTCAACCAAAATGTTTGAAAGGCAACAATTGCCCAATTTGCCAAGTGTATGCAGACATGGATACCAGAGATCACTTCCATCATGATCAGCACCAAAATCAACAACCCCAGGAACGCTCACAAAAAGCGGTATAACCAAGTGCGTGCTGCTCGGAGGTCAGGAGCAGCAGCAGATGAAGACAAGGAGCCCAAGCTGTGGTACTACAAGAAAAACAAAAAACTGCGCTAATATAAAAAAGATTGAGAGCTAACACAAGGCAGCAGCTGTCGTGTGATACACAAATGGATATAAACAAAAAGAAGCAAAGCCGCGCCACTAAATACAAATAAAATAAACTTAATTAAACATATGACAATGAAACCGTTAAGAATCAGTCCTATAGCATATAGGTGATAAACACCAATCTTCCTTGGGGTGAGATCAAAGTCTTTGATGAAAAGTTCAACTTCCTCCCCCTGGGAGGACACGCAGTGACGTCACCACGCTAGAAGGAAGGGCTCCCATCGTTTGCCGGCCGGCATTACTCTTTTATGCAGTTTTTATACTCTTATATTGTAAGTACAATATGTTTTAATAAATTGAATTTCCCTCATACGGAATTACACTATGGTGCATCCTCTCATTTATCTCCTCGGATGATCGTGAGTTTTGCCTGTTACTAATCTGTTGGAAACCCTCTCCATACAATATCCCTAGGATTTAAAGGCCGCGGCTGGGCTATAGCCGATTGCATACTAGGCTTGCCTTCTGGTAAGCGGCCATTTCAATATTGGTGAAGGGATCACTTTCAAGTTTTCATCTGTCACATGTGGTGGTGTTTCATTTTGAGGTTCCTGTATGTGATGTACCTTGGGAAAGTTTGATGTTGAACTTTTCATCAAAGACTTTGATCTCACCCCAAGGAAGATTGGTGTGGTACTACAAGCACCTCAGTTTTCTGAAAGATCAAATTGAGGCCCGGGAATCCCTTTCAAGTCTTCCTTCCGCCCTTCCTTCCAGTGTTCCCTCCAGCGTGCCTTCCACGGTTCCCCCCACCCCTGCAGAGTGTGCCGAGGAGCTGGCTGACATAGATGAGTCAGATCTACTCATCTTCAGTGAGGTATAGTAGTTTACAACATATTTCTTGGCTGCAAATTATTGTTGGTTTAACAAGATGATTTTTGAACCCAAATTAAAGCTTGTAAACACAAACAGAAGTCGGGGCAGATAGAATTGTGTCAGGGATGCCAACTGCAGTGGTCAGAATGAGTCTGTTCAATTTTCAATAAAAAGAAAAAAAAAAGTCAAGAGCTTGAAAATGTGTGTGATTGATGAAGCCAAAACTAAAACCATGTCCCTTTTTTCTACACAGGAAGAGATTAGCCAGGAGAAGGCGGCAGCTCTGGAAGGTGTCAGCCAGGAGGAGGAAGGGGTGAGTGGCAGCCAGGAGGAGGCTGGGCCGAGTGGCAGTCAGCAGGTTCCCAGGCCCAGCAGCAGCACTGTATCACAGATGCCTCCCCTCCAGATGCGTTTACCTCCAAAAAAGAGGCGCATGACCCAGCTGGAGGAGGAGACCCTGTTGGTCATCAGGGAGGCAGCTGAGATCATGAGGGCCCCCCTTAACCCAGTTGAGAGTTTAAGCTCCTATCTTGCGCACAAGCTGCAAGCAATGGAGGAGGGACAACGGGGCCTGGCTCAAGACATGATGGCATCTGTGATACAGAGAGGAAGAAGGGGCCTGCTGACAGACCACAGAATTTTGTGACCCAGCCCAGGCTCCTCCTCCTGCTGACACATTGTCACCACCTGCAAGGGGCCGTGGAGGGAGCCGTGGAAGAAACGCTGCAGGGAACTGTGGAGGGAAGGCTGTAAGGAAGACCAAAAAGTGATTCCCTGGCTTCAAGCTGATCTGCCAGAAAACTGAGGTTGTTGTAATACCACAGCTTGGGGTCATTTATGTCATCTGTTGCTGCTTCTGTTTTCTGGGAATCCTAATGTTGTTGATTTTGGTGTTGATCATGGTGGAATGTTCCTTTGGGGTCCAAAGTCAGCATATATTTGGTTGATTGGGCAATTGTTGCCTTTCATGTTGTATTTTATATTGTGTTGTATTGTGTTTTTCTGGTGAATAGCCATCAAACATTTCCGAAACACAATGTGTAATTAACAAAGGACACAACCTCCTTGAGGGGGGGGGGACATTGTTGTGATAACTTGAGAAAAAAAAATTCCCCCCCCCCAAAATAAATAAATATGTGGAGTACAAAAAATTATTTTGGAGATCTGGCTTTCAAAAAATAAAAAATAAATCATGAGATCACAAGCAAAAAAAAAAAGAAGTCAGTATGGGAGAACTCAGTCTAAATACCATCAGCAAAACAACGGGTTTATTCTAGCAATAGAACGAAGAAAAAATGCGCTGCAATAAACGAGGCACTAATTATCAAAATGTAGAATGTGCCATCTCAAAAACGAATGCGAGTTTTACAAGAACGACAGGTAAGGGTAGTATATTGACAGGCTAGGGTAGTATACGGGAAGGCGGATGGGACCCAGGGAGCAGTTGTCATCATGACACAAAACTGCTGAAAAACAATCATGGTCGTCAATTTGCTGGGTAAATGGTTCAATTTGCTGCTTTCTCAAAGTACCGCCGTGGCCACTGGGACCCATGGTAGGGCTGGCTCTGGCCCAATGCATATACAAGAGGTGCCGGACACCGGGAACATCACAACGCAGAAAGTTTCAGGACAAGACTGGCTTTTTTTTGTCAACGGGTAACCGGTGGCAAGGAAGAAGACAACAATGGCGGTGAGGAAGAAGAAGACAGGGGGGCAAGGAAGAAGATGATGGTGGCAGTGAGGAGGAAGACAGCTCCACAGGAGAATAGAGCACAAGAAGATGACGGAAACAAAAAAATTATGGTACCGGGAAAAAATGGCACCGGGCTTCTTATTTAATAAAGTACTTGTAAAAAAACAGCTCCGGTAGTTTGTTAACCTTTTTACAATTTTTTTGGTGAATGGGTAGGGGTACGATGTAACCATTACCCATTCACATAGGTGGGGGCTGGATCTGGGGACTTACAGATTCCGATAAGCCCCCCACCTGCAGACCCCGACAACCACTGGCCAGGGTTGTTGGGAAGGGGCCCTTGTTCTCATCAACATGGGGGCAAGGTGCTTTAGGCTGTAGGGCGCAGAGCCCCTCTGCTCCAAAGCATGTGGCCTGGTATGGTTTAGGAGGGGGGCCTCGCTTGTCCCCTCCCTTTCCTGATCTACCAGGCAGCATGCTCGGATAATGGTCTGGTATGGATTGTGGGGGGGACCCCATGCCAAAAATCAGAATCCATACTAGACCTGAAGAGCCTGGTGTAGACCTGGGGGGAAACTGTTTTTTTGCTGTTTTTTTGCGATATTTGTATTGCAGGCAATTTTTATTTTTTTATATTCAGCTAGCAGCCGGGACTCATCAGTTGTTAAGGATGCAGCGACCGGCTTCCTGGCCCCCTGCTTAGCAACCAGCTATTTACAGTGTTAAAATAAAAACCACAAAATGCAAAACATCAAAAATCACATCACAAACACAACACTGTTCCATTGCGTCCAATTACCTGCAAATCACAGGAAAAAAGTGGCCGACCCTTTCCAAAAATGCACCGGCAGCAAAACGAATAGATGTGAACTTGTACCATAGGAAACCATGTTAAATGGACTGTAGTGTGTTTTTGCAAACTGCAAAACGCACTTAAAAATGCAAAGGTGTGAACCTAGGGTTACTTTCACTGTCAATGAGCATGGGAAACAGGGCAGACAGAGGGTGTATCTCCCTAACAGGGGCAGAGGTAACAATAAAAACCCTATCAGGTATTTTAATCCATCTTCACGCTATCCAAAACTTAAAAAAAAAAAAAGTTTTGCAATTAGTTATACTTTAAATTTAAAATGTTTTCATCTGTATTTAATTTTTAGAGATAAAATGGAAACTAGTGCAGGCAGACCTTGCAAGTGTAAACAAATCTGACGATGAAGAATTGTGATTTCTCTACAAATGTGTTAATATTATAAAAAGGAACATTCACAGAACAAATTGAATTGTGGTTGGAAATTTAATCAAAAAATAGGTCAAGAGCATGAAATCCATAAAGCAGTCTAAGACACAACCCTACATTTCTTACTCATAAAAGATCTTGAGTGTACCCTTTTTCACTAAGCTATTAAATAGGTCAAGGACATTGTAAAGTATTGCTTTAATGATATTGATTCATGCAAAACTAATAGAAAAAAAAGTGGACTGAAGGAAAAAAAAAAATGTACGTGTTTTTCCAGACACACAAACAAGGTGGATGGAGGAATCCCGCCACTAATTAAGTAACCAAGAAATAGAAACCAATTAGCTTTCATTTTTTTTTGTCAAAGCTTAACCCCTTCCATACAGGGCATTTTCACCCCCTTCCTGCCCAGACCAATTTTTAGTTTTCAGCGCTGTTGCACTTTGAATGACAATTGTGCTGTCATGCCTCACTGTACCCAAATGAAATCTTTATGTTTTCCCCCCCGCAAATAGAGATTTATTTTGGTGGTATTAGATCATCTCTGCGGTTTTTATTATTTGCGATATGAACAAAAGAAGAGCAAACAATTTGAAAAAACACCATATTTTTTAATTTTTGATTTAATAAATATATATATATATAAAAAAAAAAAAGATTTTCCTCAGTTTAGACCGATACGTATTCTTCTACATATTTTTGAAAAAAAAACAAAAACGCAATAAGCGTATATCGATTGGTTTGCGCAAAAGTTATAGCGTCTACAAAATAGGGG
This sequence comes from Rana kukunoris, assembly GCA_029574335.1. Classification (NCBI taxonomy): domain Eukaryota; kingdom Metazoa; phylum Chordata; class Amphibia; order Anura; family Ranidae; genus Rana; species Rana kukunoris. The sequence continues at coordinate 324,887,425 of CM056053.1, read as the reverse complement.
ATAGATTTATGGCATTTGTATTTATTATTTTTTTTTTACTAGTAATGGCGGCGATCTGCTATTTGCGATCTGAGAACACACATCGGTCTCCTCACCTCTGACAGGCAATCGCGGGTGCCCGGCGGACATCGCGACCGCCTTGCACGCGCACCGGGTCGCAAGCTTTGCCGCAGTGGCCGCAATGCAAAGGAGGTCATATGATGTCCACTATGAGGGACAGACAGTTCCTGCCGATGTCATATTATTATGGCTCGGTAGGGAACTGGTTAATTTGTCACCTCAATACAGGACACTTTCTTTCTCTTCCTGCGCAGGCCATTTTTCAGCTTTAATCACTGTCACATTTTGAATGACAATTGCGCGGTTATGTCACTCTGTAACCAAGAGAATTTTTTATAATTTTCTTCACACAAATAGACCTTTCTTCTGGTGTTATTTAATCACTGTTTCTTTTTTTTTTTTTTTTTTTTTTTAACAAAAAAAGACCGAAAATTATTTTTTTCTGTTTGTAAATAAGTAATTTTTCTCCTTCACTGATGTGCGCTGATGATGCTGCAGTGATTGGCACTGATGAGGTGACACTTTTCGATTAGGTGGCACTGGTGAGGAGGCACTAATATGCTGCACTTATGAGCACTGATAGGTGGCACTTATATGGAGCACTGATGAGCACTTATAGGCAGAACTGATGGGTGGCACTGGTGGGCACTGATAGGTGGCACAGGTGGGCACCGATAGGTAGCACTGATGGGCATTGATGGACAGCACTGATGGCCGTTGATGGCAGCACTGATAGGTAGCACTGATGGCCACTGAAACCAGCACTGACTGGCATCACTAATGGGCACTCATTGGTGGCACTGGTGGTCACCGATTGGTGGCACTGCCTGCTTGCACATTATTGTAATCAGGGCACTGATTACCTGTCTTGCTGTCCCCTGTGAGGAGATGCCCCTGATCGCCTCTCTTCGCCAGGCACTGTCAGTGGGAGGCGATAAGAACCGATTATGAGCACTTCCGACTCAGCCAATCACATGGTTAACCACATCAATACTGGGCACTTCCGCCCCCCTTCCTTCCCAAACCAATTTTCAGCTTTCAGCCTTCTCGCAATTTCAATGACAATTGTGCGGTCATGCTACGATGTACCCAAATGAAATTTTTATAATTTTGTTCACACAAATAGAGCTTTCTTTTGTTGGTATTTATTCACAGCTCTGTTTTTTATTTTTTGCGATATAAGCGGAAAAATAGCAGAAATTTGGAAAATAAATATATTTTCTTCTGTCTATTTGAAAAGAAATCCAATAATATCAAATTTTGGCACAAATTTGAGCCAAAATTTATTCTGCTACATGTTTTTGGTAAAAAAAATCCTGTTAAGTGTATAATAATTGGTTTGTGTGATCACGGACATATGTACGTAGATAATCATGTACAGATGTGCGCAGGTGATCATTGGGACATATCATTTTACTGTTACATATGTGGGGGACAGGTGTTTTTATTATGTGGGGACATGCATTTTGGGGACATGTGTGTTAACTTTGTGTGTTTACACTGTGGGGACACTGGACTAGTGATCATTGAGTAAAAATCTGTAAAAAACAGCTCATACTCACTGATCACCTGCCGGCTGCAGCGATCTGCTCTCCTCTCCTCACGACAACTTCTGTGTGAGGAGAGCCAATCGCATCGCAACTGGATCTCTATTTACATCACATGACGGCTGTAATTGGACACGCCTATCATGTAATCAGGAGGGCCAATCACAGAGCCCTCCTGCCGATTGGAGGTGCACCGTGTCCGGGTGACACGGGCGCATCAGGATTGCGCCGCTGCGTGATACCCCTCCTTCTGAGGGATGCTCCTGAATGTCCACAGTTCTGGCTAACGATCCGAAGTTGGAAGAGATATTTAGATAACCCCCAGTTCTGCTCATAAGAGGCCACAGGCAGTCAGAAAAGCTGTGATATGTGCAGAGGCTCAAGGTTTTTTACCATTAAAAGAAAAACCTTATCTGTGCAGCAGCCCCCCAGCCCCCTCTAATATTTACCAGAGCCCCATCACAACCCAGCGATGTGCATGAGAGCCTTAGCTCTCCAGGGACTCTCCCTTCTTACTTCTTACAGCCAATGAGAAGAGAGAGGGGAGGGTATGTGAATAGACATGCAGGGCAGTGGCTCTGGAATAAGTCTGTTTGTGTGCCCCCATTGCAATTTGCTTGCTTTGGGGGCACTTGGCAGGAAGGAGGCACCAGGAGCGCTGGCAGGAGACCCAATAAGAAGAGGATCGGGGCTGCTCTGTGCAGGCAATTCAAGCTTCTTGACCCCCAAACTCATTTACCAATGATTTTATGGACCTTGCTTTGTGCACTGGTCCAAATTATTTGGTGGAGTGGGGATTATGGTGTGGGGTAGTTTTTAGGAGTTGGGCTTGGCCCATTTTAGAGAGTTTGGAGATGGCCCTTTCTTGTTTCAACATGACTGCGTACCACTGCCAAACCAAGGTCCATAAAGACACGGATGAGTGAGTTTGGGGTAGAGAAACTTGACTGGCCTGCACAGTCCTGACCTCAAGCAGATAGAACACCTTTGGGATGAATTAGTCCTTCTAGTATGAAATCAGTGCCTGACCTCACAAATGGAAGATCGTTAGCCAGAATGACATAGATTGCAGTTGATGGGGTTGCAGACTGAGGACACTTGCACCAGATGTAAGCGTGACCATGGAGACCCTATTCACCTCCTGTGGCGATGCCCCAAATGACATAAATATTGGGCCGAGGTGGTGAGTACTGTCAACTTGGTGTTCAAGGTTTCTATACCTGTGGACCCCAAGGTATGCCTATTGGGTGTCCTGGAGGAGTTTGAGGTGGAGATGTACACCAGGAAGGCTGTTCATAGAGTGTTATTTCAAGCCAGAAAGTTGATTATGGTCTACTGGAAATCAGAGAACCCTCCGACCTCGAGGGAATGGATTTGTAAGATAGGAGATATGTTACGGATGGAGAAACGTATATACCAACACAGGGGGAGTACACGGAAATATAAGAATCTTTGGGCTCCGTGACTAGATACACCGGGGCTTGCACCGGTGGACCTGGTCATGGACAGGTTGCTGGGACTGAATACGGGGTGAGTAATTCTGCATAAAAATGTAAGGGAAGTAGAAGTGATGATACTTTAGTAATGATAACATTGTTGCAATATATTTCTGATGGTTGTTTGTATCGTCATGTTGATCACTGTATCGCTGTCAATGGCTGTATACCACCTTTTCATCAATAAAAAACCTTTTGTTGGATAAAAAAAAAAGTATATGTGACTAGACCATTATTATCTTAAATAGTATTGGGTGATTTGTAGTTGGTATGATTGATCACTATGCAGACTCACAGTTGCTTCCAATTCATTGAATCTGACAGACTTCCCACTAGGGATTAAAGTTCTGTAGATGATAATAACATATATTTTGGTTATGCATTGAAGGATTCATGAATAAAGCCTCCATTAGTGAGAAGGTCAGAGTTGACACTTACTTTTGAAGCCAAAACGGGATGTATGGATCTCTCCTATGGCAGCACACAGCTCCCACCAGCAGCACACAGCTGATCTGTCAGCCATTGTGTCTGCTTATATTGTTTGTCTGTGAGGTTCCCACCCACTTTTTTTTACCCTTTGTTAGGGTCCTGACCAATAATGTGGATATAAATATTTTACCTGAAAGTTTTAGTGTAAAAAACACTCAGGTTTAGATAGAATATTCACTTGGATAGGATTGATTTAGGAACAATAATGGTGTTCATGATAGTGCAGCTGTGGGTATATATATATATATATATATATATGTGGTGTCCCAGTACAGGTATTTGCTGTAGGCCCTGTCAGATTGAGACCCTCGGCTTGTGGGGCCTCCTCTGCAGGGACTCAGTTAGTTATGATGTGATTTATGCTGTTATAGTTGATAATACATTTATTAGGTGCGTATAGCTTTAAGAGGTTTAGTCCGCCATTTTATGTTTAGTCAGAGTGTATGAGAGTCAGTAGGACTAAGTGCTAGACAAGACCTTATGGTGTTGTATTATACTTTAACTTGTAACAAACTTTAAATGTAAGCTCCAAGGGAATACAGATAAGTCTCTATGATCCACAGCTCTCAGCCAATGGGCTTCAGTCTCCCTCAGGTCTCAGCCAATGGGCTTCAGTCTCCCTCAGCTCTCAAGCCAATGGGCTTCAGTCTCCCTCAGCTCTCAACCAATGGGCTTCAGTCTCCCTCAGCTCTCAACCAATGGGCTTCAGTCTTCTCACATTGATATAAGGGGTGGGAGTTCCTGTTTAGGGCAGACTAGCGCTACACACAGTTTCTGGCAGGTCAGAGCAGATTTCAGTCAGAGGAGAATCAGTGCAGGCCAGAGACCTCCCGTTCAGGAGAAAGTACAGCAAATCTCGGAGTACCCGTAAATACTATAGAATCAGTACTTCAGCGCAATTATCGGATCAATCCTTCATTCCGACGAAAAGCCTCAAGTCTACCGACACTTCAGTAAGTGCATCTATTCTTCAGCCTAGTCAAGCATAGGCCCAGTATTACTAATCCGGCCGCAAAAGCCGAAGATATATGATAAGCCAAGCCCAAGCATTATCAGCTGTGTGGTCCTCTAGAGACTGTCTGTGGAACCTTTGCGACACTTTGTGTGAACGCTGTGAAGATTTTGACATCTGTCTTCAGGCCAGTAAAGCCTTTGTTATATTGACCCCTGTTGTGGACTGTGTTATTACCACCCTAGCTAGCGGGGATACGGAGGCCCCCGGAGCTGTAGTTTCCTGGGGTATACCAAGACTACAGTGGCGTCACGTGACAGAGAGGGTTAATACTATCCGACCCTCACTAAGGGTTAAAGGGGTGTTCCACCCAAAAAATCGACCTTTGCTTACTCCACTCCTCACCCCCATACATGCCACATTTGGCATGTAATTTTTTTTGGGGGGGAGTGGGGGCTTCAGTAGGAGTGGGACTTCCTGTCCCACTTCCTGCTTCCGCCGAGGGGCTGGTTAGGCGATTAAGCCTTAATCGCCTACACCAGCCCCTCCCTGTAGGCGATCACATGGGACACTGACAGGTCCCATGCGATCGCCTCTCCAATCAGCGGCGAGCCGCGCCGCGCACGCATGCGCAGTACGGCTCGCGCATGCGCAGTGGGTGCCCGGCCGTGAAGCCGAAGGCTGTCACGGCTGGGTGCCCACAGTCAGGATGGAGACGCCGGCCGGGCAGGGGGGGAGAGGAGCGGAGCCCCGGTCGGCGCGTCGCTGGAACGTAGGAGCAGGTAAGTGAGTGTTTATTAAAAGCCAGCAGCTACACTTTTTGTAGCTGCTGACTTTTAATAAACACAACTTAGGGCTGGAACACCCCTTTAATACCACCAGACCCTGGGCTCCTAGCCCCAAGAACTAAGTAGCTAACCATTAAGCGTATGTGCATGGCCGTGGGGCTCCCCCTCCCCGGTCATCACATATATCTATATATATATATATATAGTCAGAAATAAGTGCATGAGACAAATTACAGTGTAAATTAAATGAAATTGAATAAAGTAGGAAGTGAAAAGGTATATACTATTATATACTAAGTGTATGTGACTAAACCATTGTTGCCTTGAGTAAAATTAGGTGATTTGTGATAGGTGTAATTGATCACAATGCAGACTCCCAATTACTCCCAATTCATTAAATATGGCAGGCTTCCCATTAGGGATTAAAGTTTTGTAGATAATAGCATGTATTTTAGTTATGCATGGAAGGATTCATGAATTAAAGCCTCCATTAGTTTAAAGGTCAGAAATGACACCTACTTTTAAAGCCAAAACGGGATGCATGGATATCTCCTATGGCAGCACACAGCTGATTTGTCAGCCATTGTGTCTGCTTATACTGTGTATTTGTGAGGTTCCTACCGACAAACGTTTGGCGTCATAGGGTCTGCTCCCGTTGTGCGCATGCGTCAGATGGTGCATGTGCAATGGTCCCGAATTGGCAGATGTATACGAAGGTACTCCACCAGAAAGACCATGGGCACCCCAGTGTGACAATCGCTACTGGGGTACCCCCCACCGGAGCAATGTGTCCACTTGGCGGGCCAAAAATGACCCAGATACCGGCCCACATTGCAGATCCAGCTCCGATGCTCTGGGCGCCATGCCAGAAGAGGGCAAAGCCCTTTACCAATGCAGGATCTCAAGAGGTGGTACTAGGTCCCCTTCATCAGTGGTGAGACATACGAACTGCACTACCACTGTGCTAGCTGTCATCCCACCCTGGAGGAAGGCTTTAAATGGATGGATGCAAATTTGTACTTAAAGTACTTAAAAATATATTTTACAAAGTTTATAACATAACCACAAACATTATTTTAAACAATATAAAAAGAGAAAAACTCACTAAATATAAATCTGCAAAATATATTTAAGGAACATGATATCTTTAAAATATAAAGTATAATCATTAGAAATAAAATAGAAAGCACTTAATGTGAGATCGCCTCTAGGTGTGTTATCCAGGTAAAAAAATGTCCACATTATTGGTCAGGACCCTAACAAAGGATATGAAAAGTGTTATATATAATTTGACATCATGTTTATTTTGTTATAGACCACCCTACCTACCGAGGGGTTAATGATTATTAGTTCATATTGCCACCTTCTGATGCCTTTGGGATGGAATGGATATATCTCCACAGGAGGAATAATTAATATGAATACTTGTATCTTGCATATATCTTATCACCTGACTATATTACATATAAGCCAGGAGGAATATATCAATATATTGATATACATGAAATCATTTAATTTATTTAGAATTTATCATCGGAATTGTGTATTATTGTGTGAGTTCCTGTGCCCTCCGGGGTGGGCCACCCTCCTGATCCATCTATCGGTCTTTTATGACGCAGTACCCATGGTGAGAACACTGGTGGACTGGGCTTTGTTCATGGAATGGATGCACATCCTGTTTTATAAAGTGTAGTCTATTATATTATATAACCACAATGTATAATATTACTAATGATGTCTTTTTCATTTAAAGTTCATGTGACAAAATTCATGCATATCTAGTGACAAATCTTTATATGTATCTAGCTCCTGAGGAAGCGGATTCTACAGGATAAAAGTGTGAAACATGTAGAGCCGCTCTACTTTGTATTATTGATAATTGGATATTTCATTGGTAACAATAGAATGTCTATAATGAGCTATATTGAATGATTGTCACACTAAAATACATTTCTGAGGAGAGATCACCACACAGTAAGTCCTGCACCAACACTACACTACACACAGGCACATTTAACCCCCCCGATCGCCCCCCCTTCCCCCTGTCACAGTGTCACAGTGTCACTGAATGCAGTAATCATACATGTATGATTACTGTATTTAGTGTCAGTGTGACAGGCAGTGTAAAAGTCAGTTAGTGTTAGGTCCTGGGTAGCCCCCGTACCCCCCCTAATAAAGTTTAAACCCCTTGATCACTGCCCTAGTTAACCCTTTCACTCCCTATTGCCAGCGTCACTAAGCGATCATTTTTCTGATCGCAGTATTAGTGTCGCTGTTCCCGCTAGGTAGCTAATTTTTTTTTATTGCGATTTTTTTTTTACTAAAGACATGTGGCTAAATAAAAATTTTTGGCCTAAATGTTTGACTAAAATTTAGTTTATTGATATTTCTTATAACAAAAAGTAAAAAATATTGTTTTTTTTTCAAAAATGACGCTCTATTTTTGTATATAGCGCAAAAAATAAAAATCACAGAGGCGATCAAATACCACCAAAAGAAAGCTCTATTTGTGGGAAGAAAAGGACGCAAATTTTGTTTGGGAGCCACGTCGCACTACCGCGCAATTGTCTGTTAAAGCGACGCAGTGCCGAATCGCAAAAACCCCTTGGGTCATTTGGCAGCATATTGATCCGGGTCTTAAGTGCTTAAAGTCCACCGAAGCCTCTTTCTTTCATACAATATGCGTACCTTAATAAACAATTAAGAAAATATTTCCTTCATGCAATTTAGCTAAATCTCAGTATGGAAATCATATAATTTCACAACATTTTATGGAAGCATTCATCCATCTCTGCATTTGTTATGTTTAACAGCCTGCTTGTTTACTTGTTCTCTAAGACACATTCTCTAGAGCCAATAAAGTAAAAAAAGGAAAAACAGATCTTGCACATTTACAGAATTTAATCATGTACTGAAATACAATGAAATGAGCAAAGTGTTCATGTAAGAGAATTCTTTCCCATTAGAGGAATATTATGCTTTGCACATACTTCAATGAATTAAGTCAAGCCTGAACAATAAAAGGGATGAAAAATAGTGTCAGCAAAGTTTGAGGCTTTTACGCAAGTTTAAAGCAAATCAAAAACATCAAATGTGTGTTCATTCCTAAAGACAATGTGCATGAATAATTTATCATTTCAAATGTTGAGCAAGTGAAACAATAATGCACTTTATTCTTGTTGTTATGACTTTACACACCCATCTGTTCCAATAAAGTAGAGTTCTGTTAACCACTTCAGCCCCGAGCCATATTACTGGTCAATGACCGGGCCACTTTTTGCGATTCGGCACTGCGTCGCTTTAACTGACAATTGCGCGGTCGTGCGACGTGGCTCCCAAACAAAATTGGCGTCCTTTTTTCCCCACAAATATAGCTTTCTTTTGGTGGTATTTGATCACCTCTGTGGTTTTTATTTTTTGTGCCATAAACAAAAATAGAGCGACAATTTTGGTTTGCGCAAAAGTTATAGCGTCTACAAAATAGGGTATAGTTTAATGGCATTTTTATTAATATATTTTTTTTACTAGTAATGGCGGCGAACAGCGATTTTTATCGGTACTGCGACCTTATGGCGGACAGTTCGGACACTTGACACATTTTTGGGACCATTGGCATTTTTATAGCGATCAGTGCTATAAAAATGCATTGATTACTAAAAAAAATGCCACTGGCAGGAAAGGGGTTAACACTAGGGGGTGAGCAAGGGGTTAATTATGTTCCCTGGGTGTGTTCTAACTGAAGGGGGGGTGGGACTGACTTGGGGAAATGACTGATCTATGTTCATACATTGTATGAACAGACGATCAGGCATTTCTCCCCCTGACAGGACCGGGAGCTGTGCGTTTACACACACAGCTCTCGGTTCTCGCTCTTTAACGAGTGATTGCAAATGACTGATGATCGCGCTGGGGGGGGATGGCGCGTCGGGACCAGGGGCGAGCGGGCGGCTTGCACACGCCCCTATTAGCTGATTTGCGAGATGATGTAATATTACGTGATCTCTTACAGCCGAGTGGCTGGTCGGCAAGCGGTTAAAAGACAAAGTAATAATAGAAAAAAACACAGGGCAATGGACAATATATAATAGTGAGTAAATGGATTACCAAATTGATTGCTGCTAGCATTGACATGTGTTCCTACACCTATGTAAATGAATTAAGGAAAAAAAAATGCCACGCAATTCTCTAATAAAAAAAAAAAAAGACAACAACATTATAAACACACGTGAATCATGTGTAATACCACCTAACCACTTATGGACCTATTTTTCAGACTCTGTGTTTACAAGTTAAAAATATATTTTTTTTATAAAAAATTACTTAGATCCCTAAACAATATATATATATTCTTCTAACAACCTAGAGAATAAAATGGCGGTCTTTGTAATACTTTCTGTCACACCGTATTTGTGCAGTAGTCTTATGTTTTTGGGTTGTAAAAAATGATAGTTTTTCTACATGCCGTAAAGTGACCGTGTGTACGCGACATCACAAGTGCACTTTTCTTGTAATTTTTTTTAAAAATAAGACAACAGTAAAGTTAGCCAATTTTTTATATATTATTAAAGATAATGTTACGCCGAGTAAATTGATTCCCAACATGTCATGCTGTAAAATTGCGCCCGCTCGTGGAATACCGACAAACTTTTACCCTTAAAAATCTCCATAGGCGAAGTTGAATTTTTTTTTACAGGTTACCAGTTTTGAGTTGCAGACAAGGTCTAGGGCTAGAATTATTGCTTTTGCTTCAACGATCGCAGCAATACCTCACATGTGTGGTTTGAACACCATTTTCAGATGCGTGCGCTGCTCACTCTGCGGGACGGGACGCTTTAAGAAAAAAAATAATAATATTATTGACAGGACCTCTTAAATATGAGATCTGGGGTCAAAAAGACCTTGGATCTCATATTTACACTGAAATGCAATAAATAAAAATATATAATTTAACCACTTAAGCCCTGACCAATTGTGCTGGTCCAAAACCAGGCCAACTTTTTACGATTTTGCACTTCGTCGCTTTAACTGACAATTGCGTGGTCATGCGACGTGGCTCCCAAACAAAGTTGATGTCCTTTTGGCATTTTTATTAATATTTTTTTTTTGATAGCAATGTCGGCGATCAACGATTTTTATCGTAACTGCAACATTATGGCGGACACATCGGACACTTTTGACACATTTTTGGGACCATTGTTATTTTTACAGCGATCAGTGCTATAAAAATTCACTGATCGCTGTGAAAATGACACTGGCAGTGAAGGGTTTAACCACTAGGTGGCACTGTAGGGGTTACTTGTGCCCTAGGGAGTGCTTCTAACTTTAGGGGAGATAGGCTGTGTGTGACAGAACAGTGATCACCGCTTCTGATTACAGGAAGTTGTGGTCACTGTCCTGTCACTAGAAGACTGGGGAAATGCTTGTTTACATAAGCATTTCCCCCTTCTTCCTCACCGTGACAACAATCGCGGGTATGCCTGCGGATATCGAGTCTGTGGGACCCGTGATCGGAGTCACGGAGCTTGAGGCGGGTTCATGCGTCCACAATGCTGCTTCTTAAAGGGGACGTATATATACATCTTTTTGCCTGGCCATGCCATGCTGCAGACGTATATCTGCGTGCGGCGGGCGGCAAGCGGTTAAGAGAAATGAAAACAAAAAAACTAGTGTATATGAATGGTGGTGACACCCTCTGCTGAGCAGGGTGTATCTAAAGACCTCTCAATCCAATATTACAACAAGAGTGTTATGCCTTTAAAAAGGTTTTCCTAGAGGCATAGCAATTTGGGAAAACGATTAAAGCCATTTTCTTTGGAACAAACTTTTCTTCTCTCGTATCTGGAAACACATACACACCCACATATATTGTAAACACATAATCACGGCTGAGCACTTTAGATTTCAGTTTTTTTTTCTCTCTCTCTCTCTCTTTTTTTTTATTTAACACATGGATATACATACACACCTACAAATATTATAAACACATAATTATGGTTGAGTTTTGCACTTAGAGATTAAAAGGGAATTTGGGAAAACTATTTAAGATATTTTCTTTAACCAATTGACCACCAGGCCTATTTTGGCACTTATTTTGGCACTCTCCTTCATGTAAAAATCACACTTTTTTTGCTAGAAAATTATTTAGAACCCCCAAACATTATGGGGGAGATTCACGTAAAACGGCGCATCTTTATGCCGCCGTAGCGTATATTCTTTACGCTACGCCAGCGCAACGTTGCGAGGCAAGCCTGCTATTCACAAAGAATATGCGATCAACGATGCGCCGGCGTAGCGTATAGTTGTCGGCGTAAGCCGACGTAAGTCAAATTAGCTGGAAGTGGGCGTGATATATTATAATGAAGCGTGACCCCATGCAAATGATGGGCTGAGCTTCAAAAAACAAACTGCGCATTCGTCGGCTCTTGGACGCATCCCAGTACGAATGCGCAGAATCACGTCGGGACAAACGCCTAAGATACGTCGAATCACTGAACGTAACCTACGCATAGCCCTATTCACGTACACCTTATGTAAAATTTGACGGCTGTTCCGACATCCGTACCTTTGCATGACCTGCGCCTCATATAGCAGGGGTAACGTTATGCTTGACTTACGCCTTACGTAAATGGCGTAGATTACAGCGACAGGCGCAAATATTTTTGTGAATCGGCATATCTTGCTCATTTACATATTCAATGCGTAAATCTATGGAAGCACCCCTTGCGCCCAGCGTAAATATGCGCCCAAGATCCAATAGAATTACGTCGGTTGGATGAAGCCAAAATTCAGGTGTATCTTATTATAAGAATAAGGCGCATAGATACAACGGCGCATGCGTGGGCTTACGCGGCGTATCAGTAGATACGTCGGCGTAAGTCCTTTCTGAATCTGGCCCTATATATTTTGTTTTAGCAGACACCCTAGGGAATAAAATGGCGGTCATTGCACGGTATTTGCGCAATAATTTTTCAAACGCCTTTTTTTAGGGAAAAAAAACAGTTTCATGAATTAAAAAATAAGAAAACAGTAAAGTTAGCCCAATTTTTTTGAATAATGTGAAAGATGGTGTTACGCTGAGTAAATAGATACCTAACATGTCACACTTTAAAATTGCGCACACTTATTGAATGGCGCCAAACTTAAAAAGGCGACACTTTAAAACTATGTACAGGTTACTATTTTCGAGTTACAGAGGAAGTCTAGTGCTAGAACTGTTGCACACGCTCTGTGGTTTTTATTTACAGTACATTGAGTGATATTTACAGTAGAGAATGAGATACTATGCATTAGATTAATGATGGAAGTAGGTGAACAACTGTTTTTTGGGGATTTTTTTCTGTATTTTTCTTGAAATGATAAATATTAATAACCATTTATAATACAAAAAGTCAAAAAGCCTTCTGTGTGCAGCAGCTCCCCTCAGCCCTCCTAATACTTACCTGAGCCCCACCTCGATCCAGCAATGTTGCACAAGAGACTCGGCTGTCCAGGACCCCCGCTGCTCTCAATCAAAGTCAGTGACCAAAGGAGGAGAGAGATGGGGCCACCGTTCTGTGTCTGAATAGGGGCTTGGCTCTGGTGACTCCATAGCATCCTCAACAGGATGGAAATGCCAGAAGCACCGAAGAGGGACCAGAGAAGAGGAGGATCTGGGCTGCTCTGTGCAAAATGACTTTACATAGCAGGTAAGTATAACATGTTTGTTATTTAAAAAAATAAAATAAAAAATAATTTAGTATCACTCTAATTCTGGTAAAAGGATGGTAGGTCCAGATGACCCAGCCCTAGTATGCCTACTTAGTTTTGCCTGCTTCTGTTTGAGAATGCAGAATGTTTCCTAATCAGATATTAAAGCCGAAGTTTAGCTAAAAAAAAAAGAATAAATTTCAGCACAAGGGACATAATTTACAGTCAGTAGCATATGCACCTTTTTGCTGATTCCTCTTTTAGTAGAAATCCTTCTCAATCCATGTCTCCCACCCCTGCCAACATAATCTTCCAGTGCAATAGGGAGATTAATAAAAATTACACACACAAACACACACAACACTCCAGTGTGGTTGTACAGCGAGTCTAATTAGTACAGATCAAACTGGGGTTCTCGGTCACCCTGTGCCCCTAAAAGACACAGGGTAACTTAGACATAGGATGTGCACAGGGAGCTGAAACAATGGTTTCTTAACCTCTCCAAGGTATTCTGGGTTCCACAGGCCCCCCGCCTAATATGACTAATGTCACAAAAACGTTTAGAAATTAAGATGTGTAATAAAATGGAATGACACAGGGAAAAAGTATTGAACACATGAAGAAAGAGGTGTAAAAAAGGCATGGAAAGCCAAGACACCAGCTGAAATGTATCAGTAATTAGAAAGCAATCCTGCCTCTTGTCAGTGCAAATTAATGTCAGCTGGTTCAGTCTCAACTGGCCTATAAAAAGGTATCTCATTACCAAAGTGTCACATACAGCACTACCCCCGAAGGAGCTGCTGGTTTGTTTTGGGTGGCATGTTACCTCATTCCCCTACCGTCTAGGGTACACAATGAGAGCTGAGAAGAACTGCAATGTCCACAATTTAGATGTCTTTTTCTGTGCTTTATTACCCAACGGGGTAAAATAGTAGAGTTGAAGAGATAGAAGGGATAGTATGAAGTAGGTTCAGGTGTATAACTTTGTTTGGAAACAATCCTGCTTCCAGCAATAAACTTTTGTCACCACTCTAGCCAGAGTGGGTATTGTGCACCTGGATAGGCCTCTCTCACCAGCCTAGCAGCCAGGGTGTCGTACGGAACTTTAGCAAAGTCTCTGCCACAGACCTTCCCAAAGATGGAGCTGTATTCGGTTCAGAATCCTTTTCAACACAGGATTAAGCACCCGGATCTCTTTCTTGAATAAACTTTGGTCATTCAAAACTGACAGATGACCATCATTCAGCCCTTGAGTAATGGCGTGTCCTTTGATGAAGTTCAAGGCCCCTCTTAAGACACCAGCCTCGTGCTCTGTACTCCCCCAGAAAGGTTCTTCATTGGGCGGCTACCTACCTCAGGACAGATAGCACAGGATCACTCTGCAACTGAAGACCCAGTCTGACTACCAAGTCTACATGGTAGATTAGTACCCTGAAACAATGTGGTCTCGGAGTCAGGAACACTTGAACACGCACCCCCTTCCATGAAGGCGAAACACGATCGACGGCCACGAACCAATGACGTCTGCCCCTTAAGTACTCTCCCCCAGCATGCACAGCGAGATGACCAACCCCCACTGATTGGCTGCTGAGGAAAAAACACCCAATGCACCTTGACTCGACTGCTGCCACCCTCGGCCTGGGGTGGTACAGGCACCCCAGGCAACGATAGTGGTCACTCACAGTACAGCCATGGGTGGAACAGAGGCCCAAATTTGGCAAAAATAACACGGTCAGAGGCAACTAAATCTTTGAGCACCCTCTAAATTTAAGGCAGCACCAGCTATAAATGTAGCAGGGCGCTACACACACAAGAAACATCTCATGATGGGTAAAAGCAAAGAGCTCTTTTAAGACCTTTGCAACCTTATTGTTGCAAAACATACTAAATGTTCCAGTGAACACTGTTGGGGTCATAATCCGGAAGTAAAAAGAACATAATTTCCCCATAAACTGGCCATGACCAGGTGCTCCTCACAATATTTCTGACAGAGGAGTGAAAAGAATTATCGGAACACTAGTGGAGAACTTCAGAAAGACTTGGAACTAGTAGGTACAATTGTTTCAAAGAAAACAATAAGTAATGCACCCAACCGCCATGGCCTGTATGCAAGACTCTATTGGTGAAGAAAAAGCTTGTTGAAGCTCTTTTAAAGTTTGCTGCACAACATTTAGACATGCCTGTGAAATACTGGGAGAATATAGTCTTGTCAGATGAGACCAAATATGAACTCTTTGGATGCCATAATACACACCATGTTTGGAGGTCAAATGGCACTGCACATCACCCCAAAAACACCATACAGTGAAGGTTGGAGGTGGGAACAACAGACTGTTTTTGAGCATACGGTACTGGTAAAATTCTTATCACTGAAGAATGAATGAGTGGAAACATGTACCAACATTCTTGGTAAGTTCTTGGTAAAAATCTGCTGCCATCTACCAGGATGATGAAGAAGAATTGAGGGTCGACATTTCAGCAAGACAATCCCAAACACAAAGCCAAGAAAACTCTCAATTGGTTTCAAAGAAAGAAAATAAAGCTGCTAGAATGGCTCAACCAACCAATAGAAAATCTATGGAAAAAACTAAAGATCAGAGTTTATAGAAGAGGCCCACGGAACATTCAAGATTTGAAGCCGGTTTGTGCTGAAGAATGGGCCAAAATCACACTTAAGCAATGCATGCGACTAGTTTCTCGATACAGGAGACATCTTGAAGCTGTTATTACTAACAAAGGATTTTCTAAGAAGTATTCAATTAATTTCAGTTAGCATGTTCAATCCTTTTTCCCTGTGTCATTCCATTTTATTACATATAACATAATTTCTGAACTTATTTGTTTTGGTTTCCTTGTATGTATGGATTGCATGGTTTGAAAATTTCATCCCTTTAGGCTGCATTCACACCTAGGCGCTTTGTTGCCTGAAGCGCGACGCTCAAAGACGCTAGAGGGGAATAATAACATTATTCGCTATGGAGCTGGTTCACATCTCCTAACGCAAAACATCGTACGTCTAAAGAACTCTGAATTTCAAACAAGTCTCGGACCCTTTTTCGACGCGCGTATCGGGCGGCTTGGGCGTTTTCGATAGCCGACAATGACCTGTACAAAACCGCGGTTTTAAAACTACGCGTTTTGTCGCCGCAAATCGCGGTAAAAAAAACGCTGCAATTTGTCGCCGCAAATCGCGGTACTAAAAGCCGCAAATTGCCTACGTTAAGGTGTGAATGCAGCCTTAGAGCTGGGACACTGGGGCAACACGACTTCCAGCACTACTTTGAGGGGCAACTTGGACACGACTTGAGTATGAATCATCAGGCAACTTACAAGTTCAAGTTGCCTCCAGGACAGTACAAGGCAACTTCAAGTCGCCTCCAGGACAGGAGGCTTTCAAGTGGCCAATCAAACAACAATCAGCTCTGTGGGAGGGAGGGGTTTGCCTGAGAAATGTATTTTATCTTCCTGTATTGTTGCTTTGGTTAAGACAGTGATCAGACTTCTGAGTCAACTTCCATTGAAATCAATGGGTACAAGTTGCCTACAAGTCGGATTGAAGTAGTACAGGAACCTTTTCTGAAGTCGGAGCGACTTCAGTAGTGTACATTAAGACGGCTCTATTCACTTCCATTGATTTTCTCAACCACATGACTTGGGACAACTTGGGGCGACATAGGGCAACTTCAAGTCTGATCCCAGGTCGCCCCTGTGTGAACCGGCAATATATTTACCTAGAAAAATGGTGACGTGTTCAATACTTATTTTACCCACTGTATACCTGTATATACTTCTTGGTATTTTGGATAAAGAGGATTTATTAATTATTTTTATGTTTATATGGTCATATTATTCACAGCTTTTTTATTGGGTATATAGGATTTATAAAAAAATTCTCATTTATTTATTCTAGCACTTTATTTTCCATAAAGGTGTAGGGATTGATTATAGGGTTCAAACACCTTGTTGTTGAGAATATATATATAAAATAGTTTTACTTAAATGCACATAAAAGTTACTGTATTGGAGTTTCTTTATTGGAGTTCTTCAATTATAGCAGTCATTTGGTATGATGTTTTCACCATTTAGTGGCAGCTGCTCCAGGAGTAGTGTCTTTCTTTTTTGATTTAAAGGTATAGGGGGGGGGGAGGAGGAGAGGGTTTTACTAAAACTGGTACACACCAAATCTGTTGCAGCTGTACATGGTAGCCAATTAGCTTCTAACTTCAGCTTGTTCAATTAAGCTTTGGCAACGAAACATGGAAGATAATTTCTATGCAGAGGTGCACCAAATTGTTCACGCTCAAGCTTTAGTAAATAACCCCCATAGTGTTGATCCTAGTTGTTGGCAATAGAGCAGGGATTTTCCTATATATTTATATGGAGTATTGGTAATTGTATCTATTTTTAGCCACGTGTTAGTACCAAGTACAAAGAAAAATATTACTAGTAAAAGTTGTATTAACAAGCCAAGGCTAAAGAGAAAAAAGAGTGATATGGTAGAATATTGCACCATGCATCAGGAAAATATCTTTCACAGATGAGAGAGAGCAATGACACTGGCGTAGAGGTATAACACGATAGTGTCTTTGCTGAACAATGTGAACATACATTTGATCTATCTCCACGTTTCGAGGTGACAAGGACCTCTTCATCAGAGCCCAGCAGTGCAGACTGTGTCAGCCGGAAGTGACACACCTCTATCCCCCTATTCTGGAGTGCGGTTTGAGGGTTATCCATAACATCGTTTTTTGACAAGCCTTTTAAACCACGTCTCTTGTGAGTAGTTTTTATTACTATTTGTACTCAATAAATTGTCAATGGTAACACACTAGGCTGTTGCGCCTTTCTTTTTCTTCTTTTTTGTTCTCTGTTAGGATGCCCCCTGTCCGTGAAGGGCAGCAAGGCCACTGTTACCATTTTTGACATTTGTGGAAATTGCCATGCGGAACATGTACTAACTGTTGGACAATCCACCCGTGCGCAAGAGTTTGTTTTGTTTTTTCTGTTCAACATGTATCAATGGTAAAAAGTTTAAAAACCGGACGTTTTTTCAGGAGCAGGACTCCTGAAAAAACGACCGTTTTTAAAACTTTTTTCCTATTGATACATGTTCCCTCGGGCAATACCCGGGTTCTCAAAGACGTTTTCACAGGCAAACTATAGACACCCAGCAGGTACAATATTTAAAGGAATTTTTCATTTATTTAAAAAAAAATTATTTAAGCATCATTAAAATCACTGCTCTTTAGTAGGCAATACTAAAGCCTACTCATTTGTTACAGGTCCAAATACCCCACAAGAACCCCCTCTAAAAAAAAAATAAACAAAAAAAAACCTCAGTTATATTATTGCCATGACAGGCTGAGACCTGTCAGAAAATAATGAATTGTGAAAGAATAATATCAAAAGCCCAAACTAAAACAGTCTTCAGAATCTAAGCCTTGGTCATATGTTCAGAATAAGGATAAACTTTTTTTTTTACTGGTTTGTACATGTCCTTACTTAACCTATTCATAGTGAAACATTTTGCTACATAGTCTACAGAACCTCTTGCCAGCATAGAAAAATATGTAGTAATACAGTATATATTTAATAGTATTGATTGAGAAGGAACATTCTGCTCTGTTTCAATCGTTTTTATTTGTTTTACAAAAGAGAGTGATACAATTTAGTAGATATTTTTACATTACTGAGGCTATCAACAACTGTAAAGACATACAGTAGTATCAAAACGAACCTATCAAAAATGTCAACAATATAAATTCGAAGATATGACAGGTACCATACTGTGATAAACCTCCGATAGGATCAGAAGTCAGGGTACAAAACCCAAAATTATCAAAACAATTTAGAAAGAAAATCTCAAAAGAGAAAAAGAGGAAAGAGAAAACAAAATAAGGGGAAGAAGGGAGACAAGGAATGTCTGTCCAAAATCCAGAAATCCAACGTGATCTCAGTCAGGGGTTCCATATTTTATCAAATAGCAGTTGTTTAATCCTTAAGGCATTTACCATCTTTCATGGACCAGAATCCAGGTCAGCTTACGCTTCAGCAAAGTGATATCTAACACGGGACTTTTCCATGTGTGTGTCTAGGGATATTTTCAAGTTCATTTAACAATGCTATCTGAGCATCTTTAGTAATATTGGCCATGGGGACAGAATAAAAAAAGGAATGGACCCATATCCAGAAGCGCCTGACATTAGGACGGGTCCACCAAATGTGAAGGGTTGTCCCCACTTGACCACAAGCCCAGAAACAGGAGGATGGGTGCCCGGGTACATTTTTGCAAGTCGTTCAGGTACCCAGGACCATCTATTGTGGAATATTCTGTTCTGAGGATGTATAGAGGCCTAGGCACCAGTATACAGGAAACAAATTATTTTCAGCGGTAAGTAATGATAACTCAAGTACGGTAATTTACTTTTTACTAGATTTCCAAATGCTGCAACAAATTTACGGCATTATTTTGTACCCAATAAGCACTGTAAGGTGCTTACATAATGTCTTAGCTTTGGTAAACAAATAGCTACCAAACCTAGGTGCATGCTTTATGTAAACATTCACTTTTATCCAAGACGGTACCTGAGAAATCGAAGGAGATTGTCATTGCAGGCAAACTGGAGTCACCAAAGTTGATATTATATGCAGTCAAATTGACATTTGTCCTAAAAGCAATAATGCAGGATGCCATTGTTTATTTTAAACTTCTGAAAAAAACGAAGAACTTTCTGAATTACTGGCATGTATGCAGTTCTGACATTGCTCTGTTCCACTGTGATGCACGCTTAGTCAAGGCCAGCCAGTAAGTAGTGTTTTCAAAGGGAGGTCAACAATGACAACCTTCAATTTTGTCTTATTAAAGATTTCCTTTTATGACTATAGCTTGAGATAGTCTTGTAGAGAGTGTTGTTTTTAAACAAGTCAGCCACCCATAACCTAAAGACTTGCACAGAGAGAGAGAGAGGGGAAGAGAGGTACAGTCATTGTACTGTAAAGTAGCAAGGCAAATATGGGAAAATTAGCTTTTAATATTTTGATTTATTCTTCATCATCATTATCAACTTCCATATGTAAGCCATGTTAACATCACCAGTACCAGGTCCATATGCATATACTGTACTTCTCTTATGGCTTCAATAGCACTTCAAGAGCCTCTCTCAGAGACACACTTTTAAAATCAGCCATTTGTGGCTTTTTAATCAGGTGCAAAAACCTGAAGTGGAGTACTTCATCCCTATAAATAACACAGTCTAGACATATGCCCTATCTAGAACTACACCCTTCATCGTCCAAGACCATTTGTAAATACACCTACACATTCCCTCCAGCTCACAGAAACACGTCTCGCTTTTAATTGATTTAATTTTTGCTGTTTGTTTTCATTATATACAAAAACAACATTTACAATTATGCAGTAAGAAAACAAAATAATGAATTTAATATTTTGTATTTAGTCTAAGGCCCCTTTCACACGTGCGTACCCTATGTCCGCTTTTTTATCCATCCGTTTGCGGATGAAAAAGGGACAAAAATTGGTCTCTATGAGATTGCGAGTGTCAGCGGATGAATATCCGCTGAACCCCAATCTCGTCTGCCTCCGCAATGATCCGATTCTGCAGACGGAAGAAAACCCTATTTTTCCATCCGTCTTTGGATCGGATGAACACGGACATCAGGTCCGTGTTCATCCGATCCCCCCCATTGGGGAGAGCGGAGAAAAGACAGGGCGGTCCCTGCACAATGTGCGGGGACCGCCCTGTCATACGGAGCATACGGAGGCGGATCATTACTGATCCGCCTCGTGTGAAAGGGGCCTAATACTTCTGTTAACCGCTTGTCGACCAGCCGCCGCAGTTATACGGCGGCAGGTCGGCTCTCCTGCGCGAGAGGCCGTAGCTCTACGTAGCCAGCTTTCGTTCCTGTCAGCGGGGGAAACGCTGATTTTCTGTTCATACAACGTATGAACAGAAGATCAGTGATTTCCCCTAGTGAGGCCACCCCCCCATACAGTTAGAACACAAATAGGAACACACTTAACCCCTTCCCCACCCCCTAGTGTTAACCCCTTCACTGCCAATGGCATTTTTATAGTAATACAATGCATTTTTATAGCATTGATCGCTAAAAAAATGCCAATGGTCCCAAAAATGTGTCAAAAGTGTCCGAAGTGTCCGCCATAAGGTCACAGTACTGAAAAAAAACGCTGATCGCCGCCATTACTAGTAAAAAAAATTATAATATTAAAAATGCCATAAAACTACCCCCTATTTTGTAAACGCTATAACTTTTGCGCAAACCAATCAATAAACGCTAATTGCGTTTTTTTTAACAAAAAATATGTAGAAGAATATGTATCGGCCTAAACTGAGGAAAAAATATATATATTTTTGGGGGATATTTATTACAGAAAAAAGTAAAAAATATTGAATTTTTTTCAAAATAGTCGCTCTATTTTTGTTTATAGCGCAAAAAATAAAAACCGCAGAGATGATCAAATACCACCAAAAGAAAGCTCTATTTGTGGGAAAAAAAAGGACGCCAATTTTGTTTGGGAGCCACGTCGCACGACCGCGCAATTGTCAGTTAAAGCGACGCAGTGACGAATCGCAAAAAGTGCTCTGGTCGTTGGGCAGCAATATGGTCCGGGGCTGAAGTGGTTAAAGTAACATGGTGCTGCTTAAATATGAAAACATAAAAAAAACATAAAAAAAAAAAGCAAATCAACATAACATTGTGCTTTTGAAGGAAGTAAGGTAGTGTTCAATATTATTATACAGGATTTATATAGTGCCAACAGTTTGCACAGCACTTTACAACACGAGGGCAGACAGTACAATTACAATACAATTTAAAGAAGCTGTACTGCTCCTGTGGATCACAGGAGTGCAGTTCTGTCAGGGGATCCCTGTGACATAGATGGCACATAGTTGTGCACATGCGTATGGTATGCCCCGAAGAACGGCTAACAGATGCACATGCACTCAGGGATTCGCGGTCACGAATGCACAAAATACAGCTGTGTCCTGTATCCTGATTGATCCTGCATGTTCTCCCTGTTGCTGACCTGGCATGTTCCTTGACCTTGGCTGTAGATCCTGCTTCTGTCCTGCTGTTTACCTTTGACCCAGCTCTGTTCCTGACTCTGGCTCTGCTAATGACTTTGTACCGTGCTGCCCGCCTCCTGGCGACCCCAGCTATTCCTGATTTTCTGCTTTTGATCTTGGCTTCCATTAACCTTTGATAGCTTGCTCAGCTGTCTGCTGCAGCAGCTCTGCTCACCGCTGTATACTCCAGCTTCCAGAGTCCTGACAAGCTGTTAGACCAGAACCATCAACATGATCAGAGTGCCCCTTTAACTTGGACCAGAACTTCAAACATTATCGCTGTTCCTGTTTCTCTGGTTCCACGGTCTCCTTGGAGCCACAGTCTCTGCTACAGGTTCTGCAATCAACATCAGTCACTTCTTCTGTCTCATCTTCAGTGGGGTCATGGAGAGAGATATAAGAGAGGCCGACCTCATCAACTCAGTCTCCTATCAGGTACATGACAAGTTCATTTTGCACTCCTGTATCCAGTTTTCCAGCAGACAGCAGGCTCGGGAAGGATCATGACCATATGGTCAGGATCCATCCACATGTCTGGACCACCACCAGTCATGTGACCGGCATGAAGACAGCTGAAAATGTAATTTACATTTACATTACAAAACTGCTTTTTTTTTAAATGATATACACAGTGTGCTATGCCGGGCTCCAATAGAGGGTCTGGCATTGTACAAATACAAAATAAAATCAAAAACTTCATCAAATATAGTCATCCAAATATATATATTAAAAGTGATCCACTGATCAAAAGTGCTGAGTGCACACACAATAAGTGCCAACACTTCATATAAATAGTAACATCATTATATATTGAAGTCCATTGCAAAAATATTCACAGCTTGTACTGGTGATAAAACGTATGTTCTCGTGTTCACTCAGGTGCTCCCCCCTTATGTGTATATGCTCACCTTAGAGCGTGTGACCTCACAATTAAAGGGGTTGTAAATGTTTGTTTTTTATTTTCTAAATATGTTCCTTTAAGCTAGTGCATTGTTGGTTCACTTAACTTTTCCTTCAATTTCCCTTCTAAATGTTATTTTTTCTTGTCTGAATTTCTCACTTCCTGTTTCTCCTCAGTAAGCTTGCCTCCGTCATCTGAGCTGCACTAGCTTAAAGGAACCTATTTAAAAAAAAACGAACCTTTGCAACCCATTTAACTGCTTGCTGACCTACCACCGTCATTTTACGGCGGCAGGTCGGCTCTCCTGGGCGAGAGCCCGTAGCTCTACGTCGGCTCTTCACGGGCCACTAGGGGGCGCGTGTGCGCAGGCCGTCGGCTCGATCCGGCTCGCCCCCAAGTCCCGTGCACGTGCCCGGTCCTGTCAGGGGAGAAATGCTGATCTTCTGTTCATACATTGTATGAACAGAAGATCAGTGATTTCCCCTAGTGAGTCCACCCCCCTACAGTTATAACACACCCAGGAACATAACCCCTTCCCCACCCCCTAGTGTTAACCCCTTCACTGCCAATGGCATTTTTATAGTAATCCAATGCATTTGTATAGCATTGATCGCTAAAAAAATGCCAATGGTCCCAAAAATTTGTCAAAAGTGTCCGAAGTGTCCGCCATAATGTCGCAGTACTGAAAAAAAACGCTGATCGTCGCCATTACTAGTAAAAACATTTTTTTTATAAAAATGCCATAAAACTACCCCCTATTTTGTAAACGCTATAACTTTTGCGCAAACCAATAATAAACACTTATTATTATATGTAGAAGAATACGTTTTGGCCTAACCTGAGGAAGAAATGTTTTTTTATATATTTTTGGGGGATATTTATTATAGCATAATGTAAAAAATATTGAATTTTTTCAAAATAGTCGCTCTATTTTTGTTTATAGCGCAAACAAATAAAAACCGCAGAGATGATCAAATACCACCAAAAGAAAGCTCTATTTGTGGGAAAAAAAGGACGCCAATTTTGTTTGGGAGCCACGTCGCACGACCGCGCAATTGTCTGTTAAAGCAACGCAGTGCCAAATCACAAAAAGTGCTCTGGTCATTGGGCAGCAATATGGTCCGGGGGTTAAGTTCAGTCAGAACACGCTTGTGAACCACCCATGGGTTCAGTGTCAGTAATGGAGTCCTGAGCTGCTCAGTTCTGCTGCTTCCACACTCATGCAAAACATAACGAGACATGATAGTGTGATACCATGTTATAAAATAATTGTATTAATAAATCATAACCCCTCTGACAGGGTACTCACAGGGGAGGAAGATACACTATATCCCTGTATGGACACATGTTGGGGAGGGGGCAGGACAGAGCAGGAGATAACTGATCTGTCTCAGAAAGGAGACACACACTATTTCGGCTCTTTGGTGTTTTGTTTGGCTTTTAATAGAGTGGTGCACTGAAGCACCCAGCAAATGTGAGTACCCTGTCAGAGGGGTTATGGTTTATTAATACAATTATTTATAAAACGGTATCACACTATCAAGTCCCTTTATGTTTTGCACAAGTGTGGAAGCAGCAGAACCGAGCAGCCCAGGACTCCATTACTGACACTGAACCCAGGGATGGTTCACAAGTGTGTTCTGACTGAACTTAATTGTGAGGTCACAGGCTTTAAGGTGAGCGTACACACATAAGGGGGGAGCACCTGAATGAAGACGAGAACATACGTTTTATCACCAGTACAAACTGTGAATATTATTGGAATGGACTTCAATATTTAATGATGTTACTATTTCAATGAAATTTGGACACTTATTGTGTGGGCACTTAGCACTTTTGGTCACTGGATCACTTTAACTACTTAACACCCTAGAGAATAAAATGGCGGTCGTTGCAATACTTTCTGTCACACTGTATTTGCGCATAGGTCTTACAAGCGCCCTTTTTTTGGGAAAAAATACATTTGTTTAAATAAAAAAATAAGACAACAGTAAAGTTAGCCCATTTTTTTTATATTGTGAAAGATAATGTTATGCCGAGTAAATTGATACCAAACATGTCACGCTTCAAAACTGCGCCCGCTCCTGGAATGGTGACAAACATCTATCTTTAAAAATATCCATAGGCAACGTTTAAAAAAAATCTACAGGTTGGGTGTTTTGAGTTACAAAGGAGGTCTAGGGCTAGAATTATTGCTCTCGTTCTACCGATCGTGGCGATGTGTGGTTTGAACACCATTTTCATATGCAGGCGCTGCTCACGTATGTGTTCACTTCTGCACGCAAGCTTGGCAGGACGGGGCGCGTTTACATTTTTTTTCTTAATTATTTTACCTTATTTTTTTTATTTTTTTACACTGTTCTTTTTTTTAAAGTTTCACTTTTCTTCCTATTATAAGGAATGTAAACACGCTCTATCGTAAAAAAAAAACTGTTATTTTGTATGTCAACACATTTTTTATTTAGTGTCATTGCATCAAGGCACTTATGCTATCTATCCAGATTAATGCATTTGCATGAGGCAGGATCAGTGCTAGCAGCTGTCCTGATAGGAGGTGTTACATATTTACAGATTTTGGGTAGCTTGCAAGATTTATTGGTTTTACCCTTCTATTAGCTACGGATAGCATACTGTATTAGTCTTTTATCAAAACGAGGCATGTAAATGCCTTTTTAGAACAATCTTCAGGCCAGGCACATGACTCTCAGACGCTGTAAGCTCCGATACATGGCTACTGCAGGAGGGGCCGAGATCTTTCTCTGACGTTAGCTGGGGAGGTTACATGGCCGCTCAGCCCCTCCTCCGGTAGCCCTGGAAACCAGCCGAGAGGCACGTGACCGGCCTGAAGATCGCTCTAAAAATATATTTACATGCCTCATTTTTATAAAAGTCTAATACAGTGTGCTATGCCTATGCCTTTTCTATTTTTGTATTTTTAATAATAGTGGCATTGGGTGGGTGGAGACACAGACATAGAGCTGAAAGGCAGGGAGGAGGGGGTGAGGGGAAGAGAGGAGAGCTGAGAGAAGGGCTTTGGATGATGAAGGGACATAAGCTGACCATGGTGGTCAGAGCTCGGCAGCCCTGATTATTGTGGTCAGCACAGAGAGGGGATACAAGTTCAGCCAGGTTTTTTACCTTCTAGACAGGGGCAGATTACACTGTGATCTATTTTAACTGTGCTGTTTAATCTGCTTTAAGGGACCAGGATCTCTATTTTTTGGGGGGGCTTAACAAGCAATTTATATTAGTTTTGCTGCAATGCACAGCCAGGAAGATCTGCTTCACTTCTCTTAAACATCTCCCTGCTATTTAAGTAGAAGAATACAGATTTCCTTTGGGTAGGCATGAGGTGGAGATGTGTGACACAAGAAACTAAATTGTTGAACCAGTAAATTGGCTGTTTAGTGTGACAGATATTTGAGGCATTAGATTATCTGAACAGAATCACAAATCCTTGACAGTTAAAATAGATCACACATGAGTATTTGCTACAAGAGTGAATACTCTCATCCCTAGAAGAGTGAATGTCACTTAAAAGTTTTACTAAACATCTTGCACCTGTCTCAATAAACAAGTTTTTAAAAAAAAGTGTTACTAAACCCACAAGAGTAAAATCAGTCTGCATGTGCAGTAAAGCATGCTTGTCATGCTGCTCAGGCCGCGTACACACGTACGAGAACCTCGTCGGGCTAAACCCATCGTTCCACCCGACGAGGTTCTCGGCCGGCCGTCGAGTTCGTCGACCAGGCTGTCGAAAAAGGCGTCGAGCCATTAGTCCCGATGGCCCGTCGCTTGTCAGTTTGTTCGGCGAAAACGTACACAATAGATTCTGCCGAGAAGCTCGGTCGTGTGTACGGGGCCTTACACACGACCGTTTTTCATGATGTGAAAAATGCCATTTTTGAAAATGCTCATTAAAAACAATTGTGTGTAGGCTTCAGAGCATTTTTCTCGACGTGAAAAATGGACATTAAAAATTTAGAAAATGCTATAAATATTGTTTTTCACATTGTCGTTCTTCACGTCGTGAAAATGGTCATGTGTAGGCTTTAATGACGTGAATGTGTCAGATGTGTCCGCCATAATGTCGCAGTCACAATAATAATCGCTGATTGCCACCATTACTAGTAAAAAAAAAAATTATTCATAAAAATGCCATAAAACGACCCCCTATTTTATAGACGCTATGGGCCAGATTCAGATACAATTAGATTATCGTAGCGTTTCCCAAATACACTACGCCGCCGTATTTTACCTGGCTCTACGTGGAATCCAGGTAGATTTTGTCCAGTAAACGACGGCGGCGTAGTGTATTTCTCCCGTCGCAATCCATCTACGCGAGTAGGGCAATCCATCTACGCGAGTAGGGCGTAAATCGAACTGCGCATGCTCCGTTCGCAAATTTCCCGCCGTGCATTGCGCGAAAACACGTCGTTACGTCATTCGTTGTTTGAGTAGCGTCGTTTACGCACGATCCTCGTCCCGAACGAGTTACGTAAAAAAAAAAAAAAAAATCGACGCGTGAACGACGGCCATACTTAACATGGGCTACGTACCGTTATACCAGCAAAAAGCTGGTCTAACAGTACGTAAAAAAAAATAGACGAAAGCGATTGCGAAGACCACTCGTATCTTCGTGGATCGCCGTAAAAACACATTTGCATATCCCGACGCATGAAAACGACGCAAACTCCTCCCAGCGGCCGCAAATATATCGCAGCGTAGATCCGAAGGCTTACGAAGACGTAAGCCTCTCGGATCGAAGCCCGAAGCCGCCGTATCATGGTTTGAGGATTCAAACTAGTGATACGGCGCGCGAAATTTGAAATTACTCCTGTCTAACACCAGTTAGACAGGCGTAATTGCTTTCTGAATCTGGGCCTATAACTTTTGCACAAACCAATCAAACGCTTATTGCGATTTTTTTTTTTTTACAAAAATATGTAGAAGAATACGTATCGGCCTAAACTGAGGAAAACATTTTTATATATATTTTTGGGGGATATTTATTATAGCAAAAAGTAAAAACTATAGATTTTTTTTTTTTAAATTGTCTATTTTTGTTTATAGCGCAACAAATAAAAACCGCAAAGCTCTATTTGTGGGGTAAAAAGGACATCAATTTTGTTTGGGAGCCACGTTGCACGACCGCGCAATTGTCAGTTAAAGCGAAGCAGTGCCGAATCGCAAAAAGTGGCCCCATCATTTAGCAACAAAATGGTCCGGGGCTTAAGTGGTTGAGCAACGCAGTGCCGTATCACAAAAAATGGCCTGGTCAGAAAGGGAGGTAAATGCGGTTAATGCAACTGTGCAGATTAGCAATTATGTATAATGTGTAGGTGTTAGATTTAAGACGAGTGTAAAAGCACCACATATTTTGGGTACAAACATTTTCATTTATATACTGTACTTGTATGAAGTGGAAAGTTAATAGCTACAGGTGAGATATGTGAGAATGTCTTGTTAAATATACAGTAGTGACATAATTCCTACTAGGTTACATTAGATTTTACACAGTAGATAGTAAAAGAATTTGATTGATGAAACAGGCTAAAATACATGTACAACTAATATGATTTCTGCTATAAAAAGGAATATAAAGTGTTAACGTCAAAAGAAAAAATATATATTGTGGGGGCATATGGAATGGGAATACTTTGAACACATCAAAGATGTATAACAAGTTTTCATGCTCCAAAGACGTGAGAAAATTGTCTCTGCTGGGGATCAGAATGTAGATTTTGCAGAGGAGGGATTAGGCTTTTGACTCGGTTTTACAAAAGATGCAGAAAATAATCAGAATAAAGAAGGACTCAAAATGTTAATTCACTCCATTCTATCTATAGCAGTTGCTGCAAACCTAAAAAAAAAAAAAAAAAAAAGTTATCCAGTACTTACTTGGTTCACAGAGCAATTGCTGTGTACAATTAAAATATAAAAAATCTAGACAAGGGACAATTAAAAGGGAAAATTTATATCAAATACTTACCGTAATTTTCCTTTCCTGATGGACTCCATGGCAGCCTACTTGTGGGTTAATCCCGCCTCTCATACCTCATAGGACCCTACTCCCATAAAGCTTTGCGTCTCCCCATAGACTGTGTTCCGTAATTTAGCCTACTCCAGCAATGGGAGGGAAACTCCGGCTGCCATGGAGTCCATCAGGAAAGGAAAATTACGGTAAGTATTTGATATAAATTTTCCCTTTTCCTGACAGACTCCATGGCAGCCTACTTGTGGGAAATAACTAGCCGACACACCCGGGTGGGAAATTGCTGATTAAAGAAAAAAAAAAAGGTTTAATTGACACTGTCAACAGATAAAACATGTAAACCAAAATCAACCGACGACAAACAGGCCGGTTCTACGCAGTAATGCGTCATGAATGTGTTTAATGACGACCAGGAGGCCGCCCTACAGATTACTTCTGGGGAAACATGCCGGGCGGCTGCCCATGATGTGGAGATGCTACGAGTCGAATGCGCTGTCACCGCTTCAGGAGGAGCCAACCCTTTTGCTTTGTATGCCCCTTGGATTACTTGAACTATCCATGCAGCGATGGTTCTGGGAGAAGCACGCATTCCCCTGCTTTTTCCATGGAAGGAAACGAACAGATGGTCAGATTGACGGAAGGCTGCTGTGGCTTCCAGATATTGTCTTAATACATGTCCGACGTCTAGAGGATGGACATTAGAGTTCTCAGGAGATCGAAAAGTGGGGAGAACAATTTCTAGATTTTCATGAAAGACCGATGTTACCTTGGGATTGGATCCCAACATGGGAATTAGTACGACCCGATCAGGGAAAAAAGTAAGAAACGGTTCTTTGGATCCTAGAGAACCTATTTCTGAGACCCTTCTGGCTGATGTTATGGCCACAAGGAAGACAGCTTTTGAGGACAGATCTTTGATTGACAAGTTATCCGAGTGCGTAGTTTCTGAAAGGAAGTCCAAAACAAAGGGAAGGTTCCATTTTGAGAACCTTGGTTTTCTCTGTGGCCTAAGCCTCATGGCACCTTTGAAAAATTGTTTGACAAGGGTGTGTTTGGCCCATGAAAACCCAGTGAAGGCCGAAATGGCCGAAATTTGAACTCTCAGGGAGCTGACTGATAAAGACAGATCCAGACCTGTCTGAAGGAAGCCAAGAACATCCTGAATCCTAGGATTACTAGGGGATCCATCCATGGAAGAGACGAAATCTGCAAATTTTGACCATATTCTCTGGTAGACCTTGTTGGTGCTTGATCTCCTCGCACTTAACAGAGTGGAGATGGCTTGATTTGGGCAGCCTAACGCAATAAGCCTTTCCCTTTCAAAAACCAGACCATCAGATGAAGACGGGATGGACATGGATGGGGGGTTACCCCTTGTAACAGGAGATCTGCCCTGTTCGGAAGCGGGACTGGAGCCCGGAAGCTCAGATGAAGCAGCAACGGGAACCATGGTCTGTTGGGCCAATAAGGGACTATCGCCACCACCTCGACCGCTTCCCACCTGAGTCTTGCCAGGAACCGGAGGATGACCGGGACTGGAGGAAAAGCATAGGCACTGTGAAAGTTCCACTGGTCTGTTAGAGCATCCACTCCGAACGCTTGGGGACAGCGACCCCTCGTATAGAATTTCTCTAGTTTGTAATTGCATGGAGATGCAAATAGGTCCACTTCCGGCACAACTCCCAGGGATAGGACCCAGCTGAAGACTTCGCTGTGGAGAGACCATTCGTTGTGGTCGAGTGTTGTCCTCGAAAGGAAGTCTGCTTGGAGATTTTGAGATCCGGGGAGATACACAGCTGTTAAATCTGAGAGATGTACTTGTGCCCACGACATGATCGGATCCACTTCCTTCAGCAGGGATAGACTGCGGGTGCCTCCCTGTCTCTTTATGTATGACACAGCTGTCATGTTGTCTATTCTCAACAGGACTGACGATCCCTTTACTATGTGAAGAAAGGATTGAAGGGCACGGTAGGCCGCACGGAGTTCCAGGGCATTGGAACTCACACTCCGGGATGGTAACGTCCATTTCCCTTGAGCAAACTCCTTCAAGCACAGAGCCCCCCAGCCGCTGTTGCTGGCATCTGATGTAATTGTGATCCAGGAGATCGGGGCTAATGAATGGTAGTTGAGGAGATTTTTCCTTAGTAGCCACCAAAGAAGACTCTCTCGCATCGACGAAGTTATTCGAATGCGTTGATCCTGAGACTTCGGATCCCACTGTTGGAGAAACCCCTTCTGAAAGGGCCTCATCCTCCATTGTGCCCATCTCACCATGGGGACTGTGGACACCATGGTGCCCACTATCTTGAGGCATTGCAAGGCTTTTAGAAAGGGAGAATCCAATGCAAGCCGGACTCTGTCCCGGACTACCGGGATCTTTGTCAGGGGCAAGGAGATGGAACATTGAACTGTGTTGAATTGAGCTCCCAGAAAAATCAGAGATTGTGTGGGTTGCAGATGACTCTTTTCCCTGTTTATCAGCCAACCGAACTCGGTCAGGGTGGAAATGACCTGGATCTGGTGTGTCAACAGCTGTTCCTTGTCTTGCGAAGGTAACAGTAAGTCGTCGAGGTAGTGATGAAGTCGAATGCCCTTGGTTCTGATCAGGGCGACGACAGCCAATAGAAGTTTTGAGAACACCCGGGGCGATGTTGTGAGCCCGAACGGGAGACACGTAAATTGGAGGTGGACATTGTCTACTGAGAATCGAAGATATTTTTGGAAGTCCGCTGCGACTGGGACATGGAAGTAGGCATCTTTTAGGTCTATGGACACCAGCCAATCGCCTGGCTGAACCGCCTGACGAATAGTAAGCAAGGACTCCATCTTGAATTTTTCCTTTTTGATAAAGGTGTTTAGATGTGTCAGGTCTATTACCGGTCTCCAAGAACCTGTCTTCTTTAGAACCATAAACAGGGGCGAGTACATCCCTTGACCTCTTTCGGAAGATGGAACATGAATAGCGGCACCCAGAGCTAGGAGAGAGCTTGTGTATGACAGAAGAATTTTCCTTTTTTCTTCTGAGCCGGGTATTGTTGTGGGTACAAACTGTAGCACGGGTGGACTGATAAAGGTCCAGGTATGGCCTGTAGACACTGTTTTGACAGTCCAAAAATCTCTTATTGAGGCTGCCCAGATATGTCGGAACTGTAGTAGCCGAGCGCCTACTCTTTCCGTCTGGGCTGGCTTCGCATCAAAAGGACTTAGGGGCATCACGTCCGGCAGACGAGGGTCCCCTAGGGGGCTTCTGTCCAGAGGGCTGGACTCTCCTCCAGTTTTTCCGGAACTCGCGACCAGGTCTATACCGGCGCGCATCTCTTGAACGGTCTTGATCTTGCCTAGGGAAGGATCTTCTCTGACCGAACGGACGGCGATCCTGAGGAAGGAACCCAGACTTACCCCCAGTGGCACGGGTGATAGCGCTGTCCAGCTTGTTCCCAAACAGGGAAGACCCCTGAAAGGGGATTCTGCACCACCCTTGTTTTGAAGCGGGATCAGCCGCCCAAGGGCGCAACCACAGAGCACGTTTAGCTGTGACAGAGGAGAGCATGATCCGCGCCACCAACCGGATAATGTCAAGGGAGGCCTCCCCCAGGAAGACGGACGCCATTCTCAGCTCATGAACCGGTGTGCTGCTGAGCACATCTTCGGAGACGTTCGCTAAGGTAGAATCCACTTCATCCGTCCAGGATTCCATTGCCTTAGACAAGGCAGCTAGGGCTAGAGCCGGTTTACAAGCCATGCCTGCTGTAATATATATACGTTTCAGATCTGTGTCTATCTTTCTATCTAGACCGTCCTTAAAGGAGACGGTATCTTCCAGAGGGAGTGTGACATGTTTCACCAACCTCATCACGGCGGCATCAACCAAGGGAGCTGATTCCAAGTGTTTAACATGTTCACTTTTGAACGGGTACATCTTTGCTACTTTTGAAAGCAAAGAATTCTTTCTGTCCGTGCTGGCCCATTCGTCAGAAATGATATCTCCCAGTTCACCCAAAAAAGGAAAACTAGGGCGCTCCTTTTTAAGTTGTTTGAAATATTTTCTCTGTTTGGAAGGGGATTCCACCGGATCTTCCCACCTCAAGGCGATCTTTACCGCTTTCACTAAACTTGGTACTAGGGAAAAATCAAATCCTGCAGGATTGACAACACTCTCTGCTTCACTGACGGAAGACGCACTTGGACTGCGTACACGTTGAGAGGGACCAGGCGTTTCAGGATTATCCTGTGTAAGCGCTGGAACTGGGTCATCAGGAACAGTAACATCACCTCTGGAACCAGATTTGTTCAGGGATTCGTCAACAACTTCGCGTGCTGAAGATTGATGTTCAGACCTAGAGGGGCTGATGAGGAGGAAAGAGTTAACCTCTGATTACACAGAAACCCAAACAGCCAGGTAGGGAAAAAAAAATAATTTTTTCCATCCTACCTGCAGCGCAAGGGTTGGCCACTGGGGGGCGGTGAGACATCCATAGTGAAAAGGAGTCACAAGAACTGCTAAGACAAACATATCAATGTAAGATGCAGCATGGATGAATCAAGCAAACAGGGCTTTAAAAAGGCAGAAGGCAAGAAACATACCTTGAAGAGGGAAGACTATCAATTTGGGGCAACGAAAACAGCAACAGCACAGCCTGCGTGTGTCCCAAAGATAGCTGTTTTGACAGCTATTTAAACCTGCCGCCCTGATGATGACGTCACCCGCGCACGCCACGCTCACGCCGCAATTGCGACGTGACAGGCGCACCTCCCCACACAGACCTCGCGCGCATGCGCGATCGCGACAATCCGATCGTACTGCGCATGCGCATCCAAGCCTCAATCTCGGCTGGAACCAGCGCAGGCGCAGAGACCAGAAAACAACGAACTGGAACGCAGATGCGTTCCAGCGGCCATGGCCACGGCGGAGACAAAACAATCAACAAAACAACATAGAGTACGGCTGCCATGTACAAGGTAAGAGAGGATAATACGTTACCAAGGATACCATTGCCGACCTGTCCTGGAACTGAGAGCTATGAAGCTCACTCCGCACTATTCGGGCATTCTTAAAGGAATAGAGGCCTCCAGCTAATAGCTAGGACGTTTGGCCTTGTTGCTGCTTGCCTGCCAATGGCTGGTTAGTAAGCACCTGTTGATATTGCAACCGACGCCCATGTCTACCCTGCTAATAGCTGGGACTTGTTGGACACCAGAAGGTGAGCTCTATGTGCAGGATCATCAGGACTGAGGAAAAAAATAAAAGGTATTTCTTCTTTTTTCTGCTTTAACAGCATAGGTCCGAGGAGGAGGACAAAAAAGGAACACAGTCTATGGGGAGACGCAAAGCTTTATGGGAGTAGGGTCCTATGAGGTATGAGAGGCGGGATTAACCCACAAGTAGGCTGCCATGGAGTCTGTCAGGAAAAAGAGGCTTTACAGCCATTCATATGCAATGCTAGGCTGTGTGAACTCTAGAGATAATTTTACAGTTTGAATATATTCTTAAGCTAAAGCTATAAATAAACATAAGACAAATTATGCCTTTGTAGTCAGTAACTACTTTAGTATTATAAGATTGTTTAAGAGTGTTAAGTTTGTAGAGATACAATGGATGGTTGTTACCAGCATTGACACTTTTTTTGGTGACTATGTAGTCACCCCATACTCATTCACATGGGGGGCCAGGATCTGGGGGCCCCCTTCCAGATTCTGATAAGCCTCCTGTCCACAGACCCCCACAACCACCGGCCAGGGTTGTGGGGAAGAGGCCTTTGGGGGGCAGATTACCCCCCTGCCGCAAATTATTCCCACTATGATAAGGGTATGTGGCCTGGTATGGTTCAGGGGAGTGCTCGCTCGCCCCCCCCTTTCCTGGCCTGCCAGGCTGCATGCTTAGATAAGAGTATTATGGATTTGGGGGACCCTCACACCATTAAAAAATAAAAATAAAAATTGGTGTGGGGTTCCTCTCAAAATCCACACCAGACCTAAGGATCTGGTATTGATATGGGGGGGCCCCACGCCATTTTTTTTTATTTTGGCATGTGGTTCCCCTTAAAACTATACCAGACCCAAATGGCCTGGCATGGATTGGGAGGGCCCAATGCTGCTTTTTGAATCATTTGTGTTCAAAACTGAGGACATGTGCGATTCAAATGCGTTCCAATAGAAGGCAATGAGCCTGAAATTCGCATCTAAATCTCACATTGAAAATCGCACTGTAGATATGTGAACTGGCTCCATAGAAAGCCTGTTTGGTTCAAATGTCATACAGATCGAATGCAGTTTAAAATGCATCCAATTCGTACATATGTGAAAAGATCCTTCAGCCCTGTATACCCAGCCCAGAATCTCGTCAGGATAAAAATGTTTTTCCTGACGAGATTCTTGGCAAGATTCTCTTTCCGGCCGAGTGTACACATGGGCCATTCAAAAGAACCGCCGTTCTTTTGTATGGCCCGAACGCGGTGACGTTATCGAGTACGACGAACATGCGCTCGTCACATTCGATGCCGTCGCCGCCAGCTTGCTTCACCCTACCTATTCTTTGGAAGCTACTGCGCCAAAGTCATTTCGAGCATGCACAGGTTTCCATGGAGAGGTAAGTATACACACGCTCGGGTTTCTCGGCAGGAAAACACTGCCGAGAATCTCATGATGAGAAAATAGAGAATAGGTTCTCTATTTTTCTTGTCGAGATTCTGGGCAGTTTTCTTGATGAGAAATCTCAAAGCCTAGTACACATGCATGGAAAGGCAAGAAAGCTCTGCCAGCTATTCTCTTGCAGAGAAAACCATGCGTGTGTACGAGGCTTTAGACTTGCTTTGGTGTTTGAAGCATGATCCGCATGGGGTTATAATTCCTGCTGCGGCTGCAGTTAACTCTTATTACGGCATATGTACACCCCCTGTGGCTGCCTCAGCAGAAAAAGAAGGAGCAGTTGAGGGGTGGTACGACGAGCATGCACTCGTCACATTTGATGCCGTCGCCGCCATCTTGCTTCACCCTACCTATGCTGTGGAAGCTACTGTGCATGCGTCAAAGTAATTTCGAGCATGCGCGGGTTTCCACGGCGACAGGTAAGTATACACACTCTTGGGTTTCACGCCGGGAAATAGGCCGACAAAAATTTTGACGAGAAAAAAGAGCAGGTTGTCTTTTTTTCTCGTCGAGATTCTGGCCAGATTTCCAGATGAGAAACCTGAATGCCTCGTACACACGAACGTGAATCTCGGCAGGAAGCAGTTTTCTTGCTGGTTTTTGCCAAGAAAACCGGTCGTGTGTACAAGGCTTCAGTGTATCAGATCCCTGTGTCTCCCCACTGTCTGCTGTAGTTCCCCCTAGTGGCAACTGCATTATTACCATATCCCTGCAGCTGCTAAGTGGAAATGTCAAAAGCTGAAGATTTTATTGCCAGCTGTAGTTCTGCTCTGATTGAAGATTATATTCACAGGTAGCAGGACTGAATAGTATTATTTTGTACTTTTAAAGACTGGCTTTTCCCTTTTTCTTAGTAACACAATTCCCCCCACTCTGTCCACAGGTGCATATCTGATATCATTTTGCACACTTCCAGCCTCAAGTCCTTGATCACTCTAATGGCCTGTACACACGATCCGAATATCCGACGAAAACGATCGTACGATTTTCGGTTGGTGTGTACACTACTTTCGAGAGCCGATCACGACCGTTCATCCGATATTATTCGATCGGACAAGCATGAAAATTTTCCTCGTACGATGTCAGATCGTACGATTTTTGTTTAGTCAGTACAGTTGTCGTCCGACAATACAATACAAACACATTACAACACATGACATCACTTCCGATTATTTTTTTCTGTCGTACGAGAATTTTCGTGACTTTAATAACCTATTTAATTTTACTTGTGACTATTAAGCGAAAAAAGTCGTACGATATTCGGATCGTGTGTACGGGCCATCAGCTTGGGTGTTCACAGTTCATGGACTTGCAATGTATCACCTGTTGTAGATATGGTAAAACAGTTCAGCAAACGGTTTCACTGCAATTGCTCATTTACACATGAGGGGGGGGGGGCAGTAATAGGTGGTTAAGCCGTAGATTTACCAACCCCTGACCACCCCCCCCATTAAGCTTCAAAATCAGCCACATGCTAGAGTTGTTGCTTGATGTTGTAATCCAGTCTAAGCCTGTCTACAATCTGCAAACGTACAGTAGGTAAAGTAATTTTATGGGACATGAATATTAAAGTGGGGGTTCACCCAAAAATCAACTTTCTGACATTAGTTCCAGCATACTGCCAACATCTGCAGTATGCTGTTTTTT
This sequence comes from Rana kukunoris, assembly GCA_029574335.1. Classification (NCBI taxonomy): domain Eukaryota; kingdom Metazoa; phylum Chordata; class Amphibia; order Anura; family Ranidae; genus Rana; species Rana kukunoris. Next base: position 324,850,109 of record CM056053.1, on the reverse strand, counting down.
TTTTTTTTTTTGTTGTACTTATCGTTTTATGAGCCGTTGTTACCTGGCACTGATCGGGGATTGCTTCCGGGTATAGGCGTTCCTAAGCCAAGAGGAGTTGATTGACGGGCTGCTAAAGCGCATCACGCCTTCCGAAAATACCCGAAGTGACGCTCGGGTGTTTACGGCGCCTGCGCAGTCAGCTCTACACGGCAGGCGCAGGCGCCGTAAACACCCGAGTGTCACTTCGGGTATTTTCGGAAGGCGTGACCCGCCTTAGCAGCCCGTCAATCAACTCCTCTTGGCTTAGGAACGCCTACTCCCCGCAGGATTCCCCGCTCAGAGCCGGATAACAACGGCTCATAAAACGATAAGTACAACAAAAAAAACCCCAGCATACTGCAGATGTTAGCAGTATGCTGGATCTAATGTTAGAAAGTTGATTTTTGGGTGAACCCCCGCTTTAATATTTTTTCAAATGAATGAAAGAGGATTTTACATATGCTTGATTCAAAAATCGAGTTTAAATTGTAATTAACCACTTAAAGGGGTTGTAAAGGTTTGTCTTTTATTTTTTAAATCGGTTCCTTTAAGCTAGTGCATTGTTGGTTCACTTACCTTTTCCTTTGTTTTCCCTTCTAAATGTTGTTTTACTTTGTTAAAATTTCTCACTTCCTGTTTCTCCTCAGTAAGCTTTCCACTATCATCTGAGCGGTGGAAAGTCATTTAGAACAGCTTACTGAGGAGGAACAGGAAGTGAGAAATTCAGACAAAGAAAAAAAACATTTAGAAGGGAAATTGAAGGAAAATGTAAGTGAACCAACAATGCGCTAGCTTAAAGGAACCTATTTAGAAAATAAAAAAAATTAACCTTTACCACCCCTTTTAAGCCCCAGACCATTTTGCTGGTCAAAGACCAGGCCACTTTTTGCGATTCAGTACTACGTCGCTTTAACTGACAATTGCGCAATTACGTGTGACGTGAATCTCAAACAAAATTTACGTCCATTTTTTCCCACAAATAGAGCTTTCTTTTGGTGGTATTTGATCACCTCTGCAGTTTTTATTTTGTGCTATAAAACAACAATAGGGCGACACTTTTGAAAAAAAATCTATATTTTTTACTTTTTGATATAATAAATATCCCAAAAAATATATATTTTTTTTTCCTCAGTTTAGGCCGATACGTATTCTTCTACATATTTTTGTTAAAAAAAATAGGTGATAGTTTTTTGGCATTTTTATGAATATTTCTTTTTTTTTACTAGTAATGGCGGCGATCAGCGTGACTGCGACATTATGACTGACACATCGGACACATTTTTGGGACCATTGTCATTTTTACAGCAAACAGTGCTATAAAAATGCACTGATTACTGTAAAAATAACACTGACAGTGAAGGGGTTAACCTCTAGGTGGCACTGTAGGGGTTAAGTGTGCCCTGGTGAGTGCTTCTAACTATAGGGGGATGGGCTGTGTGTGACAAGACAGTGATCACTGCTTCCGATTACAGGAAGCTGTGTTCACTGTCCTGTCACTAGGAAGACTGGGGAAATGTTTCTTTACACAAGCATTTCCCCTTTTTTCCTCACCGTGACACGATCCCGGGCATGCCCGCAGACATTGAGACCGCGGGACCCACGGTCGAAGTCACAGAGCTTGCGGGGGGCATGCGCGTCCACAATTCTGCTTCTTAAAGGAGACGTATATATACGTCCTTTTGCCTGCCCGTGCCAATCTGCCAACGTATATCTGCGTGCGGCGGTCGGGATGTAGTTAAAGAACAAACCTGAAAACTAAATGAGTAGGTCATTTTTTTCATTCCAAAACTATAAAAAAAGTGAAAAATGTTGTCAAGAGATTTAATCAATAAGATAACTCCAGCAGTTTTAATTATTAAAAGGCATGAGAACAAGGGCATATTTCTCATTGCTGCTCTACTACCCTGTAATGTAAAACACTTTAGTGATGGGAGTCACTTTGGGCGGGGGGCCCGTGGAACCCAAAATCCCTTGGAGAGGTTGGGAAACCCTTGTTTCAGCTCCCCATGCACCTCCTATGTCTAAGTTACCTCGTGTCTATTAGGGGTACAGGGTCACCAAGAACTCCAGTCTGATCTGCACTAATCGGACTCACTGTACAACCACACTGGAATGTTGTGTATATATATTGTCTCATACTATGGTATGCTCTCTTTTGGGTTGTTCTATTGTGTCTGTCTGCCTTGGGAGCAACCTATTATGGGATGTATATGTCTATGTAGATTAGCTGTGAGAGGGGAGGAATTCCTCCGACAGCTCTCCCTGCTGATTGGACAGTCTACCAATCAATGAGTGCTTATTGCGATTTTTTTTTTTACCAAAAATATGTAGAACAATACATATCGGCCTAAACTGAGAATTTTTTTAAATGGGATATTTATTATAGCAAAAAGTAAAAAATATATTTGTTTCAAAATTGTCAGTCTTTTTTTGTTTATAGCGCAAAAAATAAAAACCGCAGAGATGATCAAATACCACCAAAAGAAAGCTCTATTTGAGAGGAAAAAAGGCTGTCAATTTTGTTTGTGAACCATGACCAATTGTCATTCAAAGCATGACAGTGCTGAAAGCTGAAAATTGGCCTGGGCAGGAAGGGGGTGAAAATGCCCGGTATTGAAGTGGTTAAAATGTTTTAAATATTTTCTTCTCTTCAAAAAGCAATTGCACACTTGTACGACCTTGTCCCAGCATTGCCTGCACAAATAACATTCATTGCTGGTTTTGTAAGATTTTTTTTTAATTATTAGACATATAGAGGGTCTAGCCTCCTCTTGAAAAAGGATTTTTAGTTTTTACTTACATTCCCATGTTTTCTAATACTGATTACAAAATCCTATCCAAACCACTTTATGTCAGAATTAGAAATTATACTATTGAATTTATGATAATTATCACTCATAATTATGCTCATGTGTATAAGATACTTCAAAAGTAGAAGTAGAGGTTAGATAACTGCATGTTTATTTTTGAAAAAGAAAATATTTTCTGAAGTATATACTGTAGCTTTCCTTTTCTGAATGAAACAAAACCAATTACAAACCTGGGCAATTCAAATAGGACAAAATGGGACACAAACACATTAAGGTAGATTATCTTTGCTGATGTACTGATTGTTTTCTCTTGTTATTTTCACAATAATAACATTGTCAATTATGTTTTCTTTTTAAATATGAATAGTTTGACTTGCCCAGCTTTGTCTCTGGTTACTGTAAGACTACTGTAGTCTCTCATAAGCAAAATTCATTACAAAAAGCTAATGCAAAATGTTTTTTAGCATAATCCACAAGCTAAACATATAACAAAAATTACCCAAATACACACATTTTGTAATGGCAGTAAGATGAATGAAGTAGGACCAATCTTCATTAACCACTTCATTACTGGGCACTTAAACCCCCTTCCTGCCCAGACCAATTTTCAGCTTTCATCGCTGACGCATTTTAAATGACAATTGCGTAGTCATACAACACTGTACCCAAATTATATATTAAATAAGGATCGATGGGTTTCTTCATCATCAACAATCTTGGCACACAAAAAAAATGTATGACGTTACCTCTCTTTTTTATGTAATTTCCTCTTCCTTTTTGTGTTCCTGATCACTCGGCTTTCTCTTGCAATGAACAATTATTATAGACTTTATTGCCTATATATATGTATCAATTACCCATTGGTGACCAATGTTCTAATTTATTTGTAAATGTTTTCTAAAATGCTTTTGTTTACAGTCCATTCTAAGGGTTCAACTCCCCTGATCATATGATCCGGCCCTGTCAATGGTATCCTTCCCTGATTGGCGCATGAAATGCTCATCCTGAATGGGGAGCTCCTATCGTAGCTCCTTATTTGCAGCCTCTGACCTGGCGTCACGCCATTGGGTCTCATACTGCACACCTGCGCACTGTTATCAGTGCGTGGGAGGCGGGACGGTGGACCACGCAGACGTCGCGATCACATGACGCCCAGCGTGGTTTGGGATTACTCACATAAGCGGCTTATTCAGCTGCTTGTGTGAGACAGCACGGACGCTCTCCCTGGGGTACGTGGCTATTTCACCATCCAACGGTAAGCGACTGGGCCAGTGCCTTTATACACTTGTCCCTTATCCTCCTTATCATTACTTTTTATCTCTTACCCTGACATGCTGCGAGCTGCGCATAAGCTTATGCTTTTGATCTTCCTCCAGCCTGACTACTGCCCTTTGACTGTATTGTCAGATGGATCACTTGCCTTCATCGCTGCATGTGATTTAACCCGCTCCTTATGCCCCAGTATACATGAGCCTATTAAAGCTCCTGTGGAAAGAATGTATCCTTATATTTATTATTGACTTTTCCCCCCGAGATTCCTGGTATAGGTCCCAGTGTTTCTATTTCTTCTCCCTTGTTTACCCCCAGCACTCCTTAATTCCCCATATTTATGTATATATGCACTTAACCAACACCTTTTACCCCCCTCCCCCCTTTCTTATTCCATCTTATTTCCACAATTACTTTTCTCCCTCTTATTAATCAATCCTTTCTATTCTTCCCCCATCCAATCCAACTCCTTCAACCCCTCCCCTCCCCTCTCTTCCAAACGACTGCCATAATTGGTTGTTGGCTGTCTTTCTCTCCCTCAATCTCTCTCTCTCTACCACTCTTCATTAATAACTGTTTTCCTTCCCTCTCCTCTTCTTCCCTCCTTGTCCCCTCACCCCCTCCCTTGGTCCATGTCTATTCCTCCTTTTCTTCCCCATTTCATACTTTTCTCATCACCCTTTTCCCATCTTGCTACCTCTAAAGCCCCCCCTTTCACACCACTTCCCATCCCCTTCTTACCATGCACCAATTCCCTATCCCTACTTTTTACACATCACTTTCACCTCTTTTAATTTTCCGTCACACTTTATTCATCACGGTGGTGTCCCATATTCAGGTTAATCCCAAACATATTCATTAAATACCTCTTCAACTTACCTTATTAGAGCCCGTTCTATCAATCCCCCTTCATGCGCCACATGCGAACTGCCAGACCCAGTGCCTGATTACTTTGACCAGCTCACGTGAGCAATAACCTCCTTTTGTCTCCCTGAGTTAATGTACTGTTATTTCTATGAATTATTGATCTAGTTTGTACTTTTTTGCTTGTTGTTTATTATATACTCTGTAAATATCTCTTTTAGACCCTCCTGAAGAAGCGGTTCCTACCGTGAAACCGGTCGAGGTCACTTGCTCCACTCATTAGACACAGATGGTTCTGCTATCTAATTTTGATCTGTGGGGTCTGTCCTTAAATGTTTAAATGTTATTATACTGTACTTGTTTTATGTTAATAAATATAGTTTTTTATACCAATCTGGTTTTCTATCAGTGCCTTGAAAATCCCAATCAATAGCCATCTGACCAATGATCATTGATGTCAATTGTCCACAAGCAGCCTCTTTGCATTTTTTCATTTGAGTCTCACTTTCCCCTGTACCCAAATTATATTTTTATATATTTTTTCCCACAAATAGAGCTTTTTTTGGTGGTATTTGATCATCTCTGCGATTTTTATATTTTTGCGCTATAAACCAAAAAAATTGGAAAAAAAAACCCACAAAGGCCCAGATTCAGAGATAATTGGATTCTCGTAGCGTATCAGAAATACACTACGCCGCCGTTTCTTACCTGGCTCTACGTGGAATCCAGGTAGATTTTGTCCAGTAAACGACGGCGGCGTAGTGTATTTCTCCCGTCGCAATCCATATAGACGAGTAGGGGGCGTGAAGGATTTAAAAAAAGGCGCGTTCCCGCGGCGATCGAACTGCGCATGCTCCGTTCGCAAATTTCCCACTGTGCATTGCGCGAAATCACGTCGTTACGTCATTCGTTGTTTGAGTAGCGTCGTTTACGGACATTTCTATTCCCGAACGAGTTACGTAAAAAATAAATAAAATAAATTAAAATCGACGCGGGAACGACGGCCATACTTAACATGGGTTACGCACCGTTAGACCAGCAAAAAGCTGGTCTAACAGTACGTAAAAAAAAACAGACGTAAGCGATTGCGAAGACCGCTCGTATCTTCGTGGATCGCCGTAAAAACACATTTGCATATCCCGACGCATCAAAACGACGCAAACTCCTCCCAGCGGCCGTAAATATATCGCAGCGTAGATCCGAAGGTTTACAAAGACGTAAGCCTCTCGGATCGAAGCCCGAAGCCGCCGTATCATGGTTTGAGGATTCAAACTAGTGATACGGCGCGCAAAATTTGAAATTACTCCTGTCTAACACCAGTTAGACAGGCGTAATTGCTTTATGAATCTGGGCCAATATTTTTTACTTTTTGTTATAATAAGATCCCAATTGAAAAAAAAAAAATTCCCTCAGTTTAGGCCAATACGTATTCTTTTACATATTTTTGTTAAAAAAAAAAAATCACAATAAGCGTATATTGATTGGTTTGTGCAAAAGTTATAGTGCCTACAAAATAGGGGATAGATTTATGATTTATTTTTATTTTTTACTAGTAATGGCGGCGATCTGCGTTTTTTTTTTGTCAGGCCTGCGATATTGCGGCGGACATATCGGACACTTTTCACACTATTTTGGGACCATTCACATTTATACAGCGAACAGTGCTATAAAAATGCACTGATTACTGTGTACATGTGACTGGCAGGGAAGGGGTTAGGCACATTTTTCCTCCGCTGCGCGCCCCCAGCGGCGTGCTCGGGGAATGCAAATAAAAGCACGTCCGGGGACAACTTTCGTCTACAGCGCGGGTCTCAAGTGGTTAAGAGACTAATATGTTATCACCAAAATGATCATACAAAACAAAAACAAAAATAAAAACAATAATACATACTCACTCAGATGGATGGAGCATCGATCTGATGCTGCAGCTTCCTTCCCCCCTCGCTCTAAGGCCAAGAACCAAGTGATCACATTACCACTGATTGTTTGGTTTTCTGTTTTCAAAGATCAGAGCACTTCACTGTGCAGGTAATAGGAGAAGCTGGCTCAGGCTCTAAGCAGCTTACTGAGAAGCTGAGCAAGGTGCCATTCAGGCACCTTGGCAGATCCCAACATTATGATCAGGATTCTCTTAGGCCCGTACACACGACCAAATAAATCCGATCAAATCGGTCTGTCAGACCGATTTGATAGGATTTGTCTGCTGGGATATATTGGTTTGATTGTGTACACACAATCAAACCAAAATCTCCGCCGGCAGACAGCGCGGTGACGTTGATGCCGCCACGTCACCGCACCAGGAAGTAAAACACTTCCGCGCATGCGTCAAATCCATTCGACGCATGTGCGGGCAGATATGTCTTCTGGTTAGCATACTAACCAGCAGACATGTTGGACGGACGGGTTCCCAGCAGACAGATTTTAAAGCATGCTTTAAAATCTGTCTGCTGGAAAAATCTGTCTGTGCGCCCGTACACACAATCAAATTTGTCTGCTAAAACGGTCCGTCGGACCATTTCCAGCAGATGAATTTGATTGTGTGTACGCGGCCTCAGAGTCTGGACCAGTTCTGTGACATTAGCCTGCTGTCGGCTGAATCTGGGTCGCAGGAGTGCAGAATTAAGGGGTCTTTTGTGACCCACGGGAGAAGTACGGCCAAACCACAAAACAATCTGTTACAAAAAATGATTAAGCCTTCTTCTCCCGAGGGGATATAAAATGTAAGCACTCACTACTACCTGTGTAAACTAAAATAAATACTGCACTACTTAATGTGCAATAAACCACAAAAAAAACATCTCATTTATAAAAAGGTATATCACACTAATGATAATAATACAATTACCTTATCCATAAAATACTATATACAAATTCATCAAAAAGTCCATAAGTTTAATAAGGTGACTCCTTGTCTTAAAATAATATCTTGATGTGACCAATCCACCAGAAAGTGCAACAAATAAATATCCATGCTCTGCTCCACCTGTGTGCAATAGCCGCTCACCTCATATGCTGACCCCTGTGTCACCAGCAGGGCTTTTTTTGGTGGTATTTGATCATCTCTGCGATTTTATATTTTTGCGCTATAAACAAAAAAAATTGGAAAAAAAAAACCACAATATTTTTTACTTTTTGTTATAATAATATCCCAATTGAAAAAAAAAAAATTCCCTCAGTTTAGGCCAATACGTATTCTTTTACATATTTTGGTTAAAATACTTGTAAAAGCAAATTCACACGTCTAATGCCGCGTACACACGGTCGTTTTTTGCGATGAAAAAAAACGTAGTTTTTTAAAACGTCATTTAAATTGATCGTGTGTGGGCAAATTGTTTTTTGTCTTCAAAAAAACGACCAAAAAAAATTCCATCATGCTTGAATTTTTGTGTCGTTTTTCAAAACGTCGTTTTTTGTTTCACAAAAAGTCACCGTGTGTCGCAAAAACGTTGTTCAAAACGACGTTTTTCAACCCGTGCATGCCCAGAAGCTAGTTATGAAGCGAGCTTCAATGGAAAAGAGTGGTGAACGTAACCTCGCTTTTTGTGAAAAAAAACGATGGTGTGTAGGCAACATCGTCTTTGAAAAGTGACGTTTCAAAAACGTCGTTTTTTACTTCACAGAAAACGTCGTTTTTTTTCATCACAAAAAATGATCGTGTGTACGCGGCATAAGCCTAATCTAAAAAATAAATGATAAATTACACAGAGAGACATCTAGTGGACAGATATGAATCTGCAAGTACTATTACTATGTAGTACAAAGAGGCAACAAAGCCTAATGCCACATACAAGTGATCGGAAATTGCAGACAACAAATGTTCGATGTGAGCTTTGTCGGAAATTCCGACCGTGTGTATGCTCCATCAGACATTTGCTGTTCCATCAGGAATTTCCGACAACATAAATTTGAGAGCTGGTTCTCACATTTTCCAACAACAAAGGTTCTTGTCGGAAATTTCGATCGTCTGTATGCAATTCCGACGCACAAAAATCCTACGCATGCTCGGAGTCATTGAACTTTCTTTTTTTCAGCTTGTTGTAGTGTTGTACGTCACCGCGTTTTCGACGTTCGAAATTTCAGACAACATTTGTGTGACCGTGTGCATGCAACACAAGTTTGAGCCAACATTCCGTCAAAAAAATTCCATGGGTTTTGTTATCGGAATTTCGGATCGGCGATGTACGCAGTATTGTACAGTAAAAGCATAATTAGTTTCAGAAACATGCTTGTAATCCAAAGCACTTGTATATCAAAGCAAATTTCCTCATAAGAAATAATGGAAACTAAAATGATTCGTTCCACAACCATTTATTCATATGTACTTCAGTTTATAGTTCATATAAAAATATTATAGCAATGTGATAAGTTGTGTAATCATAAAATGTCCATCCACAAATGTAAGTCTCCCCAAGGGGATTAGAAGCAAAATCCAGCATGAGTTACACAGTTTTAAATGTAACCATATTGCTACACTTAGAGGTGCCTCTCTTCACTTGTATACTCCGTTGTGGCATGACGATATATCAAGACATCGCTTGTATATCAAGTCAAATTTAATTAAAACATTTTGCTTGTCTTGCAAAATGCTCTCAAACCAAGTTACTCTCAAACCAGGGTTTTACATGGACTAAAACCTAGGTATTTTAGGTTTTAGTCCATGTTTGGATTGGACCAATCACGTCGATGGGTCCGTTATTTAAGCTGAAATAATGTGTGTCAGACCCTCTTGCTGATGACGCGTGCTGGAATGCAAAATGCATAGAAGCTAGGTCTGACTCCCACTCCACGTCACTTCCGCTGGGAGCTTGCCTAATGCATAGTATACAATGCTGGTCAGATAGCGCTGTCGGAACGGACTTCCACCGCACTTGGTGTTCCCAATATACTGATGCACTCCCCTGCTGGAAATATTGTAAGTGACAATAATTAACAATAAATGAGCGTTACTACACTATATCTGCCGTCCCTGGCTCTTTTTGGCTGAGCTTGATTTGCAGATGTGGGAGATTGTAGCGAAGGATATACGCTAAAGATTTGATCTGGTTGGTCCCGGGTTCTTTCGATCAAGTTCACTACACATGTGAGCGATCGATTGGAAGATCGTTGAATGGTTTCCAGGAATTGAGGAGTTACTGTATTTATTGGCGTATAACACTCACTTTTTTACTCCTGTCTTGTTGAACTTTACCACTTCCAATGGTTTTGAGTCAACTGCTTTTTAAAATGTTGCATGGTAGTCCCTGAAACATTCGGCAATGCTGTTAGGCCCCGTACACACGGCAGAGAACCTCGACGGGTGGAACACATCGTTCCGCCCGTCGAGGTTCTCGGCCGGCCGGCAGATTCGGCGACCAGCCCGTCAGGAAAGGCGACCAGCCATTCATCCCGACGGGCTGTCGAGTAAATAGAGAACCTGCTCTCTATTTCGGCTCGACGGCATTCCCGACGAGATGCTCGCCGAATCCGTACACACGGCCGAGGTTCTCGGCAGAATCAGGATGCCAGCGAGGTCCTCGCTGGTTTCTGCCGAGAACCTCGGCAGTGTATAAGGCTGCGTACACACGATCAAATTCATCTGCTGGAAACGGTCCGACGGACCGTTTCAGCAGACAAATTCGATCGTGTGTACGGGCGGACAGACAGATTTTGCCAGCAGACAGATTTTAAAGCATGCTTAAAAATCTGTCTGCTGGGAACCCGTCCGTCCGACATGTCTGCTGGTTAGTACGCTAACCAGCAGACATATCTGCCCGCACATGCGTCGAATGGATTCGACGCATGCGCGGAACTGTTTTTACTTCCTGATGCGGTGACGTGGCGGCGTCAACGTCACCGCCACGTCACCACGCTGTGTGCCGGCGGGGATTTTGGTTTGATCGTGTGTACACGATCAAACCAATTTCTCCCAGCAGACAAATCCGAATAAATTGGTCTGACAGACCGATTTGATCGGATTTATTTGGTCGTGTGTACGTGGCCTTAGAGAAATCCCCCAAACTATCCATACCAACCCTTACCACCAAGTCCCATACCTTAACCACACTTATACCTTTCCCTTTATTAAATAATAATAGACCACACCAGAGTTGGAGTATAACTGGCCATAACAGCCTTCTTTATTAACAAATAAATAACTCCAAATTTTAAATACTTTCAATAAAATAACATTTCCATTAACCTCTAAACTATTTTAACAACAGTTTTATATATCACCCAGTCTGTTGGTCTCTGACGGCACCCCAAACTTTTTCTACTTTTACCCTACACTGCGGGGCCATCGTTTCTCATACCAGGCCTCCAGCCGTAACCAGCTCGGAGACAACCCCATCCCGCAGTGTAACCATTACCGTATTCCAGCGGACACCATTTCGCTGAAAATACACCATAGGGGCCCATACCACCGATGAGCCCCCCACCAATTCCATCACCTCTGTTTTGCCACCTTCAAAGACCAAAGACACCGCCATTCCACAGCTGCTTTGATGACCAGGTCCATGTGTCCTGCAATAAAAGAAAAATGACAAAAACCACACAAACCACACTGCATAACATGAACACAGGGACGGTGGAAGTAAAATGTGCTCTTCTGTTCCCACCCCCCACTATTTAAAGGGCTCCTCCCCCTCTTCCCACCAAACTCCTGCCTCCTCCCTTCTTCCAGCTGTTAACCCTTCCCTTTCTGTCTCCTCTCTCCCCTGTCATGCCCAGCCCTCCATCATCTCTTTGTGGCTTATATTCCGAGTCTCCTTTTAGTTATGTGTACTGTGTAATCTAGCTTCTTTAGGATCTTTGGTGAATAGTTTCCTGAATTTGTTACTATGTAAAGATACCTCCTGAATTTTGTTGGGCTTTGATTTGGCCAAAAGAAAGGTATTGAATTGGTTTTGGAAAATATCCTGACTAACATTTTGGGGAACATTTATATAAAATTTCTTTAGTGCTAATTTTTTGAGTGCATGGTCTATGTGGACAGTGGGTTTGTGGTACTTGCCAGAGCTGCTCAAGGTAGTGGGCGATGGCTTATACCTAAAATATTATTCAAATTTGGAACCATAGTTGTATTGTTGCTCACAATTGGACATGGTCCTGGAGTGACGCGAGTCATCTGTGGTTGGAAAGTAGTAGTTTTAAAATGCAGAGCTTACTGTAGTTGCTTTCTTATGTGACTGTTATCAAGCCACACCTTCTGATACTCTAATCATAAAAAGTGTCTCCTCTTTTTCTCTTGTAGCACTACCCCTGGAGGAGCTGCTGGATTGTTTTGGGTCTACGCCTGGCTATCAACCCCTTAAAGTGTCTCAAAACCCTCCCGTGACACACCTGGGTATATCAAACCCTGCGTGAAGAAGTCCTGAGCGACGAAACTAGTCTAGGGGAAGTTGCACGGCACACCAAGGAAGCGTCCGAGTACCGACCATTGCATGTGTAGTGTGTTTTTGAAGTGACGAGTGAGACGAACGGAGCAGGGGGTGAGGCTGAAAGTTTTTATTTAGGTCCACTGTGACCATAATGCAACAAGATAATCACCTGTGAGGAACCCGCTGCTTAGTTCACTATTGAAGTGCCTTGATTTGCTGTATCTGATGTGAGTGCAATGTGTAAAGCTTTTTTACTGATTTTAATAAATAAGTTTGATATACTTCACCATTGAAGTCACTTTACATTTCATGTGGAACAACGATTCGGCTTGTGAGAATCACTGGTGGAATTGATCAGTTCGTGTGGGGAAATATTTTGCTGGTTGAGCCAAACATGAGAATGCAGGGCATATCGCATTGGAAAGCGCAATTCCTATGGGTGTGGAGTCACTGAGCACTTTGGTGTGGTGAAAGGTCTCAAATTAAGAAGATTTCTTGAAGATTTGTTTTCCTTTGGACACTTTAATTGTTTACACCTGGAATATTATCACTTTTGGATTTTCTATGTGGACGCTTTTTTCACATATATTTACATTTTTCACTTTTTCATATATTCCTGCATTCCTCACAATATTTTCTGTATCACAATATATTGTTTAATATTTAGAAACTTTTGGTATTTTTTAGCGCTACTATTTTGTTCATTCCGAATTTTTGGTACACACCTGGGTATAGTTTGAGAGTTGTGAACCTCAGTAACTTGTGAGGAGCACAAGATCCGTTATACAACAACAGATTATGCAATAGAAGGGGATTACCTTAAGTGGAAGGCCACGTACACACGATCTGACCGGTCCGATCAAACTGGTCCGACGGACCGTTTTCATAGGACCAGGCTGAAGTGGTCTGATGTGCGTACACACCATCGGACCAAAAATCCGATCAGACCAGAACGCGGTGATGTAGAACACAACGACGTGCTGAAAAAAACAAAGTTCAATGCTTCCAAGCATGCGTCTACTTGATTCTGAGCATGTGCAGGTTTTTGGTCCGATGCTTTTGCGTACTAACCATCGAATCTGTCTGACGTACAGGTGTCCGGACAGATTTTAAAGCAAGTTTTAAAACTTTGGTCCGACGGACAACGGTCCGATAGGCCATACACACCATCAAATTGGTCCGATGAAACTGGTCTGTGTAGTAATATTAATATAGATGTGTTGTATGGTATTTAGGTGTTGCATACAGGCATTCAAGATTACACATCAAAGGAAGTTTGCTGACCAAATCTTGTGGTCAAACGACACGTATCAAAAGATACAGAGGACCCTTTGATGTGTAAATCTTATCTAAGATAATCTAGGTGTGTGAGATGGCCTGGTACTTCCTTACATACATAAGGAAGTATTTATTAATGGTAATTAGACTTGAGGGGGGGTAGTAATTCAATGGGAACATTTGGTTGACCCCCCACCCCCTCCAGTATGATACCAATATATGAGAAAGACAGGCTGACATTCAGTTCATCTTGTCAAGGAGAGAAGGTACTCCAGGTATTCTCTCTGTATGAGTATGGGGGCGCAGGTAGAAATCTGAATTACTCTGCTGGATTTTTGTATCATCTCTGGACTTTGGACTATTCTGTATTGAAGTTGTTGAAATAAATGCATTCTCTGGAGGATCTGTGAGTTACTGCGAGAACAATCTACTAACATCATACTAGACACTATACTATAGACTATACACGCTAAAATATCTAAAGACCTGTGGACCTTTGGTTCTGTTGGTTCTTCATTGGACAAATATCGAAAGACTACAGTCTGCAGACCAGTCTGATCGTGTGTATGCGGCCGAAGGATCCTGCAGTATAAAGGACAGGCTGCACACAGACTTTAAGATAACCAAATTAATGCTTTATTTGAAGAACAAAAGAACATGAGTAAATCAGTGACACTATTTGCAGATCCCTGCAGTATCAGTGGCAATATTGAAGTTTTGGCAAAAGCTAGGCTGCAATGTCAAATAGACCTGTGTGAACTCACAACAAAGGGGATCTCCAACAAGAACGTGTATATTGAAACGTCCTCTTGCCAAACCTCACCCAGCTCTTGCCTCTCCACTAGGGATGAGCTTCGAGTTCGAGTAGAACTCATGTTCGACTCGAACATTGCCTGTTCGCCGAACAGCGAACTATTTGGGGTGCTCGCAGCAAGTTCGTGTGAACTTTAAAACCCTGTTAAAGTCTATGGGACTCGAACGTTTGAAATCTAAAGTGCTAATTTTAAAGGCTAATATGCAGGTTATTGTAATAAAAATTGTTTGGAGACCTGGATCCTGCCCCAGGGGACATGTATCAATGCAAAAAAAAGTTTTAAAAACTGCAGTTTTTTTGGCAGCAGTGATTTTATTAATTCCTTTAAGTGAAACAATAAAAGTGAAATAATCCTTTAAATTTCGTACCTGGGGGGGGGGGGTGTATAGTATGCCTGTAAAGTAGCGCTTGTTTCCCATGCTTAGAACTGTCCCTGCACAAAGTGTAATTTCTGAAGGAAAAAAAGTAATTTAAAATCACTCGCGGCTATAATGAATTGTCGGCTCCCGGCAATGCAGAGAAAAGTCATTCATAAAAAAAAAATGTGTGGGGGTCCACGGATTTTTTTTTCAATTTGGGGTGGAGTTCCCCTTAAAATTCATACCAGACCTGAAGGGTCTGGAATGGATATTTGGGGGGAACCCCACATCATTTTTTTTTTATTTGACGCAGGGTTCCCCTTAATATCCATACCAGACCCTAAGGTGAGTGATTTTAAATGACTTTTTTCCTTCAGAAATTACATTTTGTGCAGGGACAGTTCTAAGCACAGGAAACAAGTGCTACTTTACAGTCATACTATACACACCCCTAGGTACAAAATTTAAAGGAATATTTAAATTTTATTGTTTCACTTTAAGCATTATTAAAATCACTGCTCCTGAAAAAACGGTCGTTTTTAAAACTTTTTTTGCATTGATACATGTCCCTTGGGGCAGGACCCGGGTCCCCAAACACTTTTTAGGACAATAACTTGCATATTAGTCTTTAAAATTAGCACTTGAGATTTCAAATGTTTGAGTTCCATAGACTTTAACAGGGTTCTAAAGTTCACACAAACTTTTGGTCTGTTCGCAGGTTCTGGTGCGAACCGAACCCAGGGGTGTTCGGCTCATCCCTACTCTCCACAATGCAATATAAAATAGTAGGACAAATTAAGTGTAACAGATTAAGGTAGTAGACCCGATTACTCAGCCAGTGAGCAATGCAACCAATATAGTGAATATAACTCTAAAGATATAGTCCTTAAGTGTTATGGCTATAACCAATTAGGATAAACAAGGGGGTTGGGACTTTAAATGAAGCACCTTGGAAAAGGGCCTCCATTCCTGATGGGAATGTGAATGCTAGAACAATTTTGGGACTTTACATGAGGCACAGAGAGGAACCGGAGTGTAGAAACGATCATTTATTGATCGGCAATAACCATGACATAGTAGGATATTGCAGTAAAGGTTATGTTTACAGAAACTCAAATACTATAGAAAGATGAATAAATAACATAAGTGATACAAAGATATACAATATCATTCCCGTTGTAGCGCCATGTACAAATTTGTATAAAACTTTCTTTTATAAAAAGGAATACATATCCTCACAGATCCCGTCATTAGGGTATTCATCTTTGTAAGCTCTACGCGTTTCGATGGATAATACTACCTCGTCAGGAGCTGATGCGTATGACGTTTCTGTAAAAAGAGTATAAAGTATTGAACATATTTTAACCCCAATAACAAATGAAGATATGGGGAAGGGGGGGAATAGACGGGAAAAAGTTGATACTTTCTACTCACTTAAAAACTCAGCATGTTACTGTAAAGCACCAGGAGCTGAGGGGGGAAAGGCACCCAGGGCATAGGGCAGCAAACGCCTCCCCGCCAGGACGAGGAAATCTCCGCTGACATGGCTGGCAATTTCTGGTACGGACTCCATAGTGTCTGTGAAGAATGTAACTAATATTAGTATGTGATAATATACCATCTGAATGTTGGTGTAGAGGGTAAGGAGTGATGGAGTAACTCGGAGCCGCATATTGAAGTATGAGTGAGTAAGTGTTAGCCATAGGTAGGCAGTATGGCCAGGTCTATGGAAATTAGAAATTAGAACAGCTGAGGCTCCATTAGTTCTCTCGGGGTGATTAAGAGAGGGTGATGGTATAGAAACAGGGTGCTAAAGACAGCACATAGTGTGGATAGTGTGGATGAAATGAAGTACCTGTGTGGATCCAATGTGGAAGTGTGACGAGCTACAATAGCCCACAAACATCAGCGACGAGCAGCCGAGACAACCAAGCCATGCAGGGATTTAAATAAGCCGTCCATCTACCTGAGGGTCCACCCACCAGCGTCACGCCGACATGGTGCGAACATAACCTTTACTGCAATATCCATTTGAGTGTACTATGTCATGGTTATTGCCGATCAATAAATGATTGTTTCTACACACCGGTTCCTCTCTGTGCCTCATTTAAAGTCCCAAAATTGTTCTCACATTCACATAACCAATTAGGATGACCTGGCGTCCCAGGCCAACTTCTCACACTAACAGTTTGTGCACTTGTTCGGTGGCATGCAGTGGCACGCTAAAAACAACTTGTAATCCAGTAAGGGAATAGCAAAATGGTAGAATCTCCCGGACAGTCAAACCACAAAGATGTCAGCGACTCGCCCCCTTCTGCAAGAGAAACAGTACTTTTCAGGCAAGTGCCCGTCCCCCCCAACCTTGTTTAGGCCTTGTCCCTCTATGGCATGCCGTCAAGTCGATCAGCAGACTCCGGTCCTCAGACAGGTCGCAGGGTTACTAGGATCTCGTTCGATGGCTCTGGCAGAATCTCCGTCTCAAAGCCGCTCCGGCCGGGCGTATATAGGCCTCAACTGCGGCCTACTCCCCATGGAGGCACTCCAGGCAGTGTCCTCCTGGGTTGAAGGGGCGGTCCCAAGAGAGCGCGCCAAACACGTCCTCCCCCTTAAATTACCTCCCTCTGCGGGCGCTGCGAAAGGCAAAGCATCTTGGGGTTGCATAGCTGCTCTCTGGGAAATATAGTTCATTACAAGCCAGGGCAAATGGATTCTCTTCTCCAGCTGAACTCACTTCCCCAACATTCACTGCGGTACCGGAACAGAATGTAAACAGGTGACTGTACCCCAACTTAGCCACTGGAGGGAGATGAGAGCCTTCACGATCAGCAATCGTAGTCTTTGTATCACAACAAAAGGGTAATACCCGCTACACTCTCACATTTCAGCCTAATTAAAGAGAAACTGCAGTCTGCTCACATCATTTGTAATAAAAAAATCTTTGCCATTTTGAAGCTTCCCTCCAACCACTTTGCATATTATTTTATATATACTTTGATTCTGTACTTGCCAAATATGCTGCAGAAAACTCCCTCCACCAAGTGTGGCCTGAGCCATTTTAACCACTTAACAACCAGGCCAATTCTGACATTTCTCTCCTACATGTAAAAATCATATTTTTTTTGCTAGAAAATTACATAGAACCCACAAACATTATATATGTTTTTTTTTTAGCAGAGACCCTAGAGAATACAATGGCGGTCATTGCAACTTTGTATCTCGTACGGTATTTGTGCAGCAATTTTTCGATCAAATAAAATATTTAATTGTCATTTAAATGTGTCTAACTGAATACCGCCAGTTTATATTTGAGGTTGGTGTTCCACGATGACACTGCTGAACTTGGTAAGTGCAGAGACTTGGCAGCCTTAGGTGGAATAAAAACACACCTTGTGGATCAGCGCTAGCTAATTTCAGCTAATAGGGAGCGCTGTATATGCTGCCAGTGATTAGGGAGATGGAGAGTCCCCAGGGAGGCTCTTGGGAAGGGGGTTGACAATGCAGCTCTCAATAAACTCAAAGACGGTGTATGGGTCTTGATCAGCGTTAACATGAATGACATCTTGATAAAATTCCTCCAGCTCCTCGGCATTAGCATGATACATGTCTAACCTCGCCTGAACAGGTTCCTCGGCGTCCTTGGGGTTCCGCTGAAGACGATTTTAAACCTCTACTCTTGGGGCCGGCTTGTAGAGGCTGTGATACCTCTCTCCAGAGACCGGATCTGTCATACGCAAAGACAGACGCTCCACAGCAACATCGTCTGGGAAATCCAGGAAAAAATCCCTGTTGAGAATAAAGCCGGCATCGTTTAGTAGACTGGCCTGCTCCAGGTCTCTTGGGAATCCGTGAAGTACCCAGCCACGTATGCTGCACTCCAGCCTGCTGAGACGATCAGTGAGGGCCCTCAGGACAAGATTATCGGGAACTTGCTGTTCATTCTCGATATACGGCTCAATCGACTGTCCCAGCTTTGTCTGGTCAGCAACATTTTCCAATAGCAACTGGCCACAAGAAATGTTCACAATATTGTATTTCTGGGCCAGTAATGCAGCCTGTAGGCTCCTTCCACTTCCTGCCCGCCCGCAGAGAAGAACACGTGGCGTATGAGGGGCCAGAGAGCGCGGCTTGGTCAGAACAAAGGTCAGAACTTGAGAAAAGACATCCATGCATGGTTGGTCAGCGTTGATCTTCTTATGTATCTTGGAAAAGGTGCGAAGAATTCCGTCAACATTTCTATGATATTCTAGCAATTTCTGCCCAGTTTCCTCCTCTGAGATCCCCTCTGCTTCCACTAAATGTTTTTGTACTTCTGGGTCATCTGGCCAATCGAATGTTGTATGGTACACCTCTCCAGTGGTGGGATCAACTCTCTTTCCCATGTTTCGCTCAATAAGGACAATATCTGGGGCTTCTAGCACCACAAAATGATTAGGTGATGAGCCGTTCATCTGCAGCAGTAAGCCCTGATCTCTTGTGCGGGGAAACCCCTCCAGCACCCAGCCTCGTTTCATGCAGTCTACTTTTGACAGTCGCTCCTGGATGATCCTGGCCCACAGAGCGTCTGGGATTTCCTGGCCTTTATCTTTGTACGATCGAGCTTCTTCCACCAGCGTTGAGACATCATTTGACAACATATTCTCTGGAGAAAGGTGAGTGGCATTCATACGCTTACATAGCATCTTTGCTATAGTGTGTTTTCCTGATGCAGGTGGGCCAAAAACAATAATTCGTGGCACGTCATCATTATCCTTCCGCAAGTGGTCAATCATATACTGGATGGGATCTTCTGGTCTGTCAATGAGGAGCTTTTGTACCATTTTCTGGATGATATGGAAGACGTTGTGCTCCTCCGCATACACAGCCATGTTCGGGGGGATTCTGAGGGGCTTCGAAGTGGCGTCCATGTCTCCTCTGATCTCCAATCTGCAGGCCTCAGGTTCTCCGAACAGGCGGCAGTGGTGCAGCAATTTTTCAAACGTTTTTCATGCTTTAAAAAAAAAAAAAAACAGTAAAGTTAGCCCAATTTTTTTGCATAATGTGAAAGATGATGTTACGCCGAGTAAATAGATAACTAACATTACAAAACAGATTACAGCACACACATGCAAAAATGACATTTATCCTGCAAGGCTAGTTAAAAACACCTGAACGTATTCAAAAATATGGGGGTTTGGACACACTATATGATCATATAGTGCTAAGCCCACTTACTGCGATAAAGTACCCAGAATTAGTGGGTCCTAACCTGTTAATAGAATGAAAGAACCTGGGTCTCAACCATGGGAGATAAACTCCTCTATATGGGAGAACTGAAGGGATTCCTCCTATGCACTGGTGGCCACTAATGTGAGATAATGGTCATGGTTCTTTCATTCTATTAACAGGTTAGGACCCACTAATTCAGGGTAAAACCATATAGTGTGGTATATGACCATATAGGGCGCTGGAGTATTTCGATATGTGCCGCGTAACTGTGAAGATGCGCCGTCGTTTCTATGTGCCCGTACCCACCAAACTAGATGCGCCCAATAACGGGCCATTTGCGACCGGCGGAACGTTCTGACGCCAGAGTATCGTCAGCGCTTAATTTCGCTTGGCGCATCAGTCGCGCCTATTGATTTCCCCTGCAAATATGCAAATGAGGGATTTTTCACAATTCACGAACGGATTAGCACCATACGCTGGCTACATGCGCCGCGCGTATCTCGTCCGTCCGGCGCAAAGTTATTTCTACAAAAGGCTGCTTTATCTTTACTCCAGACGGTCACAGGTCAGCAGGAGAGCAGCTACAGCAGCGTTACCGACGAAACTAGCAAGCTGAACAACCACACTTGCAAGGACAACACCTCTGTGTGCCAACATGCCAGGGGCACTCGTGGTCCTAAGACTAGTACTGGGTCCCTCGCTACGGAGGAGGCGGGCACGTGAGAGGATATACCGCACGCGTATGAACCTCTTTGGCATGGGTGATGAGGAGGTGTATCGCCTCCTCAGATTCAGCCCAGATGCAATACTTGAACTAACCACAACCCTGCAGGATGACATCACCAGCAACACACACCGCTCACAAGCAGTGCAGCCACTGGTGAAGGTCCTGGCAACACTTCATTTCCTTGCAAGTGGATCATTCCAGCGTACAAGTGGAGTGGTGGCTGGGATATCACAGTCCTCCATAAGCAGATGTGTGCACCAGGTTGTCCCTGCAATCCTCAGACGTATTTCCAACCAGTTCATCAGACCCACCACTGAGGACCTGCGGATGAAGGCAATGACAGATTTCTACAACATTGCCAGATTCCCACGCACTGTGGGGGCCATTGATTGCACACATGTGGCCCTACAGCCCCCCAGTGCCACAGAGCACATATACCGCAATCGGAAGCATTGGCATTCCATCAACGTACAGGTGATAGCCGATGCCCAACGCCTCATATGGCACGTCCGTGCCAAACACCCCGGGTCCAGCCATGACAGCTTCATATACAATCAGAGTCCCATCCCAGCAGAATTCGAACAGAACATGTATGGGGACAGCTGGCTGGTTGGTGAGTGACATGGGTGGCAGGCATGACTATCCCCTCCCGTGATGCACAACAGAAGTCGCACATGCATGACTAACATCCTCCTGTCTTTTCCCTTACAGGTGACTCTGCATATGCACTGGGACCCCATCTAATGACTCCTTTCCGGAACCCCCAAACCAGAGGAGAGAGAAAATACAATGAAGCACACATCAAAACCTGTGCAGTGGTGGAGCAAACATTCGGGCTCCTGAAGTCCTGTTTCCGCTGCCTGGATAAGTCTGGGGGGACCCTATTGTATTCCCCTACCTTTGTGTGTCAGATCATCGCTGCATGTTGTATTCTGCACAACTTTGCTATGAGAAAAGGCCTGCAGATTGACATACGTGATGACCTGACCCCCGACCCACACAGTCCCCACCTGCCAGAGGACACCCAGTCTGCTGATGGAAGAGCAGTCAGGAGGGTCCTCGCCGTAGGCATCTTTGGACAATAAACCAAAACATTGATCACACAGAGAATGCACGTGTGTACACCACTGATGTCCCTAGATCACACACACCACATGCACATCGCATTGGATTAGCCCAAGTCCAGCATGTAGGACTTGGGAGCAGCAAGGCCCCAATGATGTTGCTGTCCATTCATACACCTTTCACACGTCATTCATACAGCTGTGGGGTTAACTTCACCACCACGGCCGAGGGTGACACCCCTTACTGTCAGGAGTGCCACCCCCTCACATTCACACACCATTCACACTGTCCCCTGCACTCCTGACCGTGTGCAGTTCAAAAGAAATAAAAAATCTCATAACCTGAGCAAGAAAATAAAATATAAACTCATAACCTGAGTACTAAAAAAAAAAACATATATAAACCAAATAAAAAAAAAAACCTCATCTGGGATGACGGGGGCTCCTCCTTGGGGGCACTCTCGGGCTCCTCAGCTGCCTGGAGGGAGTGGGTGGTGGTGGGGGGGCATCTTGAGGAGGCTGTTCCCCGTGTGGGCCACTCCGGCCAGCTGTTGGCTGCATGCCCTCCAACGCCACTGCAATCCGGCTCAGATACAGGTTGGTCTGGGCCTGCATCCTCAACTGGCGGGTGACTTGATGCCGCTGGTCACGCTGCCGCTGCCTCCCCTCTTCCCGGATGGCAGCAGTGTTGGCATGTACAGCTGCTGTCAGGTGCCGGACATCAGCCTGCACCTCCCCCAGGCTGGTAACAATGTTCTGAACACCACTGGGCAGCTGCGACATGGAGCCCAGGCTGTCAGCGACCCGGTCCAGGTGGCCAGCAATCTCCCCCATCTGCTGGGTCTGCTTGGCGTGGTCCAACAACACCTGGTCCTCGACAAGATCACACACCCCCCTGGTCTTCCGGGTGGCCTTCCTGGGGGCAGAAGAAGGTTGTCCCCGTGGGGATGGAGTCGCCCTTGAGGGGCTACCGAGGATGGGGGAGGGGATGATAGAGGGCCCTGCTGAAGAGGAGGACTCCTCCAACAAACACTAAGATGAAGTCCTGTTCAGGGACAGGCTCCTCCACAACCACCTCTGCAGAGGTGGTGTGGGCACTCTCCTCCACCTCGGTCTCCTCAGCACCCAGGGGCTCATCATCACGATCCCGTTGGGAGGTTGGGGTGGACTGGCCGCCAAGAGATGATGGCCCAGCTCCGTCATCTGTGGATGACACAAAGAAGACACATGATGGTGGTCCCACACACTTGGCACATGTAATCTCCCCCCCCCCACATGCAACACACCAAATAGGGGATAAAAAACACTTACCTGTCCTGGAGCCTTCCTCCATGGAGTCATATCCAGGGACCCCCTCCAACTGCTCCCTGTCCAGGCAGCGTGCGACCATCTCCTCCTCTGCGGTCAGGCTGACAGGACATGGGGGACCACCACCTGTGCCCCTCTCATGCCTCCTGATGGTGGCCACCTTGCCCTTGACCTTGCGCCGCAAGTCATTTATTTTCTTCTGAATGTCCGAAGCACTCCGGGTGGAGTACCCCAAGACATTCACCCTGGCAGCAATGGTCTCCAGGATGCCCTGCTTCCTCTCCCGGCTGATCTTCCGGCTTTTTTTCCCATGGAGTAACTCATTAACAGACTCCATCGCAGATATGATGACCGAGACCTCCTGGGAATTAAAATTTAGGTTCCTCCTCTCTTTGGGGGGAGCGGGAGCAGCCATCACAGAGCAAAAGTATCTTCCCTGGGGTGGGGGAAAACGGAACTACTTTTGCGCCGGAATGGCGTTTCCGCCTGCGCTTTTAAGCGCCCAACGGAAGGCATTGCGCTAACGTTTCCCAGGAAGTGGTGCCGACGGAAGTTGTGAGCATGCGCACAAGGGGGCGAGTGGAGCCGCACTCACTGCGCATGCTCCGTGGATGATGCGCTGAACGTAAGCCTCTGCGCTGGGCTCCGCCCATCATTTACATATGATCACACCCACTTCCACTTGCATCGGGTTACGCCAGCGCATTATCGTTACTCTGGCGCAAGTTTACGCGCAACTGCTATGTGAATAACAGTACTTGCGCTGACAGGGTCGTCAGAGTAACGTAAATGAGAAGCGTTACTCTGGAGCAAAGATGCTCTCATCTACCTGAATCTGGCCCATAGTGTGACCAAACGCCCATATTTTTGAATATGTTCAGGTGTTTTTAACTAGCCTTGCAGGATAAATGTAATTTTTGCATGTGTGTGCTGTAATCTGTTTTGTAATGTTAGGTATCTATAGCAGCACAATCTTAGATGTATAGCATTTTTTGGGTGTGCCCCCCAGTATGTCTTTGTTTTTAGATGCCTAACGTGTCACGCTTCAAAATTGCACACGTTCGTGGAATGGCGCCAAACTTCGGTACTTAAAAATCCCCATAGGCGACGCTTTTTTTTTTTTTACTGGTTACATGTTTTGAGTTACAGAGGAGTTCTAGGGCTGGAATTATTGCTCTTGCTCTTACGTTCGCAGCAACACCTCACATGTGTGGTTTGAACACTGTTTTTATATGTGGGCGGGACTTACTTATGCGTTTGCTTCTGTATGCAAGCACATGGGACAGGGGCACTTTAAAAAATTTTTTTTTTTTTATTGTTAATTTTACTTTAAAAAAATTATTTTGACACTTTTAAAATAATAAATCCATTTTTGATCACTTTTATTTCTATTACAAGGAATGTAAACATCCCTTGTAATAGGAATTTGACATGATCGGACCTCTTTACAGTGAGATATGGGGTCAATAAGACCCCACATATCACCTCTAGGCTGGGAAACCTAAAATACAAAAATAAATAAAAGCGGCGCCATTTTTTTAATGCAGAGGCCGGGCGTGACACAACATCGCGCCCGGCCTCCGATGATCATAGAGACTCCGGCGACCATCTGGTCCACCGAAAATCACTATGATCAACATACGGGGCCAGTGGATCCTCTTACCGACACACCGATCGCACAGGTGAGTCGGTAGAAACGCCAGAGGGCGGCGGAAGGGGGGGGGACTTCCCCTCTCGCCGCCCGTAAGAATGATCAAGTGGTGGAACAGCTGATATGATTGTCCTTATGGTGTAGGGAATCGCTGGCTGAAAATGCTGACATCTGAATGATGCCAGTAGCTGCAGGCATCATTCAGATATACCACCACAAAGGACGTTGTATAACGGGCAGCGGTCGGTAAGTGGTTAACTGTGGGGCAGCTGAAGCTGCTGCCTGTTCACTTCCTGGATGTACACAGAGGAACACCTCCAGCTCTGCAGCTTTCATTGACCTTCTTATGACTTATCCCCCCTCCCCTCCAGGCAAACTCACAAGAGTGAGAGAGAGAGAGAGCTGCGCATGATGTCTTAAGCCTAGGCCAATGACCAGACAAGAAACAGGAAGTGGGCTGTATATGGTATTTACTGGCAAAAAAATGTTTTACTATTCAAAAGTTAAAAGTCTGCTTTAAGTTACTTACATACACTCCAGTCACTATAAACTTTATAGGCAATGGTTGGTTGGTGCAAAGTTGAGGGCCTTACATTTCTCTTTTTAAGGGCTCTTTCACACGGGGTAGATCAGTGATGATCCGCCCTGTGAACTTCTGCTTACTCAGCGGGGATCACTCCGTTGATCCCCGCTGAGCCAGGGGATAACAGAGCGATCCCTGCACAACTGTGCAGGGACCGCCCTGTCTTCTCTGCTCTCCTCTATGGGGGAATCGGATGAACACGAACTGTCTGTCCGTGTTCACCTGATCCGGTCCGCAGACGGATGAAAAAATAGGGTTTTCCTCCTTCTGCAAAATCGGAGGATTGCGGCACCGGGCGAGATCCGGTGTCAGTGGATGTTCATCTGCTGACACCCGCGATCTCATAGGGACCAATGTATGTCCCTTTTTCATCCGTACACGGATAGATGAAAAAGCGGAAATACGGTCCGCCCATGTGAAAGAGCCCTAAGAGTGCACTTTTCTAAAACTCTTAGATCTGTCGTGGCTATTACTTCTATTAGTCGATTCAGGCCTATTACTTATTACTGTACAAGGTTTAGGTTTGTAACTTGTCACCCATTATCAGGGGAAGACTGACAACTCATGGGGTCCCCGGGCAATAGGGGATTATGGGGCCCCCGGGCAATAGGGGATTATGGGACCCCCAGACAAGAGATTATGGGGCCACACAGTATACACACACACATACAGTATACATACACAGTATACACACACAGACACACAATATACGCACACAGTATACACACGCAGTATACTTGCACACACTGAAAAGGTACTGGAGAGGCCGGGGCAGCTATAATCTTGAGATTTATTTTTAAAACACTGATTTTTACATACTGTTCCTGTTTTCCTGAGGCTGGTAACCCTGATGGGGCTCCCTGGTGGCATGGGGCCCTCAGGCAGTGCCTGAATGGTCAGTCCGTCCCTGCCAATTATGCCTTATTTTATGTAGTCTGATCATACACAGCAGATTCATCAAATCAGATCAGGTACCTTGATTATCAGAAAAGTGTACATTATCTTTACATAGAGTCTAACACAAAAGCCAGGCACTTGACCTCAGAATATATCTCTTAAGCGTTCCGATTGTGTAAATACACCAGACAAGGGTACCTTCTGTCACTCTAACTATACAATTAGGTAGGGTTTGGGTGTATTAAAATAGGGCATTCAAGACAAAAAGGATACATTGGTGCAAATTACATGATCATTTTACCCAAAATACTACTAAATGGCTACCATTTATCTGTGAATCGAAAAATATTTTTGGAACCTTCTCTAATTTAAAATTAAGGTACATCAAAACATGAATAGCTTGTTAAGTAGACTCTTACTTTGGCAGGTTCAGGAACTTACTAACAGCTCCCTATGTGTCAGTGAGCAGCATTAGTATTCCAATTAATTTGCCAGCTTGTTGAGGGACTTTGACAGCTAACATCCCCTGCTTATCTTACTCTAGCAGCATACACTTAACCGCTTGGTGACCCACTTCAGTACATTTAGTGCAGCAGGTTGGCTCATACAGGCACAATCACTTACCTGTATACTGCAGCTTTCTTCTGAGTCCACTTGCACATGCGCTTGTGGACCTGGAAGTCTGTGCTGCCATTCAATGATTTATAACCGCTACCCGCTGATCGGCTTAGTGAATGACAGAAGAGAGCCCTGTTTTGGTAAACAACACAGTTATCTTTTTCCACAGCAGCGGTATGCCGTTTTTTCTCTCTCTGCAAAGCAAGGAGTAAAAACCGGCACATTGCTTAGTAAAACACCACACGGTAAACACACTAAACATTCTTAAGGCCCATACACAAGGTCAGACTTTTTGCCAACAAACTTCAAAATGAGCAAGTTTTCTAAATAGTCCGACCGTGTGTACACTCCATCGGACAAACTTTTTCGGGTTTCATCGGACAAAAAGTTTGGTCTGCAAACGGACAAACTTTACGTCTTCAAGAGTCCAATGGTGCCTAGTAAAACTAGCGTTCGTATTTGAAAGAGCACATTTGTGACGTGGCAAGTTCTGAAATCAAGAAAAGCAGCGCACATTCTCTTCTTCTTTATAATGTGATAATACTAAAAGCTGCTTTGCTGGTGATACTGATGGAGTAAAAACAAATGTTTTTACTTTGGATTAGTGTATTTTGGTTATATGAATCAAAGATATTCCTATATATTTTTGTTAGCACAACCCCATTGCGCAACATGTCTGCTTGACAAACGGACGTTCAGAAACAAACAAAATTGCACGAAATTGAAAATCGCGAATGCACACAGACAAAACCTCTACTAACACTCGATTAGCAGAATGAGCCCAAAGGGTGGCGCCGTAGAATTGAACTTCCTCTTTTAAACTCTTGTCAGTACGTTGAAACGTCACTACGTTCGTGTTTGTCAGAGCGTGTGTATGCTATGGGTGTGACTAGACAACTCCCTTCGGACAAACAGGGAAAGTTTGTTTGAAGTCTGATCGTGTGTACGAGGCTTTAGTGTCACTGGAGATGTCAGTGGCAGTTAGTCAGTTGCCCCCTAGTGTCAGATTGCCTGCCACACTATTGCAATCCCATTATAAGTTGCTAATCGTTTCACATGACGCGTTTCACACCAAAATACAGTGCTTATTCATAGCTATGAATAAGCACTGTATTTTGGTGTGAAACACGTCAGCTCCTTTCTGTTTTTTGCTGTGACATGTTGATGTTGTGATCTGTTTTATTATAAAGGGAGAAAAAAGAGAGAGAGAGAGAAAGAAAGAAAGGTGAAGAGAGAGCGAGAGAGAAGGGAATGAAGGGCACCCCATACATCAGTGTACAGTACTCTCAGTACTCACTCAGAGGCAGGAGGGACTGACTGGATGGATGGATATCAGACTCGATCTTTCCCGCGGCCCGTGGCCCACAGGCATTTGATAGGTTTGCCCTATGGCCAGTCCGGGCCTGGCTGCAGGCACCGCAAAGCAGTTTAAAAAAAAATGGTAAAAAAAGAAAAACAAAACATTTTTTTTTTAAAGCCAATGTGACATGATTGCCTCGGGGGGGGGGGGGCAATTGCCCTGTTGCCCCCCCCTGGATCCGCTGTTGGGTCCGGATCCATTGTTAATCACGATGAGTGACACCCCAATGAACATCCGAAGCAGACAATAACCTATGCTAAAATGACCCTCTCCTGCCACTACTTATTTGAACATATAGGCCCAGATCCACAAAGGAATTACGCCGGAGTATCTGCAGATACGCCGCCGTAATTTTAAATGTGCCCCGTCGTATCTTTGCGCCGATTCTTAAAGCAAGATACGCCGGAAAACATGGCTTCAGTCGTCCGGCGTAACTTGCCTACGCCGGCGTATCGTGGGCGCATAGTTACGCTGGACGCATTAGACTTTCCCATAAAAAATATGCAAATGAGCTAGATACGCCGATTCACGAACGTACGTATTGATATATGTCGTTTACGTAAGGCGTATGAGCGGCGTAATGTTACCCCTGCTATATGAGGCGCAGCCCATGTTAAGTATAGACGTCGGAACAGCGTCAAATTTTCCGTCTTCTTCGTCGCTTGCGTAAGTCGTACGCGAATAGGGCTGTGCGTATGTTACGCTCACTTTGAAAGCATTGAGTATTTGCGACGTGATTCAGAGCATGCACACTGGGATACATCCACGGACGGCGCATCCGTCGTTCGTTCAGAGCGTCATTTATGTGGGGTCACGATTCATTTACATACAACACGCCCACTACCAGCCTACTTTAAATTACGCGCACTTACGCCGGCCCATTTACGCTACGCCGCCGTAACTTAGGACGCAAGTGCTTTGAGAATACAGCACTTTCCTCTCTAAGTTGCGGCGGCGTAGCGTAAAGAAGTTACGCTACGCCCGCACATGTCTGTGGATCTGGCCCGAAGTGTTTCTGTACTGCAGAATATTCTGTTTGTACTGTGAACAATACTTAAAGAATATAAAAATAAACCCAGCATATTCCCTTTAAATCGAGAACTCTGCATACTGTTTGCAAGCATGCCACAACATAACTGCCAAGATCAGTAAATTACAGATCTGAAATGAAATGCACGAGATAATGGAATTGTATTGGAAGCCACCAGCATATACACATGATTAGAACAGTAAGACATCTATTGAATATGTAGCATCATTAAGAAATTATAATTTCTACAGCAGTAAAGTGTAAAAAGTTCTCCTCCACTCATCAGTATCACACGGCTCCTATGATGGTAATAGCTGAATACATTGTGATAAGCTTGGATATTTTTGTTGTCTCATTTGTTCAGCTAAAAATAGAAACTACTGAAAACATTACCAGGGCACACCAATAAATATTCCTCTCAGGAGATATTTTTAGACCAAAAATAAGGCGGTTTTATATTCTGACCCTCATCTTCTATAAGCTATATCTGTTTCATCTGTCTGACAAAAGAAAAAGTTTTACTTGTGCCACACTTGCTTAGCTAGTGGAGCTCTACCCCCGAAGGAGCTGCTGGTTTGTTTTGGGCGGCATGTTACCTCTATTTCCTCGCCATCCAGGGTACCAGATGAAAGTTAAGAAAAATTTCAATGTCAACACTTTAGACTTCTTTTTCTTTGCTTTATTTGTCGGACTTGGTAAAATAATAAAATAAGTAGTTGAAGAGGTGGAAGGGTAATAGGTTCAGGTGTATAACTTTTATTGGGAAACACTCCAGCTTCCAGCTTTTGTTGCCGCTCTAGCCAGAGCGGGTATTGTGCATCTGGATAGGCCTCTCTCACTAACCTAGCAGCCAGGATGTCACACAAAAACTTGGTAAAGTCTCTGCCACAGACCTTCCCAAAATCCTCTCAGCACAGGATTAAGCACCCAGATCTTTCCTGAATAACTTCTGGTGAACTTAGAACTGACAGGCGACCATCACTCAGCCTTTCAGTAATGGTGCGTCCTTCGATGAAGTTCAAGGCCTCTCCTGAGATACCAGCCTCTTGCTCGGTGCTCTCCAAGACAGGTTCTTTATCGAGTGGCTTCCTCCCTCAGGACGGACAGCACAGGACCACTCCGCAAGCGTAGAGCCAGTCTGACTACTGGGCCTACTTAGTAGATCACAACCCAGGGCCAACGTGGTCCCAGAGCCAGGAACACTTGAACACGCACCCCCGGCCAGAAGGGCCACACACAGGGGGGTGGTGGGAAGACACAACAGGATCGGCGACGACCACATACTAATGGTGTCTGTCCCTTAAGTACTCCTCCCCAGCATGCACAGCAGGACGATCACTCCCTCTGATTGGGTGCTGAAGGGGAACACCCAAAACACCTTAACCTGACTGCTGCCACCCTCGGCCTAGGATGATAACAAAACCCCAGCAACAATAGTGGTCACTCACAGTACAGCCATAACTGGAACAGAGGCCCAAATTTAGCAAAAAATCATACAATCCTCTGTTTTCAGGAAGATGGTTCATGTGTAAGCCCTGACCAATCCCCAACATATACTCATGGCCAGCCTGCTGTGAGGGGAGTTGTCGGCTGGGTGAACTGGATGATGGAGTATTAGACTGTTGTGTCTGAGGGAACCCTCTTTTCGGGGGGTACCTCAAGCAGGGAGCTTGGGAGCTGGGATGGAGCCTCTCCTTACCCAGTCATGAGAGGTGTCCTGGAACAGGAGTTGGAAAGGATAGCTGGTCAGCACGTCCAGAGTAAAGTCATTCAGGAGGGATGCAGCCCAGGTGTCTGAGTGGAAAGCACAGTGGAAAGCTCTTAAAGAGATATGCCAGGGGAGATGGATGAAGAGCCAGAGGGAGAGACTGTGGGAGATTTGTGTCATGTCGCTACAGCCAGGAGGGTGGGCAGGATTTGCAAATTGGACTTGCTGGGAGCAGTAGTCCATCAAGTACATTTATTCTTCTCAAGCAAATCTGTTCCTACCACAAAGTGGTACTGCAGACCCCGGCCTGTAAAGATCTATCAAGTAAAGACACTGGAACTTGGCCTTGGCGTATGCATTTTCCAACAAAAAGTTTCCCACGTATGCGCTGCTGCAAAAAATTTGGAACAAACTTAGACAGTTGCAGGAGGTGGAGGGGTTCACAGGTTATAGCCCGATATGGGACAATGGGTACTATGGAGAGTTTCTCTCACTGGACTGTGGGGCGTGGCGGAGGAGGTACGGTGTTACACTTCTGAGGCATATTTTTGAGGCGGGTGAATTGATCCCCTTCCCTGTACTGAGGGAGAGGTATCACCTTCCACAATCCATGCTCTTCCATTACATGCAGTTGAGGCACGCGGTGATGGCACAGGCAGGGGAGGCCCTGTGGGTTCTTTCGCACACACCGATATTTAAATTTATGGCCAAAGTATCTCAGTTTAAGGGATTTATTTCTAGAGCTTACTCCAGGATTTTGAATATATATTTGGAGGGTTTTCCCCTTGCGGTATTTACTAAGTGGGAGAGGGACGTGGGGACATTCGAGGATGAGCAATGGGAGGAGGCACTTCAGGCAGTACAGTTGTGCTCCCTGAATGTGGCCCAGCGGTTGTCCCAATTATACATAGTTCTCAGAGTGCATTACACGCCCGACAGGCTGTTTAAAATGGGTGTGAGATCAGACTCCAGCTGCACTAGATGTGCAAGGGACCATGGAGACCTAGTTCATTTGTTGTGGCAGTGCCCCAAGCTTCATCTGTTCTGGTCAGGGGTCGTGGCTCTTCCTAACAGGGTTTATCTGACTAACATACCTATTGACCCAAAGACATGTCTTTTGGGAATTATGGATGATATCTCGATGGACGATAATAGCGGGCAAGCCATATTGAGAGCTCTATTCCAGGCCCATAGATTAATCCTTCGGCGTTGGAAGGCAGTTGATCCTCCAACGTTGAAGGAATGGATTACTCAAATGGGCACCACCATAAGAATGGAGAAATATGTCTATCAGCATAGGGGTTGTCCGGGTAAATTTGAGCGTATGTGGACTCCATGGTTAGATTCCCCTGGCCTGTCCCCGGTTGATTTGGTAATGGACAGATTATTTCGTTAGATAAAGGGCATTCAGCTGTGATGTAAAGAGGGCGGTGAGTTAGACTATATTGTTTATATGGGATTCGGGTGCTGTGAGGATCTCCTGTGGGATTGGTACCATTGGAATAATGGCGTCTTCTATGTATTTTATGTTATGGAGGAGGCGGTTGTACTTCTTGTTTGAACAGTTATCTGCTCTGCTGGAATGTTGTGATGTTGTAAGTATGAGCTGTGAATTTGCTGTGATTTTCTTTTTTTTGTTTGTTTTTTGTCTATTTTTTTTCTTCTTCAATAAACATCTTTGATTTAAAAAAAAGACACTGGAACTTATTCAGAGTGAGGCCTGGTCATGTGCTGATGGTGTGACAGGAGACTAAAGTTGGACAGAGAAGTAAGTCCTCCTAAATAGTGTGCTGGAGAAAAAGGACTGTCAAGTTTAGAGTCAACCATCTTTTGTTCTACTAAGAAGTATATGCACAGTTACTTTTAGTCTGCTGAGTGAGAACTGAGAAGCTAATTTTATTCTACCAAGCAATATTCATCCTATGGGAATCCCATGTCCCTTTTCTCCAACCAAGTTCAATCCCTAAATAAAAACATGCCTAATGCCTTGTACACACGGTCAGACTTTTGACTGTGCAAAAGTCTGCTGTGAGTTCGTCGGAAGTCTGACGGAAATAAAGAGAACGGGTTCTCTATCTAAGATCCGTCGGACTTCCGACAAAAAAAGTCTGATGGAGGCTACACACGGCCGGACTTTCCGAGGGAAATAAAGGCAGTTGGACTTTTTTTTCTCGGAAAGTCCAGCCGTGTGTACGAGGCATTATGGATGTCTGGGAGCAGGGTGAAATGTGTGGATGGTAAAACGCGTAGCAACCACACAGGGCCAGCGCTACACATGCTTAGACCTCTTGTCCCATTTTGCTGATATATGCCAATTGCTCCCTAGTAATACATATTGACACTCACTGGGGACTAATGGTACAAAAAGGAGCTCACCCACGCCAACCAAATTGTTTGCTATCATAATAGCAGTGTTTAACCTCTATGGCTACATTGGTAGCAGAGAAGCCCCAAACCTCCAGTGGTAATAATAATTTCCAAAATACTTAAAGGGGTTGTAAGGGTAAAAGTTTTTTCACCTTAATGCATTCTATGCATTAAGGTGAAAAAACATCCGACAATACTGGCCCCCCCAGCCCCCCGCTTTACTTACCTGACCCTTCGAAAGTCCTGCACATCCTCTTCGCCGCTCCGCCTGGCCGTTTGGTTGCAGTGGATGGATTGAAAGCAGTGTAGCCATTGGCTCGCGCTGCTGTCAGTCACATCCAATGATGCGGGCTGAGTGATACAGTGAGCGGCTATGGCTGCCAGCTGTATCACGGGAGCGTGTCCGCAAGAACTCAACACCATGCTTGCTCGCTCGCATGAAGGTGTTGAGTTCTTGCGGGTGGGGGGAGGGGTTCACGGGTTATAGGGTCCCTAGAAGATTAGGTTCGGGGCCACTCTGTGCAAAACGAGCTGCACAGTGGAGGTAAGTATAACATGTTTGTTATTTAAAAAATAAATTAAAAAAATTATCTTTAGTGATCATTCAACTATAGCTGGATAAAATTGTTCCTTACTCTGGCTAAGAAAATATAATACACAGTATATTCTTGGCTCAAGCAGTAACATACAGTAAGGCCCTATAACATTGCATGGTTCTTTTATGGTATTGCATAAAATCCTTGGTTCTAATGGTCAAATTCTTATGCCGCGTACACACGGTCGTTTTTTGCGATGAAAAAAAACGACGTTTTTTAAAACGTCATTTAAATTGATCGTGTGTGGGCAAAACGTCGTTTTTTGTCTTAAAAAAAACGACCAAAAAAAAATTCCAACATGCTTGAATTTTTTGTGTCGTTTTTCAAAACGTCGTTTTTTGTTTCACAAAAAGTCACCGTGTGTAGCAAAAACGTCTTTTAAAACGACGTTTTTCAACCCGCGCATGCCCAGAAGCTAGTTATGAAGCGAGCTTCAATGGAAAAGAGTGGTGAACGTAACCTCGCTTTTTGTGAAAAAACGATGGTGTGTATGCAAAATTGTCTTTGAAAAGTGACGTTTCAAAAACGTCGTTTTTTACTTCACAGAAAACGTCGTTTTTTTTTTCATCGCAAAAAACGACCGTGTGTACGCGGCATTAGTATAGAACAAATAAGACAACTTAGATTTTGGAGTGACAAGCGTTAATAAAAAGGTTCTTTGAGAAAAGTGACCAGGGAAGGTTGCAGTTCAGTGGGTATTGCCCATTCAGGAGTGTGACATTAACTATATGTCATCTTTTTTTTTTCTTTTGGCTTTATTATAGTACAGTGATCCTTTAAGCT
Source organism: Rana kukunoris (assembly GCA_029574335.1). Taxonomy (NCBI): domain Eukaryota; kingdom Metazoa; phylum Chordata; class Amphibia; order Anura; family Ranidae; genus Rana; species Rana kukunoris. The sequence continues at coordinate 324,815,439 of CM056053.1, read as the reverse complement.
GTCGCTGAATATCCATTAGTATTGCGCTCCCTTCAGCAGGCTCCCTGCTGCTGTTATATGCTGTTAATGCATCTGACACTACTGAAAGATAAAGTACTCATGTATTATAGGTTGTAATCTAGAGAAAAGTATCTTAACAGAGAAGTGTGGGTTTCTGAAAAAAAAGCCAACATACATACTTGTAGGTATGGTACAGCATGGAACGGCAGCAATAATTCACACAGCCAGGTGGAATGGAAAACCTGTATTGAACTAACACAATGGTTCACAACAAACCCTCAAAGCATCCACCCCAGATATTGTGGGCATGTGGCCTGTTATGGTTCAGGAAGGGGGGTCCGCTTGCTCCCCCCCTACATTCCTGACATGTCAGTCTTCATGCTCTGATAAGGGTCTGGTATGGACTTTGGGACACCCCCACACCGTTTTTTTTCTTTATGTTTTAACTAGGGATGAGCTTCGCGTTCGAAACGAACGTATGTTCGACTCGAACATTGTCTGTTCGTACGTTTGTCGAAATTCGAACAAAAGCGGTCATTCGCGGCAAATTCGAGTGACGCAAAACTGCCCATAATTCACTGCGGCATTGCGCGCTGATTATTGGCCAAGCATGCTGTATGTCCCGCATGCTTGGCCAATCACAGCGCGCAAAAAACGAAGAGCCATAATTGGCCAAAGCCTGGGTGGCTCTGGCCAATTATGGCTCAGGGCTTTAGCACACAGCCCACACTATATAAGGCTGCCTGCTGGGCGGCCTCATGTAGTGTGTTCCAGCTTGTTAGTGAAAGCAGTCAGAGAGACAGAGAGATTGTCTTTTTATATAGCTAGATAGAGCAGGCGGGGAGGCTAGTTTAGCCTAATTTACAGTGTGTAGAGGATATATATACATTCCTAGGAGTTGTACATATATTTATACACTGTATAGCTTAGATAGATCAGTTCTTCCTAATTTACTGGCAGGCAGGTGATTGTGCTATTTAAAGACGTTATCACAGGTATAGACACCCAGCAGGTACAATATTTAAAGGATTTTTTTATTTTTTTTATTTAAGCATCAATAAAATCACTGCTCCTGGAGCAGTGATTTTAATGATGCTTAACTTAAAAAAAGAAAAGAAAAATTCCTTTAAATATTGTACCTGCTGGGTGTCTATAGTTTGCCTGTAAAAACTTCTTTGAGAACCCGGGTCTTGCCCGAGGGAACATATATCAATGGAAAAAAAAGTTTTAAAAACGGTAATTTTTCAGGAGTCCTGCTCCTGAAAAAACAACCGTTTTTTTAAACTTTTTTCCATTGACACATGTTCCCTGGGGAAAGACCTGGGTTCTCAAAGACGTTTTCCAACAATAACTTGAATATTGGTCTTTAAAATTATCGTTTTTGAATTCGAACGTTCAAGTCCCATATACTTCAATGGGGTTCTAAATGTTCGCGCGAACAGTCGGTCTGTTCGACGGTTCTGGTGCGAACCGAACGCGGGGGTGTTCGACTCATCCCTAGTTTTAACCAGCCTTTTTTTTTTTTATATTATTCAGCTGTCAATGAAAAAACCCATTGACAGCTGATGACTCATTGGTTGTTAACCACTTGCCGACCACCGCATGCCTATGTACATCGGCAGAATAGCATGTGCAGGCACATTGGCTTACCTGTACGTCCCTCTAAATTTGTCGCCCAGCGGGCGCGCGGACCCCGCCGGGGGCACGAGCACGCCGCTTGCCTCCTGAGTGCACTCGCAGGTCCCGGGAACTCGATGTTCCCGGGCAGCCTGTGATTGCAGTCGTCAAAGGCAGAACAGGCGGATGGCTTTGTAAACAAGGCATTCCCCTATTCTGCCTAGTGACACTGTCACTGATTACCATTCCCCGTGATTGGGAACGGTCGTCAGTGACGTGTCATGTGTAGCCACACCCCCTAACAGTAAGAATCACTCCCTAGTAATGACTTAACCCCTGCAGTGTCACATGGTGGTTAACTCCTTCACTGCCAGTGTCATTTTTACAGTAATCAGTGCATTTTAATAGCACTGATCGCTGTAAAAAAAACAATGGTCCCAAAAATCTGTCAAAAGTGTCCGATGTGTCCGCCGATGTGTCACAGTCACAATAAAAACCACTGATCGCCGCCATTACTAGTAAAAATAAATAAAAATTATTAATAAAAATGCCATAAAACTACCCCCTATTTTGTAGATGCTATAACTTTTGCACAAAACAAATAAGTAAACGTGTAGCACTACCCCCGTAGGAGCTGCTGGTTTAGATTTGGGCCTGTTCCTTGTGCTTGTCTCAGGGGTTCTCCTTGAAGAGTTATCCGGAAGAAATGTCTGCACCAACACAAAGTCTCTTTCAAGGGTTTTATTGAACCAACAGAGGGATGGGAAGGACTCATGTATCTTACTTGCAGATCATGGACATTCTCCTAGGTCCAGAGGAACAACTGTCTCCACGCTGGACTTTAGCAAGCAGCGGATAGGCCCACTGCCACTGTCCTAGCAGCTGATGTGAAGCTCAATCAAAAGACAGTCTCTGCCACAGACTTGGTAGTAGAATTTGTTCATTAGTCTCTGCCACAGACTTGGTGAACTTAGGATTCGCTCAATACTCTCTGCCAAAGACTTGGTAGTAGAATTTTTTTTATTAGTCTCTGCCACAGACTTGGTGAGCTTAGGATTCACTCAATAGTCTCTGCCACCGACCTGTGCAACCCCTCACTGTGTTAACTTCTAAAGAAAAGGAACACAGCTTTTTAGTGCCAGGATCTCTCAGCACTGTCAGGTAAATTTTGATCCGGATACATCCTCCAATTGAGTCCTCAATTGCTCGGTCCCTTACATCGGGTAAGGTGACACAGGATCATCCCTGGATCAGTAGGCCTCAGTTGCGAGGCCTCAGGCCGATGTGGCCCCAAGGCGGAAACTGCCAACACATCCCTGAGGCCAGAAGGGCCCTCAGGTGAGGATCGGAAGACGAACCCCACAAATTGGTTTACCAAATTTTTACCAAAAATATGTTTTTTTATATATTTTTTGGGATATTTATTATAGCAAAAAGTAAAAAATATTGTTTTTTTTTCAAAATTGTCGTTCAATTTTTGTTTATAGCGCAAAAAATAAAAACCGCAGAGGTGATAAAATACAATTTTGACTGAAAGCCACGTCCCACAACCGCGCAATTGTCAGTTAAAGCGACGCAGTGCCGAAATCGCAAAAAGTGGCCTGCTCTTTGACCAGCAAAATATTCTGGGGCTTAAGTAGTTAAGTAAGACACTACGCTAGACTAGTTTCCCTGAATTTGTTCCCCTGTACGCTGGGGGCTCTCAGCACACCAACCAAAAGGTTTTTTCCTCCACCTACATAATTGGGGCATTTGTCCTAATACTGGCTCCAATAAAGTCTGAATTTATGGCTTTTTATTTTTAGATTTCCTTTGGTTGCCACTATCGGGTTATCACCATGTGTTACTACGCATGCCACCATACCAGTCCCTGTGTCTGTGGGAGGTCTCCTCAATGTGTCCTGCTGGTGGGCGACCAGACATCACCTCAGCTCCCATATCGGACATTTCTTTGGCCTCAGCTCCATACTTACCATGCCCAATCCCTGTATTCCATGTAAGTTCTTAAGATGGACTTTTTTTACTATTTGTATACCCTTTTTTTGGTTCTGTCATCAACCAGATTTAGTAATCATACCCTATATCACTTATCTTTTAGATATCCCAAGCATCAGCCCCTAATGAGTGCCACTGACACGAAAAGCGTTGGGCACTAGAGATGCGGATATATGTCCTTACTGAAGCATTCTAATCAATGAATATTATTTTCAACCCATGTTGGATCTACTTGTTACTACAACTTTTAACCTCTTCGCTATTGCTGCTAATTTGATATCTGTACATATTTTAATTCATGAAATGTACTCATCGATCAACTCAGACCACTAGGTGGCGTTAGGCGACACACTGTTGTACCCTTACTGCCGTTTTTTGCACATGCACATAATTTATGAGTATGTTAGCATTATGAAATGACATATACCTGTAATGGTTTCTTCCATGTGTTTTCTGTTTCTGAGACATGTTATGCAATTTCCTGATCAATAAATCTGTACTCCCATTTGTAACCCACACCATGTCTACAGCCTCATTCAAAGTCCCAATCTTCCCTTTTTTTTTAAATAAGTAGTTAAGTAATGCCACAGCTGGCTTCCTGGGACCCGCTCCAAAAAAACAGCATTACACTGCGACCTTATTGGGCAAAGCTTTGCCTAATCAGGTTGCAGAATGCACTGTGCAGCGCTCAGTGCATTGAGGGGTGTCCGTCAGGGCGAACACACTGCAAATTTGAATGTTCAGCACACGGCCGAATGGGCAAAAGTTCAGCCAGAACTGATGTACAGGCCGAATCATTTGCCGGAAAGAGAGAGAGAGAGAGAGAGATAGAGAGAGAGAGAAAGATTTGGGAAGTCCAGATCACTAGCCAATTGTGTTTGTAAAAGTAAATAGTCAATTTTTTCCAAAAGACAAATAAAAAAAAAAAAAGATTTCTGCAGCAAACAACAAACAAACAAAACAGTTCACGAACTGTCAGCAATCAGCAGCAGAGATGGCCAGATCTGCGTAGCTATACTCAGGAGTAGAGATAGGCCCAACTACCCCCTATTTGGTTTTGCAGCAGAACTTTAAAACATTGCAAAAGTTCAGAATCACATAACGAACCCCATTGAAGTCTATGGAACCCTAACTGGGAAAAAATAAAAGTGAAAATATTGAAAGCTTATATGCAAGTGATTGGGCATACAATGGTTATGTGGGTCTGGGTACTGCCCTGGGTGACATGTATCAATTAAAAACAAGTTTGTAAAACACATCATTATTAAATGAGCAGTAATTTACTGATGCTTGAAACTGAGTGAAACTGTCAAAATTATAAACAACAACAACAATGAAAAATGAATTTAAATATAGTACCTGTCTGCCTGTAATGTGGCGCAGCTGTACTGTGTATAGAGCCTGCTGCAGCAATAATGAAATTTATAAAGCCCAAAAATTACATTTTCCATTCAAGCTTTCCTTATTTTATAAAGAACGACTTGGGGGGGGGGGGGGGCAGTCTGTATGATGAGGCCACAATTTAGTTCACTCTGGATAGAAGTAACAGGTCCTTAAAAATTGAGCTTTAGGTGTGGGTGGTGCCTTCCCACCGTAACCCTATAGAGGTACTCTTGATGAAAGCAAGAATTGGTCTTGTTGTCAAAAATTACATTGACATGCACCTGTCAAACAGATGCGGAAAATCTGGTCCTTGGCTGATAATTGTGCCCATGAAATCTACACCAAAAAATGTCTTCCAGATGAAATAAACACTCACAAAGGTAGGAAGCCTAGACAGTCTATCGGAGAGTTGAAATCCAGACAGCAGTTGATCAGCGACATCAGGGGCTTGATAGCTGCTGCTAATCCAGGACTGATTCATTTTGATAAATGTCAGCCGGTCCACAGAGTCTGTGGACAGATGTGCTCTCTTATCTGTCACAAAACATCTGGCAGCACTGAATGCCGTTGGGAAAGCACGTTGGATGCCGGGCAGCCCAGCGGCTTTATTGCATACTGGGCAAGTTCTGGCCAATAGTCTATTCTCATGATCCAGTAACCCAGTGGATAGTCAACTGGAAAGCTCTCCATATCTGTTTTCGCCCCTAGATAATATCCCACCATATGATGCAGATGCTGCCGATTGGATGTGGAATCTCACAGCCCTGGGTGCAGAGGACTAAAAAAAATTGAAAGGCATCACTGAGGCAGCCCTCTTCTCTCTTGAGCAACAGAAATAGCGTTCAAAATAACGTTCTCCACCAGACTGTTACCTACCAGATTCAGGAAAGGCATCACATAAACTCCTCTTTAAGGTGTCCCCAAAATATTTTATCTTCTGCTCCCTCTGTGGGGACAGAATGAGTTCCTAGATGTTCCACTTGTAACGATGGTCAAGGAGAGTTGCCAACCAATAGTGATCCTTCTCCTTGATGCCATGTATTCTTGGGTCCTTTCGCAGGCTTTGAAGGATGAGGAAGCCCATGCACCGCAATTTTGCAGATGCATAAGAAGCAGATTCCTCTGGGTCACTGAGGATTATGGTATGTGGAACTGCCTCCTCCCAGCCAAGTACTACTCCCAAGGGTTCTGGGGATGGAAAACCATCTGTTAAGGGTTGACCTATGTCTTGCTCTTCTTCAATGCTTCCAAAACTGCCCGAATCCTCCTCCCCCTCCCTCTTCTCTTGTGTGTTCTGTGGCATAGGAAGAATAGCGTCTGCATAAAGAGGGCCCTACATAATGCCACGCTTCAGCAGGAACACAACAGGGATTGTGTCACTGATGTATGTATTGTCACAACTCACCATCTTTGTGGGCTCCTCAAATGGTGACAGTACAGTGCATGCATCCTTTATCAGCAACCATTGGTGTGGGGGAAAAAAGCTGAGCCTGTCGTTGTGCCATGCTCAAACAGGTACTAGTTGATGACCCACTGCTGCATGTGCAGTGGCTGCAGCATTGCCAAAGTCAAGTTCCACCTGGTGGGCATGTCACAAATCAGGCGGTTTATGGGCAGGTGGAATTCGAGCACTGGCATTGCCTGAGAAAGCTACAGACTCTTCTGGTCTGTTTTGGCAGATGTTCCAACCCTGGGTACCTATTTAAAAAATGCTGCACCACCTAATTGAGAACATGTGCCAGGCATGGCATATGTGTCAACTTTCCCTGTCTAAAGGCGGAAAAGAGGTTTGTGCCATTATCTCACACCACTATTCCTGGCTCCATCTGGCATGGTGTGAACCACCTCTGGGCCTGCCCCTGCTGAGCTGCCAGAATCTCTGCTCTGGTGTGGCGCCTGTGCCCTAGACAGATCAGCTGAAGCACTAAATGGCACCTTTCAGCCTGACTCATTTAATAGCCCCTTGAACGTTTAGGGGTACTTGTAGTTCATGGGACAATCCAGCAGAAGAGGGCATGTAGGAGGAGGAGGAAGGGATGGAGATGACAAATCCAGCATCACCACTATCTGCATGAAGACGTGCACAACGAGGCACAACAATCTGCAGCACTGAGCCCTGTCCTGCATCCCTCTGAGTTGCAAGCAGAGTTACACGGTGTGCTGTGAACAAAATATATCGTCCCTGACCATGCTTGCTGGACCATGTGTCAGCAGTAACGTGGACCTTGCGGCTAACTGCCTTGCCCAATGATGCCACAACATTTCCTTCCATGTGATGGTAGAGACCTGGAATAGCCTTACATGAAAATAATTAGCGACTGGGAACCTGCTATTGTGGTACAGCACATTCTGCAAATTCACAGAAGGGAGCAGGATCTACCAGACAGAAAGGCAGGAGTTGTAAATCCAGCAGTGTTGACAAGCTTGAATTTAGATGCTGGGCATGTAGGTGGTAGTGACTTTATTGTTTTTTTACTGCAGCAGATGGGGCATAGAAACTTGTCTGCTGTAGTCTACAGGTCATGGCATGCTACTGACAGATGTGCTGCAAGGACCTGGGACACCCTGCTCTATACTAATATCCCTGTCAGTGGAGGCTGCTGAGAGGTCACGAGGCATAGCAGAAAGGTGAGTAGTGAGGAGGAACAGAATTTTGTCCTATTTGTGTGGCTTTCAGGTGCTCTTAAATGGTGGGAGGTTAAATGCCTTGTCAAGCATGCAATAACCAAATGGCTGGTGTTTTTGCCACGCTTGATGTGCTTGAAGCAAAGTTTGCGAATTGCAACAGTGCGATTGACTACACATGTGCTACCTGCACTACCACTCCTATGCTGACGACACGCAGCTTTACTTTCGAATCACCAACAAAAAAGACCAATATCATGAACTAGGAAAATGCCTCACTCTAATCGATAATTGGATGACTGAAAGCTCCCTCAAACTCAATGGATCCAAAACAGAACCTTCACGCAAATCAGAAATTTAATTCTAGGACCACGTGGACACCATCCTTGGACAAACCATCGCGCCAAGCAACAAAGTCAAAAGCCTCGGAGTCATCTTTGACTCAGACATGACTATGGATGCACAAATAGGATCAGTAGTCAGCGGTTCTCATCATCCTCTCCGCATGTTACGCAGACTCATCCCCTTCATCCCGGAAAAGGACAGCAGTAGTGGTTGGAACAATCATCAATTTACGACTCGACTACGCAAACTCCCTCTACTTAGGACTACCGAAATACCAGATTTCACATCTTCAAGTCGTCCAGAACACGGCAGCCAGACCGGTAACAGGTAAAAAACTGTGGGAACCAATCTCCCCAGTCTTGAGGTCCCTCCACTGGCTGCCCGTACAGGACTGGGTGACTTTCAAGACGCTCAGCCTCACCCACAAATGTACATAAGGAAACGCTCCTCAATACTTAAGCAAGAAAATAAAACCCTACATCACCAAGCACGTGCTCCGGTCAACCAACCAAAACCTTCTCCAAATCCCTAAATCCCGCTACAAATCTAAAGGAGAACGTAGATTTGCAGTGCAAGGACCCCGGCTTTGGAATGCTCTACCCACGACCATCCTCTTGGAAGAAAACCATCGGGCTTTTAGGAAAAAACTAAAGACCCACCTCTTCAGGACAACACTGGATGCAAAGCGCCTTGAGGCGATTAAGTTTGCATTTGTTGCGCTATACAAGTTACTCACTCACTTACTCACTCACTCACTCACTCAAAAAAGGCCCAAACAGCTGAGCTGAAGGAAATTGGCTGGGAGATAACAGGTCCACAATCTGGTGGAATAGGGTTGCTGCTCTCTACTCTTCCATGATGGCTGCCTCTTAGGGATTGTGCCTAATCCTCACTTTCCTCCTCAACTCTACCCGGCACCCAAAATTCGTCAGTGACCTCAACATGGAACATGACTGCCAATTTGTTGTTTACCAGTGCTCTCTGTAGGCTCATGTTCCTACCTTCCTCAACTTCAAAACCAAGATCTGAATGAATGAATGAATGAATGAATGAATGAATGAATGAAAACTTATATAGCGCAGCACATGCGAAGTAAATCGCCTCTGGGCGCTTGTTGTTCCTGTCTCCTTTGAGATCAAAAGAGATGAGTCTTGATCTTTCTCCTGAAGACTAAGTGGTTCTCCTCCAGCCGAATGCTGGCTGGTAAGGCGTTTCATAGTCTGGGACCTTGGACAACGAATCTCCTGTCTCCTTCGGACTTGTATCTGGCTTTCGGTATCTGAAGCCGATTTTGATTGGTGGATCGTAGAATACGATTGGGATTGTGAGCTTTTATTTTTTCGCATAGATAATGGGGAGCATTCCCATGGATACATCTATGCGTTAGACAGAGTGCTTTAAAGGTGATTCTGTCTTTAACTGGTAGCCAGTGAAGGGATCTCAGTGAAGGTGAGATTGATTCCCAGGGTTTTTTCCCAGTCACAAGTCTGGCGGCCGTATTTTGCACGACTTGAAGACGAGCGATTTGGTACTTGGGGAGTCCGAGGTAAATGGCATTTGTATAGTCCAGTCTGGAGTTTACAATCGCTCCCACCACGACCGCTATGTGTTTCTTGGGAATAAAAGGAGTGAGTCTGCGTAGTAGGCGCAGCAGATGGTGGGATCCGCTGACTACTGACCCTATTTGTGCGTTCATTGTCATGTCGGAGTCAAAGATGACCCCAAGACTTTTGACTTTGGCGCTGGGGGTGATGATTTTGCCCAGAATGGGCGGGGGGATCCAGGTTTTTGCCGATTGATTAACTCTTTGTCATCCAGTCCTCTATCAAAGAGAGACAAGTCTCTAGATTGAGGTGGTGATCCTTTTTATTGCAAATGCGGAAGTACAGTTGCGTGTCATCTGCATATGAGTGATATAGCAGTTTTTGGCTGCTGATGATTTTGAAAAGAGGATGCACATAGATGTTGAATAACATCGGCGACAGGGGAGATCCTTGAGGGACCCCGCACGATAATGTGCGTTTTTCAGAAGTAAAGGGTCCTAGCTTCACTATTTGCGATCGGTTTTCCAAAAAAGAGGAGAACCAGGATAGATCGCTTTCCGCGACTTTGGCTATTTTGGCCAGCTGAGTCAATAACAGCTTGTGATCTACTGTATCAAAGGCTGCGCTTAGGTCCAGCAGAACCAGAAGAGAGGATTCTCCTTCGTCTGCGGCCTCGAGAACGTCGTCCCATATCTTAAGCAATGCTGTTTCCGTCCCGTGTCCGGGACGGAATCCTGATGGAAATGGGTCGAGTAAGTTGTGGATATCTAGATGCTGTTGCAGCTGTTGTACCACTGCTTTCTCCATTACCTTGGAGAGAACATTTAGGCCTGTTATGGGGCGCCAGTTGAGTGGATCCTTAGGATCCAGGGTGGCTTTCTTCAAGATGGGTTGAATAAAGCCCTCCTTCAGCTGGGAGGGCATTATGCCCTCCCTGAAGGATTGGTTGATAAGCTGCGTGACAGGAGGTGCCAGGATGTCGGCGCATTCTTTCAGCAGTTTGGTGGGGATAATATCATTTGGCGCAGTGCTGTTGCGCAGAGTGCTGATGATATTTTTTGTGGTCTGAATGGAGATGGGTTCCAGCGTGAACTCACCTAACTGTGGTGAATTACTGAAGGTGCTGTGTAAATAACTACGGGGGGGGGGGGGGCTAGGAGAGAAATTGTTTTGCTGAATGCTTTGCCGGATTGCCTCAATTTTGTTAATGAAGCAATCCGATAACTCATCGCAAAATTCTTGTGTATCCAAGTTGGGGGCTTCAAGACATCCTGGATTCATGGTCTGAGTGACCAGCTTGAAGAGTTCGCGGGGGCGGTTTAGGGCACCGTTGATAGCCTCAGAAAAATTGTTTTTCTTGGCTTCGAAGATTTGCTTGTAGTATTTTCTGGTTATTGCCTTGTAGATCGAGAGGTTCTCATCTGAAGAGCTTCTTTTCCAGACTGCTTCTGCCCTTCTGCGCTCTTGCTTCAGTAACGCCAGCTGGTTGTTGAACCAGCTGGAGTTATTTTTCCTGATCTGGGTCTTTCGTTTTGGTGCTATCAAGTCAGCTGACTGCAATAGTGCTGTGTTTATGGCCTCCAGTGTTTCTTCCGCCGTTTGGTGCGGCTGAATTGTGTTTATTTTTTCCCCTAACGTGGCTTTGAAGAGTTCCGAGTGGAGCTTCTTCTGACATCTGGTCCAGTGTGTTGTCACTGGATTTGATGTTTTTGTTAAGGGGGGGAATTCGGAAATAATGAATTTAATTGCATGGTGATCTGTCCATGGCAATGGTTAATTTTCCAAGATTTTTATTTCCAGATCTTGTCTGAAAATAAGATCGAGCGTGTGACCTGAAGCATGTGTGGGCCCACATACTAGTTGCTGAAGCCCTAATCCTTCCAGGTGGTTGATGCAGGCGTCAGCAATGGGGTCTTGCGGGGAGTTGGCCCAGAGGTTGAAGTCCCCGAGCAGCAAAAGGTGTTTGCTGTTCAGGGTATAAGTGGAGACAAAGTCCGTCAAAGATGGGAGCAGCTGCTATTTTGGGCCGGGTGGCCTATAGCAGAGTAGAATCCGGACGGTCTCCTGGCAGTTTACTTGCAGTTGAAGAGTAAGGGTTTCCATGAATGGAAGAGGGTTTTGAAGGCTTGGTTTTGTGATCGCAAGACGCGTCTTATGGATCACCGCCAGTCCTCCTCCTCTTTGCCCTATTCTGTTTTCCGTTATAATACGGTAGTTTTCTGGCACCAATTCTCCTAGAATGGTGTTACAGTCGGCTGTGAGCCAGCTCTCTGTAATAAAGAGGCAGTCTAAATCATGTTGCAATAAGAAATTGTGGATTTCTAATCGGTGTTTTACTGCCGATCTAGTGTTGATCAAAGCACATGATATGTGCTTAGGCTGGGGTAAATGGCTGCGATTTTTGGTAGTCGATCGTCGATCGATCCTCAAAAGTCGCAGATTTCTTAGGGCTTTTTTGGTGGCGGCCGGCAGAATTGCGGCAAATCGATCCAGATCCCAAATGTTCTCCGCCGAGTATTGCCGATTAACCATGGCCGCCATGGAACCAAGGGGTGGGGGGGTGGATTCACAAGGATAACTGAATCCTCTGATCCTAGCTTGGTCCAGAGGAAGGCAAAAAAAACCTGACCACGCTGCGCAAATATGCTGTGGTAGGGAAAAAAAATTCCTTCCTGACCCCTAAAGAGGCGATCGGGTTAAGCCCTGGATCAAGTTTTAAATGAATTTGAGAGGGGGGAGATAGGGCTGGGTGGAGCAAGATGGCCGCCGTCCTGGCAGCAGGATCCAGGCTGGGGGGTACCAGGCTAAGTGGCGCCTGGGGGGCTAAGAAGGATGATCGGAGGGCAAGGGGGCTCTACTGGGGTAGGGGGGGCTTTCTGGACCGATTAGTGCAATGGTGCCGATTGTTGGGGGGTGGGGAGCGGCGCGCCGCTAGGCCGCGGATGAAGCCGCAGCCTTTCCTGAGTCGCGGCTGCCGCGAATCCCCACCGACCGGCGCGGAGGGAAAAAAAACACCGCGCCCGAGGGTAGCGGCGGTTTGTGGGGATGGCTGGCAGGAAGGACGCCCGAGCGGGGGTAGCGGTATGGGGGTGAGGAGAGGGGAAGAGCCGTGGGGATTGGGGGAAGCTACTGTGGCTTGTCCTGAGAAGGACGGCCGCCTGCAGCTCCCAAGGAATGGCTTACCTGATTGAGGGAGGCAGGGGGGGTCGGGTGAACCGGGGGAAAGCCGTGCAAGTCCTGGAGGGGGGAGAGGAGCTTGTTCGATAGCCTGCCAAGTGGCCAGTGGCAGGTGGACAGATGACAGGGAGGTGGAAATCCTGCCTGCCTGTCTGTGAGGCCTGGAACCGCACAGTGGGGAGGACCCTGCTATCCCTGAGAGAGTGACTCGTTTGATGGCTGTGCATCATCAAGGAGCAGGTGGCTCACACTGTGTTCAAATAACTCAGCTGACTCCTCCATACATGTTGCTGGGGCTATGGACAAGGAGGCAGAATAAGCCACTCTGGCAGCTTCAGTGAACTGCGCACTAGTCTCTGCTTGCTGCGGCCGCTGGTGGAATCGTCGATTTGGTGACCTGGCCTAGCCCATTGGTGAGTATGGGGGCTTATAGTTTGACCCCAATGATGACTCACATCCCTGCCTATTTTATGCTACATAAATTTATTTGATTTACTACTTGTATTACAGATATAGCAAAGCATTTACCCCTGAAGCGCGTGCGCAGAGTCGCAAAATGTCGTCGGGTACTACTGATGCTTGCACATTTCTCTGATGTTTGTTATTGGTGTATATTGTTTACTATGTATGTGGACTGACCCATGTTCACATTGTATGCATATTCTATTGGCCTGTATATATTGCTGTTATGTCTTACATGTGCAACAAACTGTAATAAATCAACTTTTTTACTGTCATGATATTTATATTTGGCTTATCATATTTACCTCATTTAAAGTTCCGGGGCGAACCCCATGTATGAATGTATTGTATTAGGGATGGAGGTGATGTTGGGGTGACATTCGACCTTATATTTTGTTCTGCTTGGGTGACTGTGGATGAGGAGGATGATGATGGTTTAGTAAGCAAGTCCACCCACCACCCCTGCATGCTGTGGCTGGATGGCATGGGCAACATTACTAAACAGAGGAAATTACTTCGCTTGTGGACACATATGCTTATGGCCCTCTCACAGTGTCTTAGGAACATCTGCCTCTCCTTGTTGGCCTCCCTGACATGATGGGGGCTGCTTAGTTAGTAATAAAGATGTGGAAATGTGTACATGGATGCACTTTAATAAATGGAAAGTGGTGTTTGGTGCACTTTAACTTAAGAACTCACTACACAGACACACTCCACGGATACACTACAATATACTGCAGTAAAACTGCACTGACGCACTGCAATATACTTTGGTAAATGTGCACTACGCACTGAAATATACTGCATTAAACATGCAGTAACTCACTGAAATATACTGCCTTAAATGTACAATAACGCACTGATATATACTGCATTAAACATGCAGTAACATACTTATATATATGTTGCATTAAACGTTCAGTAACACACTGATATATACTGTGTTAAACATGCAGTAATGCAGGGATATACACTGCATTAAAATGACAGTAACACACTGATATACTGTATACTGTGTTAAACGTGCAGTAACGCATTGATATATAGTGCAGTAATGCACGGATATACAGTATCTCACAAGTGAGTATAACCCTTACATTTGTGTAAATATTTTATTATATCTTTTTATGTGACAACACTGAAGAAATTACCCTTTGCCACAATGTAAAGTAGTGAGTGTACAGCTTGTATAACAGTGTAAATTTACTGTCCCCTCAAAATAAATCAACACACAGCCATTAACGTTTATAACACTGGCAACAAAAGTGAGTACACCCCGAAGTGAAAATTTCTAAATTGGGCTCAAAGTGTCAATATTTTGTGTGGCCACCATTATTTTCCAGCACTGCCTTAACCCTCTTGGGCATGGAGCTTCACGGGTTGCCACTGGAGTCCTCTTCCACTCCTCCATCACGTGCTCCTCCACCTTCCGTTTTGAGGATGCCCCACAGATGCTCAATAGGACAAGAAAAGCCACTCCAGGTGAGTGAGTCTCTGGTTAATCCACACACACACACACTAGTCAGGTGCTAGCCCAGTTCACATGCTGTGTAACATAAGGAAATAATTCCAGATGGCTGCACTTCCAAAAATCCTTTTATTGAGCCGTCCAGATGTCTGAGGTTCCACTGGCAGGTGCCGCAAGGTCCAGCTGTCTGATAAGCGCCTACTCAATTTTCCCCTGTGAGTAGGAATATTGCTCCCTTCTTTTCTTTCTGACCCTTCTTTTCTTTCTGACCCTAAACTTGACAGATTTTTACCTCAGAACACTTCTTCCAACACACTACTTCACTGTCCAACTTTAGTACTCCTATCACACCATCAGCATGACTAGGCCTCACTCGGAATAAGCCCCAGTGTCTTTATTTGATAGCTCTTTGTAGGGGATGCAGTACCCCCTTTGTGGCAGCAACCAATTAACTTGAGAAGAATAAATGTAGATGGACTACTGATCCCAGCAAGTCCAACTTGCAAATCCTGCCCGCCCTCTTGACTGCAGCGACTTGACACAACTCCCACAGTATCTCCCTCTGGCTCTACATCTTGCTCCCCTGGCATGTCTCTTTCAGAGCTTTCTACTCATCGACACCTGTCCTGGATCCTTCCTGAATGACTTTACTCCAGATGTGCGGACCAACTCTCTGCCTGTTCCAGGATACCTCTCCATAACCGTGTAAGGAGAGGCTCCCTTCCAGCTCCTGAGCTCCCTGCCTGAGGTCACCGCCCCCCGGTAAGGGGGTTTCCTCAGACGACAGTCTAAGGCCGCGTACACAAGGGGAGACTTGTCCAATTTCAGCAGACATGTCTCCGGGATCATTTGGTCTGATGGTGTGTACATGATCAAACCAAAATCCCCACGGACAGACAGCGCGGTTACATGGCGGTGACGTTGACGCCGCAACGTCCGCAAACACGGAAGTAAAATGCTTCCACGCATGCGGGGGATTTCTGTCCGCTGGTTAGGCGTATTAACCAGCGGAGATGTCCGACGGACAGGTTTCCAGTGGACAAGTTTTAAAGCATGTTTTAAAACTTTTGTCCGCTGGAAACCTGTCCGCTAGGCCGTACATACGATCGGATATGTCTGCTGAAACTGGTCCACAGACCAGTTTCAGCGGACATGTTCGATCGTGTGTACGCGGCCTAACACTCCATCATCCAGTTCACCCAGCCGACAACCCCCCCCCCAGGCAGGCTAATCATAGGTATATATAGAAGACCTGCCCCCTGCCAATCCTAGTTGGGGATTGTTCAGAGCTCCACACATGCATCCCATGTCACTCCAGCTCTATGCCCTGCCCCTTTTCCAGAACCTTCTCCCTGGAAACAGAGGAGTTGCTCAAGAGCTGAAGTACATGTCAGACACCTACTGCTATACTAAACCACTCCCCTGCCCCAGATAAAAACAAACAGGCCTAGCTAACAGCATAGGCTTGCTTAAATTTACCTGCGCTGGCAGCTTACACAAAAACCTACACTAGCACCTACCTACCTGAGGTAGAGGGTGCTACACTATTTATTTCAGTCAGCCAGTCATGTGCAGATGAATCCGTTTTTTTTTTTACTCTGAACATGGTTGGGTTTTCAAAGTATTTCATCATTGTATTCCCTAAGCAGACATTCCCCTTTCGAAGTGAACATTCTTTGCTCCTTTAGGGCTCTTTCATACATGCGGACCATGGCCCAGATTCACAGAGCGATTACGCCTGCGTAACAGGCGTAAGCCTAAATGTGCGCGTGCGTTTCGATGCAGGGCATTCCCAGAACGAGATACGCAAAAATTTTTGTCCAGCGTCATTTCGTTAGACAGGCGCATCTGTCCGCGCAAAACTGCGCTAGACACACCATTGATTTGCTAGTCAAATATGCTAATGAGGGACCTACGGGGATCCACAAAAGAACGTTGGGGCAGCGCAGGCTACGCGGTGTGCGCAACAGCAAAATGTCCTGTCTAAAATTAGACCATATAAAAGCTGGTCTAAAAAGAGAAAAATCGTCTACATGTCAGATAAAGCAACACTGTTAGTGAGGAGCTCAGCAGTCACACGTGTTGCACAACAATCTGTATGCCAACATGCCAGGGGCATCGTCATGCATAGCTATACTACTGACTTTAGATGAGCAGTGAAGGATGAGGGCACGGAGGATGGCACGGGAGAGGATATACCGCACACGCATAGACCTGTTTGGCATGAGTGATTGTGAGGTGTATCTCATCTTCAGATTCACCCCTCATGCCATCCTGGAATTAACCACAACCCTGCAGGAGGACATCACCAGCCCAACACAACGCTCACATGCAGTGCAGCCACTGGTCAATGTCCTGGCAACACTCCATTTCCTTGCCAGTGGCTCTTTTCAGCGTACAAGTGGAGTGGTGGCTGGGATGTCACAATCCTCCATGAGCAGATGTGTGCACCAGGTTGTCCCTGCAATCCTCAGACGCATGTCCCACCACATCATCAAACCAACCACTGAGGACCTGTGGCTGAAGGCAATGACAGATTTCTACAGAATTGCCAGATTCCCACGCATTGTGGGGGCCATTGATTGCACACATGTGGCACTCCAGCCCCCCCAGGAGACAGAGCACATGTACCGCAATCGGAAGCATTGGCATTCCATCAACGTAGAGGTGATAGTCGATGCCCAAGGCCTCATATGGCACGTCCGTGCCAAACACCCAGGTTCCAGCCATGACAGCTACATATACAATCAGAGCCCCATCCGAATGGAATTTGATCAGAACATGTATGGGGACACCTGGCTGGTTGGTGAGTGACATGGGTGGCAGGCATGACTGTCCCCCCCCATGATGCACACATCGCAAGGGGCACATGCATGACTAACATCCTCCTGTCTTTTCCCTTACAGGTGACTCTGCATATCCACTGGGACCCCATCTCATGACTCCTATCCAGAACCCCCAAACCCCAGGAGAAGAAAGATACAATCAAGCCCACGCCAAAACACGTGCAGTGGTGGAACGCACCTTTGGCCTCCTGAAGTCACGTTTCTGATGCCTGGATAAGTCTGGGGGGACCCTGTTGTATTCCCCAAACTTTGTGTGCCAGATCATCGGTGCCTGTTGCCTGCTGCACAACTTCGCAGTGAGAAAGGGCCTGCAGATTGACCTACGTGATGACCTGACCCCTGAACCAGACAATCCCCCACTAACCGAGGTTACCCCATCTTCTGAGGGAAGAGCAGCCAGGAGCCAGCTCACATTAGGCATCTTTGCACGTTAAACACACACATTAATCATGGCACAATGAGAATGCATGCATGCACACCACTGTGGTCCCTAGCACACACACCCCACATCCTCATCAAATTGGATTGGCACCAGTCCACCATGCAGGACTTGTGAGCAGCAACGCCACGCCAGGGCTCCAATTATGTCACTGTACATTCATACACGATTCACACGGACCTGGGGATCACTTCTCCCTGGTCCTGGGGAACCCTTCTCCACCAAAATTGAGGGTGACACCCCTTTTCCGGCAGGAATGTCACCCCCACATTCAAACAGCATTCACAACCCAAAAAATAAATAAAAAATTACCAGCAAAATCAAAAAATTTCCAGAAAAAAAAGGGGAAAAACAAATTAGTGCCCTTGACGTGAGCCACGCCTGGGGCGCCCCCGGCCACGGCCCCGGCTCCTCTGGGGAGACTCATGGGGGAGGGGGTAAACCGGGGAAGGAGGAGCAGCCCCTTGTCTCTGCCCACCTGGCGGCCTGCCCTCCAAGGCCACGGCTATTCTGTCCAGGGCAGTACCTAGTGTTGCCGTGTTGGCCTGGATAGCCTGGGTGAGGGCCCTCACATCCTGCCCAACGCCTGCTGATGTAGTCTGCAGGTCGTTAAGGCAGTTTCTGAAAGCCCGGGAGTGGCAGTCCAGGTTCCCAAGCGTATCCTTGATGGAGGACAGGCTCTCCTCCATCCGCACCAATGTCTGGCTGACCTGTCCCAGATGGCGGGTCTGGAGGAACTGGTCCCTTCTCAGAGTGGCGGGCAGGAGATCGGCCACCTCCTTGGTCTTCTGGGTCGCCTTCCTGCCTCCAGCTGATGCTTGTGGCCGGGGAGAAGGGGAGCCCCTTGGGAGGGGAGCCATGTTGGGGGAGGAGGGGGGGGGGCTCCCCCTTAGGGAGGGCTGGCTGCTGCCAGCCAGAGGGGAAGAGTCATCCAAAAACTTAGTCCAGTGCCTGACATGGACTCCTCCTCCTCCTCAAACTCCTTCTCAACCTTCTCCTCTTCAACCTCCTCCGCGGACTCTGGCCTTGTCGGGGGGGCCTCATTAGGCTGCTGTCCTGGGGATGGTGCGGTCAGGCCAGATGGCCCAGCACCCTCCTGCACATCTGTGGATGACACAAAACATTCACATGTTGGAGGATCCACACACTTGCCACATATTCCCTTTCACCCCCTCCCCCACACATGCTACACACCTGATAGAAAAAAAACCTTACCTGGCATCACGCCTTTATGACTTGAGTCATAGCCGGGCAGGCCCTCCACTTCTTCCCGATGAAAGGTCTGGGCCACCGCACGCTCCTCCGCTGTCAGCCTAACACGGCATGGTGGGCCCCCTCCTGTGACCCTGGCATGGGCAAGCATTTTGGCCAGCTTCTTTTTGACCAGACGCCGGAGGTCATTTATCTTTTTCTCAATCGCAGACCGGTTCCGTGTCTCCCCCTCCCCCACTGAATTCACCTGGTCAGTGATCATGTCCAAAATCTCTCTCCTCCTGGCCGGGGTGGTGTTGGCACTGTCCGGGCCGTGGAGGAAACGCCCATAGTCGGAAATGGCCCGGGCAAGAATTTGTTTCTCCCTCAAAGAAAAATTTAATTTCCTCTTCCTCTCTGTCATACTCTGACCAAAAATCACTCCCAGTCAACAAAAATCACTCACAAAAACAAGCACGACCAATCAAGCAAGAAAACAAACAAACAGAAAACTATCAAACAAAAACTCTCACAAACACTCAGCAAAAAGCAGTCACAAAAACAAACAGGAACAATCAAGCAAGAAAAAAAAACAAACAGAAAAATATCAAACAAAAAGTCTCACAAACACTTAGCAAAAATCACTTTCAAATATCTTCTAACAAACACTAGATCACACAGTACACAAATCTGACAAATACAAATCACAACGCAACTAACAACGGAACAAAAGCACTTTGCTATATGGGAAGGGAAACAAAGGGATGTACTTTTGCAATGGAAGTGCGTTTGTGTGTGTCTATTTATGCTGTCTGCGTAGTTCATGATTTTGCCCTAGTCCATTTCCAATTTCACTGATTGCGCCGTTCCCGAGTTGTGAGCATGCGCACAGAGGTGCTGACATGGTCTGCTTCAAGCGCGCCTGCGCGAGCCGGCCGGCCCTTCATTTGCATGGGGTCACGGCTCATTTCAATGTAACACGCCAACGTCCTTCCCAATTTGTATTACTCCGCCTTACGCCTCTGAAATAACGTTACGCATAAACGTAAAAGTGACGAGAATAGGGTGATTGCGCGGCTACATTGCGCAAGTCTAACGTAATGGCAGTGCGCTACGCCGGTCCAATAATGTGCAGATGTACGTGAATCTGGCCCCATATGTCCGCTTTTTCATCCATCCGTTTACGGATGAAAAAGGGACATACATTGATCCCTACGATCTTATGCGGGTCCGCAATCCTCCGATTCTGCAGACAGAGGAAAACCCTATTTTTCCATCCGTCTGCGGATCGGATGAACATGGACAGACGGTCCGTGTTCATCCGATCCCCCCATAGGGGAGAGCGGAGATCTAACAGGGCGGTCCCTGCACAGTGTGCGGGGACCGCCCTGTAGTCCGTCAGCTCAGCGGGGATCAACGGAGCGATCACCGCTGAGCAAGTGGAGGTTCACGTGGCGGATCATCACGGATCCGTCCCGTGTGAAAGAGCCCTTAGTAATTCATCCCCAGTAAATCAAACAGATACATGGATCAGATGGCTTCATGTTCTTAATCACTGTCTGCAAATAGAGTCCAGATGAAGACAGGCTGAATGTAAACAATGCCATGTTTACCTTGACCCAGGCTTGTGCTGGCAGCCTCAAATCACCAGCCAAGAAATATATGTTTTCAAAGTACAGTTATCCCTTGACTAATATAAAACTTTACATGGTTGCTTACAACTGAATTTTACAAATGTAATTATCAACATGTGTCTGTGTCATTAAACATTTGTATAATTATCTGTGATCCTACCAGCATTGGATCACTGATTTCATGAGGCATTAAAGCACTTTTGGAAGTCCAATATGACACACCATATAATTTTTATCAACAATGTGACTCGCATATATGTGCATTAAGCTTTCATTCTTCAGATAATTAGAGTTTTATTTCTCAAGTTCTCTAAATTCAGTATAATTGTATGCCAAGTGTGCCATATATACCTGACAAAGTTCAGCACTTACCATAATTTATGCCATGTTTCTGAATGTTTTACTGGTTACACATTCACACTTTTATAAATGTCATCTTCTGTTTATTTTGAAATATCACAGCGGAATCTCTTAAAACAGTTTATTAATTCCACTGTTTGTCAAACAAGGAAAATCGGAATCTGTTTTCCAATCTGGCAGGTGTAGTATTGATGCAAGGATACGTTCAGCATCACAATTTCAAAATCGAATTATCATTAATGTATTAAATAGCATAATAAGATCGATTCATACTTAACCGACTAGGTCACAGCCAAAACTCAGGTATGTGTCTAAAAACAATGTTGCATGGCAAGGGTCATCCCTAAAACATAAAGGACCTGATACAAAAAAGCATGAAGTGCTATAATATTAGGACAGACTTTATGATGTGTAATGTTAGCTGAAGTGCACATATGTAAACTTCAAGCATTCTCAAGGAAAAAACATATGACAGGATTGTGATGATAATGTAGACAGGGCACTTCACAAGGCTGTGTAAAAGGTTACGGCCGCCATGTTCAGAATTTAGCCAGGAAAGATTGTAATTGGAGACAGAGCAGCAGTAACCCCCACTTTCCAAACATGGCTATACTAGGGCTCTACTTTATACAATCACCAGGCTTTTGGCTGCCCTCTAAACCCTTTAACACATTAGTCAATTTAGTCTCCAAGAGCCTCATTAATCCATCAAACTTGCAAGCTTAAGTAATTAGGAAAGCAAGCAGATATCCGTTCCTAGAATACCCTGTCGTAAATACCTTCGCTGGAATAGCTGGCAATACACATTGCTGTTTCTGTATTTCATAACTCCTTAGATACACTATATTACCAAAAGTAATTGCATCCCAGGCCAGGGCTCAAGTTCCTCCACCCCAAACTTGCTCATCAATGTCTTATGGATCTTGCTTTGTGCACTGGTCCAAATAATTTTGTGAAGGGGGGATTATGGTGTAGGGTTATTTTTCAGGGGTTGGGCTTGGCCCCTTAGTTCTAGTGAAGGGAACTCTTAAGGCATACTAAGATATTTAGGACAACTTCATGCTCCCAACTGTGTGGGAACAGATTGAGGATGGCTTCTTCCTGTTTCAACATCACACTAGTGCACAAAGCAAGGTCCATAAAGACATGGATGAGCGAGTTTGGGGTGGAGGAACTTGACTGGCCTACAAAGAGTCCTGACCTCAACCCGATAGAACAGTTTTAGGATGAATTAGAGTGAAGACTGCAGTGCCTGACCTCACAAATGTGCTTTGTGGAAGAATGTTTTAAACATTCCCATAGGCACAATCCTAAACCTTTAAAGTAGTTAAAGCTTTTATAGTTGCAAAGGGTGGGCCAAGTGAATATTGAACTCTGGGATACCATTAAAATTACCCATATCAGTCAATTAGCATTTTAAGCCTAAACATCACTGTGCTAGAAGGTACCAAGGCAGATTAGGCCCCAAGACCCCTCCTAGGTCAAATATGAGATCCTCCCTGTTTAGATTAATTTAAGGTAATTTTAAACTGGAAAATAACACATAATTTCCAAGAATTCAACCATATAAAAATATATTAATATCTGTATAAAGCTGCATTGTAGGAAGTGGCCACTGTACGGTCATACACCTGTGTCATCTCCTCGGTCACTCCTCAGCCCTTCATTTGTCAGACAATATCTGGCAACGCCCTCCCCAAGGTCCAGGAATGAGGGATTACATTCACAACAGACAGCTCTCCTTTACCATTAAAACAAGGAACACCTGTCAAGTCTTATAAGAGCCACTGTACCATGTTGGTTGTTGATTGGACTCTGCTAAAGCAGGACTTGATAAGTATTGTTAATTCTTCAACACTTTTTGGTTTTCTATTGCATTGTTGTCCCTTTTTCCTTTTTCTCTGTTTGTGTAGTATCCTTTTCTGTAAATATTCACACTGTTATGGAGAAACATAGAACATGTCGCTGTCATTGAGAAACCCACTGACTACCTGCTATGTCCTGGAGGAGTATAGGCTGTCACTCCAGATGCCGTGGAGTTGGCATATAATGTTATTAGTGACTTATGTAGCTAGCAAAGTGCAGAAAGATCAGAGACAAGTGACAATATGTGCTTTGCTTTGAGACAAGTACACACTATAGAAGAATTTGCTTTGTTCATGTTTCATGTTGTAGGTATACCATCACTTTAAAGATATGAATGAATGAATGAATGAATGAAAACTTATATAGCGCGGCACATGCGAACTAAATCGCCTCTGGGCGCTTGTTGTTCCTGTCTCCTTTGATATAAAAAGAGATGAGTCTTGATCTTTCTCCTGAATGCTAAGTGGATCTCCTCCAACCGAATGCTGGTTGGTAAAGCGTTCCATAGTCTGGGACCTTGGATCGCGAATCTTCTTTCTCCTTTGGACTTGTAGTTGGCTCTCGGAATCTGGAGCAGGTTGTGATTGGTGGATCGCAAAACGCAATTGGGATTGTGGGCTTTTATTTTTTCGCATAAATAATGGGGGGGCATTCCTATGGACACATCTATGCGTAAGACAGAGAGCTTTAAAAGTAATTCTGTCTTTAACTGGCAGCCAATGAAGGGCTCTCAGTGAAGGTGAGATGGATTGCCACGGTTTTTTCCCAGTCACAAATCTGGCGGCCGTATTCTGAACGACTTGCAGACGAGCGATTTGGTACTTGGGGAGTGCGAGGTAGAGGGCATTTGCATAGTCCAGTTTGGAGTTAACAATTGCTCCCACCACGACCGCTAAATCTTCTTTGGGGATGAAAGGAGTAAGTCTTCGTAGTAGGCGCAGCAGATGGTGGGATCCGCTGACTACTGCCCCTATTTGTGCGTCCATTGTCATATAGGAGTCAAAAATGACCCCTAGACTTTTGACTTTGGCGCTAGGGGAGATGATTTTGCCCAGAAGGGGCGGAGGTGTCCATGCTGTTGCGGGTTGATTCCTATGCTTGGCGTGAAACAAAAGAAGTTATTTTTTCGCTCCGTTCGCTCCGTTTAAGATAACTCTTTGTCATCCAGTCCTCTATCAAAGAGAGGCATGTCTCTAGATTGAGGTGGTGATCCTTTTTGTTGCTAATGCGGAAATACAGTTGCGTGTCGTCTGTATATGAGTGGTAAAGCAGTTTTTGGCTGCTAATAATCTCAAAAAGAGGGCGAAGATAGATGTTAAACAGCACCGGTGACAGAGGTGATCCTTGAGGGACTCTGCATGATACTGTGCGTTTCTCAGATGTGAAAGGTCCCAACTTCACTGTTTGCGATCGGTTTTCCAGATAAGAGGAGAACCAAGATAAATCGCCTTCTGCGACTCTGGCTACTTCAGCTAGCCGTGTCAATAAAAGTTTGTGGTCTACAGTGTCGAAAGCTGCACTTAGGTCCAACAGAACTACAGGGAGTGCAGAATTATTAGGCAAATGAGTATTTTGACCACATCATCCTCTTTATGCATGTTGTCTTACTCCAATCTGTATAGGCTCGAAAGCCTACTACCAATTAAGCATATTAGGTGATGTGCATCTCTGTAATGAGAAGGGGTGTGGTCTAATGACATCAAAACCCTATATCAGGTGTGCATAATTATTAGGCAACTTCCTTTCCTTTGGCAAAATGGGTCAAAAGAAGGACTTGACAGGCTCAGAAAAGTCAAAAATAGTGAGATATCTTGCAGAGGGATGCAGCACTCTTAAAATTGCAAAGCTTCTGTAGCGTGATCATCGAACAATCAAGCGTTTCATTCAAAATAGTCAACAGGGTCGCAAGAAGCGTGTGGAAAAACCAAGGTGCAAAATAACTGCCCATGAACTGAGAAAAGTCAAGCGTGCAGCTGCCAAGATGCCACCTGCCACCAGTTTGGCCATATTTCAGAGCTGCAATATCACTGGAGTGCCCAAAAGCACAAGGTGTGCAATACTCAGAGACATGGCCAAGGTAAGAAAGGCTGAAAGACGACCACTCAACAAGACACACAAGCTGAAACGTCAAGACTGGGCCAAGAAATATCTCAAGACTGATTTTTCTAAGGTTTTATGGACTGATGAAATGAGAGTGAGTCTTGATGGGCCAGATGGATGGGCCCGTGGCTGGATTGGTAAAGGGCAGAGAGCTCCAGTCCGACTCAGACGCCAGCAAGGTGGAGTTGGAGTACTGGTTTGGGCTGGTATCATCAAAGATGAGCTTGTGGGGCCTTTTCGGGTTGAGGATGGAGTGAAGCTCAACTCCCAGTCCTACTGCCAGTTTCTGGAAGACACCTTCTTCAAGCAGTGGTACAGGAAGAAGTCTGCATCCTTCAAGAAAAACATGATTTTCATGCAGGACAATGCTCCATCACACGCGTCCAAGTACTCCACAGCGTGGCTGGCAAGAAAGGGTATAAAAGAAGACAAACTAATGACATGGCCTCCTTGTTCACCTGATCTGAACCCCATTGAGAACCTGTGGTCCATCATCAAATGTGAGATTTACAAGGAGGGAAAACAGTACACCTCTCTGAACAGTGTCTGGGAGGCTGTGGTTGCTGCTGCACGCAATGTTGATGGTGAACAGATCAAAACACTGACAGAATCCATGGATGGCAGGCTTTTGATTGTCCTTGCAAAGAAAGGTGGCTATATTGGTCACTGATTTGTTTTTGTTTTTGAATGTCAGAAATGTATATTTGTGAATGTTGAGATGTTGTATTGGTTTCACTGGTAAAAATAAATAATTGAAATGGGTATATATTTGTTTTTTGTTAAGTTGCCTAATAATTATGCACAGTAATAGTCACCTGCACACCCAGATATCCCCCTAAAATAGCTAAAACTAAAAACAAACTAAAAACTACTTCCAAAAATATTCAGCTTTGATATTAATGAGTTTTTTGGGGTTCATTGAGAACATGGTTGTTGTTCAATAATAAAATTAATCCTCAAAAATACAACTTGCCTAATAATTCTGCACTCCCTGTAGAAGACAAGATTCTCCTTCGTCTGCGGCCTCGAGAGCATCGTCCCATATTTTGAGCAGTGCGGTTTCAGTCCCGTTTCCAGGACGGAAACCCGATTGAAATGGGTCAAGTAGCTTGTGGGTATCCAGATGCTGTTGCAGCTGTTGTACCACTACTTTTTCCATTACCTTTGAGAGGACATTGAGGCCTGTTATGGGACGGTGGTGGAGTGGGTCCTTGGGGTCAAGGGAGGGTTTCTTCAGGATGGGTTGGATTATACCTTCTTTCAACTGTGAGGGCACTATGCCCTCCTTGAAAGACTGGTTGATAAGCTGCGTGATGGGAGGAGCCAGGATGTCGGCGCATTCCTTCAGCAGTTTTGTGGGGATAATATCATTTGGCCCTGTGCCATTACGCAAAGTACCAATGATATTTTTAGTGGCATCGATGGAAATGGGTTCCAAGGTGAACTTACCTGATAGAGGTGAATTACTATGGGTGTTGTGTGAGAAACTGCGGGGGGGGGGGGCTGAGGGGGGATTGTTTTGCTGAATTCTTTCACGGATTGCCTCGATTTTATTAATGAAGTAATCCGATAATTCATTGCAAAATTCTTGTGTGTCTGAATTGGGGGCTTCAAGACATCCTGGTTGCATGGTCTGAGTGACCATCTTGAAGAGTTTGCGTGGTCAGTTTAGGGCGCTATTGATAGCCTCAGAAAAATATTTTTTCTTGGCTTGGAAAATTTCTTTGTGATATTTTCTTGTTGTTGCCTTGTAGATGGAGAGGTTTACCTCTGAAGAACTTCTTTTCCAGGCGGCTTCTGCCCTTTTGCGTTAAACCAGCTGCGGTTGTTTTTCCGAATGCAGGTTTTACATTTTGGCGCTACTAAGTCGGCTGACTGTAGTAGGGCTGAATTTATGGCATCCAGTGTTTCTACAGCTCTTTGATGCGGCTGAGTTATTTCTATTTTTTTCCTTAATGTGGTTTTGAAGAGTTCCGAGTGGAGCTTCTTCTGACATCTAGTCCAGTGTGTTGTCACTGGTCTAGATGTTTTTTTTGCGGGGGGGATTATGGAAATAATGAATTTAATTGCATGGTGGTCTGTCCATGGCAACGGTTCATTTCCCAGAATTTTTATTTCCAGATCTTGTCTGAAAATAAGATCAAGGATGTGACCGGAAGCATGTGTGGGCCCACATACTAGTTGCTGTAACCCTAAACCTTCCAGGTGGTCAATACAGGCATTGGCAATGGGGTCTTGTGAGGAGTTGGCCCAGAGGTTGAAATCCCCCAGAAGCAAAAGATGTTTGCTGTTGAGGGTGTAAGTGGAGAAGAAGTCCGTCAATGATGGTAGCAGCTGCGATTTTGGGCCAGGAGGCCTATAGCAGAGCAGAATGTGGACAGTCTCCTTTAAATTTGTTTGCAATTGCAGAGTAAGAGTTTCCATAAATGGAAGAGGGTTTTGAAGGACTGGTTTTGTGATCGCAAGGTGCATCTTGTGGATCACCGCCAGCCCTCCTCCTCTTTGCCCTATTCTGTTTTCCGTTATAATACGGTAGTTTTCTGGCACCAATTCTCCTAGAATGGTGTTACAGTCGGCTGTAAGCCAGCTCTCTGTAATAAAGAGGCAGTCTAGATCGCTTTGTAGAATGAAGTCACGGATTTCCAGTCAGTGTTTTACTGCCGATCTTGTGTTGATCAAAGCACATGATATGTGCTTTGGATGGGGTAATTGGCTGAAATATCTGGCAGTCGTTCAGGGATAGATTCTCAAAAGTCACTAAATTCTTAAGGCTTTTTTGGTGATGGCTGGCAGTATTGCGGCGAATTGCCTCAAACTCCAAATGGTTTCGGCAGAATATTGCCGGTATGCCATAATCGCCAATCACCGGGGGGGGGGTTTCAGGGGCGATGGGGAGAGGAATTGGCTAATTCCTCTCTCCTGGCTTGGTCCAGAGGAAGGCAAAAAAAAACCCTGACCGTGCTGGGCCAATATGCTCCGGTGGGGGCAAAAAATTCCTTCCTGACCCCGTGAGAGGTGATCGGGTGACCCCTGGATCAAGCTTCTGTTTGTTGTTGAGACGAGGGGGGGGCTGGGGATGAGAGGTGAGTGGGTTGCTGGTGTAGCAGGATGACTGCCTGATCAGGCAGTGGGATGTAGCCTAGGGCTGACAGATAAGGTGGATCAGTAATGCCGGGGGGGTTAACCAGATGAAACTACTGAAGAGTGGCTGTCCTTCTGGGGTAGGGAGGGTTTCCTGGATGACTTGGTGGGGGTTCTATGGTGTGAGGAGCGGCGCGACGTTGGGCCGCAAGTGAAGCCGCAGTCTTTCCTAGATCGCGGCCCTGCGATTCAGAGAGGTCTGGCGCGGGTGTCCCAAAAAAGCCCTAGCCCTACCGCGGGAAGGTGGCAGGAGGGTGCCTCTGATGGCGATGGAAGTGTGGGAACGCAGGGGACAGAGGAAAGGAGCAGTGGAGGCCTCAAATTCCGTCTGGTAGTTGGGGGGTCCGGAGATGGAGGATGAGGAGATTAGGCCGCCGCCGCGGCTTGTCCTAAAAAGGACGGCCGCCTACGGGTCCTGGGAGGTGTAGATCGCCCTGAGTAGCAGGGGCTTACCTGGTGAGATCTGCGGCGGGTGAAAGGCAGCATGGGGAAGCTGATGGATGAGCCTGCTGCGGCGAGGAGGTGGAAACCCTGCCTGTCTGGAGCACAGGAGCCACAACGTCCTACAGGTAGGTACGTGCACCAATTACTACTGGGACGGTTCTCGCCCTGGGGAGGGTCACTCTTTCAGACCCAACAGGAAGAGCTCCTGGAACGTTAGCAGCAATGGGAGCATGGGGAGCAAGATAGATGTGTAATAATACTGTAGTTTAGATTTGATGGGCTGATAATAGTGCACTATACAGTAATCTCTGTCTAAGGAGAAGTCACTGATTTCTATGTACTGTAAGTCATCTAAAATTAGAAGCTGTTTATTGTGTATTGTGCAGATGTGGGGGCTGTGCATTGTGCAGAGGTGGGGGCTGTGCATTGTGCAGAGGGGTGGGGTTATTTTTCAGGGCTGTGCATTATGCAGAGGTGGGGGCTGTGCATTGTGCAGAAGTGAGGGCTGTGCATTGTGCAGAGGTGGGGGCTTTGCATTGTGCAGAGGGGTGGGGTTATTTTTCAGGGCTGTGCATTGTGCAGAGGTGGGGGCTGTGCATTGTGTGGAGGTGGTGTGGGCGCTGTGCATTGTGCGGAGGTGGGGGCTGTGCATTGTGCTGAGATGAGGGCTGTGCATTGTGCAGAGGTGGGGGCTGTGTATTACATTTTCACTACATGTCGGTACCAACCCATACAATCCATACATACAAAGAAACTAAAACAAATAAGTTCAGAAATTAAAGAGGAACTGCAATCTGCTCACATCATTTGTAATAAAAATAACCTTGTTGCCATTCTGAAGCTTCCCTTCGACCACTTTGCATATTATTTTATTTATACTGTGATTCTGGACTTGTCAATTATGCTGTAGAAATCTCCCTCCACTAAGTTTGGCTGCTACCATTTTAACTGTGGGCAGCTGACGCTGTTGCCTGTTCACTTCCTGGATTTACACAGTTCTGCAGCCCTGCAGTTTTCATTGACCCTCTTAAGACACATCGCCCCCCCCTTTCTGGTCTCACAAGAGTAAGAGAGAGAGAGAGCTGTGCATGATGTCATAAGCCTAGACGTTTTATTAGACAAGAAACAGGAAGTGGGCTGTATAGGGTATTTACTGGCAGAAAAAATGTTTTACCATCCAAAGGTAAAATCACAAGGGCAGAAGATTTGATAGATGGAAAGTTGAAAAAAATAATTTGTTGTGTACCTGACTTGAATCCAAAAGAAAATCTATGTAAAGAACTAAAGATCAGAGTTCATGAAAAGGCCCATGGAACTGTCAATATTTGAAGACCAAAGACTCAATATTAAGCCCTACGGACTAAGACTGGGATGTCATATGCGTGTAAAGGCAGGCGTCCTAATACTTTTGGTTAGGGTTGTCCCGATAACACTTTTTTAGGACCGAGTATAAGTACCGATACTTTTTTTCATGTACTTGCCGATACCGAATACCGATACTTTTTTTTAAATGTCATGTGACAGTTTTCAAACCACAATACAGACTAAGGATATTTTCTTTAGAATTATGAAGAACTCTAACTCAAGACATTATAAAAGAATAAAAATAAGTAAAAATGAATAAAAATGTTTTATTTTCTTGTCACGCAGTAGTAAAAAAACTCAAAGAATTTTCACAGAACATGTTGATAAATACAAAAAAAGTATTCTATTTAGGCATCGGGAGCATTTGCGCGAGTACAAGTACTCCCGCAAATACTCAGTATCGGTCCCGATACCGATACTAGTATCGGTATCTGGACAACCCTACTTTTGGTAATATAGTGTATATGTGTGTATATATGTAAAATATATACATATTAAAAAGTCAAAAAAATATATACATACCGTATATACCAGGGATCCTCAAACTACGGCCCTCCAGCTGTGGTGGAACTACATTTCCCATGAGGCATTGTAAAAATCTGACATTCGCAGACATGACTAGGCATGATGGGAATTGTAGTTCCTGAACAACTGGAGGGCTGTAGTTTGAAGATCCATGGTATATACAGTACTGTGCAAAAGTTTTACTTTTCCAGACATCCCAACCTGCAAAAACCTAATTTCAGAGAGGTGGCAAACTAAATTCAGCGAGGTGATGCTTCGCGGGCGCCGCCCCCCCCATATAAAATACAGCCTGATCAGTGCAAATACCAGAGCCAATTAAAAGCAGCTATACCAGTGGCAATTAAGTGCAGCTGTACCAGTGCCAATACTAGTGCCAATTAAATGCAGCTATACCAGTGCCAATACCAGTTGCAATTAAATACAGCTATTCCAGTACCATTTAAATGCAGCCTTACCATGCCATGCCCATGGAATCATCGGATCATCCTGAGCGACACATACGTCAGTGATGAGTGAGCTAAGCAATGTGGTGAGGAAGTGACAGTGATGCTCACTCTATCCACACTGTGCAAGACTCGCACACTCTGGAAGACCAGCCTGTGTGTAGCATAGGCGGGTTCGCACTGCCAGCTTACACAGCTTACACAGACTCTCTCTGTCACACCTGGCTGCACACTCCACCACAATCCTTATATGACAGAGATCCGATCATCCGCCGCTCGTGAATGGTACAGCCGCAGCGGCCACTTGGACAGTGAGTGACCGTGCAGGCAGGCTCAGCCGGGAGATCGTGCCACACTCGTAGGTGTCCGTGAGCCCGCCGTCAAATGTGGGAGACTCCCGTGTGTCACTGGTCCCAAAATAATGTCACTCGTCCCAAAATAGTGTCAAAAGTGTTCGATCTGTCCGCTGCAATGTCGCTGTATATGAGGCTTAAGAGTTGAGCTCTATTATTTCAAAACTATTTCAAAACTGTTTTAAAGTTTTAGGGACTTTTAATACCCAAAGTTGTCAAAACAAATCTCTTTTCTTTTTATAATGAAGCAAACACTCAAAGAAGTGGCTGCAGATATAGGGGGTTATTTACTAAAGGCAAATCCACTTTGCACTGAAAGTGCACTTGGAAGTACAGTCGCTGTAGATCCAAAGGGAAGATCTGAAATGAGGGGAAGCTCTGCTGATTTTCTCATCTAATCATGTGCAAGCTAAAATGCTGTTTTTTCTTTTCCTTGCATGTCCACTTCAGATCTACAGCGACTGCACTTGCAAGGATGGATCTGACAGCTTCAGGCTCAGCGTTTCAACACCTCTAACTCTGGCACAGGGGCGGACTGACAACTCATGGGGCCCCTGGGCAATAGAAGATTATAGGGCCCCTGGGCTTACAGATGGTCACCACGCCAGGAAGCAGTGCAGAGGCAGGGCAACTAAAATCTCGGGATTTTCACATCAAAAGCATGTCGGTTTTAGACATATCAGGGTCAGATGTAAAGAAAACACAGATTTTGACATACTGTCCCTGGTTTTACCGAGCCTGGCAACCCTGATGGGGCCCCCTAGTGGCATGGGGCCCTCGGGCAGTGCCCGAGTGCCTCAATGGTCAGTCCGCCCCTGCTCTGGCGCCACACTAAAGTATATTCACTCAGGTGTGTGTCCTGGATAAGGGAACACAGAAAGAGAGCTCATTGCATAGTATGTAAAAACAAGGGGCCAGATCCACAAAGGAATTATGCCGGTGTATCTATAGATACACCGGCGTAATTTGAATTTCCTGGATAGAAAACAATGACACGCCGGACTTACGCTAAGATACGACTTGCGTACGTTTCTTAAACCGTCGTATCTTAGATGCATATTTACGCTGGACGCTAGGGGCGAGTCTGTGTTAAGTATGCAAATTAGGTAGATACGGCGATCCACGAACGTACGTACACCCGGCGCAGTGTGTTTACGTTGTCTGCGTAAGCGTCTGTACGGCGTAAAGATAAAGCTGCTATAGTGAGGCGCAGCCAATGTTAAGTATGGACATCGGGACCGCGTCGTATTGGACGTTGTTTATGTCGTTTGCGTAACTCGTTTGCGAATAGGTAATTGCGTATATTACGTACACGTCGTTTTCATTAACTATTTTCGACGTGATTTCACTAATGCGCACTAGGGTACGTCCACGGCCGGCGCATGCGCAGTGTAAAAAAAGCGTTGTTTGCGTCGGGTCATTCATATTTATACTAAACCACGCCCCCCACTAGTTAATTTGAATTACACCCACGTACGCCGGCCCATTTACGCTACGCCGCCGTAAGCTACAGCGGAATTTCATTGAGGATTCGTAATACGCCGCTGTGGCTTACAGCGGCGTAGTGTAAATGGGATACGCCGCGCGGGCGTCCCATCTTTGTGTATCTGGCCCACGGGGTTTATTTAAACTAAAATATGCACTTACCACAGAGATAGTAATATTAGGCTGTAGAGAGAGGGATGATCCAGCATGGAGATCACCAACAAATCGGGATGTTCATCATGTCACAGCTCCCGTCTCATTCCAACATGTTTCCCTTTAACAGGCTACATCTGGGAATGGAGTTCCAAAAGGGGATTTGTTGGTCAGTCCAGAGTGAGGGGTGTTGGGACGCTGAGCCTGGAGCTAGTGGATCCATCCATCTATCCATCTTTGAGGTCGGGAGACACACAGAGGATGTGGCCAGGCATCTGGCATCATCGGAAGTTGGTAAGTGGCCAATTTAATTTTCATTTGGATTGTTATATTTTATTATAACTAGGAACGTTGGATAGCACATTCAGTTGGTGGAATACTAATGGAATCATGTTTGATACACATGGACATTTGTTTATCGAACTCTTTATTTATCATTAGTTAATACACTGTGTTTTCTAGATTTTTTGATAAGAGTTTTTCCTTTGTTTAGAGACAGCGCAACCTTTTCCATTTTCATTCCATTTCAGTTTTTCCATTATCTCCTTGTATCCAAGGTTTACATTGATCATTGGACTGAGCGATCATGTGGTAAAGGGCCACTGTTATTGGCCCTTTACTGCGATCTGTGACCCGCCGAGTCTCGTTAAACCGGAGGTAACAAATAGCCCCGCGTGCGTGCCCCATGGGGCGCGTGATTCTGGGAGGACATCATAGTATGCCCTCCAGAGTTATCGAGCCGCACTGTAGCCATCATTCGGCTAAGGCCCAGTTATTAAGTGGTTAACCCTCCTAGCGGTATTCCTGAGTGTGGCTCGGGGTGAGACTTCTGTGCTGCGATCGGTAACATCGAGCCACACTCGGGTTTGCCTCGCTGTATGCATAAAGAGGTGACTTACCTTTTCCCTGCAATCCAGCGATGTATCCCCGCAGTGCACGGTGGCAGATGTCCGCCCGATGCACTGTGTTCCTCTGATACCCTTCCCTGCAATCGTCGCAATGCAGGGGGGCGGAACAGGGGGGGGGGGCTGCGCGAAATTCAAATAGAATAAGTAGAAACAATGTAAAAAACACTGATACTATTGGATTACAATTAAAAATAATATACAATGACCTTTGATTGCCCCCCAGTGCTTTCTCCAGTGCCCTGTCTGCAGATTTAGTGTACTAGTGTCTGTAAACTGCACAGCGATCATGGCAAAGCACGCCTCTACCTCAAAATTGCTATGCAACCTGCTGCAAAACAGCGACAGCGATACGGAATCACTTGTGGAGTAGCTGAGGGACAGCAACGCATTGGAAAGTTTTTCATCAGACGCAGTGCGGACTTGGTGCGCAATTGATTGTGGTGTGGAGCACGTAGCGCCCCCAAGATTTCAATTCACAGGAACACCTTGGATAAAAGTGGACGTTGAGGATGACAATCCCTTGGAATACCTTCAACTTTTTTTGACCGCTGAAGTGATCGACAAAATCGTTTTGGAGACGAATCGATACCAAGAACAACAAGCTGCTACCCATTAGTGATTTTCAAGGTGCAGAAAATGGGAGCCTGTAACCAGCGACGAAATCTGGAAGTTCCTTGGCCTCATCATTTTAGGGAGTGGTGGGAGTGGTGGGGAAACCCCTGCAAAAGTGGTATTGGACAACCAATAAATTATTGGCCACACCTTTTTTTGGAACCGTCATGTCAGAGTACAGATTTTTATTGATTATGAAGTATTTGCACTTTGAAAATAATGAGGACTTTGAGCGTTCTCATCCAGCTCCAAAGCTGAAAAAAATTTGGGAGATTTACCAGCTTATTTTGCAGAACTTCCAGCAGACCTATATTCCTGAGAGAGACATTACCAAGAAAGTCTCATGGCCTACTAAGGTAGGCTCAGCTGGATACAGTTCATCGCATCAAAGCGCGCTCGCTTTGGCATAAAATCGTTTATGCTGTGTAAATCCAGCTCTGGATATATCTGGAACTCAGTCCTGTACACTGGGAAAGGGACCAAATTCTGCCCGTGATTCAGCGGTTTTGGGATGGCAACCACTTTGGTTCTTTCCCTGATAGAGCCCTTGCTGAACCAGGGCTACTGTGTCACTACGGATAATTTTTATACCTCCCCAGAACTGTACGAGTTCCTTATCCTAAATAAAACCGACGCTTATGGGACCGTGAGGCCTAACCACCGTGACATGACGTCAGCATTTGCCAGCAAAAAGCTTGGGAAAGGAGAAGTTGCTGCATGGCAAAAAGGGAAAATGTTGGCACTGAAGTGGCGGGACAAAAAAGAAGTTTCCCTCATGAGCACAGTCCATAACACCTAGACCGTTATGGTGCATACCAAAGGTGGAAAGGATGTTCTGAAGCCACAGGTTGTGTTGGACTACAGAGGAGGGGGGAGCCGGTGTCCTTCTGGCGTCTTCCCGCTCTGTACGCTGAGGAGGTAGGGGCTGCAGGCATCGGGCAGGGGGAGAGTGGAGGAGGGGGGAGCCAGTGTCCCGCTGCCCACTCCATGTGCTGAGGAGGGAGGGGCTGCGGGCATCGGGCGGGAGGAGAGAGGAGAGGGGGAGCCGCTGCAATCATTCTGCAAAATGGATTTAAAAAAGTTAAACTAATTTTATTAGGGCTTATTTTCGGGGTAGGGCTTATATTGCAGCCCTCCCCAAGAATCATGCTAGGTCTTATTATCGGGGTAGGTCTTATTTTTGGGGAAACACGGTATTATAGTCTACTAGACTCTGGTTTAAGCAGATTTAGGTGAGTTATTTCTAAGAATTGCAGGCCTGCAGTCTAAAATGCCAAATTTCCATGTGAAATAATGGTACTGCTTTCAGCACCTAAAATCTGAAAGAATCATACCGCCAGGGAGATTAAGGGAACTGTAGGTAAGTATGCGGGGCACAAGTAAAACTCTTTTTTTTTCCAGACAAAACAGATATAGCTTATAGAAGATGAGGGTCTAAAAATATCTCCTGAGAGGAATATTTATTAGTGTGTCCTGTTCCTGTTCTCAGTAGATTCTATTTTTAGCTGTTTTCACTGAACAAATAAAATAGAGACAACAAAAATATCCAGGCTTATCAGAATGTATTCAGCTATTACCATCATAGGAACTGTGTGATACTGATGAGTAGAGGAGAATTTTTCACACTTTACTGCTGTAGAAATGATAATTTCTTAATGATGCTACATATTCAATAGGTAAAAGTGCAGCAGTCTACGCTTATAATCAGCACGAGATTTTCACACACATTTGTAGTTTATAATAAAGGTTTGTATTTTGTATTTATTTGACTGAACACATTAGAATGGTTGTAAATGTTAATTTTTATTTTTATTTTTTAAATAACAAACATGTCATACTTACCTTCGAGAACAAACAAGAAGAAAGAGAACGGCGCCCTCTAAGTGCAGCATATTTAAAACATCTTTAATAAAAAGGGATTAAAAACACTCACGTTTGAGTAGAGATAGGCGTAGGCAAGTTATGTCGGTGGGATGAAGTCTGTTTTTAGGTGTATCTTAGTTTGTGGGTTCGGCGCACAGATACGACGACGCATATTTGTACTTACGCGACGTATCTGGAGATACATGGGCGTAAGTGCTTTGTGAATCTGGGCCATTGGATCTTTCCCTCTCCTTGCAGAAAGAAAAAAGTGTGTGTTTAAAAAATAAATAAAATAAATATATATACAGTATTTTTTTATAAATCATAATCAGTGCTAAAAAAATATCCACTGTAACTATACTAATGACACTGGCTAGGAAGGGGTTAACATCAGGGACGATTAAAGGGTTAACTGTGTGCTTAGCCAGTGTTTTATTACACTGTGAGGTGGTTTTACTAGGAGAAGGGATTGGATTTATTCCCATCACAAATTCCATCCCTTCCCTCCTCTCAGAATGGCAATCTGCCGTGTTTACATAGGCAGAACACAGTTCTGGCTCTCTACTTAATGATCGGAGGACATTGTGTACCCAATGTTTGGCTTCCACTTTAAGTAGTTAAATGTATTTATTTTAAATGCAAGCAGTGCAAGTACCTGAAGTTTACTAAAATGCTGAATTTTACCTGATCTTAACCTCTTGCCAATCAGTGCCAGATGAGGCTCTGCTTTGTGGCAGAGCTCTGTAAACCTCGAAACAGACATAACGGACAGAAATTGGGGTTAGGGGTTAGGGTTAGGGTTTCCCATTTTAGAATATGGCTAGGACTCAGGAATTAGAACAGGGACCTCCCCCAGAGGTCAAAGGTCAGAAGTCGGGTTCCCAGAGCTCAAAGGTCACGGTGGCATGGCTGACCCACCCCCACCAAAGTGTACCGCCTACCCCAACTAAGTCGGGAAATGAACAAGTCGGGGAAATCCTTTTGAATGTTTAGCTGTTTGTTTAGAGTTCATCTTTAAACCAGAGCCTTCTTTCCCACTGACAGTTATTTTGGCTACGGGCTGCACGAATTACAGTCCTGTGATACTTATACTTTTTACAGATTGTCATTTGCCAGAATTCTCCACTTTTTCTTTGATTGGTATTTATGTCTAATATGTTAAGAAGCAACAGGAGGTACAATGGATTAGAATGTGCAACAACTAACACACATCTAAACTGAGTATAGAGCCCCGTACACATGATCGGACCTTTATCCGACCAAAATCACATCGAAATTCCAACGAAAATCCATTGGAGTAAAAGAGAACATGTTCTCTATCTAAATTCTGATGGAATTCATCGGAATTTCCGATGGAATTACTCTGATGGGGCATACACACGGTCGGAATTTCCGATGGAAAAAGTCTGTCTGACTTTTTCCATCGGAAATTCCGATCATGTGTACAGGGCTTTAGGCTTGCTCAATAAGGTTATGCAAAGTGCAAGTCATATCAACTAGATTTCAGTTTACAGCAGTCTAATCTGTTAATACATTTTAGTCTGTTACCATACTGTGCCATGTTCTGTTATACACAGCTTAGAAAAAAGGGTAAGTTATCATTAGTTTGTTCTAAAGTTTACCAAGGCTTGTTTATTTGGCCAAGTGGCACTACTCCCTGCATTGAAATGGATAGCAAAATATGATTATGATAATGTTCCACATTAAAACACAACCCCAGGCTTTTTGTTTTATGTGATGGATAACAAATATTTAACTCTTATTGTGTATGCCACTTCCAGTATTCATAAAATGCGCTATATTTTTGTGAGGTGTAAAAGATGTTCTGTGAATAGACAATAGTCTATTAAGTTGCAGTGCAAGAAAGTTGGCACTATTGGCATTAATTAAACTATACATAATATAGAAATGGCAGCAATCCTGGAAGTGGCATGCAATTTTAATTAAAAAAAAATGCCTGGAGTTCTTAATTCTAATCCATTCTGATATAACTTTGGCTATATCTTTTTGTTGCTACAATGGAAGTTTATTGTTGTTGGCTTAGTCAAGATAACCTGAACTAAATTTTACTTTAGCACAGTGTGCCATAGCTGTAGACACTTTTATAACAATAATTGGAAAACAAATTTCATAACTGAAGCTTCAATATATTTACTTTTCTTCTTGTTGAAAATGGGTTCAACATGCATAAATGTATCTAATTTATATTTACTTTGTTCAATGAAGCATTACAGTGATATATTACACCAAGAAGCATAGGTGTGAACACAGGGTGTGCCAGGTGTGCCCAGGCACGCCCTACTCACCCTGTGCAGCACAATTTCCGACCACTGCCCTGGCTCCCTCCCCTTCCCCCCACAGTGCCTCTGGCTTCCCTTCTCTCCTCTCCTGCCGACTGTTGCTGTGGGATATTTTAGGATGAGTGGGGGAAGGGGCCAGTAAGCATGTAATTTACTGGCCCCTTTTCTTTCTGAGTGAACATCCTGCGTGATCAATAGTGTGTGTGTTTGAGCTTTGGGGTGCACACCCTAATGCAATAGGCTGCGCACACCTATGCCAAGATGTAAGTGGTGGAATCTGTTGTTAAGGGTAAAAAAAGTGAGAGTAATATAGGTTATATTTTATATTGTGGTTTAATGGTTAACAGTAAAGCCGTGTACACACGATCGCATAACTTATGCATGTTGTTTCTGACATTTCTAAATCTGTTGTAAAAAGAAAGTGTGCTGTAAAATGTTAGAAGCTTTCAGTAAATGATTTACAGAAGCAGTAGGGCAGAATTGCACTTACTTAAATCTCTTACCGACATTCTTGGAGATGAAGGATTCTCAGGCAGCAAACAAGCTCAGGCTGCACAGGAGCCTTGTCTCACGGGAGCCAAGAATCGTCCGTTCATCGCTGAGACCTGCCTGATTTTCTTGAGCCATCGGATCCATGGGACGGAGGAGGAGGCGAGGGACACAGAGTAGTGAGAACAGCGGCGGCATTCGGCTCCTCATCCGACCATTCATCCACCTTGCTGTGAGTGCTCAGCAAAGGATTGCAGGGTTCGTTGCCGTACATCAAAGGTGGTGAGAGAACAGCGGAGGAGCAGCTGTATGTGCGGTTGGAGGTGCTTTGGCTCGCCGCGGCGCTCACCATTCATATTTACTGCCAACACTCTAGAAGGAACAGGAAAGCCACACAGGCACATGACCCCATTCGCCCAATCACAGGGCAGCCAAAGTCTAAACTCGGTCGTACTCGGCAACCTTAGGCATCTGCATCTGCCGCACCTGTCTTTCCTACTAGCCGGGACTAGGACCTATTTGACTGTCAGTGTAGGAGATGGATTCGCCCCCCACAATTTTTTGCCCGGTGCGACAGCCCCCCCTGCCCCCCCCCGCTACGCCAGTGCATGGGGAGGATGAATATGTGGAGGATGAATATGAGTGAGGTTGGGGGGTGAAAGAAAAAAGTGAGGATAGATTTGGGGAAAAAGAGGAGAGGATGGCACCCAAAGAAGTCCCAAAGTGTTGGGTCTAAAGGAGCAGGCTGTGGTTCCCATTATTATGTCTTTATAATGTCTGACTTTTATATTGAATCTCCTACTCTATCCACTTTTTTTTTCTTTCAATCAGCAGGTTGAACAAAAGTTTACCCAATTCCTCCATCCAGACATTTGTGATGGATGTGCAAATTCTCCCTGCGGTGTCTTTGTATTCTGACAATGGGCAGACTTCTCTGCTGCCGGAATACCATGATCAGTGCAACAGACTATAGATTTCAGTCCTGATCATGCTGACAGGGTGGTTGAAGGGAAGTCAATTGGTAGACTGAATTCTCTTCAGCCACAGTGGCCATCCATGGATCAATATTCGGACGGTCTCTACTGAATTAGCCAAATATCTATATATGGTCAGCTTAAGGTATGCAACTTTGTTATTTCATCAGTCCACTAATGTTATCTCTCCAATTTTGTTTCCTGACTGCATCCCAGAAAGGTCTAACTTTTTGGCCTGACCAAAAGGCATGTAATGACGTATCTGGTTCAGATATATATCTTCAGAATTCTACCTCTTTATAAAACAGTGATTTTCTGACATAACAGCTTGTTGAATTGTAACTCTTTTTGGACAAAAACCTTAATTTATTTTATGATTTTTTTTTCACTCAAACCACCCATTTAAAGCTATCACTTTCCTAAACATATGATTATTTCATCAAGTAATTGTTTTAGCTAATTTTACCAACATTACTTGTTATGTCCTCCATACTTTGATGTGTGTTCGCTACACAAATCTTTTTTTAATTCTGTTTGATACAGAGTAATAATATGCAAGATCATGAAGTAAGAAAGTAACTATTTTCTAAAAGTCCTATTGTATTTTGTAACAAAGCAATTGTCAAAAGTTTACTATAGTTTATAAAAATAAGTGTGGTCTGTCCCACTTATGACATTTTATCCTTGTTGTATTGAACTGAATGAGGTTATTATTGTTCTAGAGCAGGGGTCTCCAAACTGCGGCCCGAGGGCAAGATATGGCCCTTTGCCAGCATTTATCTGGCCCTTGGGGCACAATTTCTCCCATTGATATGAGGCACTATTCCTCCCACTGACACCAACAATGGGGCACTATATCGTCCACCAACACCAAATACAAATCCTCATACTAATAGGGGGAATACTCCCCCATCTATTGACCACCAACCCTGAGGCCATATTTGTTCTCACTGATGCCGAGCCCGTGACATTTTCTTCCCCTGCTGGCCACAATCCGGCCCTCCTAAAGTCTGAAGAGCAATAAAGTGGCTCTTTGTTTGAAAAGTTTGGAGACCCCTGTTCTAGAGTAAGGATGAGCTTCGGCGTGTTCGCATGGAACACGTGCAGAGCCTGCCAGGAAGTGTGCACGGTGCTGCGCTAATCACAGCCAGGGAGACATTTCCCGATCTCTGCAGCCGAGCATCGGGACAATGTCTCCCCGGCTGTGATTAGCGCAGCGCCGCGCTGTCTTCCTGGCGGGCTCTGCAGGTGTTCCATGCGAACACGCCGAAGCTCATCCTTATTCTAGAGTATGCCGATGTTCATTCTAGTGGCAGTTTAGAGCCAGTGCACCTCATTTACTATGCAAGTTTGTTTTTGTTTCTTTCCTCTGTCCTTCCCTTTCATTTTAGTGCAAGTTCCATGTTCCTCAGTCAGTGTTAGTTATTCGTAGAGACAGGGTTTAGGAAAAAACATTGCCTGCAAAAGATTAAGAACACATCCTCTGTGCTCTAGACTGCTGAAGTAAAATTATGTTGGATTCCACTTCGGTGATTTATTGAAGAGTTAACCACTTCGGCTCTCACACCTGTTTACCCCCTATGGACCAGACCATATTTCACATTTCTGCTATGTGTCTGTTCATGAGTCTGTCTATTCCATAAGATAAAGAATTAATACATCTATTGTTTTTTTGGGGGACAAATGGGGCTTTCTCGTGACTCTAAAGTCCGCTGAGATTTTTTTTATTTATTTGCATTCTATGGAGAAAAAGAGTTAAAATCTGAAAAAAAAAGTATTTTTTTCAAGTTTCATCAGTAATATTTTGAACACAAGTACCATTAATGTGAGGGAAACATATACATTTTATTCTGCTACTTGTTCTTTTTACTGCAACATTGAATACATTTTTTGGGACAAATCATGTTAAAGTTATTTACAAAAGACTTTTTTTTTTTTATAATGCATCAGTAATTTATAGTTCTTACTGATTTAAAATAAAACAGATATACCCTAAACCACGTATTTTTAACAGTAAATCCTTAAAGATAACAATGTATATATGTGGCTGTGCTTTATAAAAAAATGTTTCCAGCAAATAGTTTAAAATCGAAACATGGAACAGGAGATGAAACTGTTAAATAATGATTATCCAGGTTGAAATGAAGGGGTTAAGTAGTAAAAAAAGAGCATGTTCTGGATAATTAAGAGTTAACTCCCTGTGTACACAATAAGAACTTTCCTCTGTCAGCTGCAGCTCTCTCATTCACAAATCTGTCTGACAGAGAATACAGAAGATAAGATAACTACTACCCTTTCCCCCCTCAAAATAAGCTGGGTCTTATATTATTTTGTCAACTAAAAACAAACTAGGGCTTATTTTTAGGGGATTTCTTATTTATTTACGGCATGTACAATGATCTTAAAGAGGAAGTAAAGCATCCTTAAAAAAAAATACACCCTGTAAGACAAAGGCATAATGAGCTTGTATGCATAGCATACTAGCTCATTATGAAGTACTTACCTGAGATCGCAGCTGCCCTTGTTCACCTTCTCCATTACCGCCATGTCCAGTGGCGGCTCCAGCGCTTTGACTAGCCGGAGCTGCAATGACGTCACTGCCGCGCATGTGCGCGGGAGCCGGCACTAACTGCATGACCCCATTCACTGACAGCAGGCTTAGTGCGCTTGCGCCATGTCTACGGCACGCATGCGTCGTAGACATCGGTGCTGTCTTTTTTGCAAATATCTCCTCAACTGTGTAGGTTTAGGAGATATTTGTTGCACCTACAGGTAAGCGTTAATATAGGCTTACCTGTAGGTATAAGTGGTCTGTATGGGTTTACAACCACTTTAACATGGTTGTCACCCTAAAAAAAAATCCTGTTCCTTTAAAGCATGATAGATTGCATAGTGCTTGTGCTGTGTCATTTATCCATCTCCTGAGTCCCCTGTCTTCTCCCTCCTCCCCCTGTCAGGTCAGGAGTCCGCATTTTGACATAAAAAAATCTTAAAATACTTATAGAATTATGTAATCCGTTTTGTAGGAATTGTGGTGGTATGGGGTGCAGCGTGTCTCCCTTTGTAATTGTTTTATGAGAAATACCTTTGTTACAGCTCCCCAGGGTGTCACATGATCTGCCTGAGCTCTTCTCGGCTCCCAGATCACAGTTGACATCAGCACACTCCGTTCACTGAAGAGGGAAGGGCTGCAGACGTCTGCCAGGAAGAGAGAGGAGGAGAGGCTAAGATCTCTGGCGAGTCTGTAGATAAAGTATGTTGCCTGATGCAGTTACAAAGGTAGACACGCACATCTTATAGCGGTGTAATCGTTTTACAAGGTGGATTAAAATTAGTTTTAACAATCTGTACTAGGGCTTATTTTCTGGGTAGGGCTTATATTGCAACCCTCCCCAAGGTATTATTATCGGGGTAGGTCTTATTTTCAGGAAAACACAGTATGTTATTTGTTTTGTTGTGGCATAAAATGTTAAATTGAATTCTCACAGGGATTGTCTGTCAGAGTGATCATTCAGTGATGAAGGCTTCAGAATAGCTCCCAGTCATAGGATCTCACGGACTGTGTACAGAAGCTGAGTAGAAGGAGATACTGAGGAGATGCAAGGTGTACAAGACTTGTCCTGTGTACAGAGGAGGGGGTTTTATGGACGTTTGTAAGAAACCCAATGTAGGCAACTGATTAAGCTACCTGTGGATGGTGTCAAGCCAGCAGGTGATCTTACTGTCTGGACAAACTGGATCTAAGAAATACTGTATGTTAATGCATAATGGGGAATTTGAAACGGAACAAAGTCAATCTTAAATTACTTCAACAAAAATATCTAACCTGGGGCTGTAAAGAGGACTCTATATACTTCTTTAGAAGCAAATGCAATGTGTGCCAGGAGCAGGAGTGGAGGGTTAACTAAATGCTATTCTTCTGTTGCCTTCTCGATTGGTCTGAGGTTATGGACTAAGGGCCCTTTCACACGTTCGTGCGTTTTTTATAAGTCCGTTTACGGACTTGTAATGCATCTGTGTCCGCAAAGCTCTGGTTTTCAAGACGGAAGAAAACCCTATTTTTCTTCCGTCTGGCGGATCGGATCGGATGAATACGGACCGTCTGTCCGCATTCATCCGATAGGGGAGAGCGGAGGAAAGACAGGGCGGTCTCTGCACAGTGTGCGGGGACCGCCCTGTCCGCCGACAGCTCAGCGGGGATTTACGGACAATCCCCGCTGAGCCGATGGACACACACAGAGCGGATCAAAAACGGTCCGCTCGGTGTGAAAGGACCCAAAGAGTGAAGGTTTGGGTGTAGCTTGTTTGTATAAGTTTTTCAAAGGAAATGTTTTGGCCATTTCAGAGGTTCTGAATTAAGCTGCTTAGTGCTACAGACCTAATGGGAAGGGTAGGCTCAGAGGTTAGAATATGGGTTCAGGGTCTTCGCTGTCATGGTGGAGCATCTTGCTTATTTTAATCACAATTTGTTTAGTCAGCAAGTAACCTGCAATTGTTAAATGTATCCTGTTGAATAGGCTTGCCAGTTTTGTCCTCTGCTGGATGAAGGACAAATACCACAGTTTAGTCAACTCTGCTGCCAGGGGTTTGTCACAGCTTTGTTCCAAAGTTCTACAGAATATGTTTCTTTAAGAATCCACTTGTCCTTCTGCCATCAAAATTTGAGTAAACATGT
Organism: Rana kukunoris; assembly: GCA_029574335.1. NCBI lineage: Eukaryota > Metazoa > Chordata > Amphibia > Anura > Ranidae > Rana > Rana kukunoris. The sequence goes on along the minus strand of CM056053.1, from coordinate 324,770,657 downwards.
TGCTTACGTGAAACTGGTATCTTGCAAGAAACATATCAATTAGTAAATTAGCCAATTAATTCTCAATTGTATGTGTGCCTACACACCTGGTCTTTAATCTTGCAACTAAGATACTGTACAATAATTATTAATATTTCCATCACTTCTCTTTTCATATGAGCTTCTACATAAGAGATTTGCAATTATGTGGTTGAGCAATCAATCTTCCACAATCACACAATTCTGCAATTTAGTCTTATCGTCAAAAGTGTTACTAATACTAAACAGTTTTCTCTATAAACTTAAATTTAAGAGGGGAAATGAATCATTTGGCAATAACTTTTTTCATGACTGTTGGAGAATTTTTTACATATAAAGTATACTTTGGTAAAATTCATCTTTTTTTCCCATGATATTAATCTCTCAGAAATTATTTAAAAGACTTTTGCAACACAAACTATCTTTTTTTCCACTGGCAGATGTTTTTTTTTTTTTTATCTCATAACTGCAATTGACTTTGAGAAGAACATAAATGTTCAAGCGTTGAGATGAAAGTCCTGAAGTCTACGGAGGAGAAAAGATTGATTGCAGATAGTCTGCAAAGTAACAATGAACATCAGCGCTCAGACCTAAATACAATATAAAACTAAGCAGACAGCAGAAATTTGTTGATTACAAATAAAAAAAAATTATAAAATGATATGCAGCGCTCAACTAAATCATGATAGAGTTCAAAGTCCATTAAAGGTAGTTGATAAAAGGTGACATTCCCTGCACCAGCTTCAGTGTGATAAGTAGATAGACATAATACCACAGTAATAAGGAACATTTCCTTACCAGAAGTTGTCGATCCTCAGATTATAAAGAGGTCTAAAACACCTTATAAATGTTCGAACATCAACTGGAATCCTAACAATAACCTCTAATCCAGGAGTCACAGCCATGCTTTAACCACTTAAGGCCCAGACCATATTGCTGGTCAAAGACCAAAGCACTTTTTGCGATTCGGCACTGCGTCGCTTTAACTGACAATTGCACGGTCGTGCAACGTGGCTCCCAAACAAAATTGACATACTTTTTTTCCCACAAATAGAGGTTTCTTTTGGTGGTATTTGATCACCTCTGCGGTTTTTAGTTTTTGCGCTATAAACAAAAAATAGAGCGACAATTTTGAAAAAAAAAAATATTTTTGACTTTTTACCATAATAAATTTCCCCCAAAAATATCTAAAAAAAACATTTTTTTTCCTCAGTTTAGGCCCATACGTATTCTTCTACATATTTTTTGGAAAAAAAAATTGCAATAAGCGTTTATTGATTGGTTTGCACAAAAGTTATAGCGTTTACAAAATAGGGTGTCGTTTTATGGCATTTTTATTAATATTTTTTTATTTTACTAGTAATGGCGCGGATTAGCAATTTTTTTCGGTACTGCGACATTATAGCGGACACTTCGGACACTTTTGACACATTTTTGGGACCATTAGGATTTTTATAGCGATCAGTGCTATAAAAATGCATTGATTACTATAAAAATGCCACTGGCAGGGAAGGGGTTAACACTAGGGGGTGGGGTTAAGTATGTTCCTTGGGTGTGTTCTAACTGTAGGGGGGGTGGACTCACTAGGGGAAATGACTGATCGCTGTTCATACATTTTATGAACAGACGGACAGGCATTTCTCTCCTGACAGGACCGGGAGCTGTGTGTTTACACACACAGCTCCCGGTTCTCGCTCTGTAACGAGCGATCGCGGGGGCCCAGCGGCGATCGCGCCCGCCGGGCATGCGTGTGGGAGTCAAGAGCGAGCGGGGCGCGCGCACGCCCCTATTGGCTGCTCGGCGAGATGACGTATAGCTACGTGCTCTCGCCCAGCAGAGCCAACCTGCCGCCGTATAACTGCGGTGGCTTGTCGGCAAGCAGTTAATACTTTTACAATATGTTCCAAGTAACCAGCACTTTAATCGATACCATTGTCAAACCCATTAGACATTTACCTCATGAGGGTATAAATAAAAAGTACCATAGTTAAAAAAACAAGGGTCACTTTAATAAATATGTAACAAAAACTCAGTTGTGAATGGCGGTCAAAATGTGCATCAAAATAAACTCTGAAAATGGCCGTGGTGTCCTGTGTGCTTGTGTCATGTGCATCACAGTTCTCGGCTTGCGCTTTTCATCATAATCTGACATCATAAAAGGCGTGATACGGAGGTGTGCCTCATCACTGTGGAATTGAATGCAGATACTTTTCAGTACACAATCAAATTGTGACACGTATGATCATTGATTTGATTAATTGGTCAAACGTTTATCACCTTTCATTTAAACTATTGCAAATTATTAATTGTCTTAGGCCGCGTACACACGATCGGTCCATCCGATGAGAATGGTCCAACGGACCGTTTTCATCGGTTCACCGATGAAGCTAACTGATGGACTGATGTGCGTACACACTATCAGTTTAAAAACTGATCGTATCAGTACGCGGTGAGGTTTACGTGTTTTAACACAACAACGTGCTGAAAAAAACGAAGTTCAATGCTTCCAAGCATGCGTCGACTTGATTCTGAGCATGCGCGGCCTTTTAACCGATGCTTTTGCATACTAACGATCGGTTTTGACCTATCGGTTAGCCATCTATCGGGTTAATTTTAAAGCAAGCCCTCTGTTTTTTGACCGAAGGATAACGGACCCATGGGGCCTACACACGACAGACTAAAATTTGATTCCTATAGCTCTAGTCTTAGGCCTTTTCAGCAGACAGATTCGATCGTGTGTACGGGCAAACAGACGGATTTGGCCCCCCGACAGATTTCAAAGCATGCTTTGAAATCTGTCGGCTGGGAACACGTCCGCCCGACATGTCTGCTGGTTAGTATGCTAACCAGCAGACATGTCTTCTCGCACACGCGCCAAATGATTTTGATGCATGCGCGGAAGTGTTTTACTTCCTGGTGCGGTGACGTGGGGGCGTCAACGTCACCGCCACATCACCGACACGTCAACGCGCTGTCTGCTGGCGGGGATTTTGGTTTGCTCGTGTGTACACGCGAGCAAACAAATGCCAGCAGACAGATTTGTTGAAATCGGTCGGACAGACCGTTTTGAACAAATCGATTGACTCGTGTGTACGAGGCCTTAGGTTGCATACTCATTTGATATTATTCATTGCATTAAAAGTATGAACTTAGGTTAGTCAAAAGAGTATCAGACATTGAGCAGCTAAGCTGGGCTCTCTCCAGTAGTGTTTTCCTATTTTCAAGCATATGTTGGTGAATAATAAATGTGTAAATATATGCTTAAATATGGTGTTGCAGCCGTCATTTACATCTAAGTAGTAAATAAAAAAATGCTGTGTAAAGTTCCCAGACGGAGACACACTCCGCGCATGGGCAGCAAGCACATCCAAACTGTGCCTGGCAAATGCAAATACACTAAAATCCGGACACAGTCGATCCATGTCAGACAGCCCAAGATTAAGTAATATAAATGGCCAAGTGGATCGATCTCCACCAAATTCAGTGTATGGCCAAACAACAACATGTTGAAGAAAGGACACATGTCCCAAAATGACCGGACAACAATATTTGGATTTAATATTTAGCTAGTGGCTAATCACCGAAGTGACGAAAATGGAAGAAAAATATATGTATATTTTAAAAACAAGGCGCACCCAAAGCACCAGCCACTACCCCAAAGTGATAACAACCGGCGCCAAACTTTTTTTAGTATTGGGATTTTCAATCCTATTTTGAATTTTTAAATAAAGGACATCAAAAGAATCTCTGCACTATTGGAGTTATTTTCCCATTTTTTATGGAGTATTGCAGAGTATTGCACAGGGTATTGCAGAGTATTGCGGTATTGCAGAGTATTGCGGTATTGCAGAGTATCGAGCAGGGTATTGGGGTATTGCAGAGTATCGCACAGGGTATTGGGGTATTGCAGAGTATTGGGGTATTGCAGAGTATTGTGCAGGGTATTGGGGTATTGCAGAGTATTGTGCAGGGTACTGGGGTATTGCAGAGTACTGGGGTATTGCAGAGTATTGGGGTATTGCAGAGTATTGCGCAGCGTATTGGGGTATTGCAGAGTATTGCGCAGGGTATTGGGGTATTGCAGAGTATTGCGCAGGGTATTGGGGTATTGCAGAGTATTGTGCAGGGTACTGGGGTATTGCAGAGTACTGGGGTATTGCAGAGTACTGGGGTATTGCAGAGTATTGGGGTATTGCAGAGTATTGGGGTATTGCAGAGTATTGGGGTATTGCAGAGTATTGTGCAGAGTATTGGGGTATTGCAGAGTATTGTGCAGGGTACTGGGGTATCGCAGAGTATTGTGCAGGGTACTGGGGTATTGCAGAGTACTGGGGCATTGCAGAGTATTGTGCAGGGTTCTGGGGTATTGCAGGGTTCTGGCGTCAAATGACGCCGGTTTGTTTACAAGTGATCGCGCCATCATTTGACGGTGCGATCACCTGGTAAATGGCCGCTATCAGCGGCCATTTACCGTGATCCGTGATGCGTCCCAGGGGACGCGCAATCGCGGACGTGCATGAGGACGTTCCAGGGACGTCGTCCCAAAATAGCTTCACCGCGCTGTAGCAGTAAAATGTCTATGGCGCGGTGGGCAAGTGGTTAAACTCTGGGAATTTACCGGATGTCTGCACTACACCCGTTAAATAGGGTGTCTGCAGATTAGCACAGATTACTCTCAGGAAGTGTGATATCGAAAGGGCATCCTTGGATGTGAGATGGACACCAGAAAAGGGAATCTTTACTCTTCTAAGCCTGTTTTGACCCCCCTGAACAAGGGGGATCGCAGGCTTGTCAGTAAGCCTCCATTTTTACTACAAGGTGACGGGCAGCACTTGCAGTGAAAGCTAATCCCATGTTTCTATTTTGGAAATTATTCACTGGATATCTACTCCTATGAACAATTGTGTTGTCACCTTTTTTTAGTTTATTTGCATGTTCACTGCACTTACAGTAACTTTTTTTTGTGGACTTTATTAGCAAATGTTTGATACTTTGTGTGTTTATGATGATTTAGTGTGCACTTATCACTTAATTTATGTTTATAATCACTTTGTTTATCATATAGGGCCAGATTCAGGTAGATGAGAGTATCTTTCCTCTGGAGTAACGCTTCTCATTTACGTTACTCTGAAGACCCTTTCAGCGCAATTCCTGTAATTCACATAGCAGTTGCGCGTAAACTTGCGCCAGAGTAACGATAATGCGCTGGCGTAACCCGACGCAAGTGGAAGTGGGTGTGATCATATGTAAATGATGGGCGGAGCCCGGCGCAGAGGCTTACGTTCAGCGCATCATCCACGGAGCATGCGCAGTGAGTGCGGCTCCACTCGCCCCCTTGTGCGCATGCTCACAACTTCCGTCGGCACCACTTCCTGGGAAACGTCAGCGCAATGCGTTCCGCTGGGCGCTTAAAAGCGCTGGCGGAAACGCCATTCCGGCGCAAAAGTAGTTCCGTTTCCCCCCACCCCAGGGAAGATACTTTTGCTCTGTAATGGCTGCTCCCGCTACCCCCAGAGAGAGGAGGAACCTCAATTTTAATACCCAGGAGGTCTCTGTCATTATCTCGGCTATGGAGACGGAGAATGAATTTCTCCATGGCAAAAAAAGCCGCAAGACCAGCCGGGAGAGGAAGCAGGGCATCCTGGAGTCGATTGCTGCCAGGGTCAATGTCCTGGGCTACTCCACCCGGACTGCTGGGGACATACAAAAGAAAATCAATGACCTGCGGCGCAAGGTGAGGGACAAGGTGGCCTCCATCAGGAGGTATGAGAGGGGCACAGGTGGTGGTCCCCCATGTCCTGTCACCCTGACCGCAGAGGAGGAGGTGGTTGCTCGCTGCCTGGAGAGGGAGCAGGTGGAGGGGGTCGCAGGCTATGACTCCGTGGAGGAAGGCACAAGGACAGGTAAGTGTTTTTTAATCCCCTATTTGATGTTTTGCATTTGGGGGGGGGGGTACATGTGCCAAGTGTGTGGGACCACCAACATGTGTCTGCTTTGTGTCATCCACAGATGACGGAGCTGGGCCATCATCTGTCAGCCTGCATTCCACCCCATCCCCCCCACGCCATCGTGTGCCTGAGCCACTGGGTGGTGAAGAGGTTGTGGAGGAGGAGAGTGGCCACACCACACCTGCCGAGGTGGTTGTGGAAGATCCTGCTGTGGCAGAGCAGGACTTTTCTTTGGTGTTGTCTGTCTCCTCCCCTTCTCCTGGCCCGTCTGTCGTCCCCTCCCCCATCCTTGGAAGCCCCTCAAGGGCGACTCCTTCCACCCGAGGACCTCCATCTTCTGGCCCCAGGAAGGCGACCCAGAAGACCAGGGGGGTGTCTGATGGTGTCCAGGACCAGTTGGCAAGGGATCACGCCAGACAGACAGAACAAATGGGGGCCATAGCGGACCACTTGCAGAAAGTGTCGGACAGCCTGGGCTCCGTTGCCAACCTCAGCAACGCAGTGCAGGATGTGAGCTCTAATTGCGCTGCAGTGGTCACCACTTTGGGGGAGGTGCAGGGGGATATCCAGCACCTCACTGCAGCCGTCCAGGCCAACACTGCTGCCATCCATGGTAACAGTGCTGCCATCCGGGAGCAGGGGAGGCTGAGTCGGCGGGCCCAGCATTACCAGATGACCCGTCAGCTCCGGATGCAGGCCCAGACCAACAGTTATCTTGGACGGATAGCCAGGGCCTTGGAGGGCACGCAGGCCACACCTGCCAGGAGTGGCCCACCTGGGGATCAGCCACCTCCAGATGCCCCCCCACCCCCACCCACTCCATCCAGGCAGCTGCGGAGCCAGAGAGGGGCCCCCAGAAGAAGCCCCCGGCATCCCCGATGAGGCCTTTTTTTTGTGGCTGGTTTTATATTATTATTTTTCACATACTCAGGTCATGAGTTTATTTATTTTTTTTCTCAGGTTATGAGATTATTTTTCTTTTATTGATCAGGATATGATCTTTCTAATTTATTTTTGTACTGCACACGGTCAGGAGTGCAGGGGACAGTGTGAATGGTGTGTGAATGTGAGAGGGTGGCACTCCTGAAAGTAAGGGGTGTCACCCTCGGCCGTGGTGGTGAAGTGAACCCCACGGCTGAATGAATGATGTGTGAAAGGTGTGTGAATGGACAGTGACATCATTGGGGCCTTGACGCTGGCGTTACTGCTCCCAACTCCTACATGCTGGACTTGGGCTAATCCAATGCGATGTGCATGTGGTGTGTGTGATCTAGGGACATCAGTGGTGTACACGCGTGCATTGTCTGTGTAATTAATGTTTTGGTTTAGTGTCCAAAGATGCCTACGGCGAGGACCCTCCTGACTGCTCTTCCATCAGCAGACTGGGTGTCCTCTGGCAGGGGGGGGCTGTGTGGGTCGGGGGTCAGGTCATCACGTATGTCAATATGCAGGCCTTTTTTCATAGCAAAGTTATGTAGTATGCAACATGCACCGATGATCTGACACACAAAGGTAGGGGAATACAATAGGGCCCCCCCAGACTTATCCAGGCAGCGGAAACGGGACTTCAGGAGCCCAAATGTTTGCTCCACCACTGCACGGGTTTTGATGTGTGCTTCATTGTATTTTCTCTCTCCTCTGGTTTGGGGGTTCCGGAAAGGAGTCATTAGATGGGGTCCCAGTGCATATGCAGAGTCACCTGTAAGGGAAAAGACAGGAGAATGTTAGTCATGCATGTGCGATTTCTGTTGTGCATGACGGGAGGGGATAGTCATGCCTGACTCCCTTGTCACTCACCAACCAGCCAGCTGTCCCCATACATGTTCTGGTTAAATTCTGCTGGGATGGGACTCTGACGGTATATGAAACTGTCATGGCTGGACCCGGGGTGTTTGGCACGGACGTGCCATATGAGGCGTTGGGCATCGGCTATCACCTGTACGTTGATGGAATGCCAATGCTTCCGATTGCGGTATATGTGCTCTGTGGCACTGGGGGGCTGTAGGGCCACATGTGTGCAATCAATGGCCCCCACAGTGCGTGGGAATCTGGCAATGTTGTAGAAATCTGTCATTGCCTTCTGCCGCAGCTCCTCAGTGGTGGGTCTGATGAACTGGTTGGACATGCGTCTGAGGATTGCAGGGACAACCTGGTGCACACATCTGCTCATGGAGGACTGTGACATCCCAGCCACCACTCCACTTGTACGCTGGAATGATCCACTGGCAAGGAAATGAAGTGTTGCCAGTACCTTGACCAGTGGCTGCACTGCTTGTGATCGGTGTGTTGGGCTGGTGATGTCATCCTGCAGGGTTGTGGTTAGTTCAAGTATTGCATCTGGGCTGAATCTGAATAGGCGATACACCTCCTCATCCCCCATGCCAAAGAGGCTCATACGTGTGCGGTATATCCTCTCACGTGCCCGCCTTCTTGGTTCCAGGGGACCCATCAGTAGTTCTAGGACCACGAGTGCCCCTGGCATGTTGGCACACAGAGGTGTTGTCCTTGCAAGTGGGGGTGCTCAGCTAGCTCCTATCGTCGGTAACGCTGCTGTAGCTGCTCTCCTGCTGACCTGTGACCGTCTGGAGTAAAGATAAAGCAGCCTTTTGTAGAAATAACTTTGCGCCGGACGGATCAGATACGCGCGGCGCATGTAGCCAGCGTATGGTGCTAATCCGTTCGTGAATTGTGAAATATCCCTCATTTGCATATTTGCAGGGGAAATCAATGGGCGCGACTGATGCGCCCAGCGAAAATAAGCGCTGACGATACTCTGGCGTCGGAACGTTCCGCCGGTCGCAAATGACCCGTTATTGGGCGCATCTAGTTTGGTGGGTACGGGCACATAGAAACGACGGCGCATCATCACAGTTACGCGGCGCATATCCAAATACTCCAGCGCAAGTGTTCGTGAATCTGGCCCATAGTTTACTATCCAGCACTGCACTCTTATTTAGATCTATACTTGTGCCCCATATCAGGGTTATAGTGATCAACTACAGGACTTCCTTCACTGTTTATATTCACGTATTTATTAATTATATGCACCTAGCGCAAATTTTTCTTTTGTATATTTAATAACATACATCTTGTGGTATCTGTTCTTAGATACAGCTTTTATCTTTAGAAGTTTAAAATTGAGCAAGGCTCACTTTAAGCCAGTTTTTAGAACACAAATGTATTCATTGTCTAAACCAAAAGATCTTAATTTAAACATATGTATCTAAGAAGAACTGTGCCAAATGTTCTAGCAAAATTAGAAATATGCTAAATTTACATCCACCCTCAAGCTTTTATCTACCTACTCATAAAATGAAATTAGATATATATGGTATCATCTCTCAATCACAAAACAATACTAAGTTTTCTTACCAGTCCTTTTCAATATCTTTGTAGAATAGAATATAAACTTGCATTTATGTAGCCTGGGTGAGGACTTTCATACCTTTTTTAAATATAGGAACCAGGTTTGGTATATGCTGCTCCACTGGTTCTCAGACAGCCATTAAAGAGTCTCTATACATTATAAATAATGACTTGGAAAGAACTGAGCTCAGCTCTTTGATTTTTGCATGTAAGCTTTATTTACATGTATTGTATCTAATTGTTTGTAGACAAAATCAATGGTAGGACAATGCGATGCATATAAAAATTTGTGTCAATAACTCAGCACTTCTATATTCTGTTGCATAAATAAACTAGTTATTACATTTAACTTATCTTCTTCTCCATAAGTCTACTCCAAATTTTCCTTTTAAGGACCCTACATTCTTAAAATGTAATTTTTTGTTTTGCCATTATTATATCTTATTTTATTTGTTATACTCTAGAAATAAGACACAAAGGATTTTGTATTTCGTTTTAATGATAGGTTCACTTTAACCACTTAACCCCCGGACCATATTGCTGGTCAAAGACCAGAGCACTTTTTTTGCGATTCGGCACTGCGTCGCTGTAACTGACAATTGCGTGGTTGTGCAACATGGCTCCCAAATAAAATTGGCGTCCTTTTTTCCCCACAAATAGAGGTGTTCACTGTACCACGTTCTTTCCCGGCACCATTTCCTCCATCTTTTAGAAACTGTCTTCTGGGACATCTTTGGAACCTGTCTTCTGGGACATTTGGGAAACACTTTCAGAGACTTTTTTGCATTTCTTCACTGATTTATATATTATTATTTGTATTGTTCACTGTGTTACACATTCAGGGGCGCCCCTAGCGGTAGTTCTCCCTGATTTCACATTACTTGGACCAGCACATTGTGTATATTTTACTGCTTGTGAATTTGTACTCCTTTTTTGTCCCTTGCCATTGTTTAGTATTTAATATTATCTTTTGTGCTACATTTTGACGGTTTACGTATTGACACTAAACTTATGTACGCTATCACTCTGTTCTAAAAACACCACCCCCCCCTCCCCCACGTTCACCAGCCCAGGGATTCATTCCCGTACCACCCTTGGATTTCACCCACTTTTCACAGCGCAGACACCACCCCCCTTGTTTTTTCATTTGCTACTTCTCTCTGCCCAGGACAGAGTGTCAGGTGTTTGCAGCAGTGACCCCATCCCACTCCACCACCCCCCTCGGTAGCGCAGGAGCCTCTATCTACAATCTTATTTTATTTGTTATACTCTAGAAATAAGACACAAAGGATTTTGTATTTCGTTTTAATGATAGGTTCACTTTAACCACTTAAGCCCCGGACCATATTGCTGGTCAAAGACCAGAGCACTTTTTGCGATTCGACACTGCGTCGCTGTAACTGACAATTGCGTGGTTGTGCAACATGGCTCCCAAATAAAATTGGCGTCCTTTTTTCCCCACAAATAGAGCTTTCTTTTGGTGGCATTTGATCACCTCAGCGTTTTTTTTTTGTGCGCTATAAACAAAAATAGAGCTCCAATTTAAAAAAAAAAACATTTTTTTTTACTTTTTACCATAATAAATATCCCCCAAAAATATATAAAAACATATTTTTTCCTCAGTTTAGGCCGATACGTATTCTTCTACATATTTTTCATTAAAAAAAATCGCAATAAGCGTTTATTGATTGGTTTGCTCAAAAGTTATAGCGTTTACAAAATAGGGGGTAGTTTTATGGAAATTTTATTAATATTTTTTTTCACTAGTAATGGCGGCGATTTTTTTTGGTACTGCAATATTATGGCGGACACTGCAGACACTTTTGACACATTTTTGGGACCATTGGCATTTTTATAGCGATCAGTGCTATAAAAATGCATTGATTACTATAAAAATGCCACTGGCAGTGAAGGGGTTAACACTGGGGGGGCAGGGAAGGGGTTAAGTATGTTCCCTTGGTGTGTTTTAACTGTAGGGGGGGTGGCCTCACTAGGGGAAATGACTGATCGCTGTTCATACATTGTATTTTTATAGCATTTTTTGCTGTGAAAATGACAATGGTCCCAAAAATGTGTCAAAATTGTAGGCGAGATTAATGAAGCGACTCACCTGTCTCTGGATCAGGATACTCATGGAAGTCTGAACATGCATCCTAGTTGCTCCATATAAAGGTCCCTCCAGCAGCTTACAGTGTCTTGGTTATTGCGACTTTTGGTGTAGATCTTCAGCCATCTCATCACCATTTTCACCGTGGCCACAATCCGGAGGAGCTCCTATATGCCTGATTGACACACCACTGCTGGCGTTTGTGTCCACCCTATTTGGTAAGAGTACCCAACTTTTACTTTTATTACTTGGATGTCTTGATGACCCTGAAATAATGATGTTCTGAAGAGATCCCAATTATCTCCTGGAACACCTAGTGGAGTATATATGACCGTCTCCCACCTTAAAGGGGAGGTTCCCCTAAAAAGAAACTTTTAACATTGCCTGTCTCTTCTTAATAACATGTAGAATCGGCTGGTAGTTTAAAAAAAAAACGTCCGTACATACCATTTTCGGCATGTAGTCTCACCGTCGCTTCCAGGTCTGGCGGCCGGGTCTGGGCGTGCCTACTTAAATGACGGGCATCCGATCGACGCATACAGCGCGTCACGAGATGCCGAAAGAAGCCGAACGTTGGTGCGCATGCGCCGTATAGAGCCGCACCAACGTTCGGCTTCTTTCGGCATCTCGTGACGCGCTGTATTCGTCGATCGGATGCCTGTCCCCACACATCATACCCGGAAGTGGCGGTGAGACTACATGCCGAAAATGGTATGTACGGACTTTTTTTTTTTAAACTACCAGCCGATTCTACATGTTATTAAGAAGAGACAGGCAATGTTAAAAGTTTATTTTTAGGGGAACCACCCCTTTAAGATGATTCATCACACATGTGTCCTAACACAGTTGTTTTAAAGGACTTTTTTTTTTCCCCTGCTTGTCTTGCATTGAACTTTGCCTTATTTGCAGACACCCAATGTTTTGCATTATATTTTTGTGTCTCACCCATGATATTTTTATATATCACATACGATTTATTATTTATTGCTCTACATTTGCTTACTGACCACAGTTCTTGCAATTATTCACTTGGATGTGATTACTCGATTGGTGTAGTTCTTACTATACTTTTTAGCGCTGCACTTTTTCTTTTTTTAAATTGACCGATGTGTCCGCCATAATGTTGCAGTCACGAAAAAATCGATGATTGCCGCCATTAGTAGTAAAAAATAAATTATTAATAAAAATGCAATAAAACTATTTTGTAAACACTATAAATTTTGCGCAAACCAATTGATAAACGCTTATTGCGATATTTTACCAAAAATAGGTAGAAGAATACGTATCGGCCTAAACTGAGGAAAAAAAATGTTTTCATATATATTTTTGGGAGATATTTATTATAGCAAAAAGTAAAAAATATTGCATTTTTTTCAAAATTGTCGCTCTATTTTTGTGCGACGTAGTGCCGATTCGCAAAAAGGGGCCTGGTCCTTTACCTGCATATTGGTCCGGGTCTTAAGTGGTTAAACAAAATTATATCATAGTCAATGCTACTGTACCAAGATGTTTGTTAATATAAACATTGGATTCTGTTTTTTATTAGGATTGACAGATTAAGTAGTTATTTTCTGTTGAGACTTTTAGAAATCGTCCTAAATGTCTCTTCAGTATGCTATATGCTTTCAAGCTTGTAATGCAATAGCAATGTCATTACATCAGTGAAATTAAGTAAGCTAAAGAGGAACTGAATTGTACAAACCACAATTATTGCCTTTGGTCTTGTTGCACCTGTTGTCCCCATTACTGATTACCATGTTGTTATGCGCTGTGTTAGTATGTGGAGGATGCTATCTTGATAAAGGTTTTTGCTTCCACATGTTAGAGACTCCAGTCCAGAGAACAGCTAGCATCACAGCAGTGACTTTACCATATCTCACTCCAAAATTCCTGAGACTAGCAGTTAGAGGCAGCAGTGCCTTAGTTCTATTAAAAAGAAGAAGGTAGGGGGCACTCACTGACTGAATAACTATGTAACGACATGGGTGAACAGTAGGATAATTGATAAAATAAAAACAGATCAATTAATAAAATATCCAAACAAATCCAAAACATGCAATTAGTAGCCCATATAAGACAGGTGGATACAAATCCAGTAAATAAAAAAATATATAAATGTGCAACTGACAACAATCAATGTGCATAAAAGTGGAAAAGTCTGGTACAAAATAAATTCTTCAAAAAAGTTCATATTTCATAATGATGTGCAATAAACTCCAAGTGCAAGCAGGCAATCTTCACAGGATCACAGGGATTACAAAAGTGCAGGTGCTAACAAACATTTTTCCCCAGCCTCTTACCTTAACCCCCCTGCCGGTATCCCCGAGCGCGACTCGGGTTGGATTTCTCATGTAAATATCGATATCCCCGAGACACGCTCGGGGTCAATATGCAGAGCCTGCAGCGCGCGCTGGCTTACCTTGGATCCAGGCGGGGTACTGTACTTACCTTGTCTCTGGATCCAGCGATGCATCCACGCTGTGTGAGCGAGTGGCGTCCTCCATTCGACTCACACAGTGCCCGCACGCCGCCGATCTCCGTTCCCTGCGACGTAACGGCGCACGGGGGCGGAGACCGGCGGCAAATTCAAAAAAGTAAACAAACACATTACATACAGAATACTGTAATCTTATAGATTACAGTACTGTATGTAAAAAGTACACACCCCCCCTGTCCCTAGTGGTCTGCCCAGTGCCCTGCATGTTCTTTTATATAATAAAAACATTTTTTTTGTGCCTGCAAACTGTAGATTGTCCATAGCAACTAAAAGTGTCCCTTTATGTCAAAAGTGATTTTAGAGCAGCTAGAAAACAGCGATAATAAATTATAATCACTTGCAGAATTGAGCGATAGCGATTTGTGGGGAAATTCGTCATAAAAAAATAAAAGTAATGACAGCGACAATTCTGCAACTGAGCAAATTTCAGTGGTTTTGATTGATTACATTAGTGATTAATTTTTATTATAATTACATTATTATTTGTTATAATTATTTATAGTTATTTATTATATTATAATTTTATGATTTTGTGTTTCAAACTTTATCATACCCGGGATGTCTACTAGACTCTGGTTTGGACAAATTTAAGTGAGTTATTCCTAAAAATTTCAGGCCTACAGTATAAAACGCAGAATTTCCATGCAAAATAATTGTACCGCTTTTGGTACGTAATTCCAGACAGAACCATACCGCCAGGGAGGTTAACAGGCTAAAAAAAAAACATTGCTACAATATCTCTTTAGGACTGATTACTGCTTTATTTTCATTGCTGTCCCAGCCCCTGATTTCACATGCACAGCAGGCTTACACACACACGTTTCTGGTGTGATCCAATAACCCATAGATCAAAAGCTCCAAACACGGCCAGCCTCCTCACATCAGCTCACAATAACATAGAGGAGATAAAGGAGCACGCCATAGTGCCGTAGGTTAAAAAAGGGGGATTTATTAAACATAAAAATCACACTTACAATAAAGCAGAGAATCGTCAGCGTTGTAAACATATGAACTTCCGGTCTCGTCCTTGATCGTAAGTGCATCGCCACGGCTTCCAAGTCCTTCACGCGTACCGTGACAGTTTCTCACTTTCTCTAAAGGATGGCTCAGTGCCTTAGATCTCCCATTACATACAGTATGTACAACTATGAGGCTTTGGGCACACTCTCATTTCATGATATGTACTTTCATTTTTCATGTGGAATTCCAGACAAATTATAGAATTTTCAGGGTGCAGCTTTGGCACAATAAACATTTTTAACTATTCTCTGTAATATATCATTATTTGAGTTAAAAAAAAAAAAAAAATTCCTAGCCCCTGGCTTTTGTGAAGATACACTTTAGGATGCTATTATATTTCATATATGGAGTGACGATATATTTTTTTGTAAAATGTAAACAGTGGGCCAGATTCACAGAGCGATTACGCCGGCGTAACAGGAGATGCGCGGCATAAGTCTAAATTTGCGCATGCGTTCCAATACTCTGCATCCCCAAAACGAGATACGCAAGAAATCTACTTTTTTTTTGTCCAGCGTAATTTCGATAGACAGGCGCATCCGTCCGCGCAAAACTGCGCTAGACACACCATTGATTTGCTATTTAAATATGCTAATGAGGGAGTTACGGGGATCCACAAAAGAACGTTGGTGCAGCGCAGGCTACGCGCTGTGCGCAACAGCTGCACGGCCTGTCTAAAATTAGACCATATAAAAGGTGGTCTAAAAATAGACAATTCGTCTACATGTCAGAGAAAGCAACACCGTTAGTGAGGAGCAGAGCAGTCACACGTGTTGCCCAACAATCTGTATGCCAACATGCCAGGGACATCCATGCTCATAGCTATACTACTGACTTTAGATGAGCAAAGAAGGAGGAGGGCACGGGAGAGGATTTTTTTTTTTTTACAAAAAAAATTCTTTGCTTTAAGAAACATTTTTACAAAAAATATACATACATATATACATCAATACATAACATACATACAAATTACAAACACGGTCTCACTATCTTTCAATAGCCCTTGATGGATATAATAATCTAATCTGATACAAGCCCCTCACTCTTCACTTGATATATCACACACGCATAGACATCTTTGGCATGAGTGATTCTGAGGTGTCTCGCATCTTCAGATTCACCCCTCATGCCATCCTGGAATTAAATACAACCCTGCAGGAGCCCAACACCAGCCCAACACATGACAACACCCATGACACCCATGACAGCTACATATACAATCATAGCCCCATCCCCACAGATTTCGAACAGAACATGTATGGGGACAGCTGGCTGGTTGGTGAGTGACATGGGTGGCAGGCATGACTGTCCCCCCCATGATGCTGAAATCACAAGGGGCACATGCACTACTAACATCCTCCTGTCTTATCCCTTCAGGGTGACTCTGCATATGCACTGGGACCCCATCTCATGACTCCTATACGGAACCCCCCTAACCAAGGCTACCCCATCTTCTGAGGGAAGAGCAGCCAGGAGACAGCCCACATTAGGCATCTTTGCACGTTAAACACACACATTAATCATGGCACAATGAGAATGCATGCATGCACACCACTGTGGTCCCTAGCACATACACGTCACATCCTCATCACATTGGATTGGCACAAGCCCACCATGCAGGACTTGTGAGCTACAACGCCATGCCACGGCTCCAATCATGTCACTGTACATTCATACACCATTCACACGGACCAAATCATACACAAACATAACCAAAAAATATTAATAATTGACCAGCAAAAATAAAAAATGCCCAGCAAAAATATAATTTAAACAAAATAACAACAAAGAAAACACATAAAAGACAAAAATCACTCTGCAAAACAGTCCCCAAATATCTCAAAGACACGTCACAAACAAACAAACAAACAAACAAACGCTAATAAACAACAGAACAAAAGCACCTTGCTGTATAGGGAGGGATACAAAGGGATGTACTTTTGCAAAGGAAGTGCGTTTGTCTCTGCCCTAGTCCACTTCCAATTTTACTGATTGCGCCACTCCCGAGTTGTGAGCATGCGCACAGAGGTGCTGACCATGGTCTGCTTCAAGCGCGCATGCGTGAGCCAGCTGGCCCTTCATTTGCATGGGGTCACTGCTCATTTCAATGTAACACGCCCACGTCCTTCCCAATTTGTATTACTCTGCCTTGCGCCTCTGAAATAACGTTGCGCAGGCGCAAACTTCTGGGTAAAACCGACGAGAATAGGGTGATTGCGCCGCTACATTGCGCCAGTCTAACGTAAAGGTGGTGCGCTACGTCGGTCCAATAATGCGCAGATCGTGAATCTGGCCCTGTGTTTTTATTGTTTATGAGTGATTGAGTTATTTTCTTTATGTAGCGTTATCCCTAGCATCTCCATATATTTCTCTGGATAGAATTCTGTGTACAACCTCCATTCTGCATATGACCTTCTTCGCCTGTCCACTTTTATCACCACCTGCCCCCTTACATACAGCTTACTTATACCTTTTAAATGTGTGTAAACCCAACCACTAAAATCAAATATAGGCTGTAACATAAAAACGCATATTCCAAGATCATTTTCAATATTTTTAAATGTGCAACATTTATTAAACCATAACTCAATCATCCTACTATTTAATATTTGGGCACTTATTTGTCAACAACACTCTGTTCCTTTCACCTGTGTTTCTGCATTATCGCCCTGTCACTTTCAAACGAGACTACAAGTGGTTATTTCAACAGATATTACAAAGGCATTTTCTATTGTTGTCACCATTAGGAAACCCACCTTGGAGAATGCCATGCAGCCATTAATGGAGTGCATACATGTAGACAAGAAGCAACTGAAAATAAGCTGCCAGGAATCAGCAGCAATAAGATACAAGAATTGATAAAAAAGATGGAACCAAGTATTTTATTATAAAATGTAATTCAGTATGGGTTTACGCTTACTTTAACTCTTGCTTCTCCCTTTTATACCACTAGTTTTAAGCTCTATCATATCTTGTTTTTGATGCATATGTTTTAATATAAATTTTATTGGAAACAATTAATGCATTTCTATTATCAACAGTACACCTGTTTGTCAGTATGGCCTCATGCACACTGGGCATCTGAAAAAGCCCCTCTGAACCCCATGCCCGATACACACGAGCGGTTTTCCCGTCGGGGAAGAAAAAAAACTGATGTTTTTTCGGACAGATTTCCTCTCAGGAATGCTTTGCATACACACGGTCACACAAAAGTTCGGTGAACTTTTGACTGCCAAGAAAGCAGTGACGTAAAAGACTACGATGAGCTGAGAAAATTAAGTTTTATGCTTCTTAGTATGCGTCGATTTATTTCCGAGCATGCATGTTTTTTTGCACTTTAGAAAAGCATACAGACAAACTTTTCCTGCTAGGATTTTTTCCTGACGGGGGAAAAAAAGACATCCTGCTCTCTTTTTTTCCCCAGCAGTTTTCCTGTTGGAAAAAGTCAGATGGAGCATACACATGGTCAGGATTCCTGGCCAAAAGCTCTCATAGGACTTTTTCAGACAGGAAAAACGGTTGTGTGTATGGGGCTCCAGAGCTGCTGACAGGAAAAAGCAGTGTAAAAAAATAGTTCCAAAGCAGCGTATTGTAGTTTATGAGCGCCTAGGCACGTTCCCCCTTTACAAGCGTTAATACTTAAAATACTCTCCTCTACTAATCTTTTACTCCCAAATGGCCACAATGTATTGCAAAATATAATTTATTTATTTTATGGTGCTGAGGGAGCACTGTGAAAGCAGAGAGCTAGAAATCTTTCTTATCCGCAGCAGGAATCCTGTTATTAATAAGAATAATGAAGCAGTCCTGCTGATTTCATTGAAGAGGGTGAGAAAATAGGGACAATTGGAAGAAAAAACTGTCTACTGTCTTCACTACTGGACACATCCTTTTCTGCCTCAGGGTTTATTTTCAGGATATTTTGTAAGCCTGTATAGAGAGATGTGAAAATATCTCAACAAGACTTTTAACTTTACAATGATGTCTGTTGGTACATCTGATGACCTATTCAATGGCTGTGAACCAGGCTCTCATGCATGGACACACAGATGTGGATGATTGTGTCACCTGCAGACAGGGCAGGACTTAGGGTGATGGGGGCCCCTGGGCTTGAGTGTTGAAGGGGCCCCCTGGAGCGACGGGGGGGATCATTGTTGTCGATCAGGGGGGGTGCGCATTAAAGTTGTTGAGCGGGGGGAGGGCGAATTGAAGTTGTTGAGGGGGGGCATTAAAGTTGTTGAGGGGGGTGGCAAATTGAAGTTGTTGAGCGGGGGGGGCATTAAAGTTGTTGAGTGGGGGGGTGCGCATTAAAGTTGTTGAGCAGAGGGGGGGCGAATTTAAGTTGTTGAGCAGGGGGGGTAACTCTCATCTGTGCACGGAATGTGTCGGCTCTCTTCCCTTCAGCAGACATCCCCACACCGCTCCGGTTCCTCCTGGGGGAGGTTTTGCAGTTGTTCAGCGGAGGGGGGAGTGCCTCTCACCTGTGCCGACAGCCAGGGCCACAGACTGTCATTAGCCCGGCTGTAGGCTTTCTTCCCTTCAGCAGCCACAGTCCTCCACACACCGCTCCGGTTCCTCCTGCTTCCGTGCTGCCTCCTATTGCAGTGCGGGAAAATTAACCCTTTCGCGGGACTGCGGGAAGAAGCGGAAAGTCCCGCAGAATCTGGGGCCCCTTACACAGCTTAAGGCATGGGCCCCCTGGAGCAGAGAACCGGGGGGGGGGTGCTGCCGCCTGAAATTAAGAAGCGGGGGGCTGCCGCAAATTGAGAAGCAGGGGGGTAGCCATCCGGGGCCCTGGGGATCTTTGGGCCCTTTAATAAAAAGAAACCTCTGGGCCCTTTAATAATAATAATAATAATAAATATTTGTATATATATTATAAACAAAAATTATAAAAAAAGTGGGGGTTGCTGTCCGGGGTCCTGGGGGCCTCCAGGCCCCTGGGGACCTCCAGACCCCTAAAAAAAAAAACATTTATAAAAAATACATCAAAAGGGAGGTTGCTATCCGGGGGGCCCTGGGGACCTCTGGGCCTTTTAATAAAATATAAAAAAATATAAACAAAAATAAAAAAATAAACATTTATAAAAATAAATAAAAAAGGGGGGGGGTTGCCACATGGGGCCCTGGGGACCTCTGAGCCCTTTAATAAAAACAAAAAAATATATATAAAAAAAAATGTAAATTGTATGTATATATATACATATGTATATATAAATAAATATATAAAAAAAACATATTTTTTTAATAAAAAAATACATAAAAAAAGTAGGAGTTGCTGTCCAGGGCCCCTGGGGACCTCCGGACCCCTAAAAAGAGAGGGGCCCCCTATTGGGCGGGGCCCATGGGCTTGAGCCCAGTCAAGCCCAATGGTAAGTCCGGCCCTGCCTGCAGAACATCTCCTGGTTACACTCAGGTACTGTATGCTATTATAGTATGTAGCACCGGCTTAGTATTGCCTCTGTAATATATGCAGGATATTGCTCTCTGAAACATTGCATTGCATTTTCTGGCTAAACTGATAGTAGGAGGAGAGATTTTATTGGGTACAGCTGCACGATTGAAGGCAGATTGGGTCCTGCTATAGCTAAGAAGGAAGCCCACCCCTGACAACGAAAACAAGGAAGGACAGGATTGGATAGCAGCCAAGGAGAGCTGTGGTTGGGGGAGAGAGAAGAGAACACAGGAAGAGAAACAGAGGGGCAGCGTGTCAGCCAGAGAAAAAAAGGGTCCCATGTGCTTGTCTCCTGAGCACTTCCAGAGCCTGTGTTGCTGTCTGTGACTTTCCTAAAGGTGCACACTTGTGAGGGGAGATTGCAGTGTGTTATTCTGCCTGATTACTTAAGATGTGCTAACAGTGCAGTGAAATCTAGAGACAAATTTCAGTACTGCAGAAATCATCATCATTATCCTGTTTGGAGGATTCTGTGGCATGTGTTGCTCCCATCGCCATCCAGTTGACTGAGACAGTAATCAATCTACCAATTGCTGGAAGGAAGCTATATCAAGTGCATCTAATTATGAGAGATCTTCTGCCATCCTTGTGTAAGTGGCTCTTGCTTAATCCTGCTAGGTCCTATTTACCGCTAATGCAGCTATCTGAAGGTGGATCACCACATCTGTTAATCTTTGTCTGTTTACAAAAGCCTCAGTACTCAAGCACAGGATTTAAAGGGCCCCGACGCTGGCAGACTTTGTGTTTGTGTGAATAGAATTCCCACTGGCCAGTGGTTAGCTAGAACGTAAAAGACCTAGATAGGATCTTATAGTCAGTAACATCACTTTTGGGAAATTGTTGAACGTTATTTTTGTATTGTATTGTACAGTTTCGCTCACCACTCGTTCAGTGCATTTCAGACAAGGCCGTGGTTAAAGTGAACGATGATCTGTAAATTACAGCAGCCCTTGTGGGGGTAGCACTACACGTATGTATATAAATATACAGTTATATATATATATATATATATATATATATATATATAAGAAGGCCAGTATGGTGGCCTGAGTTTATGGGAGGAGCCCGGAGGGTATTTAAGCAGCCCACTTACACATGCTCTTTGTCGGTTCAGTGTGCAGTACTACACGTCACTGGGCCGACTCTTCCCAGCTCACCTCATGTCCGTGAGTCTACGCATTCAATCGCATTCGACATCGCAAGTGCATGGCGGCTTCTCCGTTCATGGTCTTCGACGGCGGTTCTCGCTTACTGTCGCAGGTTGTATTCAAACCTTTTGTATCATGTGCAATCTTGCAATTCGTTATGCTTCCTATCCTGCATTTCTTTTGTAAAAATCTGCCTCTGAGTTATTGTTGCTCATGGTCTAACATCTTAGTTACAAGCTTGGTACATTTGTAACTTCCTCCTGCCAAACAAACTATTTATTTGTATATTCATATTTGTGTCCATGCTTGCTGTCTCATTCATTTGGAGATTAGCATATATTCTTTGTATGGGTTATTTGGCAGATTGAGGTGGTAATTGAACTCACCTTCTGCCTTGTCTGCACTTGATAAGCCTGGGGGGATGGGTGGCTGGTAGCATAAACTCTACAACCAATTCACAGCAGATTTGTTCGACACTCCTTACTTCCGATTCGTATTGGATTTGTTTAATGCATTTTACAACCGTTTTTGTATCAGTCATTTCTCTTTATAACCGTTTTGTATCAGATACATTGCATACTTTCCACCATTGCCATTCTATGTTTCCCCCATGCCGTGCGTTTTAGTTTCCGCAGCGGAACTTATGAATTGTTTGTACACGGTTCTTCTCTCTCATTTATTTACCAAAGTTATTGCCTGTGCGTCATGCATGGCGCCACACCACACCACGCCACACTCTTCGGATGTGTTGCACATCCACTCCAGTCCAAGCAAACCCAGTTGCATGTTCATTGTCCCAGGTAGGATTCGTTTGCTTGTTTGTCATGTCAAAATTCATGGCCACTCATGGTGTCACCCGCAACATGTTCGGTTCCCACAGTGGAGCTTAGAAAATATTCGTACGCACTTCTCGTGTTCTATTTTCTACACCAAACCTTGTTGTTTTTGCCCCATGCATGGCATCCCTACACCTTTCCTACATGTTTCACTCCAGCCACAGTCCGCCGCAAACTCACTCGCATGGCCCACTGTCGCAAGTAAAATTTGTTATTAAATTCTTTATGTCCTATCAGTTTGCTACTATTCGTTGTCTCCCATATCATTCGTTAGTGGCCCCTACGGAACCTACGATTCATACAGGCATTGTCCTTCTACCCTATACTGCTTGCTTAAGGTACAAACAAATCAGGTGTTTCTATCGTTTCTCAGTAACCCAATTCTTATTGATTGAGACCTTGCAACCATGCAAATCATCTCAGCAGCCTGACACCCTTGTTAAGACCCTTGCAACACATGACCTTTACAAAACGCAAAATAAAATATATATAAAAACGCAAAAAAAAAAAAAACGCAAAAAAAACCTGCAAAAAAAAAAAATTTTCCACCACGCAATCTCAGCCCCTTGGCAACCTGACACCTGTTGAGACCATTGCAACCATGCAAAATCGTCTCAGCAGCCTGACACCCTTGTTGAGACCCTTGCAAACGCAATATCGTCTCAGCAGCCCTATACTCATTGAGATCCTTGCAACCATGCAAAATCATCACAGCAGCCTGACACCCTTGTTAAGACCCTTGCAACACATGACCTTTACAGAACGCAAAATAAAATAAAAAATATATATAAAAACGCAATAAAAACAACGCAAATATATAAAAAAAAAAAACTTTGCCACCACGCAATCTCAGCCCCTCGGCAACCTGACACCTGTTGAGACCATTGCAACCATGCAAAATCGTCTCAGCAGCCTGACACCCTTGTTGAGACCCTTGCATAACGCAATATTGTCTCAGCAGCGCCACACTCATTGAGATCCCTGCAACCACGCAAAATCATCCCAGCAGCCTGACACCCTTGTTAAGACCCTTGCAACACATGACCTTTACAAAACGCGAAATAAAAATATATATAAAAACGCAAAAAAAAATAAAAACGTTGCCACCACGCAATCTCAGCCCCCCGGCAACCTGACACCTGTTGAGACTGCTGCAACTACGCAAAATCGTCTCAGCAGCCTGACACCCTTGTTGAGACCCTTGCAAACGCAATACCGTCTCAGCAGCCCCACACTCATCGAGACCCTTGAAACCACACAAAATCATCTCAGCAGCCTGACACCCTTGTTAAGACCCTTGCAATACAAGGCCCTTACAAAATGCAAAAAAATATATATATATTCATATATAAAAAAATAAAAATAAAACGCAAAAAAATAAATAACACTTTGCCACCATGCAATCTCGGCCCAGCAACCTGACACCTGCTGAGACCATTGCAACCACGCAAAATCGTCTCAGCAGCTCTACATTCATCAAGGCCCTTGCAACCACGCAAAACCGTCTCAGCAGCTTGACACCCTTGTTGAGACCCTTGCAAACGCAATACCATCTCAGCAGCCCCACATTCATCAAGGCCCTTGCAACCACGCAATACCGTCTCGGCAGCCTCTCACAATTGTTGAGACCCTTGCAAACGCAATACCGTCTCAGCAGCCCCACATTCATCAAGGCCCTTGCAACCACGCAATACCGTCTCAGCAGCCTCACACCATTGTTGAGACCCTTGCAAACGCAATACCGTCTCAGCAGCCCCACATTCATCAAGGCCCTTGCAACCACGCAATACCGTCTCGGCAGCCTCACACCATTGTTGAGACCCTTGTAAACGCAATACCGTCTCAGCAGCTCCACACTCATCGAGAGCCTTGCAACCACGCAAAACCGTCTCGAGCAACCTCCTACTCATCAAAGACCTTTGTGACCACGCAGTCTCGCCCCAGCAACATGGCATTCAGAGAGAAAAATGGGTGTTTTTCAGCCACCCCTGATCTCTCCTCTATGTTATCTTATCAGTACGTCTACACAGGATCCCCAATCACTCCTCTATGTTATCTTATCAGTACATGTACACAGGATCATTTATAGTCATTTCTAGGCAGTTGAGTTCAGAAACCTTCTCGAAAAAAAATGGGTTCAGACGGATGTTCAAAGGCATTCGAAACGCCAATGCCTGTAACAGCTTGTAAACACAGCCAGATGTGGTAACTCATGTTTACCAGCGTTTCATTCACAGTCGTTTTCATAAAAAAAAAAAGAAAAAAATGGGGGAATATTGTCTCAGCAACTTGACACTCATTTGAGACCCTTGCAAAATGTCATCTCAGCTACCTCAAACTCGTCTACACACCTTTGCAACCACACAATCTCGTCTCAGCAACCTAACGCCCGTTCAGACCTTTGCAGCTATACAAAGTCGTCTTAGCAAACTGACAGTCATTTGACACCATTGCAAACGCAATATCGTCTCAGCAACCCGACACCCGTTCAGACCTGTGCAGCCATACATAGTCATCTCAGCAGCCCGACACTCACTTGAGACCATTGCAAACGCAACATCGTCTCAGCAACCCCTCACTTGTTGAGACCCGTGCAACCACACAAGGCTATCTCAAAACAAACTTCATAATCATCGAGACCTTTGCAACCACGCAATATCGTCTCAGCAAACCAGACTGAGACCCTTGCAACCACACAATATTGTCTGCAGCAGTATAAAACACTTTGCAGCACGCACCTACGTGCAAACCCAAATACAAACTAAACTTGCAAACACACCTCAGTCACAATCAGCCAAACAAACACACAGTGGCACCCAGTTGGCCATTCATCTTTAGTGGCACGTGGGCCACTCATCTTTTCCCTGTCTTTTTCCCTGCAGTTCAGGTTTCCAACCAGCACCAGCGAGTGCACGTTGGTCTGCGAGTGCACGTTGGTCTGCGAGTGCACGTTGGTCTGCGAGTGCACGTTGGTCTGCGAGTGCACGTTGGTCAGCGAGTGCACGTTGGTCAGCGAGTGCACGTTGGTCGGTCAGCAAGTGCACGTTGGTCTGCGAGTGCACGTTGGTCTGCGAGTGCACGTTGGTCTGCGAGTGCACGTTGGTCTGCGAGTGCACGTTGGTCAGCGAGTGCACGTTGGTCAGCGAGTGCACGTTGGTTGGTCTGCGAGTGCACGTTGGTCTGCGAGTGCACGTTGGTCGGCGAATGCACGTTGGTCGGCGAGTGCACGTTGGTCAGCGAGTGCACGTATATCGTCTTGTTGAGCACCTGTGTATTGTCTTGATTTTCTCACACCAATGCAAGATCCAGTCCAAGTTCTCAAACTAGACCAAGCATCAGTAGCAGACTTAGCTATGTGGGACAACTTCCCCACCTGATAGAACAGCATTTCAATCTTCATCCCGGCAGTGTCAGCCGAGCCACCACAGGCTTTTGCCTGCATTTTTCGTCCGCCGCTGGTTCTCCAAACCTTGGCCCCCAGAAATTCTCTTAAATTTCTGCTTCACCCAGTCTTCATCACGCCTCGTGCTGTACCCCATTGTGGCAGCTGCCCAGGTCTGGGGCCACACTTGAACTGGACAGACAGTGTTCTTCACCACAGACAATCAAGCCACAGCCGACTTCATCAATTAAGGTAGATCAAGCCTCTCCCCATCACGTCCTTCCTGCGCAGGCTCGCGCAGCTGTCACTTTGTCACCAGTTTAATATCTTCTGTAGACATGTTCCAGGCAAATGCAAAATCGCAGCTGATGCTCTGTCCCATTCCAACCTTACTTTGTTTTTCCAGCAAGAGCCTGGAGCTGACCCAACAACAATCCCTGTCCCACCCTGGTCATTGCTGACGATGGATTGAAGTAGCATCTCACCAACTCAACCCAGCTTATTAACCACTCCTTGGCACGCAACACACTGAAGGCCCATCGCACTGCTTGGAACACTAACTGCTAATTTTTGGCCACTTGCCTCGGAGCAGCAATAGGCAACGTTAGACACGTCCTAGCCTTCATATCGTATTGCCACACGCAGCTGACCCTTTCTCACAATACTATCACGCCATATCTAGATGGCGTCCAGCATTTCCTGTCCCTGCAGGACCCCAGTAAACTGTCAGTATTCTCGAGCCCATGCAGTCAAGTCCCTTCTACAGAGCGTACAGAAGCACCAACCTGTAGTCAGTGGCGAGCGCCTACCTTTCAAGAGTGCCCTCTTTAGGGACATGTCTAAAATCCTTACTCGTTCCCCATTTAGGGCCTTGCCCAGCATAGTCATCCAAGCAGCCATCTACCAGGCCTTCTACGGTTCCCTACAACCTAGTGAATTTACAGTCAGTGGCTCCGGCAGTCGGACACTGCTCTGACGCCACCCGACTAGCTTTCGAACCCCTACACTCTCAGTCTGCAAACGCAACAAACCAGCCCCGGGGGTTGACATCAACCTGTTTCAGACTAACAATGCCTGACGCCCAGTGACGGTGCTCGACCGACTACTGCTCCATCTACTCAGCCAATCTGATGGTAGCTTGTTGCTACCCTTTCTAAACCAGCTCCCTGAGTGGCAGACAGTTGTCAAGCATGTCAGAATCCTAAGCAACTTTGGCTTCAAATCCCAGTCGGTTCTCTGGACATTCTTTCCAAATTAGAGCAGCCTCAACTGCCTCCCAACAGGGAGTACCAAACCACGTAATCGAGATACCAGGCTGCTGGGAAGTCTCCTTGTTTTGCCACATACATCCCAAATCCTCAGGAAGGAATGGCACAAGCCTTTACCAAGCTGGCTCAATAAATACAATAAATCAATATAAGCTATTTCCCTATCTGAGTCTTTTGCCCCCTTTTCTTGGCATACTGACCAGACCACCAAGGCACACTTCAGGTCTATTTATGTTGTAAGTCTTGTCGCGTGTTTATGTGATCCACATCACTCTCGGTCAGAGGGCCACGACCATAAATAAGAAGGCCAGTATGGTGGCCTGAGTTTATGGGAGGAGCCCGGAGGGTATTTAAGCAGCCCACTCACACATGCTCTTTGTCGGTTCAGTGTGCAGTACTACACGTCACTGGGCCGACTCTTCCCAGCTCACCTCATGTCCGTGAGTCTGCGCATTCAATCGCATTCGACACCCTCCCGCCCTTCCCTTTTTCAGGGCACTTCTCAGCATATCCTTCTTCAACAACTACCCATTACTTACTTTGGGTATGCCCCCTTTTCTTGGCAAACTGACCAGACCACCAAGGCACACTTCAGGTCTATTTTTGTTGTAAGTCTTGTCGCGTGTTTATGTGATCCACATCACTCTCGGTCAGAGGGCCACGACCATAAATATATATATATATATATATATATATATATATATATATATATATATATATATATATATATATATGTGTGTATATACAGTATAGAACTTTCTTCTATATTTTCTTTTTATCTTTAATATTTTTAATATCACCACTTTTTTGATGATAATATTTCTCTATTCTAGATTTTTGGCAACGGGACAAACTTTTGCTTCACCACACCACTATTTCCTACTAGGATTGAACATGGTGGGAAAAGTAACTCGGGAACCTTGCTTGGTACTGTGGGAGACATTGCATAATGCTGTGATGCCTCAGCTAGAAGAAGATCTATGCAGAAGATATGCAGGAAGAGAAAATCAATTTTTCCAACTGCATTGTAGCCCTAACACATAAGGGTGAAGCTGCCACCAAACTAAAAATCAAATTAATTAAATTATAAGTAATATTTTTCATCGTCCTTTTGGCACTGGGGGATGCTCACCTAGGGGAACCTCATTAAATATTTGTTGATGTGGGAGCCTATGGGAGTTAAAGAGATTCCATAATCTTGTGCTATGGGCCATTGGCTATATGAATGTCGCACAATTTTCCCAAGGAGGCTTCTTTCATACACAACAGAGCCTAATCTGCCACTTGACATCTTACGGATGAAGCTTTTGGAATTGCAGAGAACATAATGCATCCCTACAGTTGATATGGAGTTAGTCACAAACAGAATATTTTCAACTATCGACATGCCTGTAAAGTTGTGGAGTGTGAATTTGTAGTCTGTAATGCTAAGTGGCGTGTACTCCTTTTCTCCATACAAATGAAATGGAAAATGCAATAAAATGGATGCTGGGCTGCTGTGTTCTACAACTGTATTATTGATAAGGAGAAAGGCTCCTTTGAACCTGCAAAACCAAAACCCTGATCAGCATTTCAGTTTATGGTAGACATGTGCAATTCTTTTTGGTCCGAATCTAAATATAGATTACATTTTGGTTATTCAGAGAATTGGATGTATCTCCCCCAACCCCAATGCACCCCTTATTGTTGAGCGCATGTGGCCTGGTATGATTCAGGAGGGGGCGCTCTATCGCCCCCCCCCCCTTATTTCGAGGGGCCCAGCACTGTTTTTTTTATTTTGCCTGTGGGTTCTATTTTAAATTCATACCAGACCCGAAGTGGGGGGTCATGCTATTAATTTTCTCTATTGTTCAATGCCAGCATTCTTTTGTTTACATTCAGCTGTCATCGGGGAAACCCGCTGAAAGCTGATGCGTCATCGGTTGTTAAGGACGCGGTGGCCGTCCTACCGGCCAGCCTCTTAACAACCAGCTATTTTTCACACAGGATTCAGATCAGTCGATATACTTATAACCGATTCAAACATTCCAAAAATTTGGAATTGGTTAGAAAATTAATAAATTAAACTAAACAAAATGGGCGTTCATATGGGCGAATAGCCCTCCTCGGGTTGCCAAACGCTTCCTCTATCTCCCCCTGTCCCAGGGGGGTCTGGCCCTCCCAAACTTCCTTGCCTACTACTGGGCGGCGGTCCTGGTGACAGTCCGTTGGTGGTTCTCCCAGACACGTCAGAACCCAGCGGTGACCCCTGAGGCGGCTACTGGGCTCTTACGCTGCTTTATCTAACCTTGTGTTTCGGGGGAGTAGGGCCCATCCATCGGTCACGGGTCCTATGGCTACTGTGGTTCGGGTGTGGCGGACCTCCAGGGTGCGTATGCTGAAGCCCAATACAATATCCCCACACACCCCGCTTTGGGGGAACCCTCTCCTTCCTCATCTGGACATGGTCCCCGACCCGGTGGTCTGGGCGCGGCGGGGCATCCTAACCCTCCGGCATATTATGCCGGACGGTGTGGTGCTGTCCTTCTGAGACCTGGCCTGTCGCTACAAGGTCCCCCCCTCCCTGGGCTTTAGATATGCACAACTGAGGCATGCGCTTGCGGCCCAGTTCCCGGATCCGGTTGCGCTCGAGTCGGACTCGGTCGAGCGCCTCCTGATTTCGGGTGTTATGGGGAAACCCCTCTCGTCCCTTTACCTGCGCTTTACGGTGGCGTACGACGCGGACACAGTGGGAGTCCTGGCCAAATGGAACACTGACATTCCTGATCTGGACGAGGAGATCTGGGAGGAATGCGTCTCTATTTCCTCCCGTCCATGATCGCCTCTAGAGACCGATTTATCCAACTAAAATTCTTACACAGGGCCTATTACACCCCGCAGAGACTGGCTAAGATCTACCCCTCCAGGAGCTCCTTGTGCACTAGATGTTCGGGGGATACTGGGTCGTTCATTCATATGGTTTGGTCCTGTCCCAAATTGGAGCCGTACTGGAGAGAGGTGACCGCTACGGGTTGGAACTCACGATGGACCCGAAGTTGTTCCTCCTTAGCTACCTGGGTGAGATTGAATGCGAAAGATATACCAAACTGGGCATCACCTTTGCCCTGTTCTACGCCAGGAGGGAAATCCTACTCCGTTGGCGGGGCACTGACCTCCCAACTGTGTCTTCCTGGCTGGGAACAATCAATAGAGTCCTCCCATTATACAGATTAACGTATGAAAGCAGAAACTGCCCTGCTAAATTTGACAAGATCTGGTCAAACTGGATCGACACGTCTAGCTGAGTGACTGACGGGTCCCCTGTGGCGCATCCTATCTGTACAGTGTGGTGGGCGGCTGTTTTTCCCCCTCCCCCTCCCTTCTTCCCCCTCACCTACCCCTCTCCCCCCTCCCCCCTCTCCTCGCCTCCTCCTGGAAATCGCCCCCCCCCCCCGATCCTCGTCCCCCCTTTTTTGGGGGGCGGGGGTCGGTGGTGCTGGAGGGGGTGCCCTGATGGTTCTCCACCCTACCCTCGCGGGGGGTGACCTCACGAGTGCCAACTAATATTTATAACTGTGGGGGGAGGATTGTCTGTGTCTCCTTAGCTTTCTGTATCACCGGATATGTGTGTAATCTATGTCTTTCTTTGATATGCTCTGGTACAATCATTCCGTTACCTCTGTAATCTCTGTACTGTCATTGGTTTGTGTGTATGTTTGTTGTTTGTTTTAAAAAGACAATAAAAACTTTTCTGTTAAAAAAAACTAAACAAAATTAAACTAAATGAATTCCGAGAAGAATTCACGACACAAAATTAGTAGCATAACAAATTTTTCCAAAAAAAAACAATAAAATGTTTCTGTTCTGCACATGTCTAGTTTATGGACATACACTTGAACATAAAAGAAAAGCAAAAAAACTGCGCTAATTACAAAAAATTTAAATTAAATTAAATTAAATTAAAATGAAAGGCGGCAACTTGTGTAAGATACCCAACCAGTAACAGTTTACACCAGTTACTTTAGATACTTATGTGGTATATGCTGTCCAGCGCTACACTGTTTTTGCACATTTTTCTTTACACTTTATATCTAAGTTGTAGTGTTTAGCAGCAGGACGTCCTTCTCAGGACCCTATCTTAATTGTTTCACTAATATACATTTTTACTAAGCGCAATTATTCCCATTCCCTTTTCCCTTACTTTTACACTTGAAAAACACTTGAACATGTCATGAACATTCAAAATCAAAATTTGCTGATTAATTTGTTTCCCTAGAGGGTCAAGTAAGTGGCATGGCAATATGAATGTGTAGTTAAATTTTTCCTGTCTTAGAATTCTCCCATCTGAAAAATAAAGAACGTGGGCCAGATTCAGAAAGCTATTTACGCAGCGTATCAAGAGATACGCTGCGTAAATACTAAGAATAGCCGGTGTTTCCTTTTTTTGCTATTCAGAAAAGAAGATACGCCGGCTTTCTTCTAAGATACGAGCGGCGTAAGTCTGTTACACAGTCGTATCTTAGTTGCATTATTACGCTGGCCGCTAGGTGGCGCTTACAGCGGATTTCGCGTAATATATGCAAATGAGCTATTTACTGCCGATTCCCGAACGTACTTGCGGCGGCGCGTCGTAGTTTACGTCGTTTGCGTAAGCGTTAGAGCGGCGTAAGGTTACCCCTGCTATAGGAGGCATAGCCAATGTTAAGTATGGACGTCTGGACAGCGTCGAATTGTACGTCGGTTACGTCGTTTGCGTAAATCGTTCGGGAATGGGGCTCGACGTTACGTTGTTTACATTGAGGACAAGCGACGTGATTTCACGCATGCGCACTGGGAACGTCCACGGAAAATGCCGTCCAAAAAAAACTTGAATTACGTGGGGTCATGATTCATTTACATGAATCACGCCCCCACTTCATTCATTTGAATTGCGAGGCCTTACGCCGCTACACATATGTTACGCCGCCGTAAATAATGGAGCAAGTTCTTTCTGAATAAAGAACTTGCGCAAATATTTACAGCGTCGTAACGTATCAGGGATACGTTACGCCAGCAGAAAGATCCACAGATCTTTCTGAATCTGGCCCCATATGTTTTCCTTTTAAATAAAAAAAAAATCAAAATACTTATTTTTTTCCTCTTTTTATTGTAGCAAAGTTGTCTTTTTCACCCATTTGAGGTAAAGTTGCCATTCCTC
Source organism: Rana kukunoris (assembly GCA_029574335.1). Classification (NCBI taxonomy): domain Eukaryota; kingdom Metazoa; phylum Chordata; class Amphibia; order Anura; family Ranidae; genus Rana; species Rana kukunoris. The sequence continues at coordinate 324,738,436 of CM056053.1, read as the reverse complement.
ATAAGAATAGATGCATTATTCTGCAACCATGAAAAAAAACTAGGGTTGTCCCGATACCACTTTTTTAGGACCGAGTAAAAAGTACCGATACTTTTTTTAAATGTGTGCCCAAATGCAGCCATGTCCCCCCAGCCATGTCCCCCACATATGCAGCCATGTCCCTCTAGCCATGTCCCTCACATATGCAGCCATGTCCTTCTAGCCATGTCCCTCACATATGCAGCCATGTCCCTCTAGCCATGTCCCTCACATATGCAGCCATGTCCCTCTAGCCATGTCCCTCACATATGCAGCCATGTCCCTCTGGCCATGTCCCTCACATATGCAGCCATGTCCCTCACATATGCAGCCATGTCCCTCTAGCCATGTCCCTCACATATGCAGTCATGTCCCTCTAGCCATGTCCCTCACATATGCAGCCATGTCCCTCTAGCCATGTCCCTCACATATGACGCCATGTCCCTCACATATGCAGCCATGTCCCTCTAGCCATATCCCTCACATATGCAGCCATGTCCCTCTAGCCATGTCCCTCACATATGCAGCCATGTCCCTCTAGCCATGTCCCTCACATATGCAGCCATGTCCCTCTAGCCATGTCCCTCACATATGCAGCCATGTCCCTCTAGCCATGTCCCTCACATATGCAGCCATGTCCCTCCAGCCATTTTCCCCATACCTTTGCCGCTGAAAGCCGCCGCCGCATGGAGAAAATCACAGCATTCATTTGAATAGCTGTTTTGCCCACGCATATAGACACGTATCCTTGCTCGGGATTGGACAGATCACGATCACCCATCCAATCCCGAGCAAGGGGGAGTGTCTATACGGGCGGGAACACTACAGTTATTCAAATGAAAGCTGTGATGTTCCCGCACGCTGTTTAACCCATGCGGCGGCTTTCGATGCGGCGGCTTTCGATGAGGCGGCGCGATGTGGCGGCAGTGGCGTGGGGGGGGGGGGGGGGAGTATTCTATTTTGGTATCGGGGGTATTTGCGGGAGTACAACTCTCGCAAATACTTGGTATCGGTCCCGATACCGATACTGGTATCGGGACAACCCTAAAAAAAACGTTTATTTTCTTGTATGTGCGGTAAATACAGTATGTTCACTGTGTTCATTTAGAAAAGGAAGGGGCTGGTAAATTACATATTTACTAGCCCCTTCCCCTGCTTTTCATCCTGAAACATCCCCCGCTGCAGCCAGCGAGAGAGGAGGGAAGCTGGCAGCACTGTGGGGACCAAGGGGGAAGCCCAGGTGGTAGGGGCAATTGGCACCACCCCTGCGTATGCCTATGATTGGCTCTGTGTGCTGCTTCACCCCCTCAGTGACTGTAAAAAGGTAACACTGAGTCAAATTCAGGTACACAGTTACATTGATTGCTTAAGAAAAATGGTTTTGTGATATACAAGGGGGTCTTCAAAGAAAAATTCTCAGCATCATACCAATGTTTTAATGCCATTTGCAAAAAATTTTTTTGGCTGAGAGCCTAGCCATTGATGCACCACTGCTTTCACATCATCATCACATAAAAATCTTTTTCCCCTTAAAGCTTCTTTGAGCAGTCCAAAAAGTGGAAATCAGACGGTGTAAAGCTGGGTGTTCCATAATCTCCAACTCATACGAGGAGAGAGAACTTTATCCCTATACTGAGCACACATGCAGAGAGATTTGTGCTCCAGGTGCGCCTTTGCCCACAAAAAGTGTAAAACAGAATGTTGTTCCTCTTTGGTGCAATTTATACATTTCACAGACACTTTCACCACAGCATGACAACTTATATACTAAATTACAAGGTCAGCCGGGTGCCAGACAGACTAGTCACATGACACTCTCAGACACAAACGATTACAATCTTCTAGATTGTAAGCTCTTACGAGCAGGGCCCTCTGATCCCTCCTGTATTGATTTGTATTGTGAATGTACTGTCTTCCCTGATGTAAAGCGCTGCGTAAACTGTTGGCGCTATATAAATCCTGTATAATAATAATAATAATAATAATTACTACTCCTCTCGCCCTCAGCTTGTCCAAATAAAATATAACAGTAGGTAAACCTTTTGAAGACCCCTCGTATTATTGAACACAGAGCTGCATTTATTTGTGTCTTTTATATATTCCTGGAGTTTAGCGTTGGGACTATTTTTCAATATTAAGAAACAAACTGTCTTGGTTGAAAAGATCCGTATTTGGCTGTAGGTGTTAAGCGCTATACACAATCTATATATATTTTTTCATAAATAACAATTTGTATGCCATATAAACTATTCTTTACCCCTATATTGTTTATAAGATCATAGGAATAAAGAAAGCTTCAAATAAAATGGACCCCCAGTGGATTCATTGCTGAAGTTACAACGTGATGAGAGAGCTACTTTTATGAGTACCAGCCTGCTGAGTGAATTTGAAGCATACAGAATTTCCTTCTAGGAAATATTTTAGATGTAATTTAAACAGAGCAGGTGTTAGTTTAAACAATATAGAGTCTGCAGGGTGAATCTGTTATTTGGTAGTGCTGTCAAAAACTATTTTGTGCAGTACAATGGGAATTTTTAAAGTAATGCCAGCATGAATATGTTGTTTTTTTAGAAAAGGATGGACTAATGCCGCGTACACACGGACCATTTTCATCAGACGAACCGATTGTGTGTGGGCCCCTATCAGTTTTTTAACCTTCGGTGAAAAAACTAGGAACTTGTTTTAAAATTATCTGATGGTTAAAAAACCGATAGAGAAAAACGATCGTCTGAGGGGAAATCTATTGGTTAAAAAATCAACGCATGCTCAGAATCAAGTCGACACATGCTCGGAAGCATTGAACTTTTTCTCAGCACGTCGTTGTGTTTTACGTCACCGCATTCTGACACGATAGTTTTTTTAACTTATGGTGTGTAGGCAAGACTGATGAAAGTCAGCTTCATCGAATATCGGATGAAAAAATCCATCAGATCGTTTTCATTGAATGAACCGATCGTATGTACAGGGCATTACAGTTACTATTCATTTTATCTTTATTTAATACTGTAAAAAAAAAATGATATGTAACAAACAGTTTAAGCCTAGGTTCACTTTGGAGCGATTTGTCATGCGATTTGAGAGATGCACTGTTCTGATTTTGCGGCGCCGTGCCAATTTGCAAAAGTAGTTCCTGCTCAACTTTTGCTGATTTCAAGTGTGACTTCAATAGACATCTGTGCATGAAGACACACAGCTGTCTATCAAGTAGCACCTGAAATCATGCTGACCTTGCTACTTTGAAATTGCGCTACTTTAAGTGAGTAGCGCAATTTCAAAGTAATAGCAATGTAAACCAGGGCTTAGACCCATTTCTAGCCAAATGTTTTTTTTTAACATATGACGATGAGGGAAAAGTCAAAGCCTCTGCTAGGTTTTCTTTACATCTTGCTTTGTGTTGCATTGGGATATTCTTAAATCATGTTCTTAAATCAGAATGTAGAATGAAAACACCAGAAGGAGATGGGAAATTATATGAAATAATATTAAAAATAGCAGTATCCTTGACAGATATTTGAAAACATATGTATCAGTAGTGATGTCGAGAAACTAAAATTTTGCATTTGCGAACGGCGAACACGAACTTCTGCAAATGTTCGCGAACGGGCGAACCGCCATAGACATTACAGTTAATATTCATTTTATCTTTATTTAATACTGTAAAAAAATGATATGTAACAAACAGTTTAAGCCTAGGTTCACTTTGGAGCGATTTGTCATGCGATTTGAGAGATGCACTGTTCTGATTTTGCGGCGCCGTGCCAATTTGCAAAAGTAGTTCCTGCTCAACTTTTGCTGATTTCAAGTGTGACTTCAATAGACATCTGTGCATGAAGACACACAGCTGTCTATCAAGTAGCACCTGAAATCATGCTGACCTTGCTACTTTGAAATTGCGCTACTTTAAGTGAGTAGCGCAATTTCAAAGTAATAGCAATGTAAACCAGGGCTTAGACCCATTTCTAGCCAAATGTTTTTTTTAACATATGACGATGAGGGAAAAGTCAAAGCCTCTGCTAGGTTTTCTTTACATCTTGCTTTGTGTTGCATTGGGATGTTCTTAAATCATGTTCTTAAATCAGAATGTAGACTGAAAACACCAGAAGGAGATGGGAAATTATATGAAATAAAATAAAAAATGGCAGTATCCTTGACAGATATTTGAAAACATATGTATTAGTAGTGATGTCGAGAAACTACAATTTTGCGTTCGCGAACGGCGAACACAAACTTCTGCAAATGTTCGCGAACGGGCGAACCGGGCGAACCGCCATAGACTTCAATGGGCAGGCACATTTTAAAACCCACAGGGACTCTTTCTGGCTACAGGACTGTGGCATGCCAGAGGGGGATCCATGGCAAAACTCCCATGGAAAATTACGTAGTTGTCGCAGAGTCCGTTTTTAATCTTTTAAGGGCATAAATCACCTAACATTCCTAAATTGTTTGGAATAATGTGTTAGGGTTAGGATTACAGATAGGCTTAGGGTTACAGACTGTAACTGGGGCCCCGAGCTGGCCAGGGGCCCCAGCAGGGAGGGCCCTTGCCGCACCACTGCGTCCTCCTGCAGTCCGGGCGGTCGTGTACCATAACCGCGTGGTACAGGAGATTCAGGTTCCTGTTCCCGGCCGGAATGACAGGAAGTGCACACACTGAGTGTTCACTTCCTGTCAGTCTGCCCCGGCAACAGCAAACCGAATCTCCTGTCTAGTAGCGTGGCCACCCACTACAGGTCGTTCTCCTTCAGCATTTTAATACGAGGGTCCCTCAACAGGCACGACAGCATGAAAGACCCCATGTGCACAAGGTTGGATGCCGAGCTACTCATGTCCCGTTCCTCGTTCTTACTGATCTCACCGAAGGTCTGTTCTTCCCCCCAGCCACGTACAACACCAGGGGTACCAGATAGGTGACAACGAGCACCCTGGGATGCCTGCTGTGGTTTGTCTTCCTCCTCCTTAAAGCCACATTCCTCCTCTGACTCCTCTTTCTCAGACTCCTCTTGCAGCGTTGCCGCAGGTCCAGCAAGTGATGCTGATAAGGCTGTTTCTGGTGGTGATGGTGACCACAACACTTTCTCTTCCTCTTCACGCTCATCTACGACCTGATCAAGCACTCTTCGCAGGGCACACTCCAGGAAGAAAACAAATGGGATGATGTCGCTGATGGTGCCTTCAGTGCGACTGACTAGGTTTGTCACCTCCTCAAAAGGACGCATGAGCCTACAGGCATTGCGTATGAGCGTCCAGTAACGTGGCAAAAAAATTCCCAGCTGCACAGAGGATGTCCTAGCACCCCGGTCATACAAATACTCGTTGACGGCTTTTTCTTATTGGAGCAGGCCGTCAAACATTAGGAGTGTTGAATTCCAACGTGTCAGGCTGTCGCAAATCAAGCGCCTCACTGGCATGTTGTTTCGCCACTGGATATCTGAAAAGTGCGCCATGGCCGTGTAGGAACACCTGAAATGGCCACACACCTTCCTGGCCTGCTTGAGGACGTCCTGTAAGTCTGGGTACTTATGCACAAAGTTTTGTAAAATCAGATTCAACACATGTGCCATGCACGGCACATGTGTCAACTTGCCCAAATTCAGTGCCACCAACAAATTGCTTCCGTTGTCACAGACCACTTTGCCGATCTCCAGTTGGTGCGGAGTCAGCCACTGATCCACCTGTGCGTTCATGGCGGACAGCAGTGCTGGTCCAGTGTAACTCTCTGCTTTCAGGCAAGTCAACCCCAAGACGGCGTGACACTGTTATATCCGGGATGTGGAGTAGCCCCTGGAGAGTTGGGGGGTGCAGGTGATGTGAAGCAAGATGCAGCAGCAGAAGAGGACTCAGCCGAGGAGGTTATCGCAGAGGATGGAGAAGGAGGAGTAGAGGAGGTGGCAGCATGCCTGCCTGCAAGTTGTGGCGGTATCACCAACTCCTCTGCAGAGCCACGCATTGCATGCTCGGCAGTCGTCAGCAGGTTTACCCAATGCGCAGTGTAGGTGATATACCTGCCCTGACCGTGCTTTTGCAGACCTGGTATCAGTGGTCAGATGGACCCTTGCCCCAACACTGTGTGCCAGGGATGCCATGACTTCCTTTTGCACAATAGAGTACAGGTTGGGGATTGCCTTTTGTGAAAAGAAATTTCGGCCGGGTACCTTCCACTGCGGTGTCCCAATAGCTACACATTTTTTGAAGGCCTCAGACTCCACCAGCTTGTATGGTAAAAGCTGGCAGGCTAAGAGTTCCGACAAACCAGCTGTCAGACACCGGGCAAGGGGGTGACTCTGTGATATTGGCTTCTTACGCTCAAACATGTCCTTGACAGACACCTGACTGTGGGCAGATGAGCAGGAACTGCTCAAGGTGAGAGACAGAGTGGCGGATGGTTAAGAGGGGCCAAGGAGGACAGCAGTGGTTGACGTGGCTGAAGATGCTGGACCAGGAGGGGGATGGTGGCTTTGAGCTTGTGTACTCGTCATCATGTGTTGATCCCATAGGCGTTTGTGCTGCGAGATCATGTGCCTTCGCAAAGCAGTTGTACCTAAGTGGGTTTTGGATTTCCCACGACTCAGTTTGTGTTGGCACAGGTTGCAAATGGCATCGCTGTTATCAGAGGCAGACACACAAAAAAATGCCACAGTGCTGACATTTGCAATGACGGCATTCTGGTGGTGGCAACAGCATGTGTTGATTGGCGTGCTGTCTGGCTGACCCCGGGTGCTGATACATGCTGTCTGACTGTGCCACTAGCTGCTTGCGACGACCTCCCCCTGCTTCCAACTCGTCTCCTCCTTCTCTCTGTCTCCCCATCTGAACTTTCCCCCTCTTCTTCTTTTCTTGGAGCGGGCACCCACGTGACATCCACGGACACATCGTCATCATCAACTGCTTCACTTGTATCTGACAACTCAGCAAAGGAAGCAGCAGCGGGTACAACATCATCATCATCACACCATACGTCCATGTGTGTAATGCTGCCTGACTGAGACATATCCCTTTTATCTACATCCCTTGGCAATAATTGTTTTGCTTCACTCATTTCTTCCAACTCATGTGTAAATAACTCCTCTGACAGATCAAGTGAAGCAGCTGTGATGCTAGTGTTGGTGGTGGCGGCAGGCGGGTGAGTGGTAACTTGAGAGGTGCCCGAAGCTGAGCTGGAGGAGGATGGTGCATCAAGGTTCCAAGCGGAATCTGTAGAAGATTGGGTGTCCTGTGTTAGCCAGTCAACTATGTCCTCAGAACTTTTCGAGTTCAGGGTACGTGGCCTCTGAACACTGGGCATTATTCTAGGGCCAAAGGGAATCACAGCACCATGACCATGATGGCTCCTGTGGGATGGCCTGCCTCTGCCTGTAATTTTTTTTAGATTAGTTTAGTTGTACTATGCGTGCAAGCTACTGTGCCACCAGATATGAGATGTGGCACTGGACAGGTGGGCACAGTTTACGCTATATGAGCCAAAGACAACCTGGCAGACAAATGACTAATATTCTGTATTGCAGTGAATTTTGTTCTTATATGTTTACATCTGTGCCAACAAAATATAGATGAGATGTGGCACTGGACAGGTGGGCACAGTTTGCGCTATATGAGCCAAAGACACCCTGGCAGACAAATGACTAATATTCTGTATTGCAGTGAATTTTGTTCTTATATGTTTACAACTGTGCCAACAAAATATAGATGAGATGTGGCACTGGACAGGTGGGCACAGTTTACGCTATATGAGCCAAAGACACCCTGGCAGACAAATGACTAATATTCTGTATTGCAGTGAATTTTGTTCTTATATGTTTACAACTGTGCCAACAAAATATAGATGAGATGTGGCACTGGACAGGTGGGCCCAGTTTACGCTATATGAGCCAAAGACACCCTTGCAGACAAATGACTAATATTCTGTATTGCAGTGAATTTTGTTCTTATATTTGTACAACTGTGCCAACAAAATATAGATGAGATGTGGCACTGGACAGGTGGGCACAGTTTACGCTATATGAGCTAAAGACATCCTGGCAGACAAATGACTAATATTCTGTATTGCAGTGAATTTTTTTCTTTTATGTTTACAACTGTGCCAACAAAATATAGATGAGATGTGGCACTGGACAGGTGGGCACAGTTTACGCTATATGAGCCTGGGCACCTTACATTACACAGCACCCCACAGCTCTGGGCCCCTTTATATAGCACCCTGCACCACTGGACCCCTTTTTATTACACAGCACCCTGCACCTTTTGCCTAGCTAACTCAATAAAGTGTATAAATATATATACAAAACCTGGAATGCATATATATCCTCTACACACTGTAACTCTAACGGACTAGCCTGCCTGCCTTATCTAACTCCAAAAAATTACACTCTCTGTCTCTCTCTGTAAACCACGCAGCACAGATTAGAGAGAAAAAAAAACAGACTGATTGATTAACCCTAAAAAGGGCTGTTTGGGGTGCTGTCAGGACGCTGTTCTAACAGCAGAGATCAGATGAGTCTTTCAAGACTGGAGTACACTGGCCTAGCTATCGCTTTCCCTATAAAATCGGCAGCAGCAACACTATCCCTCCTCTCACTCTGACTGCAGGTTCAGAATGAATCTAAAATGAATGCTGCCCTAGAGGTGGGAGGGTCAGGGAGGGAGGGTATGCTGCTGATTGGCTGGAATGTGTCTGCTGACTGTGAGGTACAGGGTCAAAGTTTTCTCAATGATGACGAATAGGGGGCGGGTCGAACATCGCATATGTTCGCCGGCGGCGGCGAGCGCGAACAAGCGATGTTCGCCGGGAACTGTTTGCCGGCGAACCGTTTTATACATCTCTATGTATAAGCTCTCAGGCACTGAGAGTTCAAAGAAGTAATGGGTTAACAGCTCATTGTTGTTCTCAAGTTTAAATCAAGATGAGAAGATGTCGTATCTATGCGCCCTACCCACCAAACTAGATACGCCTGAAAATAGGCAGGTGCTGGCTGCCTGCTCTCTAAGGCCACGGCTATGTAATTTGTCTGGCCTGCATTCTGAGCTGCCGGTTGGCATGATGCCGCTGGTCCCACGGCCTCTGCCTACCCTTAGCCCGGATGTCAGTTGTGTTGGCCTGGACGGCCGCTGTAAGGGAGCGCACATCAGCCTGCACCTCCCCCAGACTGGTGACCACTGCAGCGCCGTTGCAACTCACGTCCAGCACAGCGTCAGTGACAGAGGCCAGCCTGTCCGCCACCCGATCAGGTGCCCAGCTATCTCCCCCATATGCCGGGTCTGCCTGGCCTGGTCCATAGCCATCTGGTCATGGACCACATCGGAAACCCTCCTTGTTTTCCGTGTGGCCTTTACGGGGGCCAGGAGATGGCTGAATCCAGGGAAAAGAAGTCGCCCTTTGAGGGGCTTCCCCTGATGTAGGAGGAGGCTGAGGGTCTTCCCCTGATGGGGGAGGAGGTGTGAGATGGCCCGGCAGAGGGGGTCAACTCCTCCAAAAAAATAATGACCTCCTGGTCCGAAAACACAGGCTCCTCCACAACAACCTCAGCAGGAGAGGTGTGGGCACTCCCCTCCAGCGCTGCCTCTTCACTACCCAGGGAGTCAGGATCCGGATGCAGTTGGGGGGATGGGGTGGGATGGCCCACGGCAGATGATGGCCCAGCTCCGTCATCTGTGGATGACACAAAGAATACACATGTTGGTGGTCCCACACACTTGGCACATGACCCCTTCCCCCCCACATGCTACACACCAAATAGGGGATAAAAAACACTTACCTGTCCTGGAGGCTTCCTCATCTGAATTGAAGCCCTCAATGCCCTCCAACTGCTCCCTCTCCAAGCAACCACCTGCTCCTCCGGGCTCCCCCGTGCCCCTCTGATGCCTCCTGATGGTGGACAGCTTTTCCTTCCGCCGGACATCATTTATTTTCTTATTGATGTCCTGGGCAGTCCGGGTCTCATAGCCAAAGCTGTTCACCCTGCCAGCAATGGCCTCCAGGATGGCCTGCTTCCTGTCCCTACTAGTCTGGCGACTTTTGGCACGGTGGAGAGAAAGGTGTCATAAGTCTCCATCGCTGTTATGAGGGCTGACAGATCCTGGGGGTTGAAGTTTTTCTTCCTCCTCTGCCCAGACGGGCGCATGTCTGGGCTTATTTATAGGCTGGGCATAAGCCGGTTGGGCCAGCATATCCCGGGAAGTTGGGCCGGGGTAGTTGTGAGCATGCGCACAGGGAAGCGCTCAGAGGCGCTCAGAGATGCTCCGTGGATGATACGCCACGCGGAAGTGTCAGATCCAGGCTAAGACCATCATTTACATAAGGTCACACCCACTTCCACTTCCACTTACTTGTGCCTTCACATTTACGTTACGCCGGCGCAAACTTAGAAGCAAGTGCTTGGTAAATACTGTATTTGCCTCACTAGTTCGCGCCTGGGGGAACGTATATGTGCTGCGCTACGCCGGCACAAATATGCGCCCATCTACCTGAATCTGGCCCATTGTGTACAACCTTTTACCTTAAGTAAAACATAGAGGCCCCGGATTCATGTAGATCAGCACATCTTTATGCCGGCGTAGCGCATCTCATTTACGCTACGCCGGCACAACTCAGAGAGGCAAGCATGGTATTCAGAAAGCAAATGCTCCCAACATTGCACCAGCGTAATGTAAATTCGTAGGAGTAAGCTGGCGTAATTCAAAGTAGGAAGGAAGTGGGCGTGTTCCATTTAAATGAAGAGTGACCCCAAGCAAATAAAGGCCTGAATAAACAGCGCATGCGCCGTGACGTGGACGTATGTCCCGCACCCTCTGCGCATGCTCACAACTAAGCCCGGCGTAAGCCCTAGGATACGCCGGCCCACCACCTATGCCCAGGGCATAAATACGCCCAGACATGTGCCCATCGAGCGCAAAAATACACCAGCAGATTTTGGAAAGTATTTTTGTTTTCAGCCATGTCTGCTCAAGCGTCTGGGAAGGAGAGGAGGAAGAAGAACTTTTCCTTGCAGGAGAGGGCGGTTGTGATATTGGCCATGTCCAGGTACGATATGTACCTCCATGGGGCAGAGAATGGCAAAACCAGTAAGGCCAGGAAGGAGGAGATCCTGCAGGAGATCACCACACAGGTCAATGCCCTTGTTCATGAGGTAAGGACCTCCAAGGACATTTTAAAAAAGATCAATGACCTGCGTCGTGTGGTCAGAGAGAAGCTGGGCATGATGAGGAGGCATGCCAGGGGCACTGGAGGTGGACCAGCCACTGCTGATGAGGAGGTGGTTGCCAGATGTCTTCAAAGGGAGCAAGTGGAGGGAGTGGAGGGCTGACTCCATTGAACAGGCCTTGAGGAGAGATAAGTGTGTGTTTTCTCTCCTATCCAGTGTGTAGCATGCGAGGGGCTGCAAAGGAACATGTGACAAGTGTGTGGGTCCACCAACATGTGAATGTTTTGTGTCATCCACAGATGTGCTGGAGGGAGCTGGGCCATCTGCTGACGGTGGCCATCCCATGCCATCCCCCGAACATCTGGCTCAGCCTGACCCCCTGGGAAGCCAAGAGTCAGCGGTGGAGGGGAGTGCCCACACGTCTCCTCTAGAGGTGGTTGAGGAGGAGACCTTGAATCTTGATCATGTGGTTTGAGGAGTCTTTCCTTTTGCCCGGGCCCTCTCAGACCTCCACTCCCATCAGGGGAAGCCCCTCAGGCTCCACCCCCATCAGGGGAAGCCCCTCAGGGTCCACCCCCATCAGGGGAAGCCCCTCAGGGTCCACCCCCATCAGGAAAAGCCCCTCAAGGGCCTCCCCGTATAGACAGCCCCAAGCCTCTCCTGGCCCCAGGAAGGCTACGAGGAAGACAAGGGGTGTTCCTGAATTCCTCCCGGAAAATCTATCGAGGGAACAAGCCCACCAGACCCGCCATATGGGTGCTGTAGCCGTGGAGATGCAACGTGTGGCAGACAGCCTGGCCTCCTCGGCCCAGATAAATGACAGCCTCCAGGATGTCAGTGGAAACTGTGCTGCGATGATCAACTGCCTTGGGGAGCTGCAGGCCACAACAGCAGGCCTCGTGGCAGAGGTCAAGAGCCTGGCAGTGACGGTACAGGCAAATACAGCTGCCATCGAGGCGGAGGGGAGGCAGACAAGGCTAATGCAGGCGGAGGCTAATACGGTCCTCACCCTCATTGCCCTGGCGTTGGAGGGCAGGCAGCCAGCCAGGTAGAGACCAGGGGATGCTCTTCCACCTCCTGATGCCCCACCCCCCACCCAAAGCTCCCACCAGACAGTTAAGGAGCCGGAGCCGTGGCACCAGGCTTGGCCCACGACAGGGCAATTGATTGCCTTATTTTTTTTCCTATTTGCTCAGGTTATGAGCTTTTTCTTTTCTTATATTTGCTCAGGTTATGCGCTTTTTCTTTTCTTATATTTGCTCAGGTTATGAGCTTTTTATTTTCTTATATTTGCTCAGGTTATGAGCTTTTTTGTTTTGTAGTATCTGCACACGATGAGGAGTGGAGGCTACAGTGTGACTGGTGTGACTGGTGTGTGAATGTGGGTGACACTCCTGCCAGTAAGGTGTGTCACCCTGGGTCGTGGTGGAGAGGTTATCCCCACGGCCGTGTGAATGTGGTATGAATGGACAGCAACATAATTGGTGCATTGGCGTGGCTTTGCTGCTCCCAACTCCTGCATGGTGGACTTGGGCTAATCCAATGTGAGGTGGATGTGGTGTGTGTGAGCTAGGGACCACAGTGGTGTGCATGCATGCATTGTCTGTGTGCCATGATGAATGTGTGTGTTTAACGTGCAAAGATACGTTCCACGAGGCAACTCCTGACTGCTGTACCTTCAGCAGACGGTGTCTCCTCAGGCAGGGGGGCTGTGTGGGTCGGGGGTCAGGTCATCACATATGTCAATCTCCAGGCCCTTTCTCATGGCGTAGTTGTGCAGCACACAACATGCACCGATGATCTGACACACAAAGTTTGGGGAATACAACAGGGTCCCCCTGGACTTATCCAGGCATCGGAAACGGGACTTCAGGATGCCAAATGTGCGCTCCACCACTGCACGGGTACATATGTGTGCAGCATTGTATCTTCTCTCTCCTCTGGTTTGGGGATTCCGGTATGGAGTCAGGAGATGGGGCCCAAGTGCATATGCCGGGTCACCTGGAAGGGAAAAGACAGGAGGATGTTAGCCGTGCATGTGCCCCTCGTGATGTCTGCATCATGGGGTCGGACAGTCATGCCTGACACCGATGCCAATCACCAACCAGCCAGCTGTCCCTGTACACGTTCTGTTCGAATTCTGTTGGTATGTTGCTTTGACGCTATATGTAGCTGTCGTGGCTGGCCCTGGGATGTTTGGCACGGACGTGCCATATGAGGCATTGGGCATCGGCTATCACCTGTACGTTGATGGAATGTCACTGCTTACGATTGCGGTACATTCTGCTCTGTGGCACGGGGGGGGCTGTAGTGCCACATGTGTGCAATCAATGGTCCCCACGGTGCATGGGAATCTGGCAATTCTGACGAAATCCTGCATTTCCTTCTGCCGCAGATGCTCATTGGTGGGTCTGATGTTGTGGTGGGACATGTGTGTGAGTATTGCGGGGACAACCTGGTGCACGCATCTGCTCATGGTGGATTGTGACATCCCAGACATGACTCCACTTGTACGTTGGAACGATCCACTGGCGAGGAAATGGATTGTTGCCAGTACCTTGACCAGTGGTTGCACTGCATGTGAGCGTTGTGTCTGGCTGGTGATGTCATCTTTCAGGGCTGTGGCTAATTTCAGGATGGCAACAGGGCTGAATCTGAAGATGTGTAACATCTTCGATTCCCCCATGCCAATGACGTTCATGCACGTTCGGAAGATCCTCTCCCGTGCCCTCTTCCTATGCGCCTGTGAACACAGTAGTAGTGACCATGGCTGCCCCTGGCATGTTGGCATACAGATGTGTTGTCCTGCAAGTGTGGTTGCTCAGCTCGTCCATAACGGTGCTGCTGCAGCTGCTCTCCAGCTGACCTGTGCACATCTGCTGCTGACTTACCCCTGCTTTATGAGGACATACAACTTACACGCACATCGCGTAGCCTGTGCCGGGCGCACGTACGTTCGTGAATCGGCGTATCTCCCTCATTTGCATATTTGAATAGGAAATCAATGGGAGCACCAGATGCGTCCAGCATAAATATGTGCCCACGCTACACTAGCATAGGAAAGTTACGTCGGTCGGAAGAAGCCTATTTTCAGGCGTATATAGTTCTGTGGGTACGGCGCATAGATACGCCAGCATATATATATACTTACGCGGCGCATCTCGAGATACGCCAGCGTAAGGGCTTTGTGATTTCAGGCCAGAGAGTCTGAAGCTGTGGTCTCAATTAAAAAAAGCGTTTTCTGAATATTTCATATTTGTTGTTAAAAAAAAGATGCTTTTTTTTCTTATTGAACTTTATAAAAAACAAATTAAAAAGAATGAAACAGGGAATTCAACAACTTTATGAGAAATTTAGATATTTCAAAGGTAAGAAGTGAAAGAATCTAAGATAATACCAACCGGTTGTAAAAGTCAACAGGGATTTGATCCTTAAGCTGAATACCAACCTGAAATCCCTCTCATTGTCAAGCTATTTGTTATTTTTTTTTGATTTTCTACTATAAAAAGATAAAAGACCAAACAAAGTGAACAACCTTGAACCTTAAGTAAACCAGAGTCAGTCTGAAGCTTTGGCCTCAATTTAAAAAAAAAAAAAATCTGAATATTTAATATTTGTTCAATTCCTCTTGTTGTACTCTTTGTCAAAAGGGTTTCAGAAGATTTAAATCCTAAAGTGGAACAAAACATTAACTATTTTAAATCATTTTGCTGTTAGCATTAGTAAATGGATAACAAGGTATATTATACAGTGAAACCTTGGATTGCAAGCATAATTTGTTCCAGAAACTTGCTTGTAATTCAAAAGCAAATTTCCCCATAAGAAATAATGAAACGTCGATGATTGGTTCCACAATCATTTATTCATAAGTCCTTCAGTCTATAGTCCATTTTGAGCGTAAGTTTTATTTTTTTATTTTTTTCGCTCACCCTCCTTAAAGTCTGTGGGCACAAGTCGGATAGAAGTCACCTTCAAGTAGTACAGGAAACATTTCGGAACGACTTCAGTAGTGCTAATTAAGACAACTCTCATTGACTAAAATGGGATTTTGCATGTCACAAGTCATCCCAAGCTACTCTTATTGCAATACCTTGTTTGTTTATCAAGTTAACGTTTATAAAAACATTTTGCTTGTCTTGAAAAACACTAAGGCCTCGTACACACGATCGGACATATCCGATGAAAACGGTCCGCGGACCATTTCCATCGATATGTCCGATCGGGAGTTTGATCCGATGGCGTGTACACACCATCGGATCAAATTCCCCGCCGCCGGACGGCGCGGTGACGGTGACGCGGCGGTGACGTTGACGCCGCCACGTCACCGCCACGTCACCGCACCAGGAAGTTAAACACTTCCGCGCATGCGCCGAATCCATTCGGCGGCGGCGCGGCGGTGGTGGGGGACGACATGTCTGCTGGTAAGTGTACTAACCAGCAGACATGTCGGGCGGACAGATTCCACCGGATAGATTTCAAAGCATGCTTTGAAATCTGTCGGGTGGAGAAATCTGTCCGCTAGCCCATACACAGAGAGACTTCACGAGATTACAGTACCAGAAATTCACAGAAGTAGTAACGAGTCCCCCTACATTATACTGTATATATATGTATACACACACACATTATATATACATGTATATACACACACATTATATATATGAACATGTACACATTATAAATATGTATGTATATATATGTATACACATAAATATAACAGGGGGACATGGTTACAGTGTTGGGGGGTCTGAACGAGGTAGTTAGTTAAAAAAAGTTAAAAATCTTCCTCCTTCCTCCTCAGAACCCCCGGGATTTTCTCTTCACTCCCCGATTCACCACCTCTGAGCTGGTGAATCGGGGAGTGTGAATTCTGACACAGATTGCCAGTGAAGAGCTCAGATCACAGCTTCATAAACTGGCCGTTTCTGTGCCAGTCTATGAGACTTCACTGTGTGTAGAGATAATTGGCGGGAGAACAAGTTCAAACACTTCTCCCCCCGATTATCACTGTTTCGTAAACTGTTTATGGGCTGTGATCAGTGGTGATCCTTGGGATCACCGCTGTTCACTGCTTCATAAACGGACACCTGTATTTGGGTAAAATGTCTAGAGAAGAGCCAGTCTGTTTTCCTTTCACATAGGTAGACAACACAGAAGTCACACAATGTACTGTGATTTCCTCCTGTACAGGAGGTGGACTCATCTTGGCTTTTAGCCTATATAAATAAAAGAAAAGGGGCATATTGCCTATAAAGTGGGTCTCAAATGTGTTTCTTTGCCCTGTGATTCCCCCTTTCTGTTTCCATCTCTTTTTCTTCCTTCACTCACTCCACATAGCTCTTCCAAGTGGGGCAATGATGGACAGGATAGGTGAATAGGGAGCTGGGTATGAGAGTGAGGCAGTGGCGGCCCGTCCATAGGGGGCGCAGGGGCACCGCCCCCCCTCCCCCCAAAGCCATTCAAAAACAAAAAAAAAAAGTTTTTTTTTGTCCCTTTAAGAAAAAAAAAAAAAAAAAGGTCCTTTAACAGCACTACTATGTGCAGGGTGGGCGCAGGTCACAGTTCACTGCTATAGAGTCATTGAAGCGTCATGCCAATGCAAGCAGGCAAGACGCTTCATTTGCAGGTTTTTTTTTAAGCTCTGTGGCTATGTGCTTTGCGCCACGAGCCAATCACAATCCAGTGTCTCCATTCTCTCACTCCAATTGGGTCTTGCTGCTTCCTCTCTGCAGAAGGAAATGGGCGGTGCTTTCCCCAGGGCAGTGTTACTTTCGTTTTTGGCTCCAAAAGGAATCTAAGGTAAGTAACTTATTTAAAACACTTTATTTGTCTGAGTCTCATTGTCTGTCCTGTCCAGTGTCACTGTCCATCCCATCCATGACCTTGTGCTGTATGCTCAGCCTGTACTGTGGTCGGGCTGGAGGAAGGGGGACAGAGAGCCGTGCTTCACATATTCCTGTATGTGTGTGAGGGCTTAGAGTACTGCGTCCTGCTGCAGCTGTGCTTCACAGATCTCTTATCTCTGTCTGTCTCTATCTGCCCCCCCTCTCTCTCTCTCTCTCTCTCTCTCTCTCTCTCTGTGTCTGTGTATCTCTCTCTATCTATCTATCTCTGTATCTCTGTATCTATCTATCTCTGTATATATCTATCTCTGTATATATCTATCTCTGTATATATCTATCTCTGTATATATCTATCTCTGTATATATCTATCTCTGTATCTATCTATCTCTGTATATATCTATCTCTGTATCTCTGTATCTATCTATCTATCTATCTATCTATCTATCTATCTATCTATCTATCTATCTATCTATCTATCTATCTATCTATCTATCTATCTCTGTATCTATCTATCTATCTATCTATCTATCTCTGTATCTCTGTATCTATCTATCTATCTATCTATCTATCTATCTATCTATCTATCTATCTATCTATCTATCTATCTATCTCTGTATCTATCTATCTCTGTATCTATCTATCTATCTATCTATCTATCTATCTATCTATCTATCTATCTATCTATCTATCTATCTATCTATCTATCTATCTATCTATCTATCTCTGTATATATCTATCTCTGTATCTATCTATCTCTGTATATATCTATCTCTGTATCTATCTATCTATCTCTGTATCTATCTATCTATCTCTGTATCTATCTATCTATCTCTGTATCTATCTATCTATCTATCTATCTATCTATCTATCTATCTATCTATCTATCTATCTATCTATCTATCTATCTATCTATCTATCTATCTATCTATCTATCTCTGTATCTATCTATCTATCTCTGTATCTATCTATCTATCTCTGTATCTATCTATCTAATCTATCTATCTATCTATCTATCTATCTATCTATCTATCTATCTATCTATCTATCTATCTATCTATCTATCTATCTATCTATCTATCTATCTATCTATCTCTGTATCTATCTATCTATCTCTGTATCTATCTATCTCTGTATCTATCTATCTATCTCTGTATCTATCTATCTATCTCTGTATCTATCTATCTATCTCTGTATCTATCTCTGTATCTATCTATCTATCTATCTATCTATCTATCTATCTATCTATCTATCTATCTATCTATCTATCTATCTATCTATCTATCTATCTATCTCTGTATCTATCTATCTATCTCTGTATCTATCTATCTATCTCTATCTATCTATCTATCTATCTATCTATCTATCTATCTATCTATCTATCTATCTATCTATCTATCTATCTATCTATCTATCTATCTATCTCTGTATCTATCTATCTATCTCTGTATCTATCTATCTATCTCTGTATCTATCTATCTATCTCTGTATCTATCTATCTATCTATCTATCTATCTATCTATCTATCTATCTATCTATCTATCTATCTATCTATCTATCTATCTATCTATCTATCTATCTCTGTATCTATCTATCTATCTATCTCTGTATCTATCTATCTATCTCTGTATATATCTATCTATCTCTGTATATATCTATCTCTGTATATATCTATCTCTGTATCTATCTATCTATCTCTGTATCTATCTATCTCTGTATCTATCTATCTCTGTATCTATCTATCTCTGTATCTATCTATCTATCTCTGTATCTATCTATCTATCTCTGTATATATCTATCTCTGTATCTATCTATCTATCTATCTATCTATCTATCTGTCTGTCTGTCTGTCTGTCTGTCTGTCTATCTATATATGTCTATATATGTCTATCTGTCTGTCTATCTGTCTATCTATATATGTCTATCTGTCTGTCTATCTATCTATCTATATATGTCTATCTGTCTGTCTATCTATCTATCTATATATGTCTATCTGTCTGTCTATCTATCTATCTATATATGTCTATCTGTCTGTCTATCTATCTATCTATATATGTCTATCTGTCTGTCTATCTATCTATATATGTCTATCTGTCTGTCTATCTATCTATCTATCTATATATGTCTATCTATCTATCTATATATGTCTATCTGTCTGTCTATCTATCTATCTATATATGTCTATCTGTCTGTCTATCTATCTATCTATATATGTCTATCTGTCTGTCTATCTATCTATATATGTCTATCTGTCTGTCTATCTATCTATCTATATATGTCTATCTGTCTGTCTATCTATCTATCTATATATGTCTATCTGTCTGTCTATCTATCTATCTATATATGTCTATCTATCTATCTATATATGTCTATCTGTCTGTCTATCTATCTATCTATATATGTCTATCTGTCTGTCTATCTATCTATCTATATATGTCTATCTGTCTGTCTATCTATCTATCTATATATGTCTATCTGTCTGTCTATCTATCTATCTATATATGTCTATCTATCTATCTATATATGTCTATCTGTCTGTCTATCTATCTATCTATATATGTCTATCTGTCTGTCTATCTATCTATCTATATATGTCTATCTGTCTGTCTATCTATCTATATATGTCTATCTGTCTGTCTATCCAATTATCTATCTATCTGTCTGTCTGCAGGTCCCATTGTCTGCGAGTGACGTTGCCGGAGGGGTTGGCTGGGGTTTTGTTTGCGCCCCCCCAAAAAAATGGAGCACCAGCCGCCACTGGAGTGAGGATAGGTGGAGTTGAGCAAGGAGAGGAAGCACTGGATGGGCAGAGGCAATATGAAGACACGGTATCAGTGCTGCAAGACCGCAGGACAGTGAGGTGACCAGTAAATCAGAAACAGAGAGAGGCTCGGATAACTGGTCACCTACAAAGGGAATTTGCATAACAAGAACCTGCTGAGGCAACTTTTGAAGAGGGTCTAAAAGTGTACATACACATTTCATTTTTGTGTTTACAAACGATTTTTATTATGAAAAAGTCAAGGGGCCAGATTCTCATAGAATTCCGGCGGCGTAGCGTTAGCCATTTACACTACGCCGCCGCATCGTACTAGAGCAAGTGCTTTATTCCCAAAGCACTTGCTCTGTAATTAGCGGCGGCGTAGCGTAAATGGCCCAGCGTACGGCCGCGTAATTCAAAGGGGGGGGGGGGCGAACTGCGCATGCGCCGGCCGCGACGAAATCCCAGTGCGCATGCTCCAAAGGACGTCACATTTTCTCAATGTAAACAACGTAATCGTAGCGTACGCCAGCCCCATTGAGAATCGACGTACGCAAACGGCGTAAACGATGCACAACACGACGCGGTCCCGAGGCCATACTTAACATGGCAAGATATTAATTATTTTTTAATTACGCTATTTGGGGGTTTCCATAGACTCCTTTCTTAGATTGTAGAATTGCCATTTATTTCATAAAGTTGAAATTATTTTATTATATGTTTTAATGTGTCTTAATTTTCCTAGACTTTAATTATAAAAAAAACACACTCCACATTGTAATTACTTGATAAATAATTAAAAACTTCACATTTGACTTGCCAATTAGTCACGTTTAATATGCAGCAGTGGTGCTGTGCTAATCCACATTTAGGTGGTATCATTTGTTTTAATTGTATGTATTTATAATAATAAGTGATCTGGTAGTTGATTGCACACAGGTGACAAGAAAGTTGATTTGCCCAGTATTTAATTAATCAATCACTTTTAATACCTCCTAAATAATAAAGCACATACAGATTTACCAAAGATAAAGTAGTAGTGTATTATAAGTTGATAGGTGCATTTATTTACCAATGATAACATCTCTTAGTTCCAACATAAATTTGTCCCTGCTAGCTCAGCATCCAATGAAAAATTACAAGCTAAATCACAAAAGCAAAATATATTGTCTTCAGATTTTATTGGGGTTCTTTATAAAGGAAAAGTAGGAGCAATCATGTTGTGCAAAGTAAGTAAGCTAATGATGTTTCCTGCAGTCAGATTAGATACAAATGATTTCTGCTTTGTAATTATAGGCAGTGGCGGAATTATAGGGGTGCTGAGGTCGCCATGGTGACCGGGCCCCTTGCTGTATACAGTGCTTCAAAAGAAGGAGCACAGACAAGTTCCCCGATCCCAAGCCGAACTGTAATCGGCACTGTGCGGGGAGCTCGTCACAGTCATTACAAACTGAAAGCAAAGTGTGTGCTCTTTGTCTCCCCCTACAGTGCAGTACCCGGCAGGAAGAGCTGCTAAGGTAAAAGACTGACGTTTTTTATCTACTGTGTGTTTGTGTTTGCATGCCATGTATGTATGAATGTGTGTGTGCATGTGAATATGTACTGTATGTATGTATGTGAGTGTCCATGTATTGAGACTCAGACTGCAGTGGTTGCTATAGTATACTAAAGTAAAAGTATACAGAGCAAACTTTGTCTGCAGGCATGAAAGACAGCACCTGTGATCATCATTATCATGCTGAGTGATGATCACACTGTACAGCCTATATTATACTGTACTTCATGTGAATGTAGTGTATATAGGCTATATACAGTACAGTCACATGAAGTACAGTGTAATTATCAGCATGATAATGATGATCACAGGTGCTGTGGCTGTATGTTTCATGGCTGTAGACAGTGTTTGCACTGTATACTTTTACTCCAGACTTTTTTTCCGCAGAAATGTGGCACTTCTGAAATCTGCACTCTGTACGTAGCACACCCGGGACTCTGTACGTAGCACACCCTGGACTCTGTACGTAGCACACCCTGGACTCTGTACGTAGCACACCCTGGACTCTGTACGTAGCACACCCTGGACTCTGTACGTAGCACACCCGGGACTCTGTACGTAGCACACCCTGGACTCTGTACGTAGCACACCCTGGACTCTGTACGTAGCACACCCCGGACTCTGTACGTAGCACACCCCGGACTCTGTACGTAGCACACCCCGGACTCTGTACGTAGCACACCCCGGACTCTGTACGTAGCACACCCCGGACTCTGTACGTAGCACACCCCGGAATCAGTACGTAGCACACCCCGGACTCTGTACGTAGCACACCCCGGACTCTGTACGTAGCACACCCCGGACTCTGTACGTAGCACACCCCGGACTCTGTACGTAGCACACCCCGGACTCTGTACGTAGCACACCCCGGACTCTGTACGTAGCACACCCCGGACTCTGTACGTAGCACACCCCGGACTCTGTACGTAGCACACCACGGACTCTGTACGTAGCACACCACGGACTCTGTACGTAGCACACCCTGCACTCTGTATGAAGCAAACCCCGAACTCTGTACATAGCACACCTTGAACTCTGCATGTAACACACCTTTAACTAATGGCGGATTTATCAGGGTCGCAGCAGTCGCCGTTGCGACTGGGCCCTGTAATTCGGCCAAGTCTGCCCGTTTGAGGTGCCCGACTGCCGCCTGCCAGTGTGAGGGGTCCACCTGACTGTCATGCCACTGTGGAGGGGGGGCCCTTCATGATTTCTTGCACCGGGGCCCTGAAGTCTCTAGTTACGCCACTGATTATAGGTTAGTTAATTTTACACTTCATTATTTTCCTTTGATGACCCTGTTTCTGAATGAGCCCATATATACTGTACACACATATCCAAATCCAGGCTTTAATATTTACACACAAAAAGGATTGCTTAGTATGCATCTGTGATAAAGACTGAATATTCCTCCATGCCTGATGAACAGGGAATTTATTGAACCAAATATTCTCTACTGGCCAGATGCCCTCTGACATCATCAAGACCAAACACAAATCCAAGCAAACTCTCCTGCGCATAAATGTGCAGCCTGGTTCCAATGTTTTTGTGGTCTCCACTTCACAGGAATACCACTCAAAGACTTGCTGTCTTTTAACCACTTAAGCCCCGGACCAATATGCTGCTAAAAGCCCAGAGGCGTTTTTACAATTCGGCACTGCGTCGCTTTAACAGACAATTGTGCGGTCGTGCCACGTGGCTCCCAAACAAAATTCACGTCCTTTTCTTCTCACAAATAGAGCTTTCTTTTGATGGTATTTGATTGCCTCTGCAATTTTTATTTTTTGCGCTATAAGCAAAAATAGAGCGACATTTTTGAAAAAAAAAACCAATATCTTTTACTTTTTGTTATAAGAAAAATTGAATAAACTAAATTTTAGTCAAACATTTAGGCCAAAATGTATTCAGCTACATGTCTTTAGTAAAAAAAAAATCACAATAATTAAGGGGTTAAACCTTTATTAGGGGGGTACGGGGGTACCCTGGACCTAACACTAACTACCTGTCACACTGACACTAAATGCAGTGATGAGTAAATATATGATCATTGCAATCAGTGACATTGTGACAGGGGGCTGGGGGGGGGGGGGGTTGATCGGAAGGGGTTAAATGTGCCTATGTGTACTGGTGTCAGTGTAGTGTTGGTGCGACTTACTGTGAGTCTTCTCTCCTCTCGGCGGATTGAAAATATCGCCGAAAGGAGAGGCGACATCACTTCCTCTGCCTGTGTTTACATTATACAGGCAGAGAAAGTGACACGGCGGAGGCTTAGGGGATTGGCTGGGAGCGATCACGAGGGGGTGGACAAAAACGAAAAGCCGCCCCCTCGTCCCAGGTCGCTCCCGCAAGTAGCGGAGGGGGTCCCGATAGGACCCCTGACCTGCAAGAAGTACATGTACGCCCATCTGCCTGTACGTGCCATTCTGTGGACGTACATAGTCGTGCGGCGGGCGTTAAGCGGTTAAGACTGGGGATGTCCAATAGCAACCACAAAAGAGGGTCACCAGCCTAATGCATTATCCCACAGTGTTTAATTAAATAAAACAGAACTACATAAAATATACTCACAAACACATTCAGGAAACGTGCTCATCAAGTTATTGATCAATAGCCCACTAATCACGAGCTTGGCAGACTTTCCTGTATATTGTGCACTATTCACTCTATTTAGAAATAGAGTAAACAGTAAACCTCAAGACCAATACTGGACCTACAACCCTGCACTGAACTTGATAACATCAAGGAACAGTTCACTTCTGGAGTATAGGGGAGCAGCATCTGAAAGAGAAGTGGATAACTGGGTAATTTAGGGATCATTCACACTGGCTTTGACTTCAATACACATTAACCTCCCTGGCGGTATGATTCTGTCTGGAATTACGTACCAAAAGCGGTACAATGATTTTGCATGGAAATTCTGCGTTTTATACTGTAGGCCTGCAATTCTTAGGAATAACTCGCTTAAATTTGTCCAAACAATAGTCTAGTAGACATCCCGGGTATGATAAAGTTTGAAACACAAAATCATAAAATTATAATATAATAAATAACTATAAATAATTATAACAAATAATAATGTAATTATAATAAAAATTATTCACTAATGTAATCAATCAAAATCACTGAAATTTGCTCAGTTGCAGAATTGTCGCTGTCATTACTTTTATTTTTTTATGACGAATTTCCCCACAAATCGCTATCGCTCAATTCTGCAAGTGATTATCATTTATTATCGCTGTTTTCTAGCTGCTCTAAAATCGCTTTTGACATAAAGGGACACTTTTGGTTGCTATGGACAATCTACAGTTTGCAGGCACAAAAAAAATGTTTTTATTATGTAAAAGAACATGCAGGGCACTGGGCAGACCACTAGGGACAGGGGGGGGTGTGTACTTTTTACATACAGTACTGTAATCTATAAGATTACAGTATTCTGTATGTAATGTGTTTGTTTACTTTTTTGAATTTGCCGCCGGTCTCCGCCCCCGTGCGCTGTTACGTCGCAGGGAACGGAGATCGGCGGCGCGCGGGCACTGTGTGAGTCGAATGGAGGACGCCACTCGCTCACACAGCGGGGATGCATCGCTGGATCCAGGGACAAGGTAAGTACAGTACCCCGCCTGGATCCAAGGTAAGCCAGCGCGCGCTGCAGGCTCTGCATATTGACCCCGAGCGCGACTCGTAGATATCGATATTTACCTGAAAAATCCAACCCGAGTCGCGCTCGGGTTTACCGGCAGGGGGGTTAAAGCGCCTACCGCTTCAACACTCTTTTTTTTATGTGTTTTTGAGACTTCGGTGGTGCTTTTATAAAGCTTTAATGAAGCTTGGCAGATGCCCTGTGTGTGTGTGTGATATTTCATACCTGAAATACCTCCAAAACAAACCCAAAATTAAGCTAAATTAAAGCTCCTAAAAAGCTGCAGGTGCTTCAAGCGAGCTTTGTCATAGACTTCTATGGAGGCTTTGAAGATGCTTTGAAGCACCACTAAAGCGACATGGGGTACAATTTTTTAACCAAAGCCAAATCAAAGCAAAGCAAAAACAAGGTGTAAACAGCACTGTAAGCTAATAATTTTATTTAGTGACAGGTGCTTTGACTGCCGTTCAGAGAGCTTTAAAATAGCATGTCTGAAGCTTTGTTTTGAAGCAAGTGTAAATGAGCCCTTAATGTGTTCCCTCCCCTAGACAAAAACAAGCGTTGAAACTTTGAATTGAGGGGGCAGCCCCACCATAAGGGGGGGTTTTTACCTTTCATGAAGTTGGGTTATATACAATTTTCATCAAGGCATTACCATATGTACTATGATTGTTAAAACCCTCCCCGAAGAAGGAGCTTTAAGTACTCTGAAACGTGTTGGCGATTGGTTTATATACAACAATTGTACTCTCATTTAGTGTTTTTTTTTGCCTTATGGCCACATGAGGCAACACACACATGACGTCCAGCAGGATAACATGCTAGTGCACGCCCGTGATCGAGAGTGCGGCGTGTCAGTCTGATACGCCGCATCTCTAATCGTGATAGGAGGCTTCTTAACATGTGATCAGCCGTGACCAACCACAGCTGATCATTGCGTGAACCAGAAAGTGCCAGTAAATGGCATTTCTTGGCTCGTGCTGACAGGTAGAGTCGATTGGCAGCTCTCCCTGTCAGAGGGGGAGTCTGTGCTGATAATCAGCACATTGATTACCAGCACAGGCCCCTCAGTTGTGCAAATCACCTGTCAATCAGTGTCCAGCAGTGTCCCAACATTAAAGTGTGCCAGTGCCCACCACAGTGCCAATCAGTGCCCACCAGTGCCCAGCAGTAACACCTGTCAGTAATATATCAGTACCTCATCAGTGCTGCCCATCAGTGCCACCTGCCAGTGCCAATCAGTAGCACCTATCAGTGCCACCTGTCAGTGCCCATCACAGCCGCCTGTCAGTTCCCATAAGTGACACCTGTCAGTGCATATCAGTGCCGCCTATTGGTGCCCATCAATTCTACATATCAGTGCCCATAAGTGCCACTTTCAGTGCCAACTCATCAGTGCCCATTAGTGCCGCTTCATAAGTGCCCATCAGTGCCGCCTCATCAGTGCCAGTCAGTGAAGGGGAAAAACTAATTTTTATGACAAAAACAAAGAAAAAATAAATACAAATTTGGGTCTTTTTTAGTTTGTTTAGCAAAAAATAAAAACCCCAGAGGTGATCAAATACCACCAAAAGAAAGCCATATTTGTGGGAAGAAAATTATAAAAATCTTGTTTGGGTACAGGGTTGCATGACCATGCAATTGTCATTTAAATTGTGACCGCGCTGAAAGCCGAAAATTGTCCTGGGCAGGGATGGCCGAAAGTGGTTAAGGTAAACCTGTGCTTTACCCATGTAGGACAAAGCAATAGGTTTGCTTTAATACTCCTTACCCATCAGCAAAAGAAAAGAAAAGAAAATTAAAACTGTTTCACTTTATTCTGGGCAACTTGAATCTCAATCATTTTCTTAAATGTATAAACCTCAATCTTCATTTACAGCAGGGGTGCTCAACCTTTTGAGGAGCAAGGGCCACTTTATTGACTTGGTAACCCGTCGCGGGCCACAATGAGCATCAGTGACGTATGGTTTCTCAGTGCCCGGGGCAAGGCAAGTAATTTGCGCCCCCCTAACCTGTGGACTTTTAGCACTCCCCGAGTCTCTTCACTTCCTACTATAGTACTGACCAGTCTGATTCCCACACTGACCACTGCACTAACCTACCTACCCGATTTCTACACTGACCTACCTGATACCTACACTGACCACTACACTAACCTACCTGCTTCCTATACTTGCCACCACTACACTGCCTGATTCCTACACTGTCCACTACACTACAATGTCCCCTACATTGCACTGTCCACTGCACTGTCCCCTACACTACACTGCCCACTTCACTGCACTGACAATTGCACTAACCACTACACTACACTGACAATTGCACTAACCACTACACTGCACTGACAATTGCACTAACCACTACACTACACTGACAATGGCACTAACCACTAAACTACACTGCACTGACAATTGCACTAACCACTAAGCTACACTGCACTGACAGATAGGAGTGGAGGGGTAGTGCTGCGCTGTAGGGAAGGGAGTTGGGGACAGGGCCGGCCTTAGGCCTTTAGGCGCCCTGTGCGAGAAAGCTTTACAGCGCCCCCTAGTGGCCACGCCCCTCGGTAACCATGCCCCTCAGTAACCACACCCTTTCAGTGTCCACACCCATTTCTCCAATACCAGCTCCATTTAAAGCCTTACATTCTGTTAAGTTCCCAAAAAACTGATTACAAGCTATGATAAAAATACATTCACACGCTATAATAACACCACCTATACTGCAAATCACACGCTATAATACCACTACCTGTAAATTTACAATCAAATATCAAACATAATTACAATAAAGTATTTTTTAACTTTTGTATTTACTGTTCCTTTAAGAAACACCCTATTTAAATAATAGAAAATACAAAAACGGACATTAAGCAGTACACTGTACTTATAAAAAAAAAAATGTACTTACAGAAAAAAGTTTTTACATCTGCGTCTGTGGATTCTTGCCCTCCTTTGTCTTCTCGGTGCGTATGGCATATGAGCTCCTCATAGCAAGGCAAGGACAGCCGCCATGCCGTCTTTCCGGCAGAATCCACCTGTGGCCTGCCAGGCGTACCTAGAGCATTTGGCACCCGGAACGGATCCTATATCTGCCCCCCCACAGTAAAATGTAAAAACACCCCACTGTGCCCCCTGCATTCTTCAATATCTCTGTCACTACTGTGTACCCCTCTCCACAACTGCACCTCTGGACCCCTTTACATTACACAGCACCCTGCACCTCTGGACCCCTTTACATTACACAGCACCCTGCACCTCTGGACCCCTTTACATTACACAGCACCCTGCATCACTGGATCCCTTTACATTACACAACACCCTGCACCTTTGGACCCCTTTACATTACACAACACCCTGCACCTCTGGACCCCTTTACATTACACAGCACCCTGCAACTCTGGACCCCTTTACATTACACAGCACCCTGCACCTCTGGACCCCTTTACATTACACAGCACCCTGCACCTCTGGACCCCTTTACATTACACAGCACCCTGCATCACTGGATCCCTTTACATTACACAACACCCTGCACCTCTGGATCCCTTTACATTACACAACACCCTGCACCTTTGGACCCCTTTACATTACACAACACCCTGCACCTCTGGACCCCTTTACATTACACAACACCCTGCACCTCTGGACCCCTTTACATTACACAGCACCCTGCATCACTGGGCCCCTTTACATTACACAGCACCCTGCACCCCTTTACATTACACAGCACCCTGCACCTCTGGACCCCTTTACATTACACAACACCCTGCACCTCTGGACCCCTTTACATTACACAACACCCTGCACCTCTGGATCCCTTTACATTACACAACACCCTGCACCTTTGGACCCCTTTACATTACACAACACCCTGCACCTCTGGACCCCTTTACATTACACAGCACCCTGCAACTCTGGACCCCTTTACATTACACAGCACCCTGCACCTCTGGACCCCTTTACATTACACAGCACCCTGCACCTCTGGACCCCTTTACATTACACAGCACCCTGCATCACTGGATCCCTTTACATTACACAACACCCTGCACCTCTGGACCCCTTTACATTACACAGCACCCTGCACCTCTGGACCCCTTTACATTACACAACACCCTGCACCTCTGGACCCCTTTACATTACACAGCACCCTGCATCACTGGGCCCCTTTACATTACACAGCACCCTGCACCCCTTTACATTACACAACACCCTGCACCTCTGGACCCCTTTACATTACACAGCACCCTGCATCACTGGGCCCCTTTACATTACACAGCACCCTGCACCCCTTTACATTACACAGCACCCTGCACCCCTTTACATTACACAACACCCTGCACCTCTGGACCCCTTTACATTACACAGCACCCTGCACCCCTTTACATTACACAGCACCCTGCACCTCTGAACCCCTTTACAATACACAACACCCTGCACCTCTGGACCCCTTTAAATTACACAGACCCCTGCACCTCTGGACCCCTTTACATTACACAGCACCCTGCACCTCTGGGCCCCTTTACATTACACAGCACCCTGCACCTCTGGGCCCCTTTACATTACACAGCACCCTTCACCTCTGGACCCCTTTACATTACACAACACCATGCACCTCTGGACCCCTTACCATTACACAACACCCTGCACCTCTGGACCCCTTTACATTACACAGCACCCTGCACCTCTGGACCCCTTTACATTACACAGCACCCTGCACCTCTGGACCCCTTTACATTACACAGCACCCTGCACCTCTGGGCCCCTTTACATTACACAGCACCCTGCACCCCTTTACATTACACAGCACCCTGCACCCCTTTACTTTACACAACACCCTGCACCTCTGGACCCCTTTACATTACACAGCACCCTGCACCTCTGGACCCCTTTACATTACACAGCACCCTGCACCCCTTTACATTACACAGCACCCTGCACCTCTGAACCCCTTTACAATACACAACACCCTGCACCTCTGGACCCCTTTACATTACACAGACCCCTGCACCTCTGGACCCCTTTACATTACACAGCACCCTGCACCTCTGCGCCCCTTTACATTACACAGCACCCTGCACCTCTGGGCCCCTTTACATTACACAGCACCCTGCACCTCTGGGCCCCTTTACATTACACAGCACCCTGCATCACTGGCCCCTTTACATTACACAGCACCCTGCATCACTAGACCCCGTTACAGTTCACAGCACCCTACACCTCTGGGCCCCTTTACATTACACAGCACCCTGCACCTCTGGGCCCCTTTACATTACACAGCACCCCTTTACATTACACAGCACCCTGCACCTCTGAGCCCCTTTACATTACACAGCACCCCTTTACATTACACAGCACCCTGCACCTCTGGGCCCCTTTACATTACACAGCACCCTGCACCTCTGGGCCCCTTTACATTACACAGCACCCTACAGCTCTAGACACCTGTATGTTACACAGACACCCCCCTACAGTGCAGACCCCCCTTACAACACGGACCCCTTCTTATAATACAGAACCCCCTCTACAATACAGATTCACCCCTAAAGACCAGACCCCCCTACAATACAAAACCCCCTCCTACAATACAGAACCCCCCCTACAATACTGACCCCTCTCCCTACAATACTGAACCCCCCCTACAATACAGACCCCTCTCCCTACAATACAGACCCCTCTCCCTACAATACTGAACCCCCCTCTCCCTACAATACAGACGCCCCTACAATACAGACGCCCCTACAATACAGAACCCCCTCCCTACAATACAGAACCCCCTCCCTACAATACAGAACCCCTACAATACACAATCCCCCCTCCTTCAATACAGACCCCCCTACAATACCGAACCCCCCTACAGTGCCGACCCCCCCTACAATACAGAACCCCTCCTCCTACAATACAGAACCCCCCTCCTACAATGCAGAACCCCCCCTCCCTACAATACAGACTCCCCTACAATACACAATCCCCCCTCTTACAATACAGAACCCCCCCTACAATACCGAACCCCCTCCTACAATATAGAACCCCCCTCCTACAATACCGAACTCCCCCACCTTGCTGCCCCCCCTACAATACAGAACCCCCCCACAACACAGAACCCCCTCCTACAATACCGAACCCCCCCCCCCCCTTCAGACCTGTATAGCAGGCTCAGCTAATGTGCTTGCCGCGTGCTGCACACACACAGCACAGCACAGTACAGACAAGGGGGAGGCGGCTTCACTGCTCGGCTGCCTGTGACTGTGAGACAGGCAGCCGAGACTCAGACCTGCGGCGCTGCACAGGGAAGGGGATGATTGCGGCCGTGTCCAGAGTGTGCAGACGGCTCGCTCGAGTTCCTGCTTGCACCCCCGCAAAGCCAGGCGCCTGTCGCCATGCCATGCAGCCCAAAGTCCTCTTCGGTCGCGCGCGCGCGCGGGGGGGGGGTCGGGGCGCCGGCACGCCCCCCGCCCACTACTTAGTACACGGGCGATATTAGAGAATTTGTGCCGATCGCCAGGCGCCCATGTTGCTATGGCGCCCTGTGCGACCGCACATCCCGCACACCGCAAAGGCCGGCCCTGGTTGGGGATGGTATATAGCGGAGAGGAAGTGTAGCAAAAAACTAGATATGTGAAAAAAACACCTAACTAATGATAATACATGACATCAAGGGGACATCTTTACTTTATTTGGAGATAGTACCTACAACTTGTCATCACGTTATTTTGGCTTTCACACCAGCAATTTTTTGAACTTTATTTTTATCTACTGTACCTGCTGTATGGACATCCACCTTGATTAACACCGTCGTGTGTTATTTTTGGCACTTTGTGCACCGGATTGTGTATAAGGAAGTTACACTGTATATGTCATTTTGCACTGTCATTGGTTTGGCAGCCGGCCTAGGCTGCATTGTAGCACATTTAATCTAATCCTTTCATTATATCACTGTCATTTCTGACATTGTCATGTATTATCATTAGTTAGGTGTTTTTTTTCACATATCTAGTTTTTTGCTACACTTCCTATCCGCTATATCCCCTCCCCAACTCCCTTCCCTACAGCGCAGCACTACCCCTCCACTCCTATCTGTTTTTTGGTCGATACACCATTCAGTGCAGCAACTGTACCTACCCACTTCCCTCCCCCCCCCCCGTTTATGGTAAGCACAGTAATATTCACCCCAATAACACTGCACTGACAATTGCACTACTACACTACACTGCACTAACAATTGCACTAACCACTGCACTACACTGCACTGACAATTGCACTAACCACTACACTACATTGCCCACTTCACTGCACTGACAATTGCACTGTCCACTTCACTGCACTGTCCACTTCACTGCACTGTCCACTACACTGCACTGTCCTCTACACTGCACTGTCCTCTACACTGCACTGTCCACTACACTGCACTGTCCACTACACTGCACTGACAATTGCACTGTCCACCTCACTTCACTGTCCACCTCACTGCACTTACTTCTACACTTATACTGACACCAGACGTTTTTTTTTATCTAACTTTGGCTGTTCCCTCTCTCCCCAGACCGTATCCACCCCCTCACCTGCAACTTGTATCTTCTATCAGTCCAGAGGTGAGGGGGAAGCTGGAGGAGGTGAAGGCAGCGGTGTTCACAAAGGTGGAGGCGGGACACCAGGAGCAAGCACGATCACGGATAGGCCAGCCTGGCCGTGATCACGGATAGGCCAGAACCACCATGATCACTGATAGGCCAGCACCGTTGCAATCATGGATAGGCCAGCACCACCGTTATCACTGATAGACCAGCCCTGTCGCTATCACGGATAGGCCAGGATCACTGTGATCACTGATAGGCCAGCCCCGTCGCGATCACGGATAGGGCAGCCCCGCCGCAAATAACCCCATTCACTAATGCTCGGAGATGACGGGTCGGGAGTCCGCAGTCTGGGCTTGCCGACCCGTCATCTCAGAGCAAGAAATGGCGGGCCACTTGGGAGCCAGAGGTTGGGCACCCATGATTTACAGTATACATTGATCTTAGTGGCATGCTGGATGGTGCCTGTCAGATTTGTGCAGAAATGTCATTGGTCACCAAAATCAAACACAACTATGGCAAAGCACAATTAACTTGTGACACATCTCAAGCTTTTTAGTACACTTAGGTTTTGATTTGATTTGATTTGATTATCTGTAAAGCGCCAAATACAGTTCATGAACTGCGCCTAAGCGCTAGACAGACCAAATACAAATACTGACATTCCAAAATAAGCATAGCAGATATACCATACAGGATAGATTAGTAATAAATAACAGCTGAATATCCAAGGGACGGAAATTATTTCTCTTCAAATCCTCTAGGCATTATTATTCCTATAGGAGCTACCTCGATTGTCAGAGCTAAATGTTGTTTATTTTTTATGTCACATCTTCTTTCGTTGGGGGCCCAGTTAATTATTACTTTACTGCTTTTTCAATCTTACTCTCGGGTTGCTCCTCGGATCTGGGAGTTCTCTGTTTTTCTAGGTCCGGGGAGCAATCTTATTATAGTGGAGATGTTGTAGTGAAGAATACTATTTCCGGAACCAGGTAATGAGTGCACCCGGAAGGGGCACCTGGTCCGGCGACTTTTTCTTTTTTTTTTTTTTTTTTCCGCTGAGCTGGAGTCTTATTGTGATAACCCCCCCTGTTTTCAGCTCATAGAGGAAGGTCAATGTTATTTATGTTTATTTTTTTATTTTTTTTGAAGAGATGATGCGTTACTAGATATCTTCATTATTATATAATGTTCATAATTCAATTTGTGAAGCTTTTCCAAGACATGAAGGTTTTATTTTTCTTTTCATTGTATCGTAATATTTCACAATAAACTCTTTTTGAAACTCAAAAAAATAAAAAAAAATAACAGCTGACATAGCATAAGGAGGATCATCTAAACAGAGGGAAAAATAAAATGAAAAAGTTGAAGCAGAATAACAGTCCACCTTTAACCACTTAAGACCCGGACACATACGCTGCTAAATGACCCAAGGTGTTTTTACAATTCGGCGCTGCGTCGCTTTAACAGACAATTGCGCGGTCGTGCGACGTGGCTCCCAAACAAAATTTGCGTCCTTTTCTTCCCACAAATAGAGCTTTCTTTTGGTGGTATTTGATCGCCTCTGCGATTTTTATTTTTTGCGCTATAAACTAAAATAGAGCGACAATTTTGAAAAAAAATCACAATTTTTTTACTTTTTGTTATAAAAAAAATCAAATAAACTAAATTTTAGTAAAACATTTAGGCCAAAATTAATTCAGCCACATGTCTTTAGTAAAAAAAAAATCGCAATAAAAAAATAGCTACCTAGCGGGAACAGCGACACTAAAACAGCGATCAGAAAAATGATCGCTTAGTGATGCTGGCAATAGGGAGTGAAAGGGTTAACTAGGGCAGTGATCAGGGGGTTAAAACTTTATTAGGGGGGGGGTGGGGGGGCTATCCTGGACCTAACACTAACTGACTTTTACACTGCCTGTCACACTGACACTAAATGCAGTGATTAGATCACTGCATTCAGTGACACTGTGACAGGGGGGTGGGGGGGGGGGGGCGATCACAAGGGGTTAATGTGCCTATGTGTGTGTGTGTCAGTGTTGTGTTGGTGCACACTTACTGTGGATGTCTTCTCTCATCAGCAGCGGTGGGAAACACCGCTGCGATGAGAGGTGACATCATTTCCTCCTTACTGTGTAAACACAGGAGGAGGAACTGACACGAAGGGGGAGCGCTCCCATTGGCTGGGAGCGATCGCGGGGGGGGGGGCGGAAAATACGGACATCCGCCCGCTCGTCGGCGATTGCTCCCAGAGCCAGGGGGACCGCCGCACGCCGCGGAGGGGGTCCCGATGGGACCCCCGAACCGCACGAAGGCGAGGACGTAAATTTACGCCCTTGTGCCTGTACGAGCCATGTTGTGGCCGTAAATGTGCGTGCGGGGGTCCTTAAGTGGTTAAATAAGCAGCAACAAGTCAGGGCGGACTGATCAACTTGTTAGTAGTAGATAGCACAAGTCCCTTATCTATACACATTGGAAAGTAAGTAAGTCTTTAGTAGCTTGCGAAAATTAGTTAGTGAGTTAATTTTCTGCATACTCTCAGGAAGAATATTCCATAGAAATACACCAAAGTCTTGGAGAGTTTTTCCACCAGCTGCTGCAAAATTAAATGGCTTAGGCATAAGGCGGTTTTGATTCGCTGAACATAAAGATCTTGTTGGGGTATAGTGGAAAACTATACTCGATAAATAGATTGGACCTTGACTCCAAAAATGCCTTAAAAACAAGGCAGAGAGCCTTGAATTCGGCCCTTTTGGCAATGGGTAGCCAGTAAAGCTCTCGAAGTGAGCTTGTAACGTGTTCTCTGTGATTTAGTCCTTTGATCAGGCGAGCGGCATGGTTTTGAACTAACTGCAACTTAGCAATCCATTTCTTTGGGAGATTTAATAAGAAAACATTAGCATAATCCAACCAACCTAGAAAGTATGAATGCTTGTACAAGTTTTTTTCCGATTCACTTCGGTAAACAGATTTTTCATCTATCGGAAGGAAATATATAGTCCTGATCAAAAGTTTAAGACCACTTGAAAAATGGCAAAAAATCATATTTTACATTGTTGGATCTTAACAATGTTCCAAGTAGAGCTTCAACATGCAACAAGAAGAAATGAGAGTGAGACAAAACATTTTTTTAAGCATTCAATTTAATGAAAACAACGAATAAACTGAAAGGTTTAGGACCACACCTCAAAAAAAAAAACGAAACCCCCCCAAAACAGAAATCCAACTTCCAAACATGAACTCAATAATGAGTAGCTCCACCGTTATTGTTGATCACTTCAAAAATTTGTTTCGGCATGCTTGATGCAAGCGTTTCCATGAGGTGAGTGGGAACATTTCTCCAAGTGGTGAAGCCCCACGAAGGCCATCTACTGTCTGGAACTGTTGTCCATTTTTGTAAACTTCCCTTGCCATCCATCCCCAAAGGTTCTCAATTGGATTTAGATCAGGGGAACATGCAGGATGGGCCAAAAGAGTGATGTTATTCTCCTGGAAGAAGTCCCTTGTCCTGCAGGCATTGTGTACTGTAGCGTTGTCCTGTTGAAAAACCCAGTCGTTACCACACAGACGAGGCCCCTTAGTCATGAGGAATGCTCTCTGCAACATCTGGACATAGCCAGTGGCTGTTTGACGCCCCTGCACTTCCTGAAGCTCCATTGTTCCACTGAAAGAAAAAGCACCCCAGACCATTATAGCGCCCCCTCCACTGTGGCGGGTAGAAAACATCTCAGGTGGGATCTGCTTGTCATGCCAGAAATGTTGGAAACCATCAGGACCATCAAGGTTACATTTTTTCTTATCAGAGAATAAAACTTTCTTCCACCTTTGAATGTCCCATGTTTGGTGCTCTCTTGCAAAGTCCAAACGAGCAGTTAAGTGGCGTTCAAGGAGTCAAGGTTTTTGAAGATGTTTTTTGTTTTTGAAGCCCTTCAGTCTCAGATGCCGTCTGAATGTTATGGAGATGCAGTCAGCACCAGTAAGGGCCTTAATTTGGGTCGAGGATCGTCCAGTATCTTGATGAGAGACCCTGCTTATGCAGTTCAGCAACCCGAACACGTTCAAAAAGGGAGAGTTTTTTTGCCTTTGCCATCACAACGTGTGACTACCTGACAGAAAATGACAATGAATCCACATCTTTGCACAGATTTGGCCTTTTACAGTAAAAGGCATGTGGTCCTAAACTTTTGATCAGCTGAAAAACAGCCTGTTTTAGTTTAATCGTTATTTTCAATTAATTGAATGCTCAAAAAATGTTTTGTCTCACTCTCATTTCTTCTTGTTGCATGTTGAAGCTCTACTTGGAACCTTGTTAAGATCCAACAATGTAAAATATGATTTGTTGCAATTTTTCAAGTGGTCTTAAACTTTTGATCAGTACTGTAGATAGTAGCTTGCATTTTTCATGATATTTAAGACATGTGGTGTCCGGAATGTGAGTTCCGATTCGAACCAGACCCCTAAGTTCTTAATCTTTTTGGCAGGCATTGTAATAGTGCCAAATGATGTGGGCCAGTTAGAAATTGGTGATATACCGTATTTATCGGGGTATACCGCGCGCCAGCGTATAACGCGCACCCCAAACTTAGAAGGAAAGTTTAGGAAAAAACTTACATTTTGGATGCTCAGCCTTGTCCATCGGCGACCTTGTCCGGAGTCCGTCTGCAGCCTTGCGTGGGGTCCGTCCAGCTTTGTCGGTGTCCGTTGCATGAGATGAATATGGCAGTTTTTATTTTACCAATTAAAAGAACTTCAGTCTTAGCAGTGTTAATACCAAGTCTACTAGAAAGCATCCATTGATGTATTTCAGCTAAACAAAGTAGGTATATTATTAAAGCAAATAATAATGAATCTTTCTGGTACATGTGTTTTAAATTATAGTGATTCTCCACCAGTGATTATTTGGTGAAAGTATCATCCACTGTTTTATAAATATGTCCATAGGTTTTATTTAGCTACAGTCATTGTTTATATTTAACCACTGTGACAGACTCACCCGGGACATCCCCTTATATGTCTAAAATTATCCTATGTCCACTAGGGGCATAGGATGACTGAGAAATGTTGGACTACCTGGATTATTATGTAATTAATAAACGCTGGTAAACAAAGCTAATTAACGCCCCCTAGTAACTTTCTAAACCACCACTGCGCACAGGATAAACTTGATTACCTACAGCTGTTACTTAAATAGAAATGTATATAGTGAGTCTTTAGTGAAAAAAATTGTAGCGCTCTGTTTCATAAAAAAGTACTAGTAAAGTGATTATATTAAATAACATAAACACATAAAAATTAGCACATACAAATTAACAAGTGAAAGTGAACTAATAGTGCATGTGAATAATCCATGAACATATAAAGAAAGTTGAAAAGAACATGAATTCATATAAAAGTGTTCATAAATCACACCAATCTTCAAGTGATTAAGCAGTGATTGATCAATGAATGGTATCTTTCTTGAAGAAATCTTGATACAAACTTTCCACCACACCTCATGTGCTTGTGAATCCACTCCCAAAGGAAAAAAACTCACCAAAACAATATGCCTCAACATTCACATGTTCGGCACAATAGCTTGATAGCCCATCCGGGTTGATAGACAATTCTAACGGTGATCACAAATCGATTAAATCCACATGAAAAAATAAATAAAATGCTTCCAATGGTGAAGCATGTAAAACCAATGTATTAAAAAAGTGCTCACAAATCCTCACTCATTGTACTCTTCAATCAAAAAAGTTCTCTAATGAAGGAGACTTGCAGTAAGAGGTTAGGTTATTGCGGTCACGGCGGACACAGAACACCCAGCAGATCTCGCCCTCCACTTGCTTGCTCACTTCTCCAGCTGGAACAGCTACCTCCCTCGGTGGTGATAGTACGTATAGAGATCACAAAAATTTGCCGTACAGGCCCCGCCCAGACATGTTTCGTCAGTATAGACTTTTTCAATGGGAAATAGCACATGCACTATTAATTCACTTTCACTTGTTAATATTTATGTGCTAATTTTTATGTGTTTATTTATGTTATTTAATATAATCACTTTACTAGTACTGTTTTATGAAACAGAGTGCTACTATTATATCATTATTATCCACAATATATTCCAGGATATCTGTAAAGAACTCAACAGGTTAATTGTAAGAGTAACTCATTCATACTGTTGGGACACATACTGTTAGGCCGCGTACACACGATCGAATTTGTCCGCTGAAAACGGTCCGATGGACCGTTTCAGCAGACAAATCCGATCGTGTGTACGGGCTAGCGGACAGATTTGTCCATCGGAAAAATTTCAAAGCATGCTTTGAAATTTGTCCGCTACAAACCTGTCCGTCGGATATGTCCGCTGGTTAGTACGGGAAACCAGCGGACATATCCTCCTGCACATGCGTCGTATCCTGTGAATGGATCCGACGCATGCGCGCGGAAGTGTTTACTTCCTGGTGCGTGACGTCGCGGTGACGTGGCGGCGTCAACATCACCGCCGCGTCACCACGCTGTCTGCCGACGGGGATTTTGATCCGATGGTGTGTACACGCCATCGGACCGAAATCCGATGAGACATGTCCGCTCTAAACTGTCCGTCGGACAAGTTTGAGCGGACATATCTCATCGTGTGTACGAGGCCTTAGATGCTAATGTCCTCACCTCCAGCCATCTGTCTGTTCTCTGACCATACTATTGTGTGAATATGTCCTGTTTTTACACTTATGATAATGTGTATTGTATAGCAGGAGACATGACGTCTACTCTGAAAGGTCATATCTATGAGTCGCCTAGTCTGGGTAAATGATTGGTTAATTAGCTCATGTTAATTTATGTTCTGATTACCCCCTCTTTAAACTGTATATAAGGTTGTATTCTTGGTTCTATTAAACACTCCATGTTCAGCAGACAAACAAGTCTCGTCTTGTTGTGTGCATGTGAGCAGCTGGAATATCTGATATCTATATCCAGACTGATTGGAAGCGGTATATGACAGAAGTATTCAAGCGGAGTGTGGGACGTTCCGTTACATTGGTGATCAGCAGTGGGATACTTCCTGCAGTCGGGGACATCCAACCTCCACCTGGATCCAAGGTCCGGATAGGAGGAGGGGAGAGGAGAAACAGATACCACCTGCCATGGAAGAGGAATTCGGAAGGAGGTTGCAAGAGAAGCAGATACAGCACAGAGGACCAGTATCAGAGCAGGTCCTGCTGGGATGGTTTGATTTTATTCGCTGCAAATTCTGGAAGTAAGCACTAGCCCGTGAGCAGCGACACCAGGGAAAGGTTCTCCCCTCCA
This sequence comes from Rana kukunoris, assembly GCA_029574335.1. Taxonomy (NCBI): domain Eukaryota; kingdom Metazoa; phylum Chordata; class Amphibia; order Anura; family Ranidae; genus Rana; species Rana kukunoris. The sequence continues at coordinate 324,698,620 of CM056053.1, read as the reverse complement.
ACCGGGAAAGGTACTGGTCGCAGTATGGATTGTGGGTGCTGTTGTTGAGAGAAAAACCGCACAAGGAACAGACAGCTGAATTAAGCAGGCTGGTCCGGGCAGAGATGCAGCTGGATGAGAGCTACAGAGCCCTTCGGTGGCATATATCCCAAGCATGTCCCTTCATGGCGGATGACAGCCCAACGGAAGGCTTAAGCTACGGCAGCCTGGGACTGTTGTATGTGAAGCTGACAGGGGACTCTAACTTTGGGAGTGATTTGGAGTGACGGTTGGACGAAATCATGGATTTCAGAGAAGGGCTACTGAACATCTCGGAAGTGCACTGGGCACTGGAAGATATAGAGTTTCTGGCCGTTCAGGAATGGGAGCTGGAGATCGCCTACAGACGGCTGCTAGACTCTGCTCAGCGCCAGGGCTGGGCTCCCTTTGCCTGGGACTATCAGAAAATACCAGTGGACAACGCTGAAATTCTGTCTGAAGAGTCGGCAATGTGGCAGAGAAACAATGTGCTTTGCCAACCTGCCCCCACAGCTATGGACGCGGAGGTCCTTTGGCGGATGCAGCAAGTGCTGACTGATCTTGATGATCCTGTTTCTGCATGGGATGATCTTGGATGGAGGAATGTGCCTGTCCAGCAGTATGCCAGAAAATCGGCAGTGGAAAATCTGGATATTGCCATCCCCAAAGATAAAGTGCTGACAGCAGGGCAGAATACTTTTAACCTCTGCCCAGCACCAGACATCAGTTGCAGAGACATGGGATTTGATAGACTTTTCTGCTGAGGAAGAACAATTTGATGAGCCTCCAGCAGAAGAGCTGGTATCAGGGCCACACTTCACTATGCTCTGCCTATTACCAACAGCAGTATCTGTGGAGTTGCAAGGAACTTCCCGAGCTAAAGCACTGGTCACCGGACAGAGGGTTCAAGACCTCTGTCCCACCCCTGTGGCAATTCCAGAGGCTCAGGGTGAGAAGGTGGCGATCACTTCCCAGCAGCCGTTACAGGGGGAGAAGGGAAAGGAGGTGTTCATCGTCCCTCCCCAACATGGTCTTTCCTCCCCAGCAAAGATCTGTGCATCTGGGAGACAGTACCACAGACATGTTGTCCCAGCAGCCAGATGAAGGAACGGAAAAGGAACCAGCCAGCTCACCTCCCCAATGGCAGCTACACAGTTTGGGTGTGGAGGAATCCAGCCTCCTTCCCCAAAGGTTAGCCGGGGCGGATGATGTGGAGTCTCCAGCAGAAGTGCTTGCAAAAGGGCAGAGTGCCGCTGGCCCCTGCCTAGCACATACAGTGTCTCTACAGCTTCAGGAAGCTGGGGCGGTTGGCCCCTTTGCCCAGCAGCACACCAAGCCCCGGAATGTTAAAAACCACCCAGCTGAAGCACTGGCAGCCGGACAGAGAGTAAATGACCTCTGCCCCACACCTACTGATGTCAACTACTCCTTGCAGCCAAGATTGGAGGTCATGCGGACAGACTATGTGAGTTCACTTTGTCCGACTAACACTAACACTTTGTCAGTCGACTTTTGATGGGGAAGAAATGTGACAGATTCACCCGGGACATCCCCGGATCCTCTTATGTCTAAAATCATCCTATGTCCACTAGGGGCATAGGATGACTGAGAAATTATATCTTGAACTACCTGAGATTGGGTAATGTTATTATTATCCACAATATATTCCAGGATATCTGTAAAGAACTATTTACTGTTTGTTGATTCTAAACTCAACGGGTTAATTGTAAGAGTGACTCATTCATACTATTGGGACACATACTGTTAGATGCTAATGTTCTCACCTCCAGCCATCTGCCTGTTCTCTGTGCTAATTGATCCTGCTATTGTGTGAAGATGTCCTGTGTTTACACTTATGAAAATGTGTATTGTATAGCAGGAGACGTGACATCTACTCTGAAAGGTCATATCTATGAGTCGCCTAGTCTGGGTAAATGATTAGTTAATTAACTCATGTTAATTTATGTTCTGGTTACCTCCTCTTTAAACTGTATATAAGGTTGTATTCTTGGTTCTATTATACACTCCATGTTCAGCAGACAAACAAGTCTCATCTCATTGTGTGCTTGTGAGCAGCTGGAATATCTGATATCTATATCCGGACTGATAGGAAGTGGTATATATGGCGGAAGCACTCAAGCAGAGTGTGGGACGTTCCGTTACAACCACTTACCAACTATCCACCCGTAATGTCCTGCAGGAGAGCCGCTGGTGTAGGCAAAGTGACACTGGCGTAGCGTGGGGGGGGGGGGAAGGGGGTGCTGTGGCCCCGGGCGCAACATTTAGGGGGGCGAAATTCCGTGCGGCTTGCATCCTCCTAATTTTTATTTCCTGTGTCCCCGATCTCTGGCCGCCATGTTTAATGTCCGGCGCCCTGTGATTGGGTGTATGGGGGTCATGTGCCAGTCCGCGATCTGCACATGACCCCCATATTCCTAATCAGAGTGCGCCGGGAAACATTGAACATGGCAGTGGGAGACAAGTGTTGGAAAGGAACCCGCTGTCTCCTCCTCCGCCTGTCTCTGTGGTTCAGCTCTGTGTGTGGAGCAGGGCTCGGTGGAGATGGGACTGGAGCATGGATGTCTGTGGATGGCCTCGGGTGGATGACGCTGCCTGGCTGGGACTCTAACACTCTAGTGGAGCGCAGTGGAGGGGCGACTCGGCTCAGTAGAGATGGGACTCGGAGCATGGATGGAGGTGCAGCGTCTTGCACCATGGAGCGCGCTGCGGTGGATGGCGCTGGCGGGAAGTCGGGACAGAGACAGAGGTAAGGAGGACTCAGAGGATGGATTTGCACACAGCTGTGGGGAGGGGGGTGTGAGTAGTAAAGGAAGTAGGACGCAGACTGTAGGTGTCGGGGGTCAGTGTATGTTTTGGGGGGTCAGTATATATTTTGGGGGTCAGTGTATGTGTCGGGGGTCAGTGTAGCTGTCGGGTAGGTGTCGGGGGTCAGTGTATGTGTTGGGGGTCAGTCTATATGTCGGGTAGGTGTCGGGGGTCAGTGTAGGTGTCGGGGATCAGATAGATCACATATGTTAAAAAAATGGAGTGCAGCGCTTATGTGGTTAAAACCATGTGTGAAATAAATGTTATACCTTGAAATGTAAACAAATGATATGTGATAAATGTATTAAAAGGAAAGCTAATGCAGAGTCCAAAAGGAACAAAACATAGTCCGTGAAGAATTAAGCTGCATTCCAGCGAGGACCTCGGCCGTGTGTACGCTTTTGGCTCGCCCCGCCCGTCGGGAATCCCGTCGAGCGAAAAGAGAGCACCCTCTCTTTTTGCTTGACGGCCCGCCTGGATGAATGGCTGGTTGCCATTCCCGACGGGCGGGTCACCGATTTCGACGGCCGGCAGAGAACCTCGACGGGCGGAACGATGTGTTCTGCCGTCGAGGTTCTCTGCCGTGTGTACACGACCTCAATTCCAAAAGCAAATCCTTGAAGGGTAACTCCCAAAAAGACACATTGCTTGCCAAGAAAGTGAAGATAGAGTTCTGTGAATAATAAGTCCCAAAATTCTCTGGTAATACCCTGGTTTATTTTGGGACTTATTATTCACCAAACTTTATCTTCACTTTCTTGGCAAGCAATGTGTCTTTTTGGGAGTTAACCCTTCACGGATTTGCTTTTGGAATTAACTCTTCAAGGACTATGTTTTGTTCCTTTTGGACTCTGCATTAGTTTTCCTTTTAATACATTTTTCACATTTCATTTGTTTACATTTCAAGGTATAATATTATTTATTTCAAACATGGTTTTAACCACATAGCGCTGCACTCTTTCCATTTTTTGAGATCTATCCTAAGTTTTTTTTTTGTAGTGAACAAGTGCCAGCTGCTTTCTTATACACTTTATCATCATGTTTTTATTATCTTCTTAAATTAGCGCAGCGTTTGCCTTAGGGCTTCTTTTTTCTAAGGTCAGGGTAAAGTGGTTCAGGGCGGGGGACAACAATCCTTGGTGGTCAGGGTAGTGGTCAGTGTGGTGGTGTGTGGGTTAGTGGTCAGTGTATAGTGTAGTGGTCAGTGTTTACTGCATACTTACCAGTGTAGTGTAGTGGCCAATGTAGGAATCGGGTAGGTCAGTGCAGTGGACAGGTAGGTAAGTGTAATGGTCAGTCTAGGAATCATGTAGGTCCATGTAGAGGTTAGTGTAGTGGTCAGTATAGGAATCGGGCTGGTCAGTACAATTGTAAGAAGGGAAGGGACTCAGGGAGTGCAAAAAGTACGCAGGTTAGGGGGGGGGGGGGCGCAAATTTCTTGCCTTGCCCCGGGCGCTGACAACCCTAGCTACGCCACTGCAAAGTGACATACCTATACATCGCTGTCTACTTCTAGGTTAAGGGCGCGCTCATGTGCACCCTCCGCCTGACACCCACTGTGATTGTACAAAGCAGGAGCCTGTCAGTAAGTCTTAGCCAATGATTCATGGCCAGGACTTGCTGATCGGCTGTGTACAATTACAGCCCATGAGCCCAATCTCGATCCAACAATGTGCACAAGAGCACTCTCTCTCTTCTTATTGGCTGAGAGACAGCATGGAGAGCCATTGGCTACTGCTGCTGTCAATCACAGCCAGTGAGCAGGGAGCGGGGGAGCAGGGCTGAGCCACACTCTGTGTGTCAATGGACACTAGAGCCCCATATTTAATGGTTCTCTCTGGGGCACTCATGGGACCTCAGAAGAGAAGGAAATAAACATGTTTGTTATTTTCATAAAAAACAAATAAATAGAGAATTTTACAGAGCATCACTTTAGGGCAAGCTATAATATACAGTATATTGGTATATATATTGTTAACATATTTTTGTTGAAATGGGATTTAGCTCTTAATAATTTTTTTAAACAACATTTTTTTATATTTCTAAATGAGCAGTATATGTGTGTGTATGTATGTATGTATGTATATATATATATATATATATATATATATATATATATATATATATATATATATATATATATATATATATATATTTACACAAACATTATTGGTAATCCCAGAAAAGGTACATAGGTGCAACCTTGCCAGAAGGTAAAATTCTCTGCATTTTTAAAACCTAAACATAAAAAGCTTAGATACTACTCTGAATGGCATGTAAACTGGGGATAGCACATAGAAGATCAAAGCTGGCAAAGTTCATTATGCACGGTTGGACACATATGGAAGCATGTATTCTTTTAAGAATATTCTGAATAGAAATATTTAGTGGCTCGATGCACACATACTTGGAAACTCTCTAACCATAGCATAAACAACTTGAGAATAGCTATAGCACTTTAAATCACAGCATGTAACCTGCCAGGGCAACCATCTGTGGGGTTTCATGTTCTGCTAAAGGAACACATTTACTGTGCTGAAAGACTGAAAAAATGAATAAAAGTTCTCAAATGGAAAAAAAATAAAAAATAAACATAACTTAGACATGCAATATAGTTCATTAAGTAGAAATGATTCTGAGTTTGTTACACCTTATTTAACAAGAGTAAAAAAATATATATATATTATTCAAAGTCCTTCAACCGAGACAGATATGGAACCACATAAAGACACTCCAAGACTTACAACACAAGGTGTGAGGTGTTCCATGGTCGGCTGGTCGCTATGCCAAGAAAGGTGGCAAAAATAGTAGGATAGGGAAGTAATTCTTTATTGGTCCGGTGACATTTATTGGGCAAGCTTGGTAAAGGCTTGCAACATTTCTACCTGAGGGTTTGGCATGTACCAGACAAGGCCAGTGGATTTCCACCTGACCAACCTCATGATGCCATGGTCTGGCCCCCCGTGCTGAGATGCAGCTGAAGCTGCTCCAATCCGAAAGGAGTGTCCGGAATACTGGCCGAGGGCGAGACCTAGGTTAACAAGAGGGTATGGACATGTACTGGCTAGTACTCAAAGGGCTGGCAGGGAAAGGTAACAACGGGCTGGAGTCAGACTGGCTGGGCAGATGTGTCAATAGAGGACCGCTACTGGGCACCAGACATTGTGGGTCTGAAAGAGCTTGACATCGACCACAGGGCCAGACTGTTGGATTTGGACACTGCCAGGTGCAGGATGAAGTGGTCATGAAGGCGTGCCAGGAGGCGTCTGCATAGGAACTGGCAACTGAGGCCACAAAAGTGAATTTGCTGTGCCCTAGGAAACCGTGGAAGACTAGGTAGATAACCGATTGGATGACCATGCTGGGTAGTAACCCGAATGGGGAACGTGAGAGGATGGCTGACATGTCCCTGAACGTGGCACTTGAAATGGGTAAGCGCATGCTATTGGGTACTGGCTGATGCTTCTGGATGCCACGTAGGATGGCTTTGACTGCATGTGCTGTGAACAAGGAAGGCTTTCTGGATTCCTGCAAGGACATAAAATGATGGATGCCGGCCAAGTAGAGCTGATGGTGTTGTGAGACAAAGCCAGCTGTGTGACAAAATGAAATGAGTGTCAGGACGTGCTCGATATCTCCTGTCACAGACCTGGGGTGCGAGGCTAGAAACCTGAAGCAGGCTAAACCCAGGGATCATGAGGATCTCTTGTGGCCACGGCCCGATGAACTAATGAGGGCCAAAAATTGCAGCGAAGCCTGTGGAGGCTGCGGCATTCGTGACTACGTGAGGTGACAAAGCCGATGTCTAATGGAATAAACATGGAAATGCCATTCCAGTTTGCAAGAAACTCATACCACATTGCCAGATCAGCTATTGCTGCTTGGTCCAGCCTTAGGACTTGATAGGGGTCCTATGCCTGAGAGAGTAAACCAGGAGGTATGCAATGAAGGATTGCCCCAGAGGGAAAATCCTCATAGCAATATATCTAAGAGAGAGGTATAGCTATGGGGCAAATTTGCCCCCAGTCTAGTCAAAATCTACATAACCAAATGGGAATTGGAGGATATTTTTTAAAGAAAGCGTCCCCAATGAATTGTAGAGGTACTTTATTGATGACATCCCCTTGGTTGAGGAATATGGAATCCTTGATGGAATTCTTCTCCTTTATTGATAGGAATAAATATGGGAAGTGGATGCTCGATCAGTGAATTTTTTGTACTCACAAAAAACTTTAAGCCTACTGACCAGAATGAATACATTCGAAGAAATTCATTGCTAAGTAATGTAAGGAGGAAGAACTGGAGAAACTGAGGTATAATATCAGTAGAGAATACTTGGAAAGAGAGAACTAGATATGTGCGTTCCCGTTCGTAACTAATGTATTTTCGTACGAATTTGTTAATATTCGTACCTGCGGAACAATGTGAACATACGAAAAACTGAAAGAACCAAAATACGAAAACGACGGATTACAAATGAGCCAAATAACGAACAAGCGAAAATAGGAACGAACAATTCGACAATCTTACGAAAATAGGACAAAACGGAAACGGCAAAAGAACGAAAATTACATCTATAACGGATGATTTGCATTCCGTATTTTAAATCCTTTGTCTGTTCGTATTTTCAGTCGTATGTTCATATTTTCATTTGTGTGTTTTGTAAATCCGTTTTTTTGTCTATTCATAAATTTGTGTACTTGTATCGTTCTTTTGAATGGGCAGTGAGTGTAGTTAGTGAATCAGCTTCTCTCTTTTGTGCCGAGTACAGTGTAAAGGCTCATACACACAATCGGACTTCGAATAAACTTTTCCGTGGATTTTCGTCTGAAGGGAGTTCAGTTGGCCACACTATTGAACCCGAAAATGGTTTTCTGATGTAGCTTACAAACGAACGGATTTTTTGAAAATGTACGGAAAACTATCGTTTTTATGTTTGTTGGCAAAAAAGTCAGACCGCGTGTACGGGGCTTAACAATAGTTAATATGCATGAGCCGTGTGTTGAAAGTGCTGCGAATCCCGCGATGTATTTACGAAAGTACAAAATGACTAAAATTACGAAAATGATTGTCTAACAAATAACGAAAATAAATTAAACAGAATTACGAATCATCCCGCATGTACGAAAATAAAACGGTAACCAAAATACGAAACGATCAGAATACAAAAAAATCGCATCTTACGAAATACGAACGTGTCCGAATAGGAAAAAGGGGTGCGTCCTACAAAATTACGAATCAGTACAAACCTACGGAACGATACGAAACGAAACAAAAGAAAACGAAAATTTTTGTTGTGCACATGTCTAGAGAGAACAAAAGTAAGAACAGAAGGAAGGAACCTAAGAAAGTTTGATTTTGCTATGATTTGGCATTGTCATTATAAAGAGGTTCAAAGAGTGGCGAGAAATGATTGGCCCGTTCTGGTGTTAGGACCTCTCATACCTAATAGACCCCAATTTACTTACAGAAGAGCACCACATTTAAGATGTAAGTTGGTTAGGAACAGTGGGCCAGATTCACAAAGCACTTACGCCAGAGTATCTTGAGATGTGCCGCCTAAGTCTAAATTTGCGCCGGAATATCTATGCACCGTACCCACAGAACTAGATACGCACCAAAATAGGCTATTCCCGACCGGCCTTACTTGCCTACGCCTGCACATCCTAGGTGCACATTTATTCCGTCCACACCATTGATTTCCTATGCAAATATGCAAATGAGGGAGATACGCCGATCCACAAAAGTAAGTTTGTGCGGTGCAGGCTACTCCCTGTGCGCATCAGCTGCACGTCCCGTCTAAAGTTAGTCCTTATAAAAGCAGGTTTAAAATTGGACAATCCGTCTACATTTCAGCTAAAGCAACACTGTTAGGGACGAGCTGAACAGCCACACTTGCAGGACAACAATCTGTATGCCAACATGCCAGGGGCATCCTTGCTCATAGCTATACTACTGACTTTAGATGAGCGCAGAAGGAGGAGGGCACGGAGGAGGGCACGGGAGAGGATCTTTGTCGGGTATATCCGAGGAGGGTAGATGTTGGTTCCTCAGCTTCCACTAATTTCAGTGAAATTGAGTAAAGGTGAATTAATTAGGTCAGGAGCCTGTGCGGGCCAGCAGGCCCAACGATTGATAAAGTAAAATGATCCTATGCTGCTATAAGGATGCCAGTTGTGACCGATGCACCCTAAACCATATAAAACAAAGAAAAAAATGTGTCTCTCTTTACTTTATCAATCTTTGGGCCTGCTGGCACGCACAGGCTCCTGACCTAATTAATCCACCTTTACTCAATTTCACTGAAATTAGTGGAAGCTAAGGAACCAACATCTACCCTCCTATTAACACAGGGTATCTCTCCAATTGCACCCTAATTCCGGCCAAAAGGGGGGCCTATTACTATTGGGCTCACCCCACGGATATACCCGACAAAGTTATTATTTAGCAGCGCCATTTCCCTTTCTCCTATCCATATTTATATTAGGTCCCCACATAGGGATCCTACTGGGAGGCAGCAGCTACTTTATTTACCATAGCGCGGACTCCCCTGTTCTTACACGGGAGAGGATCTGCCGACCTCCACTGGGCAAGGTACTGGCAACACTCCATTTCCTTGACAGTGGCTCTTTTCACCCTAATGGCTAAATATATATTTCATATACATTTTTTCTGTTTAGTATATATTTAAAATTAGTTAATATAATAAATATATAATTTTATTTTTTATATCTAATATATATTTAATATTTTAAATATTATTATAATTATATTATTTATTATTATAAATATTTTTTTATATATATATATATATATATATATATATATATATATATATATATATATATATATATATATATATATATATATATATATATATATATATATATATGTATGTGTGTATATAAATTGGGTGATGGCCTTCAAAATAATGGAACACAAACCTACAAACAGCAACAGACAACGGAACAAAGGCACCTTGCTTCAGGGAGGGAAAAAAATGGATGTACTTTTGCAATGGAAGGGCTTATGTCTAGGCCTATTTATGCACTGGGCGTATCTCACTAAGTCTGCCGGGCCTAGTTCCTATCTCACTGATTGAGCCGGGCCGAGTAGTGAGCATGTGCAGAGAGGCTCTGACCATAGTCAGCGTCAAGCACATGCCCAGACTGGCCGGCCCTTTATTTGCATGGGGTCACGGCTCATTTCAATGGAACACGCCCACGTCCTTCCCACTTTGAATAACACTGCCTTAGGCCTCGGAATTTAAGTTGTGCCGGCGCAAATTTGGGCTCAAATACTCTGTGGATACGGCACTTGCGGCTCGAAATTGAGCCGGTCTAACGTAAAGGAAATGCGCTATGCCGGTCTATATATGCGCCAATGTACGTGAATCTGGCCCAGTGTATCTCCACCACAGAACAGATCTGGATGTAAGTTTGATTTGAATGGTTTTTTTTCCGTGTAGAAAACATAACATATCTTAAGTTATCTATCACTTTTTTGGATCCCTGGAGCACAAGGACAATAGAAACACCCACAAAATGACCCAATTTTAGAATGGAAATATTCCAAGGTATTTTCTGAAAGGCATAGTGAGTCTTTTGAAAATGCAGAAAAAAATATACAGATGTGTCAATTAATAAGATATTTCTAACACACAGCATAGGCATACTTAGAAGTACATACAAAAAAATATTGATATAACTTATTGAATGTGGTAGGTGTGATGATTCAATCATCCAATCACATACAAGCATTTTTCTTTTCCTTGTTCAAGAGAAAACAAAAGCAACTCCATAAAACATGGAGGCTTTGGAACTTATTCACACTTTCTGAACCCTACAAGAATCTACCTGTAATGAAGGCTTAGCAGTACATTCTAAGGCCCCGTACACACGATCAGACCGGTCTGATAAAACTGGCCTTAAGGCCAGTTTCATCTAACCAAATCGATCGTGTGTACGGCCTGACTATCGGACCAAAACGATGGTTAGTATGCAAAAGCATCGGACCAAATGCCCGCGCATGCTCAGAATCAATTTGACGCATACTTGGAAGCATTGAACTTAGTTTTTTCAGCACGTCGTTGTGTTCTACATCACCGCTTTTTGACCCAATCGGATTTTGGACTGATGGTGTGTACGCACATCAGACCATCAGACCACTTCAGCGGTGACCCGATGAAAACGGTCCGTCGGACCATTCTCATCGGACCAGTCTGATCGTGTGTACGCGGCCTAAGCCATCAAATAGACTAAACCTAGCATGAAAACTTTAGCTAAACATATACTTGAAGTATATCTGCCACTCTGCCAGAAAAGTATTATTGTTCCTCCGCTCGGGTTACCATTAGCATTACTATTACCAATACCACTATTTCTTGAATTGCCATAAAAACTTCCCCAGTTTACAATTCACATTGATCGTACCTATGAAAAGTTACAAATGATCTATTGTTTCGTGAACCTCCCGAACCGCTAACTACTTTTTATGTATTTTTGTATGATAATTACATGTCAAATTAAAATATTCAATTTTAAACACCAATATAGCCGGTATTATACATATCATTGTTTATATAAACTGTTTATACCTATCTTTTGATATACATGTAGAATGGTAATTTCATTGTATTTTCACATTTATAAAATAAACCTTAATTGAGAAAAAAAGATTGGGTATTCTTTGCAAAATAAGCTTTCCCTCTGTTTCACTTCATTCACTAACAGAAGTGAAAATGAATTTTGCATAGTGAAAATGCTATACTCCTTTAGTAAATTAACCAATTAGTGTTAGCGATGACATTTTTGTCCTGTACTTTTCACTTGCTACAAATTTTTGGAA